>CM072818.1:7900325-9105277 GCA_036937905.1 Salvia rosmarinus
ATCCGCATAATGTTTTCATGTTTCGATGTTGAGAAAGTATATGCATGACCGAGTCTGTGGTGTCTTATGGTGGTATATCGCAATGATTTAATGAGGAAGAACCCATCGCGATTATAGATAGAAAAATCCACGAGTTAAAGAATCGAGCGTGACTTTAATTAAATACAGTTGGAGTCGCCATGGACGAGGAAGCAACTTGGGAGAGGATGAAATTCTAGCTAAGTACCGTCCTATAACACGGTAAGACAAATTTCGAGGACGAAATTTTTATTAAGGGGTAGGTTGTAACCTCCACTTTGCTTGCATTAATTTGCTTTAAATTTGAATCTTTTGTGTTGGATTTGTGGATATTTGATATGCTCGATTTTGTGTTGGACTTGAGGGAGTCGTAGTTGCCCTAGTTAGAAAAGCGAACTTCATAATTTATTTTAGGGCCTTCAAATATTATGTTACAAATATGGACTAAGTAATAGAATAAATTTTGGGCTTATGAAATTATCAAATTATATTATTTATTCTCAAATTGGGCTTTGTAGAATATTATTTTTGATAAGCCCAAGTTCTATTTTATATTTATCTAAGATTAAGATTTAATTATTAATAAGAGTTCAGTAGGATTATAACTTAATTAGGTTTTACTTTATATATATATATACACACACACGCATACCAACCAACACACACACAATCCACACTCACACAAACACGACATACACACATAGCACCACACACAAAAGATTTTTGTTAAAAGCATCGGTCAAATTGTTCAGAAGTTTTTCTTCCTTGACTATGGGTTTCTAATACTTACGTATGTGAAATGTATAATTGGAAGACCGTATCATATTAATTGAGAGATTCAATTTCTTTTGTCGCTTCGCACTTTGGCTAGCAAATGAGAGAAACTTTCGTCGATTTTTTTTAAGTCACGATATGCGTTTTCCATTAATAAGTCATCCCACTAATTAATATTTTTGTTATCTTTGAATCGATCGGCAATTGTCTAACCAACGTTAATTGCCACTTATTTATTGATTTATTTAATAATTTTTCTAAGTTTGAGTTCTAGATTTCTATTTGTTGATTTAATAAATCTTGAAATTAGTAATGGTTTGATTTAAGACTAATGGATGTTACGAGATTGATAAAGAGAAGCTAATCTTGCATTAATTATTTTAACTTTGTACATGTCATCGGGTTTCAAGTTATTAAGTTATATTTAATTATGGTTGAGTTGCTTATTTAAGCATTGGATGGGTAAATTAGTTTTCTAATTAAATAGAACTAATCGTACCAACAATTAGTTATATTTTACTTAGTATTAGTTTTGTTTAAGAGTTTTTATAGGCTCTTAAGATTAATTGTATTTTATTTGACTAGGTCTTGGCTGACTAGGACCTGTCTAAATTGATTGATTTTGTTTTGTGGTACTCGGCAAAATAAGGTGGGTGAAATCTTCTTAAGTTGCAATAGTGATTTGGAATAAACATATCTATTGTGGAATTTACTCTCTGTAAGTTTATGATGATAATCATTATTGTGTTTTATTACATCCATTGTGATACACGTGTGGCGATTGCATGCGTACTGTGGCTGAACCATGCGTGTGGCGTACGTATTAGGCGGCTGTGTGTGCAACCATGCCGTGTGGCGTTCTATGTGGCGAGCTTGTGGCGAACCATACCGTGGCATACTAGTGGCGTAGCTGGGCGTAACCATAGCTCGTGGCGCATTTATGGCGAGGCTGCGTGTGGCGAACCATACCGCATGTGGCGTACTATGGCGAGCCTGTGGCGAACCATAGCCGCTGTGGCGAACCATACCGTGGTGGCGCATTTACGTGGCGAGCGCTGGCGAACCATAGCGTGTCTGCGTACTGGTAACCAGTGGCGGGCGTACTATGTGGCGTAGCTCTGTTGAACCATAGCCTGTGGTGGTGATTATGGTAGCTCTGGTTAACCATAGCCGGGCGATTATGGCTGTGGCGTACTCATACGATGGCGTCACATGGGCAACCATCACGTGCGGTATACTAGGCGTGGTGAACCATAGCTGGGATACTATGTTGCGAATTGCTGGGGGATTTCTAAGCGGTGAGGTTGAATATGATGACTATTACTTTCTTGCGTATATACATGTTTTGATAAATAAAATAATGATATTCCTTGTTCCCTATGATGCGTTTTGTGCCACTTTATCTAAAATATTTTGGTCGTGATCATGGGCGCGTGGGCGGTGTGGGTGCTAGTGGTGTTATGTCGCTTAATTCATTCAAGACTTGTGTTATTTTTTAAATTTTTCCTCTATTATCGTTGATGGATTTGAGTTACTAGAACTCGACTTAACTCTGTTACTAAGTCTTCATAGATTGCTTTGGGTCGTTGGTCGCCAGGTTCTTTTGCAAAGTTTAGACTTGAGTTTGTTGGATTCATTATTGATAATTTTATTGGAGATTTTATATATTATTTTAAAAAAAAAAAAAATGATGACATCTAGCTTTAGCTATTTTATTTAAGAAAATATAGCATTTTAAATTAGAATTTAGGTATTACAAAAGTGAGGTCTTGACATTTTAATTTGAAAAATTAATTTGTCGGTTGCTTGCTTACCTTTTATTCAAAAGGTTTGTCCATGCGATCACGTAATCCTAGCATGCTTTTCTATAGAACTCAACATGTAAAACAGCCGTAGAATTCTAAAATATCGCTTGATAAACGCGATAACCTAGCATGCTTACTCTGCGCATCCAATTACATAAAACACTTAAAGGTTTGTCAACATAATATAAACATCACAAGATCGCTATCGACAATTTAAACATCCACCATACATATGAACGATAAAATAAATAAAAACGCTCATCGCGCTCCAATCTTAAACCCGACATTTATATCTAATCTATTACATAGATTTACAGAAGATGTAACTTCAAACGGACGGCCTCAGTGCACCGGCACACGACCGATTCTATACGCTCGGCGCACGCGCACGGACCGGAAAACTGGATTGGCCGAACGGTCCGCCGGTCGGGTTAATCGCCGGGTCGCGCCGAGTAAGTGCCCACCACGGCTGCCCTAATGCTACCGCCGCTGCGTCCTCGCGGGTTACTCGCGTCGCCAACGCGATCGCGACCCGCCGAGCACGCTAGCTGCCACGCCCGAGCGCCGAACATCTCGGAGATGTCGCCGCCACGTCACGAAACCGCGATCAAAAGTCCGCCGCAAGCCGTTTGCGTGCGCCAACGCGCGCCTGCCGCCTCGCTAGCTCGCTGCTCGCTTGCCGTAATTCCGACCACCGCCGCCGCTGGCGCGGATCGCACGAACGCACGCCTGCCGCCGCCGCTCGGCGATCGTCCGATCGCCGAGCTCTCGCCGCAGAAAGCCTGTGGACCGCCGAGACCCGTTCTCCCGCTTCGCTTCTTCGCTTTTCGCTCGTTTTTACGTATAAGATTTACGTAATAAAATCTAATCTAACCACGATTTTCTCTTGGTAACAAACAAAACCGACAAAATAATAAACGAGCCACGATGAATCCATGATCCACAATTACAAAACGCATTTAATAATCAAACGTGATTAATCCAACAGAGCCAAGATTCTCGATCCTGTGCTCGATACTAATTGTGAAAACATATGTCTAGCCCCCGCCCGAGGATCTATCTGATATTTAATTCACCACATTGATTATATTCCTGAGCACTATATAATTAATTGCAACACGTAGGGTTTTCTCGTGTTTACCTCGATCCCAAGAGGTCGATGGAACGTAGATGAATGGATCGAATGGATCGGACTCGCTTTGACCTTCCTCGGATCGATCCCTGCTGCCCAATCTCCAACGCCGATGAGGACGATCTATGGAGAATGCTCGGAAAATCACCCTTTGCTCTTTCGCACAACTTTCGAAACTCTCTCAACTCTATAGAAATAAAATTTTGTTAATTATGCGAGCATTAACTTAGACTTTATCTCATACCTATATTTATAATGCACTACCTTAATCCCATATGGAAATTACCATAATCCTATATGAAAATTACCATAATCTTATATGGAAATTACCATACTCCTAGATTATTACTATACTCACAAGATTATTACCATAATCTTATAATGGAAAGGATCTATGCATATACCATAAATATAATTATATCCTCAGGATAAAGAGAATAAAATCTTGCCATGAGCAATAAGGTCGCCGATTTCAAGAGCTTACGGGCCCGGACGGGCTGTTCAGATCAAATGCAAGGAATAAAGATGGCCTCAAATAAATTAATTATCTTATGTTCACTGTAACATAAATTAATTTATAAACATTCGATCATGCCACTAGAGAAAGAATGTCGACTTACCCCTTTATTACCGAAGTCGAGTCGGTTTACTTAGACATTACGAATCCTCGTATTTAAGATATCGAACGTCCATTAATTATTTATAGCATCTCGATCGCTAAAATAACTTCACTTCTTAGGCAGTACCTCAACCTTATTATTGTACTCGAGCTAACTCAACCCGCAGGTTTAGTACAACAAACCTTTCGAGCTCCTTAAGGACGCCATCATCCTAAACGGATACGGTGACTGATACGTATAACTAGCATGACATACAAGATCGCCACCACCCAAGATGCGAGAATTGGTTAGAAACATATAACCTCACCCATAACAAGTCAAAGTGACGGATGCCTACCATATTCACCTAATACCTTATCGGGTTTAGATCATCGTAAGTCACGAGATTCGGGTTCTTCACGACGTACGTAGAAGAACACATCTCACCGTGATCCTTCAATACGTAGACGCATCAAAGATAGACAAGTAACCAAGTCAAGTCACTTCTCTATCATAGCCTCATACCGGCAACCGCCCTCAAGTTGTCTCAAATTGAAACTTTTTATATCTCATTAAGCTCGACCAATCATAGTACGTGATCTTCACACACGCTTGATCTAACTTATATACGAGATAAGGGATGATATATGTAATCAAGTATTCAATTCAGATAGAGATTGTATAGTGGTAATCAGGAACATTGTATACAAGCTCAACCAAACCGTCAAAGATACAAATCCAACAATACAACACGCCACCACCCAAGATGCGGAGAATTCAAGTTGAACATATAACCCTCACCCATAACAAGTCAAAGTGATGGTCAGAACTCATACCACCTAATACCTTATCGAGGTTTAGATTATCTAAGTCACCGAGATCTCGTTCTTCACGACGGCCGACAAGAACACATCTCAATCGTGATCCTTCAATACGCCGAGACGCCAAAGATGACAAGTAACCAAGTCAAGTCACTTCATCTATACCAGAGTTTATACCGACAACTCGCCTCAAGTTGTCTCAACAGGAAACTTTTATATCTCATTGTTTTACCAATCATACGCATTCAGATCTTCTCACAATCGTATGATCTAACTTATATACGAGATAAGGGAACAGTATATATGCAATCAAGTATTCAAACCGATAGAGATCAGATAGGGTAACAAGAAACATTGTATACAAGCTCAACCAAACTCGCCAAGATACAAATCAAACATTAATGATTTTGAAAATGAATGATTGACATCGAAAATTATTTTCAAAATAACTCATTGTTAAGTCAAGAAAAGTTGAAAACTCGAGATTGACAAAGTAATGATACGAGAATATCCGTCTGATTGCATATGTTATGAGTTGTGTTTACTCCTATATGCAAAGCATGCTAGAGCATAATATAAATGGTATGTTTCCATGAGAACATGACTTAAGACGCATGATCCCTTTTACCAACTTAGTATGAGAACATAGGGTCCCCGATTGAACTAATACTGGAAGAACGAGAACATCGAAATTATAAGAATCTCAATCCGAACGGATTTGACGATAGAATGCAACAACCTACGCGACGGTTGATTGTTTAACCGGAGGTTCGCGACCGCTACGAGTCCCAACCTCTCACGCTAAGAAATTTCAACACTATACATGCTATTTCTATCGTAATGATAACGTAATCAAAGCATAACGTTAAGAAAGTATGTATATAAAAAAAAAGAATGAATTTGAGTATCATGGAATGCATATGATCGAATGTTATGATTCAATGGAAATAAAGGTTTCATAACTCAACGAGAAATGTAGATCACTTAGCCTTTACCCGGCTAGACATCAATGTTTGTTTTATCCTAAGAGACCATACAATCTCTTTTCAATACCAAATTAATAAAATAAGATATAAGATTGTGGTTCGATGGATGTTTACGAAGTCATTTATCCTCAGAGAACCATACCCAAGAAGGTTGTATATTCCTTGTAAGTATCGATGGCACGACGCCGCGAGTTCTTAGCTCACTATGACACCAGTTACCGTATACGGACGTGGTACATCATACTACGACGCGATTCGATCGGTTACGACCGCCACCCGATTAGCGTGGTACGCACGAGATCATCTCAATACATATATCACGAGAGCTTCGATTTCGCTCCATCAACCACCGAACCACGATTCATGGTATACTGAGTCAGAATTCATGTAATTGTATCTCCCCGAGCGAATACACGGCATGATGAAAACCCCAGTGGTTCCACCCGAGATGCCTCGCTAGCATCTAACGGACCGCATTCTTACCTAGTCGAGGCCGGAACATATTCGAGGCCGGAACTCTCGCCTCGACAACTCACTTTTCCGGTCCTACCACCAAGGATTCCATCCTCGCTATTGCTCGCCTGCATCATCGTTGTTTCATCGCCCATGCCAAAGACTGCATCTACTCACCGTTTCCCTAGTTCAATGACCACCCTGCACGGACACATGTCCCACGACACCGTAGAGATCGACGAATCACGGCCAACCGTCAGCGCTAGTGAGAGAAACTTGTGCCATCTTGCGCTTCTCAAATTCCAATGATGCCTATAGGAGATCATGGTCGAGGTCCACCGAGACCCAATTGCTATGGAAGAAGCTGTAATTCAATTCGAGAAACCGTGAGTCCCACATTCAATGACGAGGTCAAAGAGGAAGAGACCGTATAAGATCCACGAGGACCCCACGACAATGGATGGAGGAGATTGATACCCATACTCTCGCTCGACTCCAACACACGAGCTCTATTTATACCCGGGCATTGGATCTAGTTATTTAAGACAAGAAAGTGTTTTGTTTATATATCGCATATTTGCGTGACGATACAGAACGATGAGTCGCTCGACATTAACCCTTATTTTGATGACTGTAGTATTTAAATATTTGTACGCATCGTGATTAGGTATGGAGATGCCGAATTAGTTTTGGAGCATCATACTCCGTGCATCGCCTCTTTTCGTAAATCTCAAGAACGCACGAAAACTCAGAGGCATTCGACTGATATGATGATAGCTCATCGAGAGCAATTAGTTTTGATGTCAGACACATGATGTCGATTTATGTACTAGACTTACGTATGATTATAAATACATATCGCACGAGATATTTAAGATCCCGATGGACGGTATAAGTAACATGTTTGATCACAGATATATAAGAGGATCAAGAGCTAATCCTTAGTTAGAATCCACCTCAACGGACCGGAATCTCGTGGATATTAAACTATGGATTCACGCAAGAACGAATCCTTAAATTCCTTTATCGCACCTCTTAAGAGCGCTTTGTCATTGTTTTGCAAATGATCGCAACACTTCCGAAGTCGAAGAGAAAGACCTTATATGAATAGTGAACTGAAGCTTACACCGAAGAGTTCAAGGAGGAAGTGTACGAGAAGTACATTCCAAGAGCCACCGTAGATTAAAGAACACCAGTTCTACATTTATTTATAGCGAAAGACCACGTCACAGTTACGACCGCATCCCGCGAGATGTCGCGCGATGCACCTCGCTTGTTCGATATCATGGAAGAGAACCGGTAGTTCGAAAGAGATTGTGATACGATCCTCGCCAATCGCTTGGAAATTGACGCTAATGCGTAACCTAGAATCAAATGTGAAAACGAAGAGTCTCTTAAGAGAATAAAACCTATTAATATATTTGAAATCAAAGCTAATATTTCGCGAGTTTCAACTCTATATAGCTGAAAATTTAACCGCTTGCTCGAGCTCTTGTGATTGTTCATCGGGAACCCGAACCAAGTCGAATAAACGAACTTTAGGTTGCATCACTCTATCATGAGATCGAGTGTCACTAATCGGTCATGGAAATCGACCATCGCTCTATCGTGAGGCCCTTAATAGAGCATCGGACATCGAGGATGCCCCGCCGAGGATATGATTGTCGTTGTACATCCACCGAATCACCAAGGAGATCGTGGAAGAGAAAGGGAAGGACCCCACCAAGGTCAAAGATCAAATGTTGGCGGGCCGACACGAGGCCATGACAAGTGAGTAATGTACCATCTAGGCACGAATAAGACAATGAACGTACCATAGTACCCGCGCTGCGGAGAAACTAAATATTCGTGAAACTCCCGTATGCCCTAAATGCCATAGGAGTCACAAAGGAGTCTACATGTTCACAATGATGAATGTTTCAAATGTGTCCGTATGGGTCACTACTGAGGATCGCTCCAGGATACGCCAATGAGAGAACGACCATCCCAATGAACCGAATCGAGTCCGGCAAATCCGCTATCCAAGCTCAACTGCTCAAAGAACAAACCCCGTCCGGTATTTCCGGTACCAAATCGGCGATCATATCAACCATGATAGCAACGACAACAACAATGGCGACAACCGCAAAGAATACGATGATCGCCAACTCAACAACAACAACAACGGCGAAGAATCAAGCAGCGACAACAACGACAACACCATCATCAACAACAACAACTCGCCTGACCAAACTAGGACCCACGCCTCACCAGAAAAGAAATTCCGCGGAGCCGCCAAGGAACCAAGGAAACTTGGCGTATGTGAATACTTCTCCAAATTTCCTATTACCCTCATCGTTGATCTTGGCCAGCGTCCTTTTTATTGTTGAAGCATGCGTTGAGAACTTAGGATTTGATCTAAACACGCTGAACAAATCATGAGAAATCCTTCTCCAAGGGAGGAATAAGAACGGTAACCTCACACATGCTTGAACACAGAACTTGGACTAGGTTTACTTCCGTCATGACGAGATAATCTTCATATCATACCTATGACGGATGTGGACATAATCCTAGAAATGGATTGGTTAACGAATATAATGATACTATCCACGAAATGAAAGTAAGATTTCTTTCCAACATCTCGGAAAGAAACTTATAAACTTTCACGGGATCGACATGGGAAGAAAAGTCCCAATCATATCCGCGCTATAGCGAGAACATTGTTGAGCAGATGATAACCACGTCTACCTTGTCTATCTCGGGAGAAGACGAAATAAGAGAAGGATAAAAGGCGTTTCGATTGTGAGAGAATATTCCAATGATTTTCGGATGAACTACGGATTACCGCCGACTCGACAAATGGAGTCCACAATCAATCTCAAACCGTGTTCGCCTCAGATCGAAAGCCCCATACGGATGACACCAAGGAACTTGAAGAATTGAAGATCCAACTACAAGAACCCTTGGAGTTAAGTTTCATTAGACCCAGTGTATCTCCATGGGAGCACCGTCTTTTGTGAAGAAAAGGATAGTACATCGAGAATGTGCATAGACTATCGAGAGTTAAACAAGATAACTTTAAAGAATAAGTATCCCTTGCCTCGAATTGACGATCTGTTTGATCGACAAGGAGCATGAGTCTTTTGAAGATAGACTTAAAGTCGGGATACCATCAACTAAGGATTTGACCAAGATGTACCTAAAGCGACTTTCCGTTACAAGGTAAGGTCATTTAAATTCATCGTTATGCCCTTTGGACGTACAAATACCCGACAGTATTTATGGATATCATGAATAGGGTATTTCACCCATACTTAGACAAGTTTGTCTTAGTATTCATAGACAATATCCTAATATACTCGAATAACCAAGACCACGAAGAGCACTTGAGGACTATGCTGCAAACATTGAGGCAAGAGCAACTCTTCGCCAAGTTTAGCAAGTGTGAATTTTGGTTAGATCAGTGACATTCTTAGGTCACATCGTGTCCGCCGAGGGAATCAAAGTAGACCTCAAAAAAAAAAAAGCGATATAGCTCGAGAACGGGAGTCACTGAAGAACCCGAATGAAATTGAGCTTCTTAGGACTTGCCGGCTACTATCAAGATTTATCGGAGGATTCTCAACGATAGCCCGACCCATGATCCAACTGCTGTTGAAAGGGATCAAGTACACTTGGACCGCGAGTGCGAGCTAGTTTCAGAGATGAAGGAGTTCTTGACGGCAAAGACTGTACTAGCAGATGCAAGCGGATAAAGAATACATAATCTACACGGATGCTTCAAAGAATGGACTAGGATGTGTTATGATGCAAGAAGGCAAGGTTATTGCTCATGCTTCAAGGTAATTACGCCACATGAGTTGAACTATCCTACGACGACACGGAATTAGCAATGATCGTACATGTCTTAAAGATTGGAGACACCATCTCTATGGAGTTAGATGTGAGATCTATAACGACCATAAAGCCCCAAGTATTTCTTGAATGTAAAGATCTTAACATGAGACAACGTAGATGGTTAGAACTAGTAAAAAATTACGACTGTGGTATCAATTATCACCTAGACAAGGCTAATGTTGTAGCCGATGCCTTAAGTCGTAAATCTCACCCTAGTTTGGGATTCCTCCTCAGTCATGAGGAGATGCTTATAAATGAATTTCAGAGGATTAACATCGAAGTTATAGAGCCGCCTGAGACGATATAAGGTCAGATTGCAATGTTGATTGCAATCTCGATTTAAAAGCTCAATTTTGGATCCTCGGAAGAAGAGCGATAAGTGGAGAAAGACGAGCCAAAATCAAGAATAATGGCCACAAGGATTTTAGAGTGGTAACATATGATGTTATATGATGGGAGAGTGTGTATTTCTAAGAGGCGAAGGGCTTAAGAGTGAGATCTTGAGAGAAGCGAGGAGACGTTTTACGCACATCCGGAAGCACCAAAATGTACCAAGATTTCAGGAGAAATTTGGTGGGATGGAATAGGCGAGGCGTAGCTTCGTTAGTACAACGTTGTTTGACGTGTCGACAAGTGAAAACACTCCACCAAATGCGACCATATGGAACCCTACAATCACCGGACATACCGTAATAGAAATGAGAGGATATAGCCATGGATTTTATACCGGCTACCCAAATCACTAAAAGAAAATATCGCTAATTGGATTATCATTGATCGCCGACCAAGAACACGTATTTCTTACCGATCCTAATAACATATGGATCGCTTATGTTAGCACAATTATGCGTTCGAGGAATCATAAGTTTGCAAGGAATTCTAAAGACTATAAATGTCGATAGAGATTCAAAATTTACATCCAGTTACGGATGAGCTTACAAAGGAATTGAGAACTCAATTGCATTCATGATCGTGTTTCACCCAAAAAAAAAAATGGTTAGACAACCGAGAGGACCATTCGACGCTTGAAGACATATTGAGGATTGTTGTCCCGGATAGAGGAGAAAATTTGGAACAAGTGTTACCACTTGAGAATTACCACAATAACGGTTATCAAACAACTATTGGAATGACCCGTGCAAGCGCTTTACGGAAAGAATGCGATCACCACTTTATTGGGATGAAGTGGAGAAAGAAGAATATTAAGACGACTCTATAGGAGAAATGATCGAGATTGTGCGACGATCCGCCAACGGATCAAAGAAGCCTAAAATCGATGAAGTCGTCTGTGACAAACGTCGCATAGAGCTATATTTTGATGGGAAATAAAGTTTTCTTGAGGACTTCCTGTTAAAAGAAATCATGAAATCAAAATAAAAAAAAAAAAAAAAAAATGAAGTCGGGACCACGTTTCAGTAGGACCCTATGAAATATTGGAAATGATAGTACCAATAACGTATAGATTGGCATTGCCGCAAGCCTTGAGAACTTGCGCAATGTGTTCCACGTTTCACAACTCAGGAAATACATACATGACCACAACCATGTGATACCACCTATATATATTGTCTCGATGACAATACGAGTTATGTAAATTGTTCACAAAATTTTGGACCGACATATCCAAAAACAAAGAACAAGGAAATACCATTGATGATATTTCTATGGAAGGTATAGAACGAAGAAGCAAGTTGAGAATCATAATCATTATGAATGAGAAATACCCAAATCTTTTCCAAAGTTAGCAAATTTCGGGACGAAATTTATTTTAAGGGGGATGGTATGTAATACCCCGAGAAATTTAAAACTTCAATTATTAATTTCTTTAGCTAAATCGAGATTTAAGTTTAGAGCGATTATTAAATTTTATAATCATCGACGTTTCGATGTTATTTCGAACGAGAAAAATTAAACGATTACCGAAGAACGAATACAGTTATAAGTCGAACCAGATATTTTATACTGGATAAATTATTTAGTCAAACCATATCATTTCAAATTCCTTACTTTACTCCACTTTTTCCCACATAATCATCATTTTGGTCAAACCCAAAATGGTATCCTATGAAAACTTGCAGCAACACACCTATTTTGTTTTCTCTCTCCTCTCATATTAAATTGATCAACCCACATTTCTCCCAATTTCCAAACTGGCGACAACAACAGAAGGAACCAACAAAAATGTAAGAACTCATTTCTCTATATTTTTCATCTTCTTACAAGATCCAAGCTAACAACTTCTACACTTTGTTGTTTGAAATTACTATCATTTGATCAAAACAAAGACAACAAAGCAAACTCATCCACCACTTCATACAGGTTCATATCACTCCATTTCATTCAATCAATATTAATATGTTTGAGTCCACTGAAAAACAACATATATACACTGCGCAATATTTTACACATAGGATTTAAGAATCTGTAAAGCATAGGAAATTTGCCACGGGTTAAATTTGACCAAGCCACTAGGGTCGGCTGTGGGTCGATGGAGGTGGCCAAGCAGAATCGGCGCGGCATAACCACGGCGGCGACGCCAAGCGTCCTCGACAGGACCTCCCCGGAGCCCAGCGACGGTGGAAAACCTGGAAAAAACAAAGACGAGGGTGAGAGATTGAGAGGGAGGTATGTCAGTGCGTGTGTGTGCGTGAGCGGCGGCGTGCTGCTGGAGCTAGACGCCACGCGGTGGCTGGAGACGAGCACTACGGCCCCGATCTCGCCGGAGACGAGGAGACGTCGGGTAGATCGAGCGAGAGAGGGTGAGATCTGTGTGTGTATATATGTATGTGTTCGTGTGTGTATGGGCAACGGTTCGCAAGAGAATCGAGAGAGAAGATGGGCCGAGGTTGCGGACGATGGCACGGCTCGTCGACCGGCGGCGTGGCCGACCAGATGGAGAGAAAGGCGACGGCAAGAATTTATGCGTGCGTGTGCGTCGCGTGAAGGAGTGAGTGCCGAGAGACGGCATCGTGTGTGTGTGTGTGTGCGTGTGGTGGTGGCGGTGCCGAGAGGAGAGGAGGTGCATGTAGGAAAACATATGTTAACCTCGCCCGAGGATCCGTCTTGGTGTTTAATTCACCATACATTGATTATAAACCTAGCATGCGCCTATATAATTAAATCGCAACACGTAGGGTTTTCACGTGTTTACCTTTGGATCCGAAGAGGTCGATGGAGCGAGATGAGCGGATCGAGCGGTCGAGACTCGTGCTTTGACCTTCCGGACTGTATCCGGATGCCCAATCTCCAACGTCGAGTGAGGACGATCTATGGAGAATACTACAAGAAATCACCCTAAACCCCAGCCAAATTTTCGAGAGCCTCTTTATGGGTGGGCGAAAATTTGCTCTCAATCTTAAGCATTAGTCTAGACTTTATCTCATACCTTATATTTATAATGCACTACCTTAATCCCGTATGGAAATTACCATAATCCTATATGGACATTACCATAATCCTATATGGAAAAATACCATAATCTTAGGATTATTTCCATACTCTCGATTATTTCCATACTCTGGGATTATTACCATAATCTTATATGGAAAGGATCTATGCATATACCATAAATATAATAATATCCTTGTGGGATAAAGAGAATAAAATCTTTCCTTTGAGGAAGCGAGGGGCTACGATTTCTTCCAAAGTAGCAATGGGCTTTGGATGGGCCACCAGGATCAAATGCAAGGAATAAAGATGGGCCTCAAATAAATTAATTATCTTATGTTCAAATTTTAACATAAATTAATTTATAAACATTCGATCATTCCACTAGAAAGAATGTTGACTTACCCTTTATTACCAAGTTGAGTCGGGCTTGCACTTAGACATTACGAATCCCGTATTTAAGATATCGAGCGTCCGTTAATCATTTCTAGCAATCGATTGCTTAAAGCGATTAATAACTTCATTTCCTTAAGTAGTACCACTCAACCTTATTATTGTACTTGAGCTAACTCAACTGCAGGTTTAGTACAATAAACCTTTTGAGCTCCTTAAGGGGCGTCATCATCCTAGCGGATACGGTGACTCGTCTGAGATAACTAGCGTGACATCTGAAACCGCCACCACCCAAGATGCGGAGAATCTTGGGTTAGAACCTATAACCCTCACTCATAACAAGTCAAAGTGATGGTCAAGAACTCATACTCACCTAATACCTTATCGAGGTTTAGATCGTCGTAAGTCATGAGATCTTGGTTCTTCACGGCGGTCGAAAGAAGAACACATCTCATCGTGATCCTTGATACGTCGAGGCGTATCCGGCATAGACAAGCAACTAAGTCAAGTCACTTCTTATCTATCTCGCAGGCTAAACCGACAACTCGTCCTTAAGTCGTCTCGGTCACCAGAAACTTTTTATATCTCGTTAAGCTTGACCAATCATATGACTTACGTGATCTTCACACACCGTATGATCTAACTTATAAATGAGATAAGGGGACACGATATATGCAATCAAAATTAAATCGGATAGGAGATTGTAATAGTGGTAACGAGAAACATTGTATACAAGCTCAACCAAACGCTTTCAAGATACAAATCGACAATCTCCCACTTATACTAAAGCAAACTTTTAGTATACAATGTGTCTTTCTACTAGCTATTACAAACAACCATCACTTTGCTTCTCCCACATACAAAAGTTTCCTTTCTAAGTGGGTGCCATCAGCGCAATCGAGTCCTCTAACGTGTCCATCGTAGACTTTTGCGGCGAGACTTTTCGTGAATGGATCCGCTAGATTTTCCGTTGTATCAATCTTTTCAATCAGCACGTCACCTCGTCTAACGATTTCTCGTATGACATGGTACTTTCTCTCTATGTGTTTGGTCGCCTTGTGGGTCCGTGGTTCCTTCGAGTTTGCCACTGCACCTGAGTTATCACAGTAAACTATGATACTCTTGGGCAAACCAGGTACCACATCTAGATCCATGAGGTAGTTCTTGAACCATACAGCCTCCTTAGAAGCCTCCGAAGCGGCTACATATTCGGCTTCCATGGTAGAGTCCGCAATGCATCATTGCTTTGCACTCCGAATCTACGGCTCCACTCCCAAGGTAAACACATAGCCCGAGGTTGACTTTTTCTCATCACGGTCGACTTGGAAATCCAGTCAGATAACCCAAAGGCATTAGACTATCTCGCATGGTAAACTAGCCTATAATCTCGAGTCCTTTTCGGTGCTTGAGTATATGCTTCTTCGCAATCCAATGAGCTTGTCGAGGTTAGGCGATATCTAGCTACTATGCTACCGCAGCGAGATATCGGGCCTCGTGCATAGCATTGCGTACATGAGACTTCCCACTGGCGGAAGCGTAAGGAACTTGTCTCATTTCCTCTATCTCCTTGCGGTCATAGGTGATTGCGTTTTAATAAAGGCGCCATATGCGAAGGTAGCAATCCTTTCTTGGCGGTCGCGCATACTAAAACGAGTAATCACGATATCGATGTAAGGCGCTGAGATAAGCTCAACATTTTCTTCTTGCGATCTCGGTAAACCTTGATCCCAAGAATGTCTGCTGCATCTCCTAAGTCTTTCATTTGAAACGATCGGATAGCCAACTCTTTCGTCGATATGACTTCACGTTGTTGCCAACTAGAAGGATGTCATCTACATAAAGTGCAAGAAATACCACATCACCGTTGACATCTAACCGATACACACAACTCTCGCTAGGCAGCTGGGTAAATCCATGGGACTTTACTACCTCGTCAAAGCGTAAGTTCCATGATCGGGAGGCGCTTAAGTCCATAAATGGACTTCTTAAGCTTCCATACTAGATGCTCTTCACCCTTTACCACATAACCTTCAGTTCTTTGCATATAGATGTCTCTACCTTCCTCAAGGTAACCGTTTAGAAAGCGGTTTAACATCCATTGCCAAACCTCTGGGTTGAGTGGGCTGCTATGGCGGAAGAATTACGATGGACTTGAGCATTGCTACGGCGAAAAGGTCTCGTCGAAATCGATGCCCTCAATGCGAGTGTACCCTTTCGCCCAAGCACGGCTTTAAAAGCGAAACCTCTCCATCGGAATCTCTTTCCTCTTGTATATCCACTTACTACCTATGGCTTCCTTGCCATCGGTAGAGGTGTCTTTCATATACATCCATAGCCGTTATGGACTCCATTTCTAAGTCCATAGCGGTGTGCCATGATCTTGCATCAATATCTTGTATCGCCTCCTTGTATGTCCATGGGTCGATTATTGCATGTTAAATGCTGGGACTAAATCCGAAGATTCACCCACGAACATAAATCGCTCGGGTTGACGAACAACCCTCCCACTACGACGAGGTTCTCTGAGCACAATAGCAGCGGTGGGTGCGAATACTTGTGGTTCTCTAACTTGCATAACTTGCTGGGTAGGTACCACATGCAGTCGGTATCTCCAAGTGGAACTCGACCCACTTCAATTTCTTGAAGTATCCGGTGTCGATCCCTCCCACTGACTCGACATCTAGCACCTTTGGCCTGTCGGTGGTGGAATCGATCATCTTCTAATTCTTGAAGAATGATTTCAACTTTGGACTTATGATTTTCATATAATCCTCTTCTAAGAATCGGGCATTAGTCTAATAATGACCTTCGATCATAGGACTATAGAATAAACCACCTTCGTTCCTCTAGGATAGCGATAAACGACGCTTGCGTCGGATCTAGCCTCCAACTTGTCGCCTTCTTGTTCGGCGTGTCGTTGGGCGCCCCATATCCTTATGTGGCTTAAACGGGCTTCGCCCAAACCACAACTCGAAGGGGTCTTTTCATTGACTTGGGCGGTACTAGATTTAGCAAGTATGCCGCCGTCTCTAAGGCGTATCCCGAGCGAAATAGGCAATGTTGCATAGCTCGTCATTGATCTCGCCATTTCTAAAAGAGTCGTATTTCTTGGCTCGACACACCATTTTCTTTGTGGTGTGCCGGTGAAATCTTGTTGGATGTAATCCCACACTTCACTAGATAGTCCATAAACTTCGTTCTTGAGGTATTCGCCACAGCGATCAGACCGCAGATGACTTGATACTCTTACCTAGCTTCGTCTCCACTTCCGCCTTAAACTCTTTGAATTTCTCAAAGCATTCGAGACTTCGCGGTGAAGCGGTATATGTATCCTTACCTTGAGTGTCGTCGATGAAAGTGACAAAATACTCGTACCCTCCACGAGCTTGTGTGGACATTGGTCCACACAGTCGAAAATGGACTAACTCCAACATTTCTTTGGCTCTATAACCGCTTCGCTTTGAAGGTCGCGGTCGACATCTTACCTTACATCTGATTCGCGGTGGGAGCGAGATGTAACCGTGAGATCACCCAGCTCCCATTCTTAGCAGGTCTTTGGATCCTATTTAGATTGATGTGACCTAATCTAAGATGCCGAGAGAAAGTAGAGTCATCTTCTTGAAGAAAACTTTCTTTTTAGGGTTTGATGAAGATGCAACATAGTTATAGGTATTATGTTTTGCGGAAATAGTATAAGCGAATTATATAAGGTGCCAACACGGATAACCGTCATTTCTTATGATAGAAACACCACTATCAAAAATAACGAGAATATCCATGAGTAAATAATTTTGAAACAGAAACAAGGTTCCATGAAAATCCGGCACATATAAAGCGTCTTTCAAAACTAAAACTGTTGTCCCAAAACATAAAAAACATCTCCAAGCGCAACGACTTCGACTTTCGCGCGTTGCCCATGGAGATCGTTATCTCGCCATCAAAGCGACTCCCTTGTCCGCGGAACCCCGCAGGTGTAACAAACATGATCGATTCGCAGTATCTACTACCCGAGAATGGGTAGAACAAGTCGCTAAACATGTTTCCGTCACTAAAGCAAACTAGTACCTTGAGCATGAGCATAGGGCACTTGGCCTTCCAATGCCCGTCTTACAGCACTTCAAGCACTTGCCTTCTCCTTTGGCTTCTTCTTCAAGCCTCCGGTGGCAACCATGTTCTTGCTCCATTACTCCCTATTTCCTTGCCTCTACCACCTTTGGTACCCCTTTTCTATTTCCATTTTGCGATGAAAATTTTGGGCTCTTAGATGTGCTAGCAAGTGCATGTGCTCCTTTTCCCATAACTCCTTCCGACAACGAGATCATTAAACAACGACTAAGTGTAAACTCGGTCGTGCTCATGATCGCATTCACGAAAGTTCTCAAAAGACTTGGGCGGTGTATTGAGGATGATATCGACCTTGGCCGCCCGTCAATACCTCCTCCCAACCGATCAAGACTATCCATGAGATGAGTCATGTGGGAGACATGTTCATGGACCGAACTTCCTTCTTCCATCTTACACGAATTTCTCTCATTGTGTGGAAGCGGATCGTCGATCCGATTGCCCAAACTTACTCTCGAGACTTGACCAAATATCGGTCGCGTCTACCATCGTGATCTTTGCATGTTTGCAAGCCTTTGGACATCGTAGTCATCATATAGCATTTAGCCATATTATTTGACTTATTCAAAGTCATGACTCTCATTGCTCGTTAGTCGACCAGCGTCGATGGGGCATCGGGTTTAGGAGTAGTGAGAACAAACATGTGTTCTTCGCGATAAGAACATATTCCATGTTTCGTTTCCACTCGATAAAATTTGGACGGATAGCAGTTTTGTGCGAGCATATTGATAATCGGCGTAAGAGACATATCTGAAGCGATAATGTAAAACACATAAGCATCGATCGCAAATAATTACGTAACAATAATATTGTAACCTTTTGATAAAACAATATTAATTGAAACCTCCAATCGCCCAAGGAATCCCACATACAAGCCACAGCGTGTGGGCGTTTACATGAACCCCTCGACCGGACTAAAATATACCTTTTAGTCGTTTAATTTCAATCCATGTCAACTTATCCTTACGAATGAAATTAATGATTGGACCTTACTAGACCACATCACTATCGCAAGAAGGGACTTGGCGGGAAGTTGTACTTGAGGTGATGTCTAGCAATGACCACAATTTTAACAAGAAGATGAATTCTTAGAATTGGTATACTCGCTCGGACCATACCGCTTCCAATTCAAATTCTTTTGTTATCTCATTTATATCTATCTCTAGAGAACTTATGAAAATCGCACATGCAAGCCACGCGTGTGGGCGTTTACATGAAACTCCCACTTCTCAATAGATTTAAAATGTTTTATTTAGAAATCTCATCTAACAAACTTATGATAAGCAGTGCAAGCAAGCCCGCGTGTGGGCGTTTACTCACGGTCGTCTCACTTTGTTTAGAGATTAAAAGTGGAGGTCTTGACCTTTTAATTTGAAAAATTAACTTGTGCAGTTGCTTGCTTAGTCTTTTTATTCAAAAGGTTTGTCCATGCAGATCACGTAATCCTAGCATGCTTTTCTATAGAACTCAACATGTAAAACATGCTCGCAAAATTCTAAAATATGCTTGATAAGCGCGATAAACCTAGCATGCTTACTATGCGCATCCAATTCGTAAAACACTTAAAGGTTTGTCAGCGTAATATAAACATACATAGCATGCTCTGCATAATTTAAACATCCACGACATGCATATGAGCGATAAAAAAAAATAAAGCGTTCATCGCGGCCCGATCGTGAAACCTGCACATTTAAATCTAATCTATTACATGAATTTACAAATGCGAAACTAAACTTGACAGGCCTCGCGTGCGGGCACGGACGGATTCAACAAATGGGCCTCGCGTGCGGGCACGGACGGAAAATCTGGAAGCAGGTGCAGGCGGGTCATTGTCATCTTTGGGCAGCGCGCTGAAGCGAAAGGCCGGCCGCGCCAAACTTCTTTGTCGGTAGTGTGCTCGCGTGTCCCCGCGATCGCTAAAGCGACCGCGACCGACAACGAACAGCGCTGCCACCGCCCGCGCCAAGCGTCTGCCGAGGCGTCGTCGCCAGCGGTCGAAACTTCGCGACCATGATACGCTTTGCCGCCGCGGGTTTCGCGGCGACGCTTGCGTCCGTCGCCCGCTAGCTCGCCGGCCGCGCGAGCCTCGCGGGTAATCCTCGCGACCATGACTCGCTCGCTAAGCGCCCGAGGATCTCAGCGAGCAGCGCCCGTCGCCGCAGCCCTCGCGATCGCCCTCGCGACCGCGAGGCTCGCTTCATGAAACCACCCAGATGACGGTAGAGACTGCTTTTCCGTCGTCTCGTTCTTCGTTCTTTCGTCTTCGTTCTTCTTCGTATAAGATTTACATCATAAAATCTAATCTAACCACGGATTTTCTCGTGGTGTAAAACAAAACCAACAAAAACAATAAACGAGCCACGATGAGCGACAAATCCACAATTATTAAACGCGTAATAATCAAACGTGAATTAATCCAGCAGAGCCAAGATTACGATCCGGGCTCGATACCAGTGTAGGAAAACATATGTTAACCACTTGCCCGAGGATCCATCTTGGGTGTTTAATTCACCATACATTGATTATAAACCTAGCATGCGTCTATATAATTAAATCGCAACACGTAGGGGTTTTCACGTGTTTACCTTTGGATGCGAAGAGGTCGATGGAGCGAGATGAGCGGATCGAGCGGTCGAGACTCGTGCTTTGACCTTACGGGCGTATCCGGATGCCCAATCTCCAACGTCGGTGAGGGCGATCTATGGAGAATACTACAAAATCACCTAAACCCCAGCCAAATTTTGAGAGCCTCTCTTATGGGTGGGCGAAAAATTTGCTCTCAATCTTAAGCATTAGTCTAGACTTTATCTCATACCTTATATTTATAATGCACTACCTTAATCCCATATGGAAATTACCATAATCCTATATGGACATTACCATAATCCTATATGGAAAAATACCATAATCTTAGGATTATTTCCATACTCTCGTGATTATTTCCATACTCTCGGATTATTACCATAATCTTATATGGAAATGATCTATGCATATACCATAAATATAATAATATCCTTGTGGGATAAAGAGAATAAAATCTTTCCTTTGAGGAAGCGAAGAGGCGCCGATTTCTTCCGATAGCAATGGGCTGGATGGGCGGCCAGAATCAAATCACGAGGAATAAAGATGGGCCTCAAATAAATTAATTATCTTATGTTCAGCCGAACATAAATTAATTTATAAACATTCGATCATTCCACTAGAGAAAGAATGTTGACTTACCCTTTATTACCGAAGTTGAGTCGGGCTTGCACTTAGACATTCTGAATCCCGTATTTAAGATATCGAGCGTCCGTTAATCATTTCTAGCAATCGACCGCTTAAACGATTAATAACTTCATTTCCTTAAGTAGTACCACTCAACCTTATTATTGTACTTGAGCTAACTCAACTGCGGGGTTTAGTACAATAAACCTTTGAGCTCCTTAAGGGCGTCATCATCCTAAGCGGATACGGTGACTCGTCTGAGATAACTAGCGTGACATCTGAAACTTGCCACCACCCAAGACACGGAGAATCTTGGGTTAGAACATATAACCCTCACTCATAACAAGTCAAAGTGATGGTCGACAACTCATACTCACCTAATACCTTATCGAGGTTTAGATCATCGTAAGTCACCGAGATCTTGGTTCTTCACGACGGTCGGGAAAGAAGAACACATCTCACCGTGATCCTTGATACGTCGAGGCGTACCGGCATAGACAAGCAACTAAGTCAAGTCACTTCTTATCTATCTGCGGCCTAAACCGACAACTCGTCCTTAAGTCGTCTCACCAGTGAAACTTTTATATCTCATTAAGCTTGACCAATCATACAGGACTTACGTGATCTTCTACACATCGTATGATCTAACTTATAAATGAGATAAGGGACACGATATATGCAATCAAAATTGAATCGGATAGGAGATTGTAATAGTGGTAACGAAACATTGTATACAAGCTCAACCAAACTTCGATATACAAATCCAGCGGTCGCGAGCACGGTTCGCGATCGGACGACGACGCCGCGGCGGAGACGAAGCAAGCGGCGGCAAGATCCGTGTATGAGTGTGTGCGTTCGACAGAGAGAGGTATCAAAAGAGGCGGCTAGGTCATAGAAATGTTAGGTTTAGTTTAAATGTTGTTGCAAATGGGCCGTATGTATTAGCGTGTTTGGGCCTTAAGTTATTGGGCGAGGAGTTAGTTTGGGCTATGGAAATTGAATTGATATGGGCGATTTTAATTCATTTGGAGCTGAACGAAAATGGGCGAATATTAATTAATCTTGGGCTTGAGAGTTTGGGCCGAAATAGTATGATATGGGCTCTTGAATTAATTGAGTGAGCATTTAATTAAATGAAAGATGGGCTTGTAGAATAAATTGATATGGCTTTTAATTAAATTGAAGATGAGCTTTGATTTATTTAAATGTTGGGCTAAGAATTGAATTTGGTAATGGACTTGAACTATTCATCTATGATCCATTAAAATTAAATTAAGGATTTAATAAATTCTATATTAATTACATATGAGATTTAATTTTAGTAATTAAATTTTGGGATTTATTCTTAATTAATTAAATAATAATCTAAATATCAATTAGTTAGAGTGAATTAATTAAATTTATTGGATTGAATAAAGTCTAATTTTAGAAATTGAATAACATAATTAATTAATTATGTTAAAGAATAATTGAAATTATTCTTTTAAGTGATTCTTATATAATGAGATAGACCTTATGTATTTTGTTACAAAGGTGTGATGAGAAATAAATCATAATTAGTGGATATCTAAGATTAATTAAATTAATTTGATTGATTAATCAAATATTATTGGACTTTAAATTTATCCATTTAATTAATATTTAATTATGGATCTACTTAATTAAATTGGAATTTAATTAAGTAATAAGTTGCTTATGTCGAATAGATGATTGAGAAAATTTTATTTAAGCAACTTAAATTTATAAACGTTTGTTAGATGATGATTGAATTACGAAATATTTATTAATTGTGTAGTATTAGTATGAGTTTCTCGGATAGAATATGTGGGGCGTGTAGCAATGAATGAGGATTTGGAACTCGAAAGCGTTGATCTGGCGTTAACAAGCAACGAATATTAGTTATGAACTTAAGATTAATAAATTATACGAAGCGGCGTGGAGAAACATCGATGGAAGGAAGAATGCAACGTCAAGTGTCACCTATCGTTATGACGAGACCAATCGAATAGGCGAAATATGAATATTAATTAAGTCATATCGATGGCGAGAATCCTAAAACCCAAAGACTTAAAAGATATCGGTTGTCGAATCTTAATGATACTCTCGAAAAGCGAATGACATACTAAATCATATTTCTTGCGTTGACAAGGTCCGTAGTGGGCGTGCTTAAAACAACAGAGGATCGCTAGCGGTATTCGAAGAAGGACAATTCTTGAGGTGGGCTTTTCTTGAAACAAAATGATTATGCATAACTCAAAGCATGATTTACAAAAGCTTTATGAAATATTATCGCATGAACCGTTATGTTGCCAAATATTTATGTTTTGTTGTGTCCATATCGAGGTTGGTTTGTCCAAATGTGGGACGAGAATTGATTGGTATATCGATGTGGTATGTGAATGAGTTGGTCCACCAACGTACCAACGTTAAAAAGCGGTATGATCGGATCCGACTTAGTTGAGGACTAACTTTCGGATTGTGTACGATGTGTTGTGTTAAGGTTAGCTACCTCGACCGGTCACGGCGACTATGTGTAGGTGGCCACCCCATAGTCTTGTGAATGAATGAGCGTATGATTGATGAATGAATTACGGATATGGAACAACGTGGATGAAATAGTCCGGCCGACACTTTTGGAAAATGATAAAATATTTGATAGGCATGAGCCTTTTCAACTAAAATCCTCATGTGCTATTGTGGGCGCTTCGATAACTTTTATGAAGAAAATGTTTTCGACAACGAGTTCACCGAGTACTTTTGTACTTAGCCTGCATATTCGTTTTTGATGTGCGGGTTGAGCAAGGATTGATGATGGGTGCGGTGGTGCAAAGTGGTAGTGGTTTTGTTGCTTTAATTGAAGGGATTTCTAGAACCTTGAGCATGCATCATCATATGTATGTTCACACGTTTATTCTTTGCCAAACTCGATGTTTTGTTGGTATCATTGATTATGACTGCTATCATATCGTATTGAGCGGAGGTCGTACCTCGTTCCTTGAAGTGCGCCCGATTGGGTTAGACTTGAGCGTAGAACCTTTTGGCAAGTCTTTACGTGACTTGAGTTTGTACCGTCTGACGTATCCCTTTTAGTCTATGCATTTATTCACAATTGATTGGTTAATCGTATTGGTTTAAATTATATATATCCGCTGCATTTATCATACCAGTGACGATCCATGTGATCCGTACTTTCTTTGGAAGTCGGTCGTTACAGCAGAGCACCGAGATACTTGAGGTCGACTGAAGGTTCCGGAAGCCCTTGAGTTTGGAGGTGAAAGTAGACAAAGCCTGCAGCAGCTGTGAAGTGGGTGTCTGCAATGATAATTGCACTTTCTACGATGAAAAAGCCACTGAATTTGTGAAGGAACTATACCTGCAGAAGGCAGAGGGAATAAGACGGCAAATCAGGCAGAGTGAAGGTTTAATAACTACACTTCCAACATGAATCAAAAGCATTATCCACAAATTCAAGCACGTTAGATGAGAATATTTATAAAATTTGGACACAGAAATTAATATGTAGAAAATGAACTCGGTGAAACTCGTTTTATATCACAAGACCGCACATCTAAACAATGCCAACCAACTGTTTCATGACAAATGAACTAAAGAAAGTGTCTTCATGGAGGTTCATCTACGCTGGTAGGGAAAATGAGAAAAAGGCAAGAAAAGCCACAAGAGAACATGATTGATTTTCCATTCGCAGAAATTTCAAGATTTTAAAAACAGTAGTTAAGCAATATTAGAAAGGGGAAAAAAAAAGCAAGTTCACCATGCACCTGGTGGCCTTACCAAATATCTTTCTATGCAAAATCAAGTACATGATTGAAAAATACAGAAATATGGGCAATTTATGCATCTATTCCAGCTACAGGGACTAAAATCTGACAAAGAAAGTATGCTGTTAGAATGCCAAGACAAGAAATCCTTCAAATTGCATACCTAAATTGGTTTGTGGATGTCGACACCAGCCATTCAATTACTTGTACATAGGTACAAATACATGCAGATTTTCAAGTGGAAGAAAAATCCGGAGAAGATACAATGTTAAAGTTCATTCTTTTGGCATTTATTTTTCTTTTTTCCTATGATTTTTATGACTCATAAAGAGCAGCAACAAAACTGAGGTTAATTATTTATGGTCCACATTAAATTGAGGCCCAAATTTTGCACTTCCATCTATTATTGAACTTGCTTCACTGATAAGATACGATGACTTTGATCACTATGGACTAGTACCAAGATCGAGTCCTAGTAAATGAATGAATTGGATTTGATTGGAGGGCACCAACAAAATTGAGTGCTAACTCCCATTTGTTATTGATAAAAGCGAGTTTATTGAATATATGATAATATAATGCATATCTTGCAAGTTGCAACATGAGTTCTTGATAAATCTAGTATGAGAGATTTGTAAACGATAAAGAACACAAGAGACTTTTACGTGGTTCGATCAAGAATAAGATCTCGTCCACGGAGGAGATGATCCTCAAGATGTTTACTATAATTCGATTCTGCAAGTATCTCCAAGGGTTCGGTATTCGATAATTTGCTAACCCTTTTACCTTGAATCTAACTCCTTTATATACTGGCGTAAATCATGTCCCACGAATCCCTTGATTGGCGGGCCATAATTCTCCATAATGACCATGATCTCCACCATTATTACCCATAGTTCTGCCGTTACCTCATTACCGTTACCCATAATTAGGGTTTAGGGATGGTCCTTTAGGCGTAACCGAGTAGAGCGGCGATGGGTTAGGTCCAAATCATTGGGCACGAGAGGTTGGGCACGAGAGGTTGGGCCGTATCCTATCATAGCCACAGAAAGTCGAGGAATAGCCTTGCAGGGTGAGCGGAGAATGTGCTTTGCCGGTGGAATATTCTTGGCTGAAGTTTCGTTGAAGGTTTGTCATTGTTTGTATGACTAAAACACTTCATTGGTCCGAGGTGGTCATGTCAGGCACAGAAATACCTGGCGATCAGGGTGGACATGTCCTACACGAAAATATTCCTGGCGGTCCGGTGGACATATCCGACACGGAATACTTTTGCGATCCGAGGTGGACATGGGGGCGGCCGATGCCCGAACTCAAATCATTAGGCGAAGTCGAGATCCGGCGTTGGGAGGAGGTCGGTCGACTGAACTACTTACGGTATTGGGACATGGGCGTGGTCGATGTCCGTACTCGTAATAATCATCACGTGATCGGGGCGGTCGATGCTTTCCGTCAATCGTCATACGCGGCGGTAGTTGGGCACTTCAGCGTCGCGCGTCTTCATCACATCCAACCGTAAATAGGCACGTGTAATAAGCGAAGCGGCAGATTTTTAGGCGCCATTTATCCTATAAATAGGTCTAAAAGAGTCAACTGTTCATTTTCTCCTTGACGTTTGAATCCGAGAGAATACAACCTTAGAAATCCCCAATTCCTCTTTCACACTTTGTGAAGAAATCGAAATCCCGCTCGGAAAAAGTAAGTATGTATTCTTCACCTTCTCACTCCTCTTCTCGCCTCGATAACTCGGTTCGACTTGGGTTCGGTCGTCAAGACCCCGATATAAGGGATTATATATGCCATAACCGCTTAGGTAAATCCATAGGACTTAGTTCTAGGTT
Source organism: Salvia rosmarinus (assembly GCA_036937905.1). Taxonomy (NCBI): domain Eukaryota; kingdom Viridiplantae; phylum Streptophyta; class Magnoliopsida; order Lamiales; family Lamiaceae; genus Salvia; species Salvia rosmarinus. Next base: position 7,927,522 of record CM072818.1, read on the forward strand.
TCACCGATGTCTTGATATGGGATGGCCTCGGGATTGGTGGGCGAAATCAACCTTGCGATGGAGGAGCTTACGGTGGTGTTGAAATACCACATCGGAGGATGCATGGTGGTGCTTGCAAAACCCAGCGATAGGCGATGGCCTCTCCGGAGGATTTATCACCATTTTGTAGATAGCTTAATAAATTTGGCTTAGATTTCCTTTTGCCCCATTTTCCTTAGCTTTAGGGAGTATTTTGGATCCCTATATGCCAACCGACCTCCAATTCTATTAGGTCGGTGGGGCTAGGGTTGGCTGTTATAGCATAGGCGAGGGTTCTCTTTCGAAGTCTTGATGCGTTTTTAGCATCAAGTCTATAGGGGAGTATATTACATCACCTCCTTGAAGTTTAAAATTGCTTCCAGTCGAAGGTATCCCATTGGCAAAATAGATACTTCTTTTTGGTGAGGGTATCCGGGTATGAGTGGGGCCTCGGGTCGATAAGGGCGTGAAAATTAATCCCACAGGCCCTATGGAGAAGTCATTGAGCGATATGGGTGAGATCATGTCGATCAACTATCTTGAGATGACTTGAGCGATCTTTGAGTTTGAGTGTACATAGGTCGAAGCTCCGATTCGTAGAGTGCGATTTGGGTGAGGCAACCTTCTTATCTTTATTTCCCTCGTTTGATTTTCTTTGTGCTAATGAAATTCTCATGTTGAATGCGATGAAGGTTGACCCGACCGGAGAAGTCGATGTGCCGATCTCGCCGCGCCACCTTCCTCGATCGAAGGGAACCCGAGGAAGAAAGGAAGGCGGCAAGCGAATCTACCCAACGACTGTGGTAGTGGGCATACGAAAGACCTTGTGATGGTCCTCAAACGACCTCGGGCCCGGCGTTGGAGATCGAGGTCCGTGGTCGACCTCGGTCAGAGTGCCGACTTCGACACTTCCTTATCCTTCCCAAGGTATCGCCGCTACCACTTCTCCTTGTAAATTTGTTGTTACTTGTTGCTAATTGTTTCATATTAGGGATGCGGCCTCGATGGCGGTGAGATGCACCGCATGGCCGGGCTTATTGTTGAGGTGCCTCGTCTGAGGCCATGGAGAGGAAGCTGGCGGCGCGACGGGCCGAGGGCATGGTGAATCCAGCTAGATCTTTGCCAGGCGGACGCCGAACTTGCTAAGGCGGCGCCGACCGGAGCCGGTGGCAGATGGCGCGGAGGTGCCCTCAAGAAGGGATCGGGCCTGCAGTGGCCGTGCAGTGGAGGCGCCCGAGGAGGCTGCGGGTGAGAGGAGGCTGGCAAGCAAACAAGCGCCTTCTTTGGCGGGGCGAGGACCTATCTTGAGGCGCCATTGACAAGCTTATCAGTCGGAGAGTTTTCTCTTTCATCTCCGACACAGGCTGTGTGATGAGGCGGAGGTGATTTGTGCCCACCGGAGAAGTTGGCGGCGAGAGACCAGATTTGACAAGGCCCAACACGGTTGGGTTGAGTCGACCACACGGAGGTATCAAGAATTATGCTCGCATAATCGTTGGTGACCTCGCTTTCCGTGGTGGATGCCTTGGCGTCTTACGCCTCGCTCGGCGGCGGAGGCCGTAACTCGGTCTGGAAGATGAAGACTTAGAGCTGAAGCCTTCGCTGGCGAGTTGAGACCCGCAAGGCGGCGAGTCAGCTCGGACGTCTCTTCCGCGGATCGGCAACGGCGGAAGAGCGACCGCGAGCGGCCCAGCGAGAGGTCGGAGGGGTCGGCAATCGGCTAATGAGCTTGAGTCGGTGGACCCATTGTAATAGGATGATTTCTTAGGGATCGATAGGACCCGGTGTTGTACAAACTTCCATTTTGAATAATAATAGACATATCTTTTAAAATGCCTTATGCATTGTCTTATTTCTAGCGTTCTTCCCTCAATACTTGATGGATCATGAGCGCTAACAAAACTGAAAGAAGTCCGAGGTGCTTTAGCGAGAAGGACGAAGAGGTGGCTTCTTTGGAGGTCGGTCTGCCGGTGACTCGGTATTAGCCGGCATGGACGTCGGCTCGGCATTGTCGGTGGCCGAAACAAAAGTTGCATGAAGGCGACGCGAGGTGGCCTCCTTGCTGAAAATGAGGTGTTAAAGTTAAGGATTACACATCTAAAGTCCGGGGCTGATTTATCTGCAGATGTGATCCACGGACGGTGATGCCTTTGCGAGCGACTTGAGCTAACAACGAGCGGCTCGGATCTCGGAAGAGCATGAAGATGCGAAAAGGTCATCCGCGGATGGGGAGCGACTATATCTGGCCGACGATCGAGTTCGAGCTTGTTGGCGGGCATGGTATTGAGGATGAGGAGGGTCCCAATGGCAAGAATTTTAAAAGCGCCTCGACTACGTCACGAAATACATGCGGATGTATGAGATCGTCCATAAGCAGCGCATGCCCCCATGCTGCGCCCGCATCTGATGGGCAACGATCCCATAATTGAAGAGCACGAAGAGGAGGCGGCTACGGCTGATCACGCCGAAGTGCTCCGTCAAATGGGTCCATCGGCGGGGGCGTATAGAGGGCAGCTTCGGCGGTTCGGAGGAGAGGGCAGCGGACCGCTGTCGGCGTGGAAGGGCTGAGCTCGGGGACAGGGCATAGTCACAGGTCAGGCGTCAGTTCACGGGGTCGAGATGTGGCCTCGGTGCGAGATTAATTCCCGAGGCGAGATCCGCCCTTGGAGGTCAAACTACTCCCGGAGCAGTCGAGGTGGGGCCACCCTCGTAGATTGGGTGGAAGGCATAGAGTTTATTCCGGGTATCCATCGCCAACACAGGGACTTCGTTCAAAATTATCTCGGCTTGGTGAGTCTCGTGAGCCAGGAAACCCAGAATGGCGTACATAGTGTAGGACTTTGTATGTAGGTATAAATGTATTTAGACTCGTTTGAGTGTCGTTTTCCTCTTGAGAGGTATAAACATAGCTTAGGACTTAGTTTGGTCGTAAATGTGTTTATCTTGTATATATACATGTAGATTTTTCGACTTAATGAGTGTCTGTATGTATGCATGTAGACTTTCAAACTAGTGAGTAGTGCGTGCGTTGCCTTTGAGGCGTTCAATTCAATGAGTAATCTCACAGTGCGGTTGCGCTTAGTGAGTACCCTACTTAGTGGGTTTTTTATCTTCGTGAGGCGTCCCTCGTGAAGGTTAAATCGGTATATCGAAATAGATGTTAGCATCTGAATAAAATGAGCGAAATGAAATATTCATTGGAAAAATAAATATTTTATTCAACAAATATATGACATCGCGCCGACAAGGCAAGTAAGGAGACTAACATAAAGGCGATCGAAATCAAAACTATGTAAAGTACCTCCTTAAATGAAAATATGCGGTTAGGGATAAGCGCACGGATAAGTGAGATAGCTTGTAAGCCCCTTACGAGTTCTCGTGAACACGGTATAGGCCTTCCATGTTGGATCCGACTTGTTAAGGCGCTCGACTCTCTTGGCTTCATTATTTCGTGGGGCGAGTGGTCTACTTGGAGCGGAAGTTTTGACCACTTTGTTGTAGTAGTAGTGCGACACGGGCTTTATACTTAGCCCGTTTATGAAGGCTGGCTCATGCTTCTCTTGAGGCGTCGAGGTTTGCTCACGAGTCTTATCGTTCGGCACGATCGAGTGAAGAGTGCGGGAGCTTGGCGCGCGATCTCGGCAGTATGACGGCCTCGGTACCGTGAACCCGGTGAAAGGGTTTCCCGTCGCGGCGTCAGGTGTGGTCTGTGGGACCAAAGGACTTGAGGAGATTTTCAGCCCGATCGCGCTGGCTCGGTCCAACCTCTTCTAATCCTTGCGATCGTGCGGTTGGTGACCTCGGTCGGCCATTCGCTTGTGGTGTGCGGCCGAGGTGAAGCGTTGATCGATCAAGTTCTTCGCACCCTCCTTGAAGTTTTGTCTGGTTGGGTGCCGTTGTCGAGACGAGCGATGCGGTATGCGGCGGCGGACTATATTTTCCACGAAGGTGCGAATTCTCACCTGCTCGTGAGGGCTTGATAGTGGTTCGGCCTCGACCCACTGTGAAGTAGTCTATAGCTACGACTAAGTATCGGCGACACGGTGCTCGGTCGAGCGGACCAACAATGTCGATCCCCACTGCATGAAGGCCATGGACTCTGCGGTTGCCCTTCGATCGAGGCGGCTTTTGACCGTGGAATGAATCGGCGCGGGCACTTTTGGCGAGTTCGGCGAATCTTGCGGTGGGCGGTAGTATCCGACCTCGATGTCTTCTTTGAGAGAGCTCGCGACCCGATGTGGCTTCCAAGACCCTCGGTGAATTTCATTGAGCACGTGGTCGAACTGCTTACGGCAGGCGCCTCGGGAGGTTGAAGGTAAGACTTCGGTATAGGCGCCTCGTGCATAAGATACTTTTGGGATTTCGCCATCATCTTTTGGCCTCGGTCGATCCACGGTAGTGTGCCCTTCCGGATATGCTTTTAGGGGTGTCGTCGGTTCGGTTCGACCTCGAGATAGCACGATATGAGGCGCCTCAATGCTACGGAATGAACTTCCTCTCTTGGAGGATTTGCCGATGTGAAGCCAATTTACTAAGGATGTCATTTCGGCTTGTTTTCCCTCGTGGGATTTGATTATCTTGAAGTATCGAATGAGGCCGGCATCTCTTTTGCCTTCTCAAGTCTTTGCTTCATTCGATCCTCCTTAGCCTCGTATGTACCTAATACACGGTTTACCACGACACAGGAATCTCAAATATCTGGACTTTGTCCTTTCAATTCCTTTGCTAGGCGAGTCGAGAGATCAATGCTTAGTATTCCACCGTTGTTGGTGGTCGGGAAGGTAAACCGCGGTATGTCACTTCTTGCTTATACGGGCGAGGAGAGGATACCGCTCATTACCGTCTTGCATGAAGCTCCGTCCACGTACATACGCCAACATCCGGCGGGTGGTGCAAAGTCGAGTTCTTACGCCAGTGAGGGTGGGAGTGACCTCATTGGTGAGGCGACCTCGGTGAATTTGACTTCCACGGAAATCTGCAGGCTTGCCCTTTATAGCCGACACAGGGGAGTATGAAATGTCGTGCTCGCCGAGTTCAGTGCCCATAGCTATTCGCCCGGATGACTCCGGTTTGATAAGACTTGTCTTAGAGGCAAGTCAGATTAACACCTGGATAGAATGAGCTTGAAAGTAAGGCGGGCGTCGCTTAGCGTTCACGAGGCGAGCTACCTTCTCGAGGTTGGTGTACCTCGTTTCCGGTCCTTTGAGAGCTCGGCTAATGAAGTAGATTGGGGTTGTCGTCCCTCATCTCGCACGATCTGACACTAATCGCCTCGTCAGGGGTGGCGAGATATAATGATAAATTTCGCGCTTTGGGCGGATAGTGTCGGCGGTCGGCGAGATATTCCTTGGTATGTGGGCGACTGATGTTCTTCCCGGTGAAATCTGGAGCTCTCCTCGGGATCTTGAAGAAGGAAGCTGCTCTCGGCAGCTCGAGATAGGAATCGGCTAAGGGCGGCGAGCGGGGTGAGTTGTGTATTTCACGGATGGTTTTGGGATGCGCATGTGAGCACCGTTTTCACTTTGGTAGGATTGGCTTCGGGCCTTCTTGAAAACCAGACACCCTAGAAATTTACCGTCCTCACACAAATGTGCATTAGGGGATTGAGCTTGAGGTTTGCCGACGAGGAGCCGAAGAATAGTTTAGTCGATGGCGCGACTCTCGACTTTTGCTTTTGACTACTATATCATCGACATAGACCTCAACAATTTCTCCTATGTGATCCTTGAAGATCGCGTCCACCATTCTTTGGTAGGTAGCTCAGCGTTTTTTAGACCGAAGGCATCTTTCGGTATCAAAACAAAGTCGATAATGAGCAGCTTTTTTTTGGGGCGTCTTAGGGCTCATCAAGACTTGGTGGTATCCTTGTATAAATCGAGAAAGCGAAGACCTCATGTCCCACCAATACTTCCACCTTCTTGTCGATGTCGGGAGAGGTACTGATCCTTTGGGCGGTGTTTATTGAGGTCGGTATAGTCGACACACATCGCCGTCCCATCCCGGCTTTCGAACTACAGCGGGATTAGCCATCAAGTTGGGTATTTAACCTCGTCTGATTTTAGCCTCCACAGGTTGGGTTACCTCGTCTCTTATAACACAGCCCATTTCGCGGCAAAACTTCTTTTCTTACGCGAGGCTGGTTTAGTAGCGGATCAATGTTAAGGCGATGAGTTATGAGCTCGGCGAGACCCAGGTCATATCGAATGGAGACCATGCAAATACATCTCTATATTCCCTTAGAAGCGCATGATCTGCGAATATTGGTGAACCTTGGGTACCAACCTTGACAACTTTGGAAGGGTCGTAGTCGTATAGTGAAGATTCTCGGTCGGATCATCCAGGGTGGCAACCGGAGGTTACGTAATTGCTAGGCACGTGGTAAGGCGCATCTTGAGTTGAGACTTCGTGAGGCATTCTTTAGGTGCCGTTTGGTCACCAGAATGTTAACACTCCCAGGAGTAGGTATCTTAATGGTGAGGTGGTACGGAGCGCGGCGGCTCTGGTTGCATCTGACGATCTCTTCCCGGGATAATGTTGTATGGAGGGAGCTGGACCGGGAAAAATTGAATGGCTTTGGTAGCAGACACGGGAGCGCGCCTACGGTGATCGGAAGGGTAATGACTCCTTGAGGTTGAACCGCCTCTTGAGTAAAGCTCCATAGCTGGGAAGGTGCGGGGTGTACTAATTCCTCAACATCAAGTTTATCGAGCGGCTCACGGAATATGATGCTATGAGCTCGATGTCGATGTAGACCCGATGTACATTCTTGTTACCCACCACGGCTTGTATTGTAATGGCATCTGGTGGGGCATGATCTTAAATCTTGGGTCGTCTTTGGAGAACTCGATATTTTCTCCATCCGGAGTCGCTTGTTTTCGGCTCTTGAGGGTCGACCTCAGAACTTCGTTTCTAGCGGCGACCTCGTCGTACCAATGCTAGCGACCGATTATAGCGTAAACTGCTCCATTGCATTGGGACCTTCGTCCTCGTCATCTTGGTCGGGTTGCCGTTGAGGTGGGTCCAGATTGTTACCACTCCATTTTCCCTCTGCGCTTTTTATTACCGGCCAGTCGGCGGTGTCTTCTTCAGCTCCTGCTTCACGAGCTCGTCGATCATGAGCCCAGGACTTGCAATCTTACGTATCGTGACCGTACCCTTGGTGGTAGTCACAATACTTTCCGTTGACTTTTTGGATCCTCGCTTTCATAGGAGGTTTTGGAAAAACTCGATGTGAAGCTCAAATATTCCATACTGGATTTGAATAAAGGCGATCGTTATTCTGAGGGTTTGGTGGGGTCCCAGCCTTGATTCTCTGGTCCTTCTTTATTCTTTGAGCGCTTGGCGTTCGGCACCTCGACCCCGATCCTCGGCTTTCTTCTCTCGATCCATTGCTCGTCCCATCTCTCTCTTCTTGGGTCCGGCTGGTCCCTTTGACAAAGTTATCAACGGGGTCCAGGCGACTAGCGTCTTTGGTACATTCACGGGTGATCTCTTTATTCAAAGCTCGGTCGGATCCGTTCTTGAATCGTTGATGATGTAGAGATCGTTACTCTCATCTATTTTAAGGGATTCCATGATGAATGGAGGCGAAATCGACATTGTTTCGTCCGGTCCTTGGCGGATTATGGCGGATCGGACGAAGGTTGTTGGTGACATCTTACGGTAAGCGCCATTTGAGCGATCCGTGAGGTCTTTGAAGCAATGGATCTTTGTTACGGCGGCGAGTGAACCAACGTCGGCGTTGGAGATTAACACCTCGGAAAGACCTTACACATAAATCTTCCATCCACGGTTTGCCATATTGGTGGTATAGGCAAATAGGAAGTCGGAAGGATCTCGAGGCCATCGTATGCGGCAATATTCGGGCCGATATCGCTGTGGCAAGGGTGTATCGAATCTCCCTTGAAAAAGGAGATAATTCGTCGTGTCGGTCGAATCCGGGAGTTCGTTACCATCCTCTCGGGAGTAGGAGATCGATAACGACGTGCGTCATCTCTTCGTGGGGAGTTCGACTTCGTCCTTCCTCCTTCTTTCCGTCTATTTTCATGGGTATCATGTCGAGGTGGAGAACGCGACTCCATGAAGGGTATGAGGATGAATGAACCACAGTATCGGGCGATCATTATGTCGTGATGAGCGTTGATTGTTCGGAGAGGTAGCGACCTCGATTGCACATAACCACCGCCGGGCACTCTTGAGGGCCCGCTCGTTTAATCCTCGGTTGAGAAACTCGGAATTGATTGAAATTGGCGTTGAGGAATTCGGACCTTTGCTCGACCGAGGACCTCGTGGGGCGGTGAACCTCGCATTCACCGTCTTGAGGTCGGTGTCTTCCTCCGTTGGGGTGGCGACCACGGTGTATGGAAGCATTTTCCATGTGACCATCGGTGTGTGACGGCGGTGGCGTCATAATTCCTTTCCCGGCGTTGTGTGACCACGATCGTCCTCCGCGCGGTTGTTACCGACATCGCCGGCAATACTAAGCGTTTGCGTGTCCTTGCCATTAGATTGTAGAAAACAAAGCTTTTGTTCAAGAAGTTCCCAGACGGCGCGAATGATAAATCTAGTATGAGATTTAAGAAAGCGATAAAGAACACAGAGACTTTTACGTGGTTCGATCGAGAATAAGATCTACGTCACGGAGAGATGATCCTCAAGATGTTTACTATAATTCGATTACGACAAGTATCTCCAAGGGTTCGGTATTGATAATTTGCTAACCTTTTACCTTCAATCTAACTCCTATTTATACAAACGTAAATCATGTCCCACGAATCCCTTGATTGGCGGGCCATAATTCTCCATAATGACCATGATCTCACCATTATTACCCATAGTTCTTGCGTTACCTCATTACCGTTACCCATAATTAGGGTTTAGGGATCGTCCTTTAGGCGTAACGAGTAGGGCAACGATGGGTTAGGTCCACTCATTGGGCCTCGAGAGGTTGGGCACGAGAGGTTGGGCCATATCCTATCGATTCTCAAAAGTAACTTAGTGATTACGTATTAACATGAAATGAGGCATCCTACAGTTGAAGGATATGAAGAAATCCAATGGTTAATACTTCATAAATTGGATAAAGTCCATTCTTGTAACTTATTTAAGGCTAATACAACTCTTTCTACTCGATTCTTCTCTGAAGCGACTTACATTCACATTCTATATAGCGTAAAAACTACAAGTATGTCACACCAACACAATGCGATAAATACACCTTATACCACTCCGAAGGAAACCTAGCGTTAGATTCCCGATTGTTATAAGCTCTATTTACCTCGAAAACACGAGCGAATAAAATGGAAGCGATAGCTACACATATCACTTTGTTCAAATGTGCAACAAATCGAATATCTGAAACTTCACAATTGTATCTAAGAGAGGCGACTCCATTGAAAATCTAACTTACTTAACTAGTTGAACCAACTAGTGAACCAATATCATCTTCACATAAACTCACCAATTAAATCACATCACAATCACAATAACATCTTGAACACATAAAACACTATAGCAACATAATGAAATGCTAATTGAACCTAACAAAATCGGCATCAATCCATCATCGAGATGGATAAAAAACAAAGTCGACAAAAATTAAATAATTGTGAAAGAAAGAATGAAAAAACAAGAACTAGAGAGAAAGATGGATACCTCGAGATCCTCTTGGGAAAATGGGCGGTGACGGAGATTTCGGCATCGAAACTTGACCCGCCACAGGAAGAACACATTACGATATGCTTAGAGATTTAAGGGTGATTCTTGTAACAAAATGAGAGCTAAACTTTGTTATTCAGCTGCAAATCTGAAAGCGACACGTGGCACGATTAGTGAAGTGTGTTAGTAAGGTCGATTAGTTGAGTCGATGAGATATAAAAGCGAAATTAGAATCATGTAGCGCTATTGAAAATCATATCTCTTTTGCGGTTTCAATAGAATTCATACTTCCTTTTCCTTGATTATCTCATCTCTTTCTTTTACGAGCACCCATTTGTGGAATTGCTAGGTGAGTTCTTCTTTGAGTTCATGGTGATTTAAGCTAGTTTGGGATAGGGTGGTGATTGATGCGAAAGGGTAGGAGTTCGGTAACATTTGGTATCGAGCCGTGATCTACCACGCTACACGCATGCCGCGCGGAACAATTCGAAGATGGAGAATCGCGTTGAGTGCGGAAAATCAAATCAGCGATTGAAGCAACATCAGCTGGTTTAAATCGATCGATGATGGAGGTTATTAAGCAACAATTCGAGGTTGAGAAAGAATTCAAAATCGGAAGCGATCGGAGGAGGGACCGAGAGAAGCGAAAGTGGGCGAGAATCTAATCCGGATCGAGGTAACTCGCATACCTCGATAATTCTCATTCTGGTATGCGAGCTAGATTTCCCAAGTTTTTCGGAGAGAATCTGTCACGGTGGATCTGCTAAGTGTAATAAGTATTTCCTCTTGAACCCCATGCTTGATCACGAAAAAATAATGATTATTGCTATGTACATGGAAGGAAAGCGGATCTATGGTATCTAGAATATGTAGAAGGAATGGAGGGATATCTTGGGAGGAATTTGGAAATTTAGTGTTGGCGATTCTCTAATGTTGATGATAAAAATTTGGTGGCTCGGTTTAACAAACTTAAGCAGAATCGGATGTGATAGAATATACATTGAGGTTTGAGGAATTAAAAGCTTTCATGGTGAGTGAGCAAAATCTAAGTGAGAGTATTTTGTTCGAGTTATTTGAGTGGGTTAAAGGAGGAAATAGCAAGAATGGTGAGATGTTCAACCCAAATACTTTATCTCTTGCTATTCGATTGGCAAAAAAAAAATTGCAGATAATTTCGATGGGAGAGGTCCTAAGCAGTTCAATAAAATGTTGATAATAGTGGAAGAAATCTCGAGAGGACTTACTCAACAAAGCGAGGAGTTAACAACTATGGAAATGTGAATAAAACCACCAATTTCAAAGTTAACTCACGAAGAAATTGAGATCTGAAGGAAAAAGAAGGCGTGTTTTAAGCTGCGATGAACCATATCGAGATAGGACATAAGTGTAAGAAGTTGTTTGTGATAATTTGTGAAGGTGAGCGGGAAGAAGCGAGTTGGTTTTACAAGAAGTTGTTCTTGAGGAAGATGACTTCGGATATCGATAAATGCATTAGTAGGACAGCTTGCTCTGATACAATAAGAGTAAAAGGAAAGTAGGAAAAACCATATCAACGTATTGATAGACACCGGAGCACCATAGTTTCCTTGACTATATGGCTGCAAGAAGGATAGGTTGTGAGCTTGAATGCACCAACCTTATACTTGTGTGATGGAGATGGAGGAAAGTTGGAATGCAACACAAGATGTCCAAAATTGGAGTGGGAGATGGGAAGTTGTAAGTTCAGCACTTCTATACGGATTTTGAAATTAGGTGGGCGTGACATGGTCGTGGCGTTGATTTATTGAGACGACTTGGCCCATTACTTTCAACTTCAATGATCAAAGTTTTAAGTTCAACAATGAAGGGAGAGATGTAGTATTACAGGTATCAGCAAGAAATGTCACTTAAAATGATCAACGGTAGCGATTCGAAAACATTAAGGAAAGGAGGTGGCTCTCTATTTGGATGTTTGTGTATGATATATGCGAGATAAAGTGATTCAAAGTAAACCCCACTTAGAAATTCAACCCTCATATCCAAATACTTGTCTATCTTTGAAACACCGACACGACTACCCCTAACCGATCCCATAACCATAAAGTGCCGTTAAAACCTAACACCACACCTTCAAACAAACACCATACTGATACCCTTATACGCAGCGAATGGAGATTGAAAAATTGGTGCGGGAGATGTTGGATTCGAGGGGTGATTGACCTACTACCGATTCTTTTTCGTCTCGGTTCTTTTGGTTAAGAAGAAGGATGGAAGTTGGAATTTTGCATTGATTATAGAAGGTTAAATTCGGTCACCGTGAAGGATAATTTCCTATACCCCTAATAGGCGATCTATTGGATGAATTGGGAGGGCCACCATCTTCTCCAAAATTGACCTCTGACGGGGATACCACCAAATAAGAATGCATGCAATGACATTTTCAAGGCGCTTTTGTGACGTCAAGTGGATTATATGAGTTTAAGGTTATGCCATTTGGGCTAACTAATGCTCCCGCTACTTTTCAGCGCTTATGAACTCAATCTTCAAGCCATTTTAAGTAAGTTTGTGCTTGTGTTTTTGATGACATTTTAGTATCTGATACAACTATGGCTTCACACTTGCGACATCTGGAAAAAGTGTTTCAAACTCTGTGAGCACCAACTATATGCTAAGGCTTCCAAGTGCTCTTTGGGCAATCCCAGTGGAATATTTAGGACATATTATCGGTGACAAAGGGGTGGCTGCGGATCCACGAAAATACAAGCTATGGTTGAATGGCGAAGCGAAGACCAGAAGTCATTGAGGGATTCTTGGGATTAACGGATACTACAGGAAGTTCATTCGTAATTACAGAGTGATTGCTCGACCTCTCACGATCTCACAAAAAGGAAATTTTAAGCGGTCTACAACAACCGAGCAAGCTTTCGATACTTTGAAGAGCAATGACCTCACCCTGTTCTCACCCTTCCTAACTTCAACTTACCATTCGTCTTGAGACCGGCGCTTGCTATGATGGTATAGGGGCTGTACTATTACGGAAGGACACCCTATAGCTTTCTTAAGCAAGTCACTAGCACAAAAAATACGAAATTTGTCAATCTATGAGAAGGAGTTTCTTGCCATCATTCTTGCTCTTGAAAAATGGCGTTCTTATCTCTTGCATAATCAGTTTATTATCCGTCTGAGACCATCAAAGTCTTAAGTTCCTTCGGAGCAAAGATTTCAACCGGTCCAACATAAGTACCTTAAAAGCTCCTTGGGTTTGATTACAAGATAGAATACAAGAAAGGTGTGGACAATCGAGTTCTTGATGCTTTGTCTAGAAGAAACCAACAACAAGGAGGCTGCAAGCTATTACACTCTGTACTCCGGCATGGATGGGGAGATAATTAGCGACTACGAAATGATGTAGTGGCGAAAAGCTATTGTGGAGTGTACCACTATTCCATCAAATATGTCATTATTTTCTTATTACGATGGGTTATTGAGGTACAAGGGAAACTATATGTGGGTGCTCTTGGGCAAATGAGGAGAAAATTTTGTGCTTCATGCACTCGGGATATGGAGGCATTACGGCATTAATGCCACTTTTCAGCGGATAAAAGCAACCTTCATGTGGCCGAGTTACGGGTTCTTTGTCTGAAAAATGATCTCGAATGTCACCAATGTCGGATCGGTAAGCATGAGACATGTCGATCACACGGCCTTTGCATCCGTTACCTATCCGTCACAAGCTTGGCAACATATTACCATGGACTTCATCGAAGGTTTACCACCATCGCATAGCAAGGACACCATTTGGGTAATCGTGGACAGGTTTACCAAATACTCACACTTTATTGCTTTACATCATCCCTACACCGCCTCACACTTAGCACATTTATTTCTTGATACCATATACAAACTTCATGGTTTACCTTTAAGTATTGTTTCCGATCGTGATCGTATCTTTACAAGTCATGTTTGGAAAGAGTTATTCCATCTCTTAGGAGTTAAGCATCACATGACTACGGCTATCATCCTCAAGCCGATGGCCAAAGTGAGCGTGTAAATCAATGTTTGGAGCGTGCTTGCTTGTGCATGTGTTGTCATACTCTAAGTGGTTTTCTTGGTTACCTTTGGCGAGTTACGGTATAACACTACTTATCTTTCCTCTATCGCACTAACCCCATTTGAAGCTCTCTATGGGTATAAACCCACGCCATTAGCCCCGCCACCTACATGCATCCTCAAGTCATTGGTGTGGAGTCTACCATTCGGGAGAAGCTCGACATTCAACTACACCTCACTACTACAAAAGCTCAAGATCGGATGAAGACCGTTGCGGATCGCCAACGACAACATCGAGAATTCCAACTTGGGAATTGGGTTTACTTAAAGCTCAAGCCTTACAAACAGCATTCCATTCGTCTTCACAAGGCACGGAAGTTAAGCCCACGCTATGCGGGACCATTTCAGTTGTTCGCCGCATTGGACCGGTAGCTTATGAGCTCGCTTCACCAACGATTGCCAAGATTCACCACGTGTTTCATGTTAGCCTTCTCAAGCGCAGTGTTAGGACCGATCACAATGTCACACGCCACACTACACGAGTTCGATGATGATGGTAAACTCATGCTCCAACCGGTTAAAGTGCTAGCGACGTATCGTCAAGCGTCACAATAGCCTCGCTGACAATAGCCCGGTAGCAAGTGCTTGTGCAATGGGCTCACTTGCGGAAGCTGAAGCGGCGTGGGAAGATTTTCAAACCATGGAAGATCGATATCCGTTTCTTTTGACTTGGGGACAAGTCAAATGTAAGGAGGGTAATTGTTACGATATGCTTAGAGATTTAAGGGTAGTTCTTGTAACAAAATGAGAGCTAAACTTTGTTATTCAACTGCAAATCTGAAAGCGACACGTGGCACGATTAGTGAAGTGTGTTAGTAAGGTCAATTAGCTGAGTCAGTAGATATAAAAGCGAGAATTAGAATCAGTAACTGCTATTGAAAATCATATCTCTTTTGCAGTTTCAATAGAATTCATATTTCCTTTTCCCTTGATTATCTCATCTCTTTACTGCACACGAGCACCCAATTTGTGGAATTGCTAGGTGAGTTCTTCTTTGAGTTCATGGTGATTTCGCTAGTTTGGGATAGGAGTGGTGATTGATGCGAAAGGGCAGGAGTTCAGCGTAACAGAGCCAAAATGAGGAGATGCCGGCGAATAATGCCGGAGTGTAAATAATCAGCATCCCAACTTTACTCGAAACCCGAGATTTGGAAGAATTCTTGGAGCTCGAATTCCAGAATTTTGAGTACTGGAGATGCTTTCCGGAAACTTCTAGAAGGGCTAAACGAGAAGGTAGAAAAGGGTCGCCAAGCAAAAGCAATTTTCGTAAACTGATAAGGGTCCTTGTATACACAACCTTCAACCATCTCTGCCATCATCTTCTCTCTATTTCTGGAGTTTCAACGATTCAATCTCCTTGAGCAGCACATGAGGTTTATATGCACAAATTTTCAATTAGCAAATTGTAGTGCTGCATGTTTGTGGTATTTGTAGACGATGGCGTGAGAGCGGTGGCGCCGTCACCGGCCATGTCACAGGCCTAATTTAATTGCACTATTTTATTCCGTCATTCGTCGTTATTTGACTTTGAAACTTTTTTCCTTTTCTTTTTTCTCGTTTACATAATTCACAGGTCTACTTGCGTATGCACGATATTGACTTAATATTCATTTGATTCAGATATATATGTCAATATAAAGTATGAGATTCATATCTCAATTTGACTTTGACATGTGTATATCAAGATTTTGTTTTTGTTGTCATATTTTTATTTTTTTTGGAAAATCAACATTTTAAATGAAAATGCATTTAAATTATATATGTTGTATATGAAATATTAAATATTAAACACCTAAATTATGAGATTGCTAGAATGATTTATTTATTTTAATTTAGTTTGATTGATAATGCTTGATTGATGAAATAATTTTACTTTATCACATATTTGGTTTGAATGATTGATCATGTTATGGATAGATCGACTCGTACTCCAATCATTTATTTAGGTGATAATTTATAAAATCAAATTTATGGTGATTATTTAATCATCTTTCACTCCATAATGCAAAAATTTAAAATTATCAAATTGGTTTTGGTCATCTTGCCTTGAATTTTTATATTTTTGTTGTATCATAAGGATTATTTCAGTATTATACTGTGTTTTAGGCATGATCACTCTATTTATCTTACACCATAATCAATCAAAATATAAATCTAAATAATCAATAGTTTCATCCTACTATATCACATCAATCTTATCTATAACGTCCATCAAATCAAACGCCCATAAGATACTTCTTACTCCTTTTTGGTAATTGAACTATAATATTATTTTCGAGTACTTACACTTTAAAATTCAATTTTTGAGCCGAGTTGCAAAATTAGTTTCACCTTTGAAATATTCAAAAAAATCCCTACACTTTTTAAAAAATTGTAAATGTGACTCGAGCCTACATTTTCGACCACAGAATTTTGACGTGGAAGGTTTGAATTCAACGTAAAAGTTCGATCTTATCTTGTGAAATATGATAAATATATTTTTCATCTAAGTATTAAAACAATATTGTTTCATGCCAAAAAAAAAAAATCTTCTAAATATTCATATTCTTCTTCCCTCTTACTTCTTCCTCCATTCCAAACTCTAATTTCTTTTGACATAGGCCATTGCCTCTCTAAATAATACTCTAAACCTCGACTCAAGCCGCCGGTGCGCTGCTAAGGAAAGTGTGGGGTAGTTTTGTGTGGAGCTTGATGCTGTTGTATCCCGATAATCGCCAAAGTAGAATATATATTTTTCATATAATTTCACATAATATGACTAAATATCTACATCGAATTTGGATCTTTCACATTAAATTTTCGAGCTTAAGAATGTAGGATTTGGACATACTTATAACTTTAAAAAAAAAAAATCAAGAATCTTTCTGAATATTTTAAAAGTCATACCATTTTTGTAACTTGATGCAAAGATCGGATCACAAAATGTAATTAAGCCTATTATTTTATATACAACTTCTCACAAAGTCCTTGATATTTTTATGTTTATTTTGATTCGATGTATTGATAATATTAGTATAAAATTGTTCTCCTTTCGCTTTGTAGGAATGTGTCCACTACAGTAGAATCTTTCTAAATGAATACTCTATTTAGGATTTACCTCCTATTTTGTTATAAAAATTCATTGTCCCAACTTGGGACCAGTTATATTTCGGAATAAACTCCATATTTGTCATAATTCATATTTTTTTAAGGTCTCATCTTAAAGAAATACACCTTCATTTAGGAATAAGAACAATAATATATATATATCTCATTATAATAAATTTATGCAGATTTAAAATATTTCTCTAAGGTTGCTTGTGACAATAACTTCATCTTTTTTGTTGCAATTATATCTTTTAATTTATGGTCTTCAATAACTCGTTCATTTGACCATCTTCTTGTTGAACCCAACATGAATTTTTTCACTCATTTTGTGCAACTCAACATGAATTTTTCACTCATTTGAACTCGCTTTTCAATTTTTGGTACCATTGTATGAAACAATATTTGACATGATATTAAAATATGTATATTGTGTAATATTTATAAGAACACATAATAATGATTCCAACAAAAGTTATGTGTAGTTACATGCATCTACTTTAAGAGATTAACTCTACATATTCTAAGTCAAATAAATTTAATATTGTACATATATTTGCATATAATACATTATAAAATACATGTATTTAGTAATTATAATATTTATGTATTGTTCATGTACATTAAAATTAGAAAAAAAAAATCTTCTTACAACTATATTTAGGAATAACCTCTCATTTTGTCATATTTTTCTGTAGTCCCCAAAATATTCCTTAATAGAGGTTCTACTGTATATAGATAGGGAAATCATAGACATGAGAGTTTATATTGAGCACCATACTTGAGTACAACTTAAATTATTTTGAATACATCATCATATCATAAAAATTATTAATTCCCATTAATTAGCTAAAATAAAAAAAAAATTAATCATAATATAATAACCCATAAATTGTTTCGTAGAACAAGTCCACCTTATATTTACAAATAAGCTTTGGCCGCAATCACTTCTTTATATTATCTCTACAATTATATTATCATTATTATGGGGTAATATATGAATGTAACATATATTAGTATCATACGTGACTACATGTTATTCTTCATGCTTATAATTTATAATTCTCCAAATAAATAAAAAGGAGAAATGCTTAATATGAGAGTGAATAAAAGGTGAGCATAATGTGGGGATGACTCATAAATGAATATATTGGGTAAAAAAAGGCGAGTATAATGTGGGGGTGACTCATAAATGTATTTATTGGGTATCCTAATTAAACATTTTAGGTACTTTTAGAGAAACCAATCATGTGCCTATAAAGGAAATACGACAGATCTCTACAATTTCATTAATACCCTACAACATATAATGCAATTTTATAAAAACGAATAGAAAATTCAAAATACAAAATAAAAACATTTAAAGAATGTGAATGAATCATCCAAATCCAGCTCCTCAAAATTTTCGTTCAGATAAAGGAAAACCATAAAGGGCCTATTTGTTTAACTAGGATTTCGTTCTGGAAAAATAATTTGATTCTAAAATTTTAAATTCTTGTATTTGTTTAACTAGGATTTCGTTCTTGTATTTGTTTATATTTTCACAAGATAAGTAAAGTAAAAGGAATTCCGATGATACGGAAAGTAGTGCAATATTGTAAGATTCTTATTCTCTAACAAATCTTAGATATTCTTTTTCCGCAATCTTAGGATTATTACACTATTCACATATTTAACATTTTTTTTATCAAAATACAAACCATAGTTGTTTATTATTATTATTATTATTATTATTATTATTATTATTATTATTATTATTATGTTTCAATTAATAACTTATATTAAGAAAGTATTAGTTAATTTTAAGAACTATATATGAATCATACTTTGTATTCTATAATAATAATAATAATAATAATAATAATATTATTATTATTATTATTATTATTTTCTCAATTGATAATTTATTTTTAGAAAATCTTAATTTCATTTTCTATGTGAATCATATTTTAAGTTGTATCTTCTTCTTCTTCTTCTTCTTCTTCTTCTTCTTCTTCTTCTTCTTCTTCTTCTTATTATTATTATTATTATTATTATTATTATTATTATTATTCAAATCCTAACAACTTTCTTGATATTTTTCAAACAGGGATAAAGAATCTACTATGATTCATTTTATTAAATTATTTTCCTAAAAAATCACATTCCCATTAACTTTATTTTCCTGCTAAACAAAGTAGCCCAAAAAAGTTTCTCAAATATTTTGAAAATAATATTCGCTTAAGTTTCAGTTTCCCATTTTAACATTAGAAAAAAAAAATATACCCTGTCATGAAAGACGAAGCCGGAAATTCCACAGCTCTATCAAAATTATTTGTTAATTGCTAAAAAAAATCGTAATTTTTTGTTTTCACATGTTTTATACATTATTGTAATAATAATATAAATTTTCAATTTATAGTAAAATAGATATGCCTGACCTGAATTTTTGCGATGATCGGAAAAAGACATGTTTTTTTTCTCCACATTGGCAAAATCTACCGTGCACTCACCATGTATAACTCACAAAATTACATTATATCGTTATTGGGGACTAGGGCTCGAAATGAGTTGAGATTGTCAAACTGTAACAAAGTGGCGTTACTATTACATCTATTTATAAAACGTGTTGAAAACCAAAATTAAATCAAAGTTCGTGAATTTTTTATCTAGTAACTCTAACATGATTTTTTTAGAGGACCCTCATTTGATAATTAAGTATTTATAGTTGAATATTTCTAAAAAATATGTACTTGGATTTTTTAAATTTAAAAGGCATCTTTTGAAACTCTACACTAATTTTGATACTTAAATCAACTGGTAATGCGGAATTTTATCGGTTCCCCTTTAGGAACAGAATATATCTCCATTTTCTAAATTCGTCTAATCAAACTCCAAATTATTTCATATACAACTTCTCACAGTCCCTGATATTTTTATATTTATTTTGATTCGATGTACTGATAATATTAGTATAAAATAATTCTCATTTCTTTTGGTCAATTTATTATAGAAATTTTAAAGATTGCGTCACGGGGGACTCGAACCGAGACATTTGACTTCAAGCATTAACCATTCTACCACTAGGCCAACACACACACACTAATTATTCTCCTTTCGTTTTGTAGGAATGTGTCCACTATATAGATAGGGAAATCAATGGACATGAGAGTTATATATTGAGCACCATATTTGAGTACAACTTCAATTATTTTGAATACATCATCAAATCACAAAAATTATTATTTTGATCCCATTAGCTTAAATAATACTCTCTCCGTCCACCAAAATCGTTCATCGATTTTGATGGCACGCGTTTTAATAAACTGTAATGAGTGTAAAGTAAATATGTATAAAAAGGTGTGTCATTGGGATAATAAATGAATATATTAATTGATAGTGAATGTAAAAAGGTGGGTCATGAGTGTTTTTTTATAAATAAATGGATAAGTTGGGGGTAAAAATGTAAAGTTGATGTTTCTAAAAAAGGAAAGTAAACATTTTTAATGGACGGACCAAAATGAAATTAAATGCACGAATTTGGTGGACGGAGAGAGTATTTTTCTTTTTAATCATAATATACTATCCCTTAAATTGCTTCGTAGAACAAGTCCACCATATATTTACGAATAAGCTTTGGCCGCAATCACTTCTTTATATTATCTCTATTGTTATATTATCATTATTATGGGGTAATATATGAATGTAACATACATTATCTAAAAGATAATGAATTTAATATACATTAGTATCATACGTGACTACATGTTATTCTTCATGCTTACAGCAGTGTGAAATTTACAATTCTCCAAATAAATAAAAAGGAGAAATGCTTAAAATGAGAGCGAATAAAAGGTGAGCATAATGTGGGGATGACTCATAAATGAATATATTGGGTAAAAAAAGGCGAGTATAATGTGGGGGTGACTCATAAATGTATTTATTGGGTATCCTAATTAAACATTTTAGGTACTTTTAGAGAAACCAATCATGTGCCTATAAAGGAAATACGACAGATCTCTACAATTTCATTAATACCCTACAACATATAATGCAATTTTATAAAAACGAATAGAAAATTCAAAATACAAAATAAAAACATTTAAAGAATGTGAATGAATCATCCAAATCCAGCTCCTCAAAATTTTCGTTCAGATAAAGGAAAACCATAAAGGGCCTATTTGTTTAACTAGGATTTCGTTCTGGAAAAATAATTTGATTCTAAAATTTTAAATTCTTGTATTTGTTTAACTAGGATTTCCTTCTTGTATTTGTTTATATTTTTACAAGATAAGTAAAGTAAAAAGAATTCCGATGATAAGGAAAGTAGTGCAATATTTTAAGATTTTTATTCTCTAACAAATCTTAGATATTTTTCCACAGTCTTAGGATTTTACACTATTCACATATTTTAACATTTTTATCAAAATACAAACCATAGTTGTTTATTATTATTATTATTATTATTATTATTATTATTATTATTATTATTATTATTATTATTATTATGTTTCAATTAATAACTTATATTAAGAAAGTATTAGTTAATTTTAAGAACTATATATGAATCATACTTTGTATTCTATCATAATAATAATAATAATAATAATAATTATTATTATTATTATTATTATTATTATTATTATTATTATTATTATTATTATTATTATTATTTTCTCAATTGATAATTTATTTTTAGAAAATCTTAATTTCATTTTAGAATTATGTGAATCATATTTTAAGTTGTATATTATTATTATTATTATTATTATTATATTATTATTATTATCCTAACAATTTTCTTGATATTTTCCAAACAGAGGATAAGGAACCTACTAGGATTCATTTTCTTAAATTATTTTTCTAAAAATCATATTCCCAATTAACTTTACTTTCCTGCTAAACAAAGGAGTCCAAAAAAGTTTCTCAAATGTTTTGAAAATAATATTCCCTTAAGTTTCAGTTTCCCATTTTAACATTAGAAAAAATATATACCTGTCATGAAAGACGAAGCCGGAAATTCCACAGCTCTATCAAAATTCAAGGCCAAAACTTGGGTTAATATGGGTTAATTGCTAAAAATCACAATTTTTGTTTTCACATGTTTTATACATTATTGTAATACTAATACAAATTTTCAATTTATAGTAAAATAGATATGCTGGCACGAATTTTGCGATGATCGGAAAAGACATGTTTTTTCTCCACAATGGCAAAATCTACCGTGCACTCACCATGTATAGGCGATTCGATTTCGATTTCGGTTCTAGACCCGCTTTAGACATGGACCATTTAGATCCATAGTTTGATGATCCGGTCTAGTCCGGATCTGGTTCTGGTTACTTATTTATTAGTTCTAATCCGATTAAAACTCGTTTATTGATAAGTCTAAGTTTAAATAGGCTTGTCAATGAACTAATTTTATCCATATCGATCTGAAATCACTCATAGCCTATTAAATTATAAAGCAACGTTTGCGATTCCAGTTCTGATCTTGTACTGGTTTCAGACCCGCTCAGATCCGAACCGCTTAAGACATAGTTGATGGTCTGAATCCGATCCGGATACAGTATCTAATGGATCAGTTCTAGAATCAGAACCATTACTTATTTATTGATTCTGATTCGGATAAAACACACTCATTGACATCCCTAGAGTAGTATGTCACGTTGCTATTGATCCGTGCATAGATCCAATTATCCAATTATCCAAACATATTGAAAGGAACACAAATTATTATACATCAAAAGTATCATCCATCACATAGGTAATAGGCAATTATATAAATAAATAGAGATCCCATACAATACTCCCAAAGTAAAAGAATAAGGAATTAGGGCCATCATGCCCTTGAATAAATTATTCAATCTTAGACCCAACTATTCTAAATGCATCATAGAAAGATGACTCGTGTAAATAAAAAGACACTTATACATATAATCGTCTCAAAATATAAAAGGAATTAAGGCCTTCACATCTTTGGGGAAATCCTCAAATTTGGAGAGGTACCATCTTCTAGTGGCGTAACTCCTACCCATCAAATAAAAAGTTGAGCCCAAAGTAAACGAAACCGAAAAAACTGTCTGGGAAATGCAAGAAATTCCCCAAAAGCCAATAATTTCGAATAAGTAGTGTGGGCATATCACTAGAGAGAATAGACCTCCTTGTGGAATCTTGTACTGTTTTTCATCCTTACTTCTCAATTTGGATAGAAGATAATGGTGGTAGAAATTACCACCAATTCCCACTAAAAATAATGGGATTCCAATGAATTTGAGATCAATAGCTGGCTCTTCAAGTTGTAGCATTAGTTGTTGAGTGTAAATCATGGTTGCTGAGGAGAGGAAGTAGCTCATGGAAATGGTCACCATGGTTTCAGCTTCCATCAACCCACTAAATTTGTGGACCAATAACACCTATTTCAAGGAAAAATACTAATTTCAAGACAATTTTTGGAATAAAAAAAAGGGCTCTAATCATGTGCGCTCTAACGCATTGTGCACGCACAAGACACCATGCAATAACCAGCGCTGATTTTTAGAATTAAACAGTGTGCGTATAGTACGCGGAGACGTGTAACGGAGTTTTTGATGAGATAGGTCAACCAGGCAGGTGCAACACATGGCTAAGTAGAGTGATATAGTGAATTAAATCACCTTAAGAATTAACGGTTTATAAATAGGTGAAAATTGAAGACTACCATGAATACCTCTTATTTCAATGTTGACAATTACTATATGATTGAGAGTCTGAGACTAAACTCATTTATTATAGCATCAAAAAAAATCCTAGAAAGGCTGATCATATTAATGTATGTTTATATGGTCGGTAATTGGTATACTTTTGAATGCAATAATATCTCCATAATTAATATGAGATTTATTTACACAACCTACCTACAATATGGAATCCTAGATTCAGCGCATGTGAATTAGTAACTTCTTACATCTCAAAGATTCACATTCAATAATAAAGATTAACATTAAGATCGAATTCTAACAACACTAGTGTGAAAGTTTCATCCTAAAGGGTTCCTTATGAGAACTAGATAAAATTCTCCTAATTTATTATTCGTTGAGTTATCATAATTTATCCTTTCATATTTTCGTGGGAGTGTGAGACCCGTGGAATTACTCCATTGGAACAACGACAAAGATAGAATATTACGAGCAAAATTCTGATGTCTTTCAATGTAATAGTGCAAATGAATATCCGAAAATAGGGAGAGAGAGAGAAAAAAAAAAAAAAGATAAAGATCAATAATAGAAATTATAAAAGTGTTACCTCAACAAGTCGCTTGAAGAAATGCGTGGTGATAGCCGCGCGAAGCAGGGTAAACCTCAGATCTCCGAGGGGGAAGGCGAGGAGAAAGAAAACTCCGGCCAAAAACGCTGGAGTGTAGGCGGCGATCATCCCCACTTTGCTCGAAACTTTAGCCTTCTCCTTGGACGTGTCGTCCACGCGCAGCAGCTTCGAGTATTGCATACTCTTCCCTTTGATCTCCATCCACCCTGCGTTGCTCATAGACAGCACACTGATCGCCGACATCGCGGTTATCACTACGCTCGCCGGCGGCGGGTATAGGAGCTTCAGCAGCACCGAGACGATCATTGCGGCGGCGGAAGTGGTGCTGATTTTTGCGTAGGAAAAGGTGTTTGGAGCGAGTGATGGATATAGGCTGCGGATAAAAGTATATGATGAGAGAGAAGAGTGGGGTAGGTGGCCGTAGCTGAGCCATTAGACAAGCATCTTCACTTTAAATCTCTTTTTTTATTTTTATTTTTAAAGGAATTATGGAAATAATATTTATTTCTTCCATCACATTCTAAACGGTTAATTGTTTTGAATATATATATTTAAAGTAGAAATTCATATATATATTATTCAATTAAGGAATGTCAATTATAGTTGGACCTATTAGTACTTATTTGGTGATAATAATTCCAAATATGGCAAGATAAATTAGTATAATTTGATATTTTATATTGATACTATAATTTGACATTCATAACTTGAATACTATATAAAAACTTTTCTATATTAAAGGTGATTATATTTTATATATAAAATAGTGTATTTTATAAAATTAATATACTTTTTTAATATGGGCTACTTAAAGTTGGAGGGATGAAAAAAAAAAACCAAATCACTTAGAATGGGACGAAGTGACTAATATTTCTAAAATTGAATATAAGATACTACTTTTCAAATATTTGCTAAAATGATTAAAAAATAATTATAAAGACCGAGATATAGATAACTAGATACCTACATCCATATAGTAATTTGTATATTTTTGATTTTTCCTTTAGAGCACTTATTTTTTTTTGGTCAATTTAATAGAAATTTTAAAGATCGTGTCACGGTGGATTCGAACATGAAACCTTCGATCTTGGGTATTAATTACTCTATCACTGATCAATACACGTACACTTTAGAGCACTTATAATATTAATTGGAGCCATACAACGTTTACAGAGTAGGGTGAAAAAAATCCACACACAATGAAACACTATTATTATAAAGGTTTTGGTGTATGTGTTATATACTTTTAATTAATTTACTGTATTTTATTTTATTTTTTCCTTTGCGTAACCATTGTATTTTATCATGTTTCTTGTAACTAGATATTTGATCATAAGAAAATTTGGATGAGCTAAGTGTAGAGAGTTCAAGTAATATGGGTAACAAATTATTATTGGATTTCTTAATAATTGACACACCGCACAAATCTAGGGACAGAATGGTGAGGACCCTTCAGGATCATATTGTTTTACTTTAACACAAAAAAGTGTTTTTTTTAAAGGTAAAAACTTTATATTATTTATACATAAATTTCATGTTAAAAATTAGTGAACTCTAACTGCAATAGATGCACCGTATATTCGAATGTACATCCCACCAATTACTAAGAAAGTCAAATGCTCGTATTCATAGCCACTCTTCATCTCTAACTCTAAGGTTGTTTTAACTTCGGCTTCTCGGTTTGGTTCCTTCAAAATTGAATATTTTCTTATATGTCTATGTCTAAGAGTTTACCAACAGTTGAATTCGCTATCTAATTCATCTATACAAAATCTTTAAACTATCAGGGTTTTGGAATCTTTACTATGTTTATCAACAAAAATTTTGAGGTCTAATCAAAATTTTATACGTTAACATGTCATTCACTACATCGCCCACAATCACTCTATATTGTGCTCGTAGTAATTTAAGGCTTTTGATTTTTTCTTCCCATAGTAACATAATATAATTTTTATTTTTATTGAAAATGTATAAAACAAGTATGCTCTTGTACGCCATGTGGGTTTTCATTATCAATTCCATCCACTCTGTACGTTGAGAAGTTATATTATTATTATTATTATTATTATTATTATTATTATTATTATTATTATTATTATTATAGTGAAAGAGTGAGGTTAATTATAGTTTGTGTTCCTAATTCTGACGAGATTTTGAAAAATATTCTAAACTTTAGTTAATATGTTAAAATGTCCCCAATTTTGACAAGATTTTGAAAAATATCATCAATTTTAGTTAATACACTTTGCCGATATTTAAAAAAATATCTTGATTTCAAAGTTTCCGACAGCTGAACGCTGAGTCATTTGAGCTATAATCCATAGGAGACGTAATGTTGAGTCATTTGAGCTAAAACTCACATGAGAATTCAACGAACTGACATAACATTCCATCATTGGAAACTTGAAATCGGGATTTTTTTGAAATATTATTAAAATTGGGGACATTTATTGTATTAACTAAAGTTTGAGATATTTTTCAAATTCTTGTAAAAGTTTGAGATATTTTTCAAAATCTCGTCAAAGTTATGGACACAAATTATAATTATCCATTTAAAGTGTGAACGTGAGAACTAAATAAATTTGCTGCAAAGTTTATGAACACGCCGAAAGTTACTAAATCCACGACATTAGAATTTTCGTCTGGGTTCGAATCTCATGCAGGCAAAAATTCTATTTTTTTGCATTCAGTAATTTTCTAGTTAGATTGATCAACTTTCACAGCGAATTCATCATCTTCTGATTCTCACGTTCACACTTCAAAAATGATTCTCACATTAACTTCTCCACACACACACACACACACACACACACACACATATATATATATATATAAGTAATATAAAATAGTCATTTTGTTATTATAAAAATAAAAAATAGTCACTAAAATAAAATAAATTGTGTTAAAGTACTTATTCACCTTTATTTACCCTTTTTCTATGAATTTGTGAATTACATTTTGAATTTGTGGAATGTTTTAAAATTAAGCGTAGATTTATTAAAGTGATCTTTTGTTAAATTTATTTTTCCATTTTAGTCCTCCAAATTTTCAAATTCTTAGATTGACTCTCCAGCAATTTGATGATTCTGCAAATAAGCAACACGTTAAAAAATTTGAGAGGATTAAATCTTTTGTATCAGATCTTGGGGATATTTCAGAATCAAAGTACTACCTTTTTCACGAAAAAATATTATAAGATGTATATTTTTTATTTAAAATGTTTATTTTTTATTTGTTAAAAGTCATCACCTCTTTAATCGGGTAACCCGTAACTAGGTGAGTATCGGTTAGATGTTATTAGAATTTATCAGGTATAGAATATTATCCGACGGTAATTGGATATATCCGAATAGCGAATACATATTTATATAGGCTTTTTTATATATAATTAAATATTATTTATATATTAATAACTAATAAGAACTTGAAATATAGATGTAAATTACATTTTAGAAATCTTCTACTATTCTCGTGTCTCCTCTTGGCTAATCGGTCGCACACAGGCTCATAGTTAGAGCACAGCTCTCTTTCTCTGGTATGCAAATCCAGTCTCCAGAATTTTCTCCCCTCAGAGTCAGAGCACACCTCTCTCAAGTCTGCTTTCTCTGCAACTAAAGTAAATCGATGTCTTTTAAAATTTTAGTATTTTACTTGATTTCCCTAAAATGGGAGGGTTTAAGAAAATGGTTTTGAAGAGACAGACAACTTGAAATTCGTGGCTGCTTGTGTTGAATCTGTTCTGTGCATGAAATTTGTTCAACTGGACCTTCTGCAATCAATTGAAGAAATTGTATATTTGATCGGATATTTTTAGGTATCCAAATACCCGACTCAAGGTCTTCGGGTACACGAACTTGATTACCTTAACTGGGATGGGGTCAGGTGTAACTATTTACGGTAAATTGGCCAGGTACTCGATAATTTCGGATAGAATACCCGACCTGATTAATCACCCCTAGATCCGAGTCCGAGATCATGATATTTTTGAAATACACCTTGATAGTATACGGCCCAACTACTAGGCTCAAGCATCAGGCCCAATATAAATGGGCCCCGACATTAAGCTCGACCTATGTGAGTTCGGCCCAAGAAGACTCCTCGACCAACTACAACTCTAATCGCAATTGGAGACGTAGAAGATTTGGATGCATATCTAAAAGAATCCTTATGAGAGAACACTTTGTATTAGAGTCTAACTCTATTTGAATTAGAGTCAAACTCTATATGATGGTATATAAATAGAGGCTAGATTGGAGGGAAGAGGGAGGGAGATCCACACTCAGATCGATCACTTGATCATCTACACTAGATCATCTACACTCAGATCGATCACTTGATCATCTACACTAGATCATCTACACTCAGATCGATCACTTGATCATCTACACTCTTTGTAATCGCTTCTTACACTCTCAATAGACATATACTCTCTTGCTCCGTGGACGTAGATCTATTTCAATAGATCGAACCACGTTATTTCCTCGTGTTCTTTACTGCATTCATTACCCCACGAAAATTAGATTTATCATTGGCGCCGTCGTGAAAACCGAACAAAAAGCTTCGTTTTCTACGCAAAATCAATGGCAAGGACTCGTGCAAATCCTAGCGCCGCCGGTGGTGCTGGCAAACGGACGGACTGAAGACCCCAACCAGGCCCTGAGGCAGCGCCGGGGAAAAGAACTTGTCGTTGCCAATAACAACACGACGCCTGAGGGTTACATAGAAGATCTACCTATACACCCTCAGGATCGTCTCCCTACCGAAGAGGAAGAAGCCGACCTCAACGCCGGTGAACAAACGACCCATCAATCTCATGAGGTCCTTGGCAGAGTCGTATCTGAATTCCTCAATGCCCATATGGGCCAATTTCAAACTTTTCTGAGCCAAAGGGGGAATGGAGCGGGAACTTCAAGAACCACGAATGGAACACCCAGATTAGCAATCACGGGCGACCGGAGTCACTCACCTCTCCGCAATAGCCGAGGACGTTCACCTCGACGAGATAGCCGAGAACGATCACCTCGGCATGATGTCCGAAGTCAATCACCTCGGCAAGTCGCCCATAACCGTTCACCCCGGCGTTACCAGCGAGGTCGGTCACCTTCACCCGGCCACCATGAGGTCGGTCACCTTCACCCCACACACCACCAGTCGATATCGTGAAGATATACACTTGATATACGATCTAAATACATTTACGACTACACGCCTAAATACATTTATGACTAAAACCAAGTTATATCTGTAAGATATACACTTGGTACACAATCTAAATACATTTATTTACTACACGCCTAAATACATTTACGACTAAAAATCAAGTTATATACGTAAGATATACACTTGATTACACACGCCTAAATATATTTACGACTACGCCTAAATACATTTACGACTACACAGTCTAAATACATTTACGACTAAAAACCAAGTTATATACAGAAGATATACACTTCGGTACACAATCTAAATACATTTACGACTAAAAACCAAGTTATATACAGAAGATATATACTTCGATACACAGTCTAAATACATTTACGACTACACAGTCTAAATACATTTATGACTAAAAACCAAGTTATATGGGTTTCCGAGCAGCACCTCGCCAAGACTCGCTAAAGCTACACCAGGTCGACACTCGGCCTTCGCCGCCTCGGCCTTCGCTACCTCGGCCTTCGCCACCTCGGCCTTCGCCGCCTCGACCTCGGCCTTCGCGGCCGACCTCGGCCTCGCCGCCCACCTCGGCCTCCGCAGTCGACACTCGCCTCCGCCTCCGCCTCGCTACCGGCCTCGCCACCTAGGCCTCGCCCGCCTCCGCCTCGACCTTCCGCAGGCCGACCTCGGCCTTCGCCGCCTCCACCTCGGCCTTCCGCATGTCGACACCTCGGCCTTCGCCGCCTCGACCTCGGCCCTCCGCAGGTCGACACCTCGGCCTTCGCCACCTCGGCCTTCACCGCCTCCACCTCGGCCTTCCGCAGGTCGACACCTCGACCATCGCCACCTCGGCCTTCACCGCCTCGACCTCGGCGAACGCCTCAACGGGGCGGCCGAGCGACATACAACTCGCAAACGCCTCAGGGACGGCCGAGCGACATACGACTTCGCAATGCCTCAACAGGGCGGGCCAAGCGACATACGACTTCGGCAGAACGCCTCGGCAGGGCGAAACCAAGCGACATTCAACTTCGCGAGACTACGGATTTCAGCGAGGCGATGTCAGAATCACTCTCCCCAATCCAAATGACCTCACTTCTACGCCTTTTTGGGGGGATGTAATAGGATACGGCCCAAGATCGGCCCAATATAAATGGGCTCCGACATTAAGCTCGACCTATGTGAGTTCGGCCTAAGAAGACTCCTCGACCAACTACAACTCTAATCGCAATTGGAGACGTAGAAGATTCGGATGCATATCTAAAAGAATCCTTATGAGAGAAGACTTTGTATTAGAGTCTAACTCTATTTGAATTAGAGTCAAACTCTATATGATGGTATATAAATAGAGGCTAGATTGGAGGGAAGAAGGAGGGAGATCCACACTCAGATCGATCACTTGATCATCTACACTAGATCATCTACACTCAGATCGATCACTTCATCATCTACACTAGATCATCTACACTCAGATTGATCACTTGATCATCTACACTCTTTGTAATCGCTTCTTACACTCTCAATACACATATACTCTCTTGCTCCGTGGACGTAGATCTATTTCAATATATCGAAACACGTTACTTCCTCGTATTCTTTACTACATTCATTACCCCACGAAAATTAGATTTATCACACCTCAAAAAGTTAACAATGAGGGTGTTTGGCTGAGCTTATAAGCTCTTTAAAACAACTTATAAGTTGTTTAGGAGCTTATAAGTTGTTGCAAAATATTTGGCAAAATAAGCTCCTAAACGACTTATAATTTGTGAAAATAAGCTCAACAAATTATAGCTCCCTAAAAATAAGTTGGTCAACTCTAACTTATTTTTCATAAACTTATAAGCAATCATGAATTTACCAAAATACCCTTATTATAGTTCGTTGTTTTCTTTACATACACTATCATTTTCACCTCTCGTCAATTTTATCTCTCCAATTATGATTTTCTCTCTCTAACTCACGATTCTTTCTCTAGCTTATAAGATCAATTATTCAAACACTTTAACAACTTATAAGCACTTATGACGTTATCTCTTATAAGCTCTTGAAACATCTTATAAGCTCTTGAAGCTTATAAGCTCTCTAAAATAAGCTTAGCCAAACACCCCCAATATGCGTTTTCTAATCAAGAAGCAATTAAACCATTACATATTCTCCTAAAAATTGATTAAAATCTTTATGCCACCCTCTCAAATCTTATCTACGTTTCAAGGAATAGGAAATCATTTATTTTGGATTGGATTTTTGTAAACCATGGATCATCAACATTTATTTATACTCCACAGCTTGTTTACTTAAATGGACCGGCAAAATTATAATTTTTCTAAAATTGTATATAGTATCATTTTTAATGCATGTCACAGTTACGGAAGGCTTGAAGCCATAGATATTAGATAACGGAGCCATTCTTTGGTTGGAATCTCTAGGTTTGGTTGGTTAATTTGGGCTTTTATGTAATTTCGAGTGTGATACATTCAGTGATACCAGTTGGGCACGAAGCTTCTTAAGAATCTATTTAAACGTACAAAATGTTAATCTTGAAATTTCCACAAATGTAGAAGGCTTTTCCTTACATCTTTAAAGTAATTTATTAGAATTAAGAAGTTAGGAGTAAAACATATTTTAGTTCTTGAAATATATTATGTCATATATAAATATTAATTACTACATCCGTCCATCAAGTACGTTTTCATTTAATTCTTCTTTATCCATCCACAAAAAAAACCCACTTTTCTTTTTGGAAACATCAACTTCATAATTTTTATCCCAAATCTACCCACTCATGACCCATCTGTTTACTTCCACTATCCATTAATATATTCATTTATTATTTTCATGTCCCACCTTTTTAATCACACCATTCATTAATCTATTCATTTATTGTCTTCACTCATTTTACACCTATTACAATTTATTAAATATCGTGGTACCAAAATCAAAGAACGAATATGGTATACGGAGGGAGTATAATTTAATTATTCAAATAATAAATTACATTGCCTAGATTATGTGTGTGTATACATATATATGAATTACATGGGATTGGATCCAATGAGAACTCATCTCTTTTTAGAACTTGAGAATTATGCAAAGACGTATAAAATTGATAAACAAAATTTATAAAGTTGTGTACAACGAAAACATTCTAAAATTGTTACATAACAAAACAATTTTAGAAAGTTTTTATTATGCACAACTTTATATCATTTTGTGCATCATCTTTACACATCTTATACATAATTCGTAGAGTTTTCAAAATGTAATTATCATTTGATTCACTTCATTAATTATATTATATTAATAAATAGGTTGGCCTATCAAGGGTCACGCTCACGGACTTTTAAGAACGCCTAAGCTTAGCATAATATAAATAGCTTTCTTGAAAGACTTTATTGAGACATCTTTCGTAAATATAAGTTGGACTGAAGTAGGTCCGATTTAGGCCAAGTCCAAGGGAAAATTTTCGTTTTCGAAGTGTCCTTCATTTCAAATGTTCGGAAAAAGATAGATTTTCCTCAATGTTGAATACAGAATAAGAATTTCTTAAGATACAAACTTAATAGACGAAATATAATTTATTTGTTTTTAAAACTATTTTGTTTGTGCTGTTGAAGCTGTCGAGAGAGTCGGAGGTGAGATGGGGCTTCGCTTTGTTGCTGTGTTTATCATTTGTTGGAGACAAAAACTTGGGTGAAATCCACCACCGTGAAATTTTACTTTTTTGTTAAAATAACTATATATTAATGATGGTGAGTAAGAATAATTAGATTTTATTAATGTATAATTAAATTTATTAATTTTTAATTATAATTTTTAATTCAAAATTAAAATATTATTAATTCATAATCATGTTTTATTAATTCATAATTGAGGTTTATTAATTCATAATTAAGGTTTTTAGTTCACAAGTAGGATTTATTAATTCAAAGTTAGGGTTTATTAATTCACAATTAAGGTTTATTATTCAAAATTAGGGTTTATTATTTCTAATTAGGGTTTATTAATTCCAAATAGGGTTTATTAATTCAAAATTATGATTTATTAATTCACAATTAATGTTTACTAATTCAAAATTAAGATATATTAATTCAAAATTATTATTTAAATTACAATTAAATTTAATTAAACTAATTAATTTTAATTAAAATTAATTAATTAATAATTAATTTAATTAATTAGAATTAAGGATTAATTAATTAATTAAGGGTGGTCTCATTGTGTGCAAGCATAAGAGACCATCCCTTTGTTGGAAGGGAGAGAGTGGAGAGAGAGAGGGGTCACATTTATTTATTAATTAATTACACTTTTAACTTATTTTGTTTTTTGGCTTCAATAAATAGAAAATTGTATAGGCTAGTAAATTGATAGAAGTTGGGCATTATTTTTCATTTATGAGGTTAGAAATGGACTAAAATTATTAAGCCTTTCGTTATCCTATTTATAGGCCTTAATTTTTTATTTTGATCAGATTAATTAAATTATTAAGTTTAATAAAGTTTTTTTATGATTAGCTCGCACAATGTATATAAGTTGCTCTAAGAAATTTTACAATGTAAGAATTTGTAATTGTAAAATTTAGTTTGATAATAAAAAGTTACAATTCGAGATAATTACTTCGACAATTATTTTAATTACTTGGTAAATAAAAGTTCACGATTTATGAAATTGCATAATAAAATTGGACAATGCCAAGTATAATTGTTTTGTATTAATTTAGAAATATGATAAACAAAATCAGATAATAATTATGTATATTTAAATTTTTATCTAATTTTTAACTACTGAAATTTAGCAAAAATCATGTTTTTAAATTGTTGCTAACCAAATACGACACTGGCCAAAATGGCATTTTCCCCTACTCCACTATAAAATAAAATATATCTCACATGTGTTACACTTCCTTTCTCTTAATAATTGCACTACAAGTTCTGATATTGTTTTCTCGAAGTTTCCATTGACCTTTCGAATCCAACCATGTATTTCATTGATTCACTCACTAGTACCATTAAAAACTAACCATTTCAATATCTTGGCAGAATTCACTGCAACCAATTTTCTAATACCAATCAAGATTCAAGAAGCACATTCAAAAAAAATAAGTACATCAAATTGCCCTCAAATTAAGTGGTGCCACATTTGCTATAGCAAATACTCATTTGACCGGCAAACGTTTTAAGAAAATAGTTGATATATGCTTTTTGAGTGGATAAAGTGAAGACTTTAAGGGTAAAATGGGAAATAAAGTAGAATGATGTACTAAAATGAAAAATGCGATATTTTTTGTGGACGTCCAAAATAGAAATTGCATGATACTTTTCGTGAATGGAGGGAGTAATACTTTCAAAAACACGCTTCCAATAATGAATTAGGAAAGTGTAAGCTTAGAAGCTAATTGCCAAAGGCAAAATACATATCATAAAGAAGATCAAAGACACTCGCAGAGAAGGCCAGAAAGTATTCACAATGCCACACAAGAATATAGGTTTCATTATCAACAAAAAACATTTAAAAACCAATCACAGATAATGGTAACTGAGAAATTATTCTTACCCAGCATAGTTGGATCAAAGATGGGAAATGTAAACTTTACAAAACATGCAGCAGAGAATCGAATTACCGGCCTAACCAGCCTCGTGGACCTTGGCCATCCCCGTCTTTCATCAGCTTGTCCAGGACGACATTCAAATCAACTGCTTGTCCGTTTCTGTTAGCTTCGAACTGTTGCCCTCACTTGATCTCTAGAGAATCCCATGGTGGTTACTTTGTCAACTACATCATCAATCGGAACCCTGTTCCCGGATCCACCAGCACCAGCACTGGACGTAGGACCACCACCCACAGCGGAGACAGTTGGCAGTGCTTGAGGCAGTATTCGAGCAGTAGGTAGCTGTGGATAACCACTACCACCACTCTGGGGCATACCAGGAGAAGATAGTTGTTATGGCTTCATAGTGGAGCTCGTACCATACTGTGGTGGAGCACTACCATAAGGATATGGTTCACCATGACCTGATGGTGGACCAAACGAACCTGAGTATCCCGAACCAGATCTGCTGGTGGGTGGAGGCTCATACGCATTGGGAGTTGGTCCATAGTATTGTTGAGAGGGAGGTGGGGGAGCTCCAGTAGGTGGAACAGAGGGAGGTGGGTGAGAGCTTGTGGTGTAATTTTGTGGGGGCATATGCAGTGCTTCTTCAGAATGATGACCTATTGGTGGCTGAGGCATAGAGGGGTTAACAGGTGAGAAGGAGTGCGGCTGAGAAGGTAGAGGCGGCTGAGAGTATTGAGGCTGCGGTGGTGGCTGATAATGGTGCTGTGGTGTAGGCGGGGCTGCAAGCTGCTGTTGTGGTGGAGGTAACTGATATTGCTGATTTGGGTTTTCTTGAGTTTGATACTGTTGATTTGGGTTTTCTGGGGTTTGGTTGGGCGGGGTGAAGTAAGAATCTGGCTGAGAGACGTGAGGAATTTGATTTTGAGGGAAGGGGGTGGGAAGTTGAACTTGGGGTTGTATGTTCTGCTGTGGAGGTGGCAGAGGGGAGTTTGGGGGAAGAAGGGCAGGAGGTGCTTGTGTCGAAGGAACACTAGAGAACTGATGCAGAATAGGAATTCCCGCCTGGACTGGATCAGGTTGAGCGTTAGTCTTGCTTTCAACTTGTTCTGCCTTAGGTAACTGCATCTTAGCAATCTGCAACTGAGCTTCAACAATATCTTGTTTATCTCTTACTACCGTAACACCTGATTGCACCTGCAGACAAGAATATAACAAACATGCCACAAGGTTAATCAAACAATTCAACTATGCTATAATCTAGAATGATCACACCCTTTACATCCATCTCATCCTACAGCAAATATATCCCCAAAAAATCCTTAATATGGAATGTGAAACTCAAACTTACCTCGTTCATCAAACATATCTACTACAAAAAGATGGGAAAATAAAGAACAGCCAGATGATAAAAACATCCGACTTATTTGATGCTTCCTACTCTTATATATTTTTACATAAGTGGGATTGCCAACACTATATACGCTTATATGGGCAGGTAGAGGTATGAAAGGTACCTCAGTAAGAATATTCTCCAACATTCTCATTTTTCCATCAATGGCACCATGATTGTTCACAATAGAGATCTTCAGATCATCAATGGAGTGCTCCAGGTTGCGAGTTCTTGTTTCCAACTGCGA
This sequence comes from Salvia rosmarinus, assembly GCA_036937905.1. Lineage (NCBI taxonomy): Eukaryota > Viridiplantae > Streptophyta > Magnoliopsida > Lamiales > Lamiaceae > Salvia > Salvia rosmarinus. Next base: position 7,964,002 of record CM072818.1, read on the forward strand.
CAACCGTGAACTCATGTTATCGATGGCATGCATCAGATTGTCCATATGCTTCTTCATCATCCTCTCAATGTCAGAAACCAAAGACCCATCCGAGGGTGCATTGCCAGTTTTGTGATTCCTCCCCGATACAAATTTGGCAGGTTCATCAACATCAAGAGAATTGTAATTCTGAAAGATTAAACCCAAAAGAGTACTAGAATAATTAATACACCTCTTTAGACAATAAATTGAAATACCACAGTATTCTATCACATACTGAAAACATAAATTAAGAATGATAATAGTCACAACAAATAATGAAACAATTCTACGAGAACTAATCAAATTCCCCTGCTTATTCTTTTTGAATTCCAGAATTAGCATTGGTAAAACCCAAAAACACAGGAAAATTAATAATCAGCTAAACTAGGGATCAATTCACCAATCAAAACCCCAGATAACCCGACCTATATTAAGAAATGGTCGTGCAAAACAAAAACCAAAAACGAACCATACAAAGAGCAACTGAGCAACCAAGTAAGTTTTAGAGAAATTACTCTGATAGGCGAGGAATTTGCTTTCGAATCCATAGAATTCCACGTCCTGGGGGGAGGATCGTCATTGTCCGAGTCGAAGTTTGACCGAGCGGCCTTCGGCGTCGGCGACGACGACGCCGCGGGTCGAATTGGCATGAAATCGTAGCTCGGAACCATGTCCTCCTTCTTCTCCGCCGGTCGATTCATGAAATCGATGAAATTGGCACCACCGCCGCCATTGTTGCTGGCGATGCTGCTCTGAGAATTGGAGAGATCCATGATCTGCTTGTCCATGTACTGCGACGTCGTACTGTTATTCATCTGAGAAGTCAATCGACCACAATCGAATCAAACCAATAGCTCAACCACTACACCCAATGTGAAAACTGCAAAAAAAAAACTAATGAGAAGGCAGCTGAAACTAACCTGACAGAATGGGATTCGCCTCCACCTAGGGTTTTGATTCCTTGTTTCTTCAATTCGCAAAAGGACGCATCGCCTACGCAAACAATTCCACCGGTTTAGCGATACAATTAATAGCTGGCCCAAAAATCCCCCTCCAAATTTGCGTCTCCTATCTGTGTATTGAGCTGGGGTCTGTTCGATGTGAATATTTTCCCAACCCTACTCATACGGTCATACCCCCATGTCTACTTGAGCTATTAGGGCCATTTTGATTATCTCATACAGTTTCATGAGGTCAAATGTTTGCGCAAAATTTAGGCCGAATTCAAACAGTTTCTGCACTTATGTGAGCTATCAATCAGGCCAAGTTTCGTTGTGCAAAATTTAGGCCCAATCACAAAAAAGGGCACATTCGGCCCAAATATATTATTTGATATTTTTTTTAGAATTCCCAAATTTTATAATCTTATGTACACTAAAGTATATTTGGACATTGCACTTTCATATAACTTTTTAGGAAATATGTCAGAAAATATCATAGCGTTTGAACTTTTTTCAACAATGTTATGTTTACCAATTTTGATCAAATTGGTATATAACATTTCGATTTGTTCAATAATTTTTCAGTATCAAAATGTCTACGTGGTCGTATTAATGTAACGTGGAACACATTCTCTCGCTATATCCACATGAAAAAGGACATCGTTCATGAGGATTTGTCTAGGCATATGATCCACGTCACATTTTGCCGCTCATGTAGACATTAGATGCTGGAAAATTAGCCATTTGACATCACTGAAAAATGTTGAAATTTTATGTACCAAATGGATATTAAAAAAAATCGTGACATTTTTTTTTTATTAAAAAAATTTAAACATTGTGACAATTTTTGATATTTTTCCTATCTTTTTTAAATTGAGTTCTCATGCTTTCATTGGTACACATATAGACTTTTTGTAAAAAAAAATAAAAAATTTGTTCGGATTTCCTAATTTTGATTACCAAATCTAAGTGTCTATATTTCTATTTATCCTAACTTAGGTCCTTGCTACGGGCCAATATTAGCATAAGGATCTCAGTTTAACTAAATAGAAGTATAAAAACCTAGTTCGAGAAAAAATACTTCCTCCGTCTCGATATTGTTGGCTCCTTTTTTTGTACATAGATTAAGCAGAGATGTGTTTTGTGTGTAAAATAGTGTGTGACACAAAATTCGATGCATTTTTTAGTATAAAAATGTTTCTTTTTTTGGAACGAGCCAATAATAACGGGATAATCCAAAAAGAAAAACTACTCAATAATAATAAAATGGAGGGAGTAGTTAGTTACATTTCTATACTATACATTATATCCATTTATTAACTCAACATTCAATAAATTTTACGTGTAGGCATTGAGACACTTTTTCCCAGAAGTGGACCATTTGACCGGTATAACCAATGAAAATTAATCAGAAGTCGGAGGTATATTACAAAAGGTATTATTAATTCTCCCTGAAAATTAGGTTTTATTTAATTACATTAAGTAGGTTCATAATAATTTTTTTGAACTTGTGACATTTATAAATATATAAGTCACCAGATATAATTGTAAGCACGGGACAACTAGGTTGGTGAGCATGGATCAAGCCTCAGAAGGCTGCAGAGTGAAATTTGTATGAACCCAACTTTAATTTGCTATTAATTAATACTATTTGCATGAGTGGGTGAAATTTAAAATTCTCCTAAAATTTTGAAAGTTAATATATAAAATGCGTTGGTTAAGCTTGTATACGAACCGAACCCAGCCAAGCCGAACATTACCATGCTCGAGCTCGGCTCATTTAAATTTATTTGGCTCGAGTTCGAATTCGAGCTTTAAATTGAGCTCAAGATCGATTCGTTATAAAATTTTTGAGCTCGTGAGCAACTCGAATTCGGTTCGATAACTACGTTTATGAGACATATTCGAACTCAAACTCGAACTCTGCTCGTTTTCTAGCTCGAGCTTGAGCTCGAATTATTAAAATTTATAATTTATTATTATTTATTATTTATTACTATTAATTTAAATTATTTAAATATATAAAAATATTTATTATTTCACATGTTTGCGAATTAGCTCGTTTGAGTTCGAAGCGAACATGTTCACGAGCTCACAAATCGAACATCCCCAAGCTCGAGCTCGGCTCGAAAATCCTCTCGAGCTTGATTCGAGGTTCGGCTTGTTTACAAAACGAACGAATTTCGAACGAGTTTTTTACGAGTAGAGCTCGAATAACTCACGACCGGCTTGGTTTGTTTACACCCCTAGCGCTGGTGCAATACTAGTTACATAATAGACACAAAATTCTCAAAGATCGAATAAGCATTGAGCAAACAATGTCGAATATAAATAATAAAATCATCTTAGCAGATAAATAAAAAATTCCTGAAACTTGCAATCAGGAAATTCAAGAGTCCAGCTTTTACTAAGAGAAGTTTTATCGTAATAAACTGTTGCAATTAATCTGAAAATTAACCTCTGGAATTATAAAATATACATTGAAATCTTTAGTTCTTTTTAGATATATAAATCTCTAATTATAATGTATAGAGCAAAAAATAAAATAAAATTGGTGTTTGGAAATAAAACATGGTGGACGGCGCTGGTCTTCTTTAGATGCATTTAGAATTTATTTATTTATTTATTTAAATTGGCACATGGTTACTCGACACTCAACTCTCTAGAGTGTCCCTTTGTGCACAAGAGATAGAAAGAGATTCTCATTTAAGTTATTAATCTTTTTATTTTTTATTTTTTTAATGCATAAATTTTAAGATTGCGTCACGGTAGACTCGAACTCGAGACCTTGGTCTCGGACATTAACCACTCTACCACTAGGCCAACACACACACTTAAGTTATTAATTTTATTGTAATATAAGTTTCAATGCACGCCTTCCTAAACTACTTTCGTGCTTAATTCATAGTTGTTAAATGTACTTAATTTAAATAAAATGATAAAAATTTGACCATGCCACATTTTTTGTCTCCATCACGTGACCTCTGATATAATTCGAGTTTAATCTAATGTATTTAATGAGTGAACTAATCGCTTAAAGTGGACTTTGGCATGCTTTGATCCAGTTAATTAAAAATTGTACGACGACTAAATCGAAATTCAGTGAGAAGAAAAAACTGGTTGATTTCTCCACTAAGGGGATGTTTGGCTAAGCTTATTTTAGAGAGCTTATAAGATGTTTCAATAGCTTATAAGAGGTAATGTCTCAAAAGCTTATAAGTTGTTAAAGTGTTTGGATAATTGATCTTATAATCTAGAGAAAGAATCATGAGTTAGAGAGAGAAAGTCATAGTTAGAGAGATAAAATTGACGAGAGATGAAGTTGATAGTGTATGTGTAGGAAATAAAGAACTATAATAACGTTATTTTGGTAAATTCATGGTTGCTTATAAGTTTATGAAAAAATAAGTTATGATTGATTAACATATTTTTAGGGGAGCTTATAAGCTGTTGGAGCTTATTTTCACAACTTATAAGCTGTTTAGGAACTTATTTTGTCAAACACTTTGTAATAGCTTATAAAATGTTTTAAAGAGCTTATAAGCTTAGTCAAACACCTTGTAAGTAATACGAGCAATCGAATGTAGTCAACAAATATTTAGGGCATTCTTTCGAAAAAAGTTACTCTACATTAAAAACCCATACATGTATTAAATTTTTGTGCAAATAGGCAACATATTTCATATAGTTTTAGTTTTTTAACAACAATAATTAATATTACACAGCTCAAAGTCAAAAGTCATTATATGGATAACAATTAATATTTGCTTAGTTTTTGTGCAAATAGCCAAAATATATTATAAAAACGGAGGAAGTATATTACTTCCTCCATCCCAATTATATTAACTTATTTTTCATTTTTGAATGTCTTAAATATATAGGTTGGTTTCTATAAAAGAAAACAATTATTAACTCATTTACTAATATAATCATATTTAACTCTTTGATTGAATTGTGAAAAATGTATAATCATTTGATTTTCTAGGTATATTAGAAAATTTATTTGTATATTTTTTATGATTTTTTTTTTTGTGAGAATTCCAATCATCTTGTATAATTAAGGTGGGAAGAATATAATTGAGATTGAAAGAGTATAGGTTAAATGTATTTATCCCAAGAAAGGGGAAGAGTTCACTACATTGAAACACAAAAATTAGTTTAGGGTTGCACCGAATTCGAAACTTTTGGTTGGGCCGTTGGGGACGGAGTTTAGAACATGTTTTAAGGTTGGGAATGGTGATTTGGTGCTATTCATGAGACATAGGACCATGTTTCACGCTTCAAGATTACTTTATAATATATCATTGAAAATAAAATAAAATCAACTATAGATAGAATAGAACATATAAATAGGGTCCAGTTATATACTATCCAATATGGGGAGATTTGTGTCAGATTTATGTTTCTTTATTTATAAATAAAAATATATAATTTATGGAGATTAAATTCGAATATAATAGGATGAGGTGTCTGTAGGGATCCGAATCAAGACCTAAAGCTTTTTCCCTCCTATCGCGGGTGTCTTTTTCGTCACATCGCATATAACAAGAAAATAAGGAACCTTAGAATTCAACCTAACTGTCGATGAAAAAATGGGATTTGAGAGGATTTTATCTTATTCTGACCGTTCAGAGGACGATCGTGGGGTCATTGAATGAAATCCTCCGTTTCTTTTTAAGATGTTGACTTACAGCGAGAAGTGATATATGAAATATGATAACATTATAAATATATCCAAAGATATCAAAGAAATGGTGGGTACCACATTCCAGATGTATATGACTTTCACAACCTTTCAAAGTATGTTTTTCAGTCCAAAAAAAATTCAAAACTCAAACTAATGGTGATAATTTGACGGTTGTTAAAAAAGAGCCACTTATGTGTCACTTTGCACTATCAAATTCTCCATTTAATCACTGTATTATTTGTAAATTATATATATGAATCTTATCTCATTATTTACTTTTAGGAAGCACTATTTATCTTTACGAAAAAAATGTTGGGCGATAAGTAGGCAGGAAGACTGAAGATTAAAGTAGCCGGTCTGGGAGAAAAGTAAAAAATGATACGTCATGGCACAGATCACCGCCCAACGGTTGGCTTTTCAAATACGCCACTTCAATTCTCATCTTACATCAACTCCCACATGGGCTGTTTTGTGGACCACTGTCTCATTCAGTTCATCTTATCTCAACCATGTGACCCACAAATTGTACTAACAATATTCGTGTCATCTTCACAATTTTCCAATATATAATAGTCTTTTGGTCCTCAAAAGTTTACGAGAGTCTTCTATGTATATTATAATAAAAGTTACTTTTCGATCCATCAAATACGTTTATTTAATTCTATTTTAATCGATTTATAAAAAAAATATTCATTTTTTTTAAATATCAATTTCATATCTTTACCATAAATCTATCAATTTATTTAAAAAAATCATCCATGTCTCATCATTTTACACCTACTATCCATTTATATAATCATTTATTATCCTCACGACCTACATTTTTATATCCACTTACTTAACATTCATTATAATTTATTAAAACTCGTGTCATCAAAATCAAGGAACGAATTTAGTGGACGGGATGAGTATTATGTATTTTATGGATGGAGTAAGAGTTTTATATTAGTATAGTATTAAATTAATCAATTATGGGTCATGAATGATTAAATATGTAAATAAATGATGTTATTGAGAGTAATAAATATAGTGATGGACCGTAGATGATAAAAAAATATAAATAAAAAATATTATTAAAGGTAATAAATAGGTACTCTACGAGTTAGTTTCCATAAATAGAAAGATAATAAATTTGAAGACGTGCCTAAAAAGAATTATAGAAACAAATTTTGGGATAGATTAAGTATAAATTAATTATTTTTACATTGGACTGGTAAATAAACAAATAAAGTAACACAAAAACAGAGTTGTTCGTGAAGATATCTTTCGTTTTATATAAAAATAACAAAAAATGGAATTTGAACTTAAGTTGATTACATATCACAAATAGTGTAAATAAAAATTAAATGAATACACACACATAAATTTAGATGTGTGTATATTATTGTTGGATTTATGTAAAAATTGATTTTGTAAATATATGGTTGGAAGAAAGTTGGAAAGGAGTGGATAGATTTTAAAATTTGATGTAGAACTTATGTAATGACAAAAAATTTAACTTTTTACTTTCACCATTGGTGGCACACTAACATGAATTATGACAGAGTGGTTAAAAATGTTAAATTGAAGTAGTTGGAAATAAAATAAAATAAAATAAAATAAAAACAAAACTTGTGAAGCATGATCTATTCCATTGCTTCTAGATTTCGGCTATTTCCAACTTTAGACAGGAAAATATTGCAAACTTCATACCACTTTATATACATGCTAAATATTTTTTATTTTTTATTTTTTATTTTTATTTGGAGAAGCAGAATAGTAAGGATTGAACTTTTTTTTTGTCAATTAAAAATACAGAAATTTTAAAGGTCGCGTCACGGTGGACTCGAACCCGAGACCTTTGGTTTCGGGCATTAACTACTCTACCACTAGGACGATACAGAAAATGTCTGACTGTTTGGATGTCTCCGAAAGAATGGTAAAATTCGAGTCATATACTCTCAACGGCTTAGTATTAATATTTTATGTGAGTTATGTCTAGGTTGGAAAATAGTTAATGCTAGTCGATAGTGGGATACTACTTGGTTTAATTAGCATGATCTATTTAATTAATAGGGTGGGACATCTTTAAGGACTAATCTACATAACTAGTCTAAGCTTTGGGAGCCTGTCAAGTTTGATTAATGATTTATTTATTACAATAATATAATTAATCCGAAAATGCAAATAAACTCATCTAATAGAACTTGTCATTTAAAATTAGTAAACTTATATTATAATTAACATATTAGTGTTTAATTCACATGAAAAATTAATCCTTTAATTTTTTGAAAAAAAAAATAATGTAAGTTCTAATTATTGTAAGCTCTAAATAGACTTTGTAAAGTCATCAAACCAAACTCTTAACATTAAAAAAAATCAGGTTTTAGTGTTATAAAATCATACAAAACTAGGTCAGGCTCGACGGTCTTTCAAAAAAAAGCATGACAAGATCTAATGTTTCTTATGTCTTGATAATTTTCATATTGTACACTGCATAGACTATTTTAATATTTAATGGGTGATTTCTTACGATGATCTAATTGATTAAGTGGTTGTTTGGATAAGCTTATTTTAAAGAGCTTATAAGACATAATGTTTGAAGAGCTTATAAGTTTGTCAAAGTATTTGGATAATTGAACTTATAAGCTAGAGAAAAAATCGTCAGTTAGAGAGAGAAAATTGACGAGATGTGAAGTCGATAGTGTATATATAGAAAATAACGAACTTATTTTGATAAATTAACTGTTACTTATAAGTTTATGCAAAAATAAGGTGAGATTGAACAACTTATTTTTAGGGAACTTATAAGTTGTTAGAACTTATATTCACAGTTTATAAGTTGTTTAAAATCTTATTTTGTCAAACACTTCATGTGTGATTATAAGCTCATAAACAACTTATAAACTGTTTTGAAGAGCTTATAAGCTTAGCCAAACACCATCTAAATGTACAACATCATAAGTCATAACTAGATAGTAGATACTGGGTATTGGTCATTGAAGAAATATATTTAATTAGTAAGTTCAATTTAAAAGTTATTGATGTAATATATGATGCGACAAAAACAATAAAAATAATGCATAACTAACCTAAAATATGAATGTTTAAATGATTTATACATTTTTTTTCCGAAATAAAAACGAAAAAGACTTAATTCATAAGAATGCACGAAGAATGTGGCAAGAAGTCTTGTTCAACGACTTCTTAATCACGACAATTTTGATACAATGCGGGAAGAACAATGCTGCAGTATCGGTGTGATGTGAGATTCTAGTAATACAATATTAGTAGTAATTTTTTAAGACTTCGTTAGTTCACTTATTTTTGTTGTACACTACAATTTTGATACTCTTGTTTTCGTTAGAGATTTTTTTTTTAAAATGGATGATTTAATAGGTTAACGGCATATATTAATAACACCATCAATTTTTCATATGTTTTTTTGGTTAAAAACATTATTACTTTTAATTTTTTGCACAATAAATATGATTTTGCCAATTTATACGTTTTACAATACTCTTATAATTTTCGATCAAATTTGAAACTTAGGGGGTGTTTGGCTGAGCTTATAAGCTCTTGAAAACAACTTATAAGTTGTTTAAAAGCTTATAAGCTCAATCAATATGTTTGACAAATTAAGTTGTTAGAGAGCTTATAAGTTTTCAAAATAAGCTCTAAGAGCTTATAAGCTCTATTAAAAAAAAGCTCCAAAACCTAACTTATTTTTTAGTAATCTTATAAATTACAATAAAATTATAAAAATAACCCTAATATATTTTTTTATTTTCAGATTTACCCTTGTTATTCAAACACTTTAACATCTTATAAGCTATTAATACACCATAATTTATAAGTTCTTAAAACAACTTATAAGTTCTTGGAACTTATAAACTTTTCTAAAATAAGCTTAGCCAAACACCTCTTATACGGTTGTCTGAATAACACATGTAAACCGACCCAATTATTCCTCCATCAGAAAAGACATAGTTTTGTAATTGTATAGAGCATCATAGATTTTACACGTCTTTTAAATTGGTTCACAATAAAAGCACCATATTAATAACTTTGGCAAGTACAATATCAATTTTTAATTGACTTAATTATTGGTTTTATGATATTTTATCTTTCAGATTAATGTTGTTATCAAAATATCTAGTGACAAAAGATTAAGCCTTTTCCAAATTGGTATTGCAATTGTCAAATTTTGACAATGTTATGTTTTTATTATGAACTAAAATAAATATTAATTTTTTAATTTTGCTAAATTTTTGGATGTGGTAAATTACATAAATTATAAAAGTTTAATACTCTTTCCGTCCCAATATTCATGGCACGTTTTCTTTTTTGGGTTGCCTCATTAAGTTGATCGGTTTCCAAAAAAGAAAACACTTTTTACACCAAAAAATATCTTGAATTTCGTGTCACCCATTACTTTACACAAAATCATAATTTTCTTTAATCTACGTGCAAAAAAGAAACATGCCATGAATATTGGGACGAATGAAATATTAAATACAAATGAATATTTTAATTTCATTGAGTTTGGGGTGGTGTTAGAATTCTCTCCAGTTCGTTCTTGGATTTTGTTTTCTTTTTTCTTGCTGTTCGATAAAAGATAAATCTTATTTAAAATATTAAGCCTTGTGATACTCTTATTTTTTTAATAAAGGTGAGAGACCGGAAACTGAAATAAATGTGATAAATAAATAAAGGAGGGGTGATAAGTGATGGCTAATGCGGTCAACATCTCAATTCTCAAGAGACAAAGTTAAAGTCCAAAAAGCATATTCTAGTAATATCCCTAAACCAAATCACATGGGCAATTGCTTTCTTTTCCACAAGCTTCACTCCAACTATAGAACCAAGAAAAAAGTGAGCTCATTTTCTTGACTTAAATGGTCAGTCCTTTCAAATTTCAAACAGCTAAGCGTCATCCTTAATGTCTGGGAAGAATATCTTTAAATTTAATACTTCATTCTCCCATCTCAAATGATATGTATTCTATTTTGGATTGTCTCATCCAAGATTACTTGTTTCATTTTTAAAAGTTGTGAGATTTATCTGTTTTTTATCATTTAATTATTTTATATCATTCTTTTAAATAATCGTACTGAAAAGAAATGGATCGTTTATGATGAGACGGAGAGATTAATAGTCAAACATAATAAGCAAAATTAAAGTAGTAGCATTCCCAAAGAACTATAGACGGTATAGCATCTTCTAGATCCCCATATTTTTATTAAAGAGTCATGCTGCTTATCAAATATAAATTTAGGCGACTTTGCCTATATAACTTCTCCACGTTCAGAAATACGAATTTCTGCGTCAGATATCACGTTTAGTCACTTTTTTATCCTCGTAATACCTAATTTCCACTATGGGACAGGCAAAAGTATTTCACTTTAAATCCGTGTCGTCTGCTTAAGAAAATATATTAAATAGTCTTTGCTCAACTTTATTTTGGTATAGTTGAGTTTCGTTTACTAATGCAAGGATTTTTTTATTTTATTTTTTTGTAATTTTATTATGGTTTTTGAAATCCTGTTATAATATTACCATGTCATAATTTATTGCAAAATTAATCCCTTCTAACCTTTATATTCCTTTTTATGATCACTCAAAGTTAGCATAGGTGATGCTAATCGAATTAAAAATATCAAAGTTGTGTAGTCACACGTCGAAAATATCGAATCGTGCAATCGACAATATCTTAAAAATATCGAGACCGGGTAATTATGCATTAAAAATATCCAAACCGCACAAGCATCGAAAATTCGAGATCGCGTGATCGAAAATATCAAGACTGTGTGACCGCACCTGTGCCACACGGTTCTGTTGAGGCGTATCACTTTTTCGGTGACTATAAAATTTTGAAATTCTATGCGACAAATTAAAAGATATAAATATTATTGAAATATTTCAAACTATTAATTTGAAAAAATACACATTTTCATAATATACATGTAAAAATTATCCACATGTATAATGTACATATGAAAACTACTAAATTGATAAAAGAAATCCTTAGACGTAACATAATTTATGTGAAAATCAACGAAACCCTGACTGTTGATTTTTACATTAGTCAGTGAAATCGACTAATCGTCGGTGAAGTGGCTAATGTGAATCACTAGCCATCAATGAAGTGGCTAGTTAATCTACTAACCGCTCATATCCAATAGCCGCCAACACTTCATTATTTTCTATGCACACCACGGCTAATAGCTAATGGATTAGTCCGAAATTAATATCAGAATTACATTGATTTCCATTCAAAACTTTATTATATCGAAAAGTTTTTTGTCCCTTCATTTAAAATTGGATAATTTTCATATGTTTATTATAGATATGATATGTATGTTATGAAGGTGGATAGTTTAAACTTTTAAAAAATATATAAACGTTACAAAAATAAATTAAAAGTACTCGCAATTAACCTTTTCGTTTTCGATCTCTCACTATATATATAACTTTAGAAGAAATGGTTTATTCGCATAACTGATTTCGAATATATTGATATGTCCTGTAATTTATGGACCCAACCAAGTATCATATGCAAAAGTGGTGGAGAAATATAGTTCACTTCTGAAAAAGTTAGATACAGAGATAAGATGAAAATCAAGATTCCAAACTTTGAATAAGAAACAAGAAAAGCATGAAAATATCAAACAAAGTAGTTTCTCCTTCAATTTCTTCAAACCTCAGATTACAAAAACAATACAAAGGCATGGAAAAGAGAAGACACTAACACCTAAATCAGATTAGATGCAAACTTTATTCATAATTTGCCACAACTTTCCTAAATCTCTCACCACAGAGCAAAATAATCCAAAGCAACTGATCTAAAACAAACAGGAGCTCTGCCATTTTCCTCTAACAAAAGGTGAAGGATTCATCTACTACGCCGCCTAACATACAGTAGAAATTCTGTTATTCTCTGTTTCCGACCACCTCCGCCGGGCTGCCGGCGCCGCCTCTATGTACAGCTCTGGTGATCGGGTTTTATCTATTGGTGCAAGAGCAGGTGAAGCAATTTAGGTCAAATCCACCATCGATGACATCTCTCCTCCGTTTATGATCCATGGATGCCCTGAAATTAGAAATCGAAATTGACATAAGGAATTGAACCAATAATAGCAGTCGGATTCCTCTATTGCGAGATGTAATATATGGAATGTAGAGAGAGAACACTCACTGAGGACTTGCTCTGCAGATAGCCTTCTAGAAGCATCTCTACAGATCATCTTCCTCAACAGATCCTTGGCCTCCGGCGACACCGAACGGAAAATCTTAGACGGAAACCTCAAATTACCCCGCAGCACCGCCTCGAACGTCTCCGCCGGTCCATCGCCGTAGAACGGCGGCACACCGGCGAGCATTATGTACAAAATCACGCCGGCGCTCCACACATCCACTTTCTCGTTATAATCCCTCCCCATCAAAACCTCCGGCGCGACGTAATACGGCGTTCCAACCACCCCGTTCATCTCGTTGACGTCGAACAGCTCCGCCGATCCGAAGTCGGCGAGCTTCAGCCGCCCTCTCGAATCGAACAGGATGTTGTCCGGCTTGATATCCCTGTGCGCTACGCCCATCCGGTGGCAGTACGCGATCGCGGCCATCAATTGCTTCAGAATCGCGGCGGCGTCGGGCTCCGAGAAGCGATTGCCGGACGAGATGCGGTCGAACAAATCGCCGCCGTCGCAGAGATCGGTGACGAGGTGAACGTATTCGTCGTCCTCGTAGACGTCGTGGAGGCGGAGGATGTTAGGGCAGCCGGAGAGGAGTTGGAGGATCTTCGGTTCGGCGTCGAGGCAGCGGCGGTCGGTGTCGTCGGAGAGCGAGTGCTTGTGGATGGATTTGCAGGCGAAGGAATCCTCGGCGGCCGTCGAGAAACAGCGGTAGACCACGCCGAATCGGCTGCGGCCGATCTCTTCGCAGAGTTGGTAGTTTTGCTTGAGGTTATCGCACATGATATTTTTGGCAGTCAGTTGTAGTGTATATCGGAGGGTTTTCAAGGTTTGGGGTTTATTTATAGAGAGAGAGAAGCAGAGTATTTTCGTTTTGGAAAAGGAATATTCCAATAGGGAATCCCGAGTTGTGAGTAAGAGTAATTCTAGGGGGAGAAGAAGTGACGGTTACGCAAATATCTAATTCTGATAGTATTAATAAATTTCACAAATTATTTTGTTATATAAAGACTTAAGAGCACTATCATGAATTTTTTGCCAATAGAAGACTTTTGTATTTGGATTCTTTACTTTCTGGAAATAGAAGAATTCTGATTTTTTATTTCAATTTTTCGTATTTAGTTAAGTTTTGTAATTATTAATTTATAATTATCTACATTAATAGTTAATTGTTAATGTCGATTATTTATACATAGGGTATTCAATTTTTAGTACTCCCTCCGTCCAAATCAATTGGCAGACACTTACAAATTAAATGTCTCAAATTAATTAAGACACGCCAAAATAAGAAAAATTAAATCCCTTAATCTACTCTTTCTCTCTATCCAATCATGCCTCCATATTCTACCTCTCTTTCTCTCTCCAATTCTATTTCTCTCTACTTTATTAACATTAAATCTTGTGGGACCAACACCATTAAACCCATTAACCCATTTTTTCTTAATATTTGTGCAAAAGTGTTGTGCCAATTGGTAGGACGGAGGGAGTAATATCGATCACAGCTTATTATATTATAATAATTTTAATTTACATAATAAATATTATTCCATCTGTCCACCAAAATAGTTCATTGATTTTGGTGGCACGGGTTTTAATAAATTGTAATGAGTGTAAAGTAAGTGAGTATAAAAAGGTGTGCTATTGGGATAATAAATGAATATATTAATGGATATTGAGTGTAAAAATGTGGGTCATATGTGGTTTTTTTGTAAATAAGCAGATAGGTTTATGGTAAAAATGTAAAGTTGATCTTTTCAAAAAAGGAAAGTAAATATTTTTCATGAACGGACCAAAACGAAATTAAATGGATGAATTTAGTGGACGGAGTGAGTATTAAGATAGTAAAATGGAACGTATGATTCAAACCGCTTTTAGGTGTGAAGTAGAGGAACCTAATTAATTAAGTTGAAAATTACTACTGTTTCTCTATTCAAGAATTTTATATCAATTTTACCTAATATTGAATGAAATAATAATAACAATCAGTATATCGTGCTCGTGATCATATTTGATTAAACAATGTTGAAATTTTATATAAATTGAAAAATGATATTGATCGATCTTAATTTCGTAAGGGAAATAAATACGCAAGAACACCAAAGATTTACGTGGTTCGATCTGTGAATAAGATCTACGCCCACGGGCAAAGAGAGAGGATGTGTATTGAGAGTGTAAGAAGCGATTACAAAGAGAGTGAATGAAATATTTCGTCTAATCTAGCCTCTTTATACACAATGTATTGACTAGATCTTGAATCAAGTCTTCTAACTAGGATTCGAGATCCTATCCCTCTCGAATTATGATTCTTTTAGATATGGTGAGCTTTCTGCTCCCACCGACTTTAGGAGTCTTCATGGGCCGAACTTGTCGGTGCCGAGCTTGATGTCGTGGTTACTTGATTGGGCCCGATGCTTGGGCCCAGTGGTTGGGCGTATCCTATCACAACCCCCCAAAAGACGCAGTAACGAGGTCATCGCCGGATTGGGGTTGTTTGTGACGGCGGGGTTTGACGATCTTTGACATTCTTTTCATTGTCGACTTTGTGTGTCAATGCTTCGACGTCGATATCGTGCGTAGGCGCCCGCCGAGGTCTTGTTTGTTGTTCAGATCTCGGCGAGGTTTCGCCTTCTCGCAACGAGGCGTTATACCGAGGTCTTCTCGACCGCTTCACCGACGGCGCGCGTCAAGTCTTCCGACCGACTTCACTGGGCGGCGCGTTAAGCGGGGTCTCTGACAGCTTCACCCTACGGGCGTTAAACCGAGGTCTTCGACCGCTTCACTTGTCGGCGCGTTAGCGAGGTCTTCGACCGACTTCACTTGGCGGGCGTTAAGGTCTCTCGATCGCTTCACCCGACGAGGCGCGTCGAGGTCTCTGACCGCTTCACCCGACGGCGTTAAGCAGAAGTCTTCGACCGACTTCACTGGCGGGCGTTAAGTTGATGTCTTGGCCGGCTTGACCGCCGAGCGCGTCAAGTCTTCGACCGACCTCGCCGTCGGCGCGTCGCCGGTCTTCGACCGACTTCGCCGACGAGGCGTTATGCCGAGTCTTCGATCGCCACCGACGGCGCGTTCGAGGTCAAGACGGATTTTCTCCGCCGCTGAGTCTTGGGCGACGCGGATACGCATTTAATGCGCATTAAATTAGCGCGGTTGGATTCCCGATAAACCGCATATTAGGGAATGTCTTCCTCGATACGCAATATCTCTTATCACTTTCTACATTTCTCGATTTTCAAAACTCCTCGCTCATGAAAAAGCTTATTCTGCGCCATCGACGACTTGAAGCTTCTTGCCTTCTTCATCGATAAACAAAAGTAAGTAATGGCTACTTCTTCTTATAACGAGTCGCTCGAAAGGCCAAATCGTGTCTGCTCCCGTCTCGATTCGTTAGTGTCTCTGCTGCTTTTACCCGTATTCATATGCCTCTTCGAGTGTAGTCTGCGATTACCCTGGGGGATTGCGGTAAAGTGTCTTCTTTTCTTCAATCTTAGTATTTCGATATTAGGGATATATGTTTTCAATATAGTATTCCTTCTAATATCGAGTTCGTTGCCCGTCCCGAGGATAGGGCTTGTGCCTCCGGATGGTTTTATTGCCGTGTATGAGGACGGCCTCGCGCTGGTCTTCGCCTTCCTTACCCTTATGTATACGCTGAGTTCCAAGAGATGTTTGGCATATCTCTTGCCCGAACTCTCGCCGAACTCATTCCGCATACGATCGCTCTAGGTGTCTATGCCTATAGCATAATTTTCCTTTGACCTTGGGTCATTCCTTCGCTTTTGCAATTGAAGGGCGGCTCGGGTGGTATTATCTATCACCGTAGGAAATTCAAAGCAAAGATTAAATCGAAGATCTCCAACCGCGAAGAAGTTCTTCTTACAGCGGTTTCGTGGACATATGGAGTTTCCATGACGATCCGATAAGATCGCCGATGTGTTTGTCGACAAGGGCTTGGTGACTGGAGGGGCGCCGGACAAAATTGACCTTGTTGACGAGGTCTTCTCCGAGGCCGAGCTTGCAGGGCGGGCTTAGCCACATGATCCTACCTCAGGTGGAGTCGGTGAAGGGTGAGGCCCCTTCTTCTCTTTTCTCTTTATTCCATGATTATACGTGTTGATGCTGACCTATGTATTTCCTGGTAGTGAACCTTCTAAGGAAAAAAAGAAGAAAAGGAAGGAGCCGATCTCTGCGGCCGAGCCGCCGTCTCTGACCTTGAAGGATGTCGAGGACATGCCCGAAATGAGTGTGGAGCCTTCGAGATCCCCTTCACCGCAGCCACTCAAGCGCTTGAAGAGGCGGAAGCATGTAATCCCTGAGTCCTCGGTTGCTGCCGAGGCTGAGTGCGAGATCATTGGTTCCAAGTCAGCGCCTCGTCTCTTTCCCGAGGTTTTGTACTTGTCCTTATACTTTGTGTAGTAGTATAAAAATTGTGTTCTTCCTCGACTGATGTATATATTGTATGGGGTCGAGGACGTGGCGGCCGAGGTGTCAAAAGTATCCGATCTTATATCGGATTACTTGAAGGGCGCCGTTCTGCAGCTTGACGGGTGGCCCAAGATGCTCGGGAGGTGGAGGAGGAGAATACCTCCTCGCCAAGAAATTTCCGAGGCCGAGGCTAAGATCCGGACCTCGTCAAATGTATACGCGGCGGATCGACGGCCATCGAGGCGGCGGCAGCGGGCGGTCTACCGAGGCACTGTGGCGGAGGCGGCAGGCCAAGGCGGCGGCGGCCGAGGTTGCCTGATGAAGGCGAGGTGGAACAGTTCGCCGTCGGGGGCGGACATGGCGAGCTCGCAGGGAGAAACGCCGTGCCTTGCGGAGGTCGCTCATGTCGGCGAAGCCCGGATGGTTTTGACGCGGCCGAGGTGCTTAATAAGCGCGCGTCCCGGATGCAATCAAGAGGTCGCCGAGGACTACCTGCACTGGACAAAGCCAAGTATGGGTACGAGGAGATCGAGGATGATGTCCCGAGACGGGCCTATTTTGATGTGCTTGTCCGCGCCTGAAGGAGCTTCCCGTCGCAGAACCTCGCCTCCTCCTCCGGTTCTTTTGTCCATGAGTCTGCTCGCTACCGCCCGTGGATCGGGATCCCGACCGACGCTTTGTGTCGATCATGCAAAGGGTCGGGGAGGCACCGATGCTTGGGGCGCCGAGACTCGGTGGTTCCCAAGAGGCCGGGTCGAACGGGCAAAATAGGCGGAAGAGGCGAGGCTATCCAGCTTTGGAGGCGGACGTGGATATGGCGAAGCTTCCGAGGGTCGATTGATCCCGTCTTTTCACTCCGTTTTTTTTTTTTTGAATGTAAATGTATATTGATTTTGCCTAAGGCATGTTAATAAAATCACAAGTTTATGTTAAGAAACTTATCTTTTTTTATTCATTGTCTCACGAAATGCTTGATGCTTCTCCTTGGTTGAACCGAATCAAGACCTATCGCGGGTTCTTGAGTTGAAAGAGATCGAACCTCCATATAAAGGACAGCTTGGTCATGTACAAAGTGAGTCTGTTGTCAACATAGAGCCAGAGAGGAGGCGTGACGAGCTCGAGCTCGCCTTTGAATGGAGGAGGCGTTCGAGGTCGCCAAGGAGAAGGCCAGGTGATAGGCGAGAGCATGCCGAGTACGAGGATGTTATCCACCGAAATGGTGGGATGACGATCCCAAGTTGAAGCTGTTTGTCGAGGCCCGTCGTCAGCGAGGTGTCGCGCGAATATGGTCGGATCTCCGCACCACGGGCGAGACGGTGAATTAAAAAGGCTCGGGAGCATATACAAACCGCTATCGCCGACAACCACAACCGACGAAATGCTTCGACGGGATGCAGAGGCCTCTTCTTCAGCCGGAGCTTCTCAGTCTAGAATAAATGAACCGAATTATGACGATCCGGAGTGGCGCGCTCAAGAGAGGCGTGCTATTGCCTGAACGACGTGGATCCTCAAGGCGTCGAAACCAGGCGTCCTCGAGTGTCCGAGGTCGAGTTCGCAGAGCGGCATCTTCAAGTGACCGAGGTCGCTACTGGCGGGCCCGTAATGTAGACCGAGGACGGTAGGTAGTAGGTAGGATTAGTATAGATGAGCTTGAATTCGATTTTTTAGGATTGGCTCGCCTTTTCCCGATCCGCCCCGTCCTCGTAAAATGTAACCTGTATATCTTTTATTTAATAAGAATGATTTCTTTTTGACTTTGTATTGAAAAAAGTAATATCGAAGGTAGTTCGTCATCGTGAAAATTCCGCTTGAAATAAACGAAGGAAATCGCCTCTGCACGAAGGTGGGGTTCTGTTTTTTTGCCGAGGTCGTCGGGAGGGTGGTCCCTTCATCTACATAGAGAGAACGGCTTCGAAATAGACGGGGTAATCTGATCTCGTATGTAGGAATGGTTCTTGTTTTTTGCCGAGGTCGTCGGGAGGGGTGGTCCCCTTCATCCACATAGAGAGAATCGCTTGAAATAAACGAAGGAAATCGATCTCGTATGTAGGAATGGTTCTGCGCTTTCGAGGTCATCGGGAGGGTGGTCCCTTCATCCACATAGAGAGAACCGCTCAAATAAACGAAGGAAATCGATCTCGTATGTAGGAATGGTTCTGCTTTTGCCGAGGTTATCGGGAGGGTGGTCCCTTCATCTACATAGAGAGCGCTCAAATAAACGAAGGTAATCTAATCTCGTATGTAGGCATGCGCTGTTTAAATTTACATTCGTATGAAACGAATGTAATCGACCTCCGTCGAGGAATTTGTCCTCCGTAGAGGGTAAATAATAATGTGAAGATTAATTATGCATTAGTGATGAGTAGAACTTGCAAAAATAATATTTTATTGATAAAAGATGACGCGACCACCAAATAAGACTCGGACTCTAAACAGACTTTAAAGACACGACCGACAAGACCACCCTTGACACTTATGCATAATATCTCTTCGGATGAATGATGTGACATGCGTTGGGTAATTGCTCACCGGACAATTGAGCGAGCTTATAGCCCCTTTGCCGAGGACTTCGTCGACCGTAAGGTCCTTCCCATGTGGCTTCCAACTTGCCGAGCAAGCGGCTTTGTACGACTTCATTGTTTGAGTACGAGGTCGCCCACTTGAAATTGTCGGGTTTTAACACGTTGGTTGTAATACCGAGCTACTTGTTGCTTATACCGAGCTTCCTCGATGTAGGCGAGGTCTCTTTTCTTCGAGTAGGTCTAGATCACTCGTAGATTTTCCCCATTTGCTTGAGAGAAGTCAATGGTCCGGGACTCGGCACTCCGATCTCTGCGGGGATCATCGCTTGGTTCCATACACCAAACTGTAGGGTGTTTCTCCGCTCGAGGTCCGGGGTGTTGTTCTGCATGCGACCATAAGACACTGTGGTAAATTTTCCACCCGAGGCCCTTAGCTCGGTCGAGACGAGTTTTGACCCTTTACGATGGTCCCGCTGGTAACTTCGTCGACCATTTGCTTGAGGATGGGCCACCGAGGTGAACTTTTGTGGATCCAAGCTCTTGACACCAATCTTTGAATGTCTTATCCGTGAATTGTGTTCCGTTATCCGAAAGGAGGATATGGGGATGCCGCGACACACTATGTTCTTCCGACGAAGTTGAGGCGTTCTTGCTTGTGATTTTCGCCAAGGCTCCGCTTCCACCCACTTCGTGAAGTAGTCGATCGCAACAATTAAGAACCTGAGTCGCCCCGGTGCTTTACAAAAGGGCCCACAATGTCGATCCCCATTGCATAAACGCCAAGGGCTCTGTATGGAGGTGAGGTCGGTCTGCGGTAGCCTTGGCACGTTCCCCATGGATTTGACACTTCTGACACTTTTTACGAGGTCCATCGAGTCTTGGAACATTGTCGCCATAGTATCCCCATCGCATGACTTTCTTTGACAAGGCTCGGGTCCGATGTGACTTCCGCACGAACCTTCGTGTATTTCTCGTAGAACGTAATTAGCTCGGTTCGGACCCAAGCACCTTAAGAGAGGTTGGAGATATGACTTTACAGATAGGACCCCTTGCTCAATCAGATATCGCAGATTTGTTCAGATCCTCCTAGCCTCCAACTTGTCATGAGGCGATTCGCCCTTCTCGTGTACTCTCGAATAGGGAGTCATCCAATTGGGTTCTTCATCCGAGACTACGTTGACCTCGGCCCGTCTTCGCATCGCCTATGCTTCGCTGACTTTCTCTCGGCGGGCTCGTTGATGACGAGGCCAATTTACTTAAGATGTCACCGCTATTTTGCTCCCTCGATGCGAACTATCCGGAAGTGTGAGAAAGTCCGTTCAGGCTTTTGCTTTTCAAGATACTTTATTCCGCACGCTTTTTGCCTCGTATTTTCCCAACATTTGGCTTACGACGACTGAGAGTCGCCGTGAACTCGCACGGCTCGATCCGGAGACTTTGAGCGACGAAGTCCCGCGATCGATGCCTCGTACTCCACTTCGTTGTTCGTATTTTTGAATGTGAACCGAAGTGAGTAGGCGATCTCTTGTCGTCCGGCCTGGAGTAAGATACCGCTCCGCTACCTTTTTTTCCGGCCCGTCAACGTAGAGTTGCCGGACTCCTCGGTGTTTCAACCATGGGTTCGGCTCGACATCGTCGTCACGGACTTAGTGGGCTTGGTTTTCGACGAAGTTAGCCTCGGCAAGGAAATCCGCTAGGCTTGACCTTTGATGGCTGGCGGGGCGAAGGATATATCGTGCTCGCCAGCTCGATTGCCCATTTCGCGATTCTCCCGACGCTCGGGCCGTCAATACTTGCCGAAGTGGGTAGTCGGTGAGGACTTGTATGGGATGTGCATGGAAGTATGGACGTAGTCTCCTCGCGGCGCTTATTAATGCTAAGGCAAGCTTCTCCAAGGGCGATACCTCGCTTCCGGCCTTTAGTGCTCGGCCGATGAAATATACCGGAGTCGACGTCCTTCTTCTCGCATGCAGATCGCACTTATGGATTCGTCGAGGCGGCGAGGTAGAAAAGGACCTCTCCTCTTCGGGACGGATAGAGTGGGAGCTTGACGAGGTAGCTCTTGAGGTCTTCAAAGGCGGACTGTACCTCATCCCATGAGAATTTCGGGGCCTTTTGAGTATCTTGAAGAAGGGTAGTCGCTTATCCGCGGCTTTTGAAAGCGGTTTAGTGCGGCTATGCACTGTCACCTTGTGTACGTCGTGGATGGTCTTGGCATCTTCATTTCCAAAATGGTTTGGACCTTGGGCGGGTTTGCTTTTAGCCGCTTCTTGTGAAACCCAACACCCTAAGAACTTTCCGCACCGGATCGCAAACGTGCACTGGGATTCGGTTTTAGGTTGATTTTCCGAAGGCCGAGGACGATCCGGGTCGGAAACACATGCGGCTTCTTCCTTGCTTTTGACGACGATGTCGCTCACGATACCTCCACATTCGACCTATGTAGGGTTGAAATATTTTGTCCACCATCCTTTGATAGGTGGCCCCGCATTTTAAGGCCGAATGGCATCTTTTATACGCAAAGACTCAAAGTCGGTAATGAAGGTCGTCTTGCCGCTGCTTCATCATCCATCGGGACTTGGTGATACCTTTGTATAAGTCCAAGAAACCAAGACTTCGTATCCGACCAGTAGCGTCGACCTTCTTGTCAATGTTGGGAAGGGATAGCAATCCTTTGGGCAATGCTTGTTGAGGTCGGTGTAGTCAATACACATTCGCCATCCCTCCTCCTTTCTTCACCATCACCGGGTTGGCTATCCAGTTGGATATTTGACCTCGAACAAGATGCGGGCTTTTAATAGTGGTTTACCTCGTCATGAATTACTTGGTTCCGTCGTCCGCGAAGATTCTTTGCTTCGTCCAACCGGCTTTATGTTCGGTCGATGTTGAGCCGATGAGTGATGATACTCGGCAGACTCGGTCATGTCGAGGGGAGACCAAGCAAACACGTCCCGAATTCCCTTAGGAGTTGGATGATCGATCCTCACTTCAAGTGCCGTGGTGAAACCAACTCGACGACCTTCAATGGCTCATCTTTGTACAATGCGACCTCTTCCACCGACCGCCGTGGGGTGGCTATGTACTTCCCGACTCCAACTCCTGGGTTTCCTTAATTGCTATGCTGTGGGTGCTGGACCGAGGTCCCGCACCTCGTAGGCGACTTGCATACATTCCTCGGCTTGCCGATCACCTCGGATCACGGCTGTTCCCCGTGGTGGGTATCTTTATCGTCGTGGTACGTTGAGCATACCGCCTACAACGCTCACCAATCTCGCCTAGTATGATGTTATACGGCGAGTGGGCCTTCACTACGAAGAACCGCACCACCTTGGTCGAGGTCGTTGGTGCTTTCCCACCGTGACGGGTAGCTCGATTATTCCTCCGGCGTGTCTCTTCCCGGACGAAGCTTGAGCGGCGCCGTGCTCGTGCGAGGTGTGCTTCTTCTACTCCTAGCTTGTCAAAGCATTCCTTGAAAAGGATGCTCACCGACGCCGTCAATGTAAACGCGCTTTACCAACTTATTTGCGACTACTACCTGGATCACCAACGCATCCTGGTGGGGTACTGTCGCAGGTACGGGGTCGTCCTCGGAGAAGGTGATCGCCTCATCCTTTCTGAACCTCTTGTTGGTAGGTTCGCCGGTTTTAGGACTTGAGCGCCGGCCTTGAGGAGGACTTCGTGACTCCACGGGAGCCCCGTAATAGTGGAGATTACCCGTCATATTGGGGTTCGCTGCCTCTTCCTCGCCGGTGTTGTGCTTCGTTTTATTGTAGGGGGCGCAATTTCCTCTCTTCCTCTGCTTTTTCTTCTTTTGACTTTGGTCGGCTTGGCGACTCTGTCCTCGGTATTTCTTCAGGGATCCGTCCTGAACTAGCATCTCTATTTCACCCATGAGCTCTTTGCACTCTTCGATGTCGTGCCGTAATCCTCATGGAATGAGCAGATTTGTCCATAGGTCGGCACCTCTTCCTCCCGCCATCGGTCGAGGCTTCTCGAGCAGTTCATATGGAGTCGAGATTTCGCCCTCGGCTTTGTCAACGGGTGTATTGAGGTCGCCCGAGGCGCCACGCGGACCGAGCTGGACCTTATCGGGCGATGTAATCTTTCCAAGGCGCTCACCGCCTTGGTTCCGATCTTCCTTCCTTCGCCTCTTCTTCCTTTTCCGGGGTCCCGCTTGTTCGCTTTCTTTTGTCGCCGTCCCGCTTTGGCGAACCGGTTGGCTATGCGCCACGCCTGTCGCGAGACGGGTTCGTGATTGACGATCTCGGTATAAGGCCCCGCAAGATGCCGCTTTGGAAGGCCGAGATGACTAACAGTCGCTCACGTCTTCGACCTTCAAACACTCCTTGTTAAACCTCGTCATGAAGTCACCGATGGGCTCGTTACGGCTTTGCCTTTATGGTGAGGAGGTGTGCCGACGATGTTTTGACTCGCTTTTGGAAGAACCTTCATGGAAGGCGCCATCAGTCGCGATAGGAGCCGATGCTTCCGTGGGTAGGACCGTCGAACCACTGCGGGCGTTGTCGACGAGTAACTCGGGAAGAGTTTACACATATGAACCGAGTGAGACGTTGGTTGATCATGTTGTATTGGAACCGCGAGAGGAAGTTCTGGATCCTCACCCGTCATAGGGGCGATGCTTGGTACCCGTATTTATCCGGAGAGAAGTGTTGAGTATCCTATTTGAGAACGGGTGACTATCTTCCGTATCCATCGGCCGCTATCCGGTGATTGGGACGGAGTTCGATGATCGAACTCGCTTAGGTGACTCGGATCGACATCACGGCGGCCGATGTTTTTCCTCTACCGCCGTCCCCGGAGATCGGGCGGAGTTCATGGATGGATTTATTCGCGATCGAGGCCGGCTTCACGGCGATCACGACGCCATCTCCCGTGTTGCTCGCTCCTCGCGCGGTCGGTTTGGGCCCCGACCTCGCCAGATGCCTCGTATCTAGATGAGGCTTCGCGTTCCGCTCTTCGTGACGTGGCACCACGTGCTTCACCGAGGCAATCGAGAAAGCTCTCCTTATTTTTCTCGAAATCCTTTGACGCGCCGTCAAGGTTTACTTATGAGCCGGATGTTCCCCGGATTATTGCTACGATTTCCTTCGCTATGGTAACCGCCCGCAGGCGGGTGTCCATGCTCGTCGAGACTTTGGATATGTCCCCGGGGTTTCTTCTCGATTGGGCTCTTCCCGAGCCGAGTCGGATTCCTTCGCCGCCGCGTTGTTGTTGCCGGCGACGGTCCCGATGCATGGCTTCGGTGTACACGGTCATGATTATTTCCCTGTAAACGGTGGTTGATCGAAAACACAAAATTTCGTTTCCCACAGACGGTGCCAGTGATCGATCTTAATTTCGTAAGGGAAATAAATGCGTAAGAACACCAAAGATTTACGTGGTTCGATCTGTGAATAAGATCTACGTCCACGGGCCAAGAGAGAGAGGATGTGTATTGAGAGTGTAAGAAGCGATTACAAAGAGAGTGAATGAAATATTTCGTCTAATCTAGCCTCTATTTATACACAATGTATTGACTGATCTTGAATCCAAGTCTTCTCTAACTAGGATTCGAGATCCTATCCCTTCTTGAATTAGGATTCTTTAGATATGGCCGAGCTTTCATGCTCCCACCGACTTTAGGAGTCTTCATGGGCGAACTTGTCCAGCCGAGCTTGATGTCGTGTTACTTGTATTGGGCCCGATGTTGGGCTCAGTAGTTGGGCCGTGTAACATCCCGCTTTTATTTTTATAATAATAATGATAAAGATGGTAATCATGGATATATGTATATATCCTAATCCTTTTCAAAATCTTTATATATATATATATATATATATATATATATATATATATATATTAATACTACGAGAGGTTTATTTGCATTAGAATTCTTCTCTTTATATTTTTCGATTCTAAAATAATATAATTTACGTAATTAAGAATTATTGAAATTAATAATTAAACAATTCAATTGTTTGACAAAGCAATGATGACAATGGTCATCAGATTTATTGTTACTTTGCAAATTAACGTTTGATTGGATTGGTTAGAGACCAATTGTTATTTATCTATAGGTATAAAAAAACAATATTAATAGTGATATGATTAGATATGTCTTCAAATCTCGTGTTTTTTTTATATATATAATTGAAAGTCTTTTCCAATATGGACTCATCTAACAAAAGCTATAAATAGGTGTCTTCTCAATCATAAAGGGGACGAGAGAGAATGAGAAAATAAGAATTTGACTTTCATTTTGTTTCCTTTATTTCGAGAGCTTTAATTTTTCTTTTGTTGAGAGGGCAACTATTCTTCTACGTCAAGGCAAGATTAAGGTGGGAAATTTATGCTTGTGGTTATGTTATCCCTATTGTTTTATATGTTTTATATTCATATTGATTATATGACTACTTGTTTTTTATTTAAAGACTACATGATGTTTATGTTAATATATATATTCTCATGTTATATTATATGTTATTATTATATTTAAGACCTCACAAGATATTAAGGTCTCATGTTATTATTATATTTAAGGCATCACAAGATATTAAGGCCTCATGTTATTATTATATTTAAGACCTCACAAGATATTAAGGTCTCATGTTATTATTATATTTAAGGCATCACAAGATATTAAGGCCTCATGTTATTATTATATTTAAGGCATCACAAGATATTAAGGCCTCATGTTATTGTTATATTTAAGACCTCACAAGATATTAAGGTCTCATGTTATTATTATATTTAAGGCATCACAATATATTAAGGCCTCATGTTATTATTATATTTAAGACCTCACAAGATATTAAGGTCTCATGTATATTATTATATTTAAGGCATCACAGTATATTAAGGCCTCATGTTATTATTATATTCAAGACCTCACAGTATTTTAAGGTCTCACAGTTATATATATATATATATATATATATTTTCATGATATTAATTTCTATCTATGTGGCAATATGAAAGATTAACATGTATTACATATGTGGAT
Source organism: Salvia rosmarinus (assembly GCA_036937905.1). NCBI lineage: Eukaryota > Viridiplantae > Streptophyta > Magnoliopsida > Lamiales > Lamiaceae > Salvia > Salvia rosmarinus. Next base: position 7,990,773 of record CM072818.1, read on the forward strand.
AATTGCATTGTTCCTCACTGAGTATATTTATGATATGCTCACCCCTCTCTACTTTCAGTTTTGCAGTTGAGGAGTCGAAGCAGCCATGGAAGTCGAGAATGACTAGTATAATAAGAAGTCGTTTATTTAATAGTTTAAGTTATGAGATTTTCGATATTAACTAAAATCATAAGTTTAGTTTTCTTTATTAAGTCGTTTTCAAATTAAATTTATATTTATTTGTTGAGTTTACAAGTTTTTCATTTATTGTTCACGTTTAAATTAAATAGCAAAAATTATTCTTAGAAAATTTTGGGCGTTACAAAGTGGTATCGAGCGGGTCTACGCTCTCAGAGACTCGTGTTAAGCATAAAACTAAATATGTTTATGGAAAGAAAATTTTGAACCTAGTCATTTGAGAACTCACACAGATCGACTCTAAGGTATGTGTTTTAGTTTTATGCAAGTCTATTGAATGTTATTCATTAAATTTGAATATTTTAGTTTTATGCAAGTCTATTGAAGGTTATTGATGAAATTTGAGTTATGTTTTTGATGTTTTCATGATTCAAGTGTGAACTTGCATATTCTTAGAACACTAGGAAAGTAAAAAAAAATTAACTTGCGATAAGTTACATAGATGGTAAAAACATTATAGTTGATAAGCGTTTTTTTTTAATAGAATATAGTATGCAAGAAAATGATACGTTTAAAGATATTTTTTATTTAAATCAACAATAAAATCTTATTTTGGATAATTAGAATTTCGAGGACGAAATTATTTTTAAGTGGGTAAGATTGTAACATCCCGTTTTTATTTTTATAATAATAATGATAAAGATGGTAATCATGGATATATGTATATATCCTAATCCCTTTTCAAAATCTTTATATATATATATATATATATATATATATATATATATATATATATACATTAATACTACGAGAGGTTTATTTGCATTAGAATTCTTCTCTTATATTTTTCGATTCTAAAATAATATAATTTACGTAATTAAGAATTATTGGAAATTAATAATTAAACAATTCAATTGTTTGACAAAGCAATGATGACAATGGTCATCAGATTTATTGTTACTTTGCAAATTAACGTTTGATTGGATTGGTTAGAGACCAATTGTTATTTATCTATAGGTATAAAAAAAAACAATATTAATAGTGATATGATTAGATATGTCTTCAAATCTCGTGTTTTTTTTTATATATATAATTGAAAGTCTTTTCCAATATGGACTCATCTAACAAAAGCTATAAATAGGTGTCTTCTCAATCATAAAGGGGGACGAGAGAGAGAATGAGAAAATAAGAATTTGACTTTCATTTTGTTTCCTTTATTTCGAGAGCTTTAATTTTTCTTTTGTTGAGAGGGCAACTATTCTTCTACATCAAGGCAAGATTAAGGTGGGGAAATTTATGCTTGTGGTTATGTTATCCCTATTGTTTTATATGTTTTTATATTCATATTGATTATATGACTACTTGTTTTTTTATTTAAAGACTACATGATGTTTATGTTAATATATATATTCTCATGTTATATTATATGTTATTATTATATTTAAGACCTCACAGTATATTAAGGTCTCATGTTATTATTATATTTAAGGCATCACAGTATATTAAGGCCTCATGTTATTATTATATTTAAGACCTCACAGTATATTAAGGTCTCATGTTATTATTATATTTAAGGCATCACAGTATATTAAGGCCTCATGTTATTATTATATTTAAGGCATCACAGTATATTAAGGCCTCATGTTATTGTTATATTTAAGACCTCACAGTATATTAAGGTCTCATGTTATTATTATATTTAAGGCATCACAATATATTAAGGCCTCATGTTATTATTATATTTAAGACCTCACAAGATATTAAGGTCTCATGTATTATTATATTTAAGGCATCACAAGATATTAAGCCTCATGTTATTATTATATTCAAGACCTCATATTTTAAGGTCTCATGCTTATATATATATATATATATATATATATTTTCATGATATTAATTTCTATCTATGTGGCAATATGAAAGATTAACATGTATTACATATGTGGATAATTGCATTGTTCCTCATCGAGTATATTTATGATATGCTCACCCTCTCTACTTTCGGTTTTGCGGTTGAGGAGTCGAGCGACCATGGAAGTCGAGAATGACTAGTATAATAAGAAGTCGTTTATTTAATAGTTTAAGTTATGAGATTTTCGATATTAACTAAAATCATAAGTTTAGTTTTCTTTATTAAGTCGTTTTCAAATTAAATTTATATTTATTTGTTGAGTTTACAAGTTTTTCATTTATTGTTCACGTTTAAATTAAATAGCAAAAATTATTCTTAGAAAATTTTGGGCGTTACAAAGTGGGTAAGATTGTAACATCCGCTTTTATTTTTATAATAATAATGATAAAGATGGTAATCATGGATATATGTATATATCCTAATCCCTTTCAAAATCTTTATATATATATATATATATATATATATATATATATATATATATATATATATATACATTAATACTACGAGAGGTTTATTTGCATTAGAATTCTTCTCTTTATATTTTTCGATTCTAAAATAATATAATTTACGTAATTAAGAATTATTGGAAATTAATAATTAAACAATTCAATTGTTTGACAAAGCAATGATGACAATGGTCATCAGATTTATTGTTACTTTGCAAATTAACGTTTGATTGGATTGGTTAGAGACCAATTGTTATTTATCTATAGGTATAAAAAAAAACAATATTAATAGTGATATGATTAGATATGTCTTCAAATCTCGTGTTTTTTTTTATATATATAATTGAAAGTCTTTTCCAATATGGACTCATCTAACAAAAGCTATAAATAGGTGTCTTCTCAATCATAAAGGGGGACGAGAGAGAGAATGAGAAAATAAGAATTTGACTTTCATTTTGTTTCCTTTATTTCGAGAGCTTTAATTTTTCTTTTGTTGAGAGGGCAACTATTCTTCTACATCAAGGCAAGATTAAGGTGGGGAAATTTATGCTTGTGGTTATGTTATCCCTATTGTTTTATATGTTTTATATTCATATTGATTATATGACTACTTGTTTTTATTTAAAGACTACATGATGTTTATGTTAATATATATATTCTCATGTTATATTATATGTTATTATTATATTTAAGACCTCACAAGATATTAAGGTCTCATGTTATTATTATATTTAAGGCATCACAAGATATTAAGGCCTCATGTTATTATTATATTTAAGACCACAAGATATTAAGGTCTCATATTATTATTATATTTAAGGCATCACAAGATATTAAGGCCTCATGTTATTATTATATTTAAGGCATCACAAGATATTAAGGCCTCATGTTATTGTTATATTTAAGACCTCACAAGATATTAAGGTCTCATGTTATTATTATATTTAAGGCATCACAATATATTAAGGCCTCATGTTATTATTATATTTAAGACCTCACAAGATATTAAGGTCTCATGTGTATTATTATATTTAAGGCATCACAAGATATTAAGGCCTCATTTATTATTATATTCAAGACCTCACAAGATTTTAAGGTCTCACGCTATATATATATATATATATATATATTTTCATGATATTAATTTCTATCTATGTGGCAATATGAAAGATTAACATGTATTACATATGTGGATAATTGCATTGTTCCTCACTGAGTATATTTATGATATGCTCACCCCTCTCTACTTTCAGTTTTGCAGTTGAGGAGTCGAAGCAGCCATGGAAGTCGAGAATGACTAGTATAATAAGAAGTCGTTTATTTAATAGTTTAAGTTATGAGATTTTCGATATTAACTAAAATCATAAGTTTAGTTTTCTTTATTAAGTCGTTTTCAAATTAAATTTATATTTATTTGTTGAGTTTACAAGTTTTTCATTTATTGTTCACGTTTAAATTAAATAGCAAAAAATTATTCTTAGAAAATTTTGGGGCGTTACAGGCCGTATCCTATCAGATATCTTATCCATGATTTAGTTTTCTGTCATGTATATCATAATCCAAAATATTTATAATACGAAAATAATATTTAATTGACAGTTGAGATTTATAAAATCACATTATTTGAAAATGAGGGTCCACCTTTTAGGAAAATCTATTTTTTATTTTTTGACGTTTGACGAGAACTTTCACAGTTATACTGCTGCTAACTAGATTTTATTAGCCGTTCTAGTTTGAAGAGAATTGCAGAAAATTTGATCATTAATGCGAGATAAATTTGCCTTTTCACGAAAAGTCTAATGCTTGCATCAATTTTGATTTTATTTCATTTAGAATCATATCAATATTTGATTTTTTAGGTATATTTCCTGACATAGTAACATATCAAAATTTACATTAAAACTTATAATTTTATTTTTCAAATATACCGTACAAACCTTTCTCTGCTGAGAGCTTACTGGGTGTACTAGAACTAGAAAGCCATGAAATGACGATGAATTCTTTCAAGCAAACCATCAATTGATAGATTGTGTCGTGTTAAGGCAGTTCTCAGCCACCAAAAAAAAGATTTAACAGGGTAGGTATATCTGAAAATTAAATAACAAGCTATATATTTTATTATAATTTCAATATGTTGGTTTGTATTTGTGAGATAATTCAAACATCAGAATATAAAAAGGTAAAATTACATTTTATATTTAAACTATTGATTATTTAATAAATATATATTGAACTATTGATAATTACAATAAAATATTCCGCTTTGATCTTTGTGGCGAGACAAGCGAAGAAAGTGTCTCAACCTCGGAAAGCAACTCCTAAACCTAGTCCCGTAGAAACCATATCTCCTGCATCCTTCATCCTTCATCCACTCAATCAACCGAAGGAACTCTTCGCCACTAGCGCTTATCGTCCATCGGAGCCGCAACTCTAAACTAACTATAAACGCTTTATTCTATTTCTGGGGAGTTATTTGAGGCTGGCCAAAGATTCGTCATCTCATTTATTTTTTAATAAATATTTCATGTCATTTTTGTAATCAAAATTCGATATTAGAGGCCCATGAAACACATCAAAAATGTGATGTCAAAAATCAACCAATAGAGAAAATTTGTTAGTTTTCAGGTAGTTAGGTAATTTATTATAGATATCAATACACCATGATATTTTAATTCGTACATTTTATTATAATCATCGACTATTGAAAATATCTATATAAACCGATCAACGATTTAGGATATAAACTAATACTTCCTCAGTCCACAAAATACATTCATTTAATTTCATTTTGGTCCGTCCATAAAAAATGTTCATTTTTCTTTTTTGGAAACATCAACTTTATATTTTTATCCTAAACCTATCTACTTATTTAAAAAAAACACCTATAGTCCACCTTTTTACACTTAATATCCATTAATATATTAATTTCTTATCTCATGGCACACCTTTTTATATTCACTTACTTTATACTCATTATAATTTGTTAAAACTCGTGTCACCAAAATAAATAAACGATTTTGATGGACGAATGTGGTATAATTTTTCCAACATGATAAAAGATACTTCCCCTTTCTTTTATAAGCGATTTCAAAGTAGACAACAGGGACTACTGGCATCCTTGCAATAATATATTTTTCCTATAATAAATACCACCACCGACGTCCTTGCAATAACATATTTCTTTCTCCTATAAAAATACACACAAAGTAATTATAAAGTATCAATAAGCACTATATACTTACACGTGTAATGTTGAAGTGACACGAGTTTAGATGTCAGGAATAATAACCCTATAAAACTTTCTTTTAGAAAAGGATGCGCAACAAATTAAAATTATTATTGAACATGCATGATTGATTTCGTAAACCATTAGGTTCGTCGATAAACTGAAATCCTATTATTTTATTGTCACAAACACTCTTGGACATATGTTCGTATGATGATGACAGATAAAAATCATTTATATTAAAAAAAGTATCATTTGTTAGAGTATCATTTACATTGAAGAAAAATATCAAATATCATTTATAATAAAAAAATATTAAAGTTCACATATACGGATAGATGTATAGAAGATCATCTCTTTTATTATAGCTTGCTTTATAAAATCATATATTTCTACTTAGATAGTGTTTGGCTAAACTTATTTTAAAGAAATTATAAGATGTTTCAAGAATTTATAGACATAATGTTTGACGAGATTATAAGTTATAAAATTGTTTGGATACTTGAGTTTATAAAATGAGAAAGAATCCCGAGTTATAGGAAGAAAATCATAGTGATAGAAAAATCGACGAGAGGTGAAGTCGATAGTGTATATATAGAAAATAACGAACGTAGTAAGGTTATTTTGGTAAATTCACTCGTTATTTATAAGCATATGAAAAAATAAGTTAGAATTGAATACTTATTTTAAGGGAGCTATGAGGTGTTGGAAATTATTTTCACAAATTATAAGTTGTTTGAAAGTTTATTTTATCAAATACTTTATATGAATTTATAAGCTTCTAAATATCTTATAAGTTATTTTGAAGAGCTTAAAAGCTTAGCCAAACACTCTCTTAGTCACTTAATTCACGATACATATGAGATATGAGAAAATATTAATTAATTAAAGATGATTGATATCAAAAATAGGGAAAATAAAATCGATAATGTAATGGTGGCCTGGGTGGCGAGCGTGTGATGTGGCGTATGCAACAGCTCATAAATGGAAGTGACCAAATTGGTTTCATTTTCTTGTGGCGTCAGAAATAATTTCATATTTGAATTATAGCAATTTCAACATTCTCAAAATTTTCAGCATCAAAACTAGATGACACCAACAATGAAATAATATTGTCTTAATTTATGAACCAAATTCGTTGAGATCCGAAAATTGGGGTGACAAAATTGCTATAAATCAAAATATAAAATTTCTATTGAAATGTTTCAAAAATAGTATCGAAATTATAAAATAGGTAAAAGAAAGAAAAAATACTCAATTTTTATGATAATTATAGACAAATAAATCAATAATACCCCAATTAAATCTAATGAATTGATTTTGTAATATTTTAGTCCGTAAGTGATTTTTTTGTACCAAAAAATACAATCGGTATCAAGAAATGATATATAGAAATCACAAGTTAGAAACGTAGTTGGAAATGATTTACGAACTATTTGTTATTTCCGATACCAATTGTGTTTTTTTATTCCAAAAAATCACTTACGAGTTAAAATTGTCACAAAATGAATTCATTAGGTTTGATTAAGGTATTATTGGTTGATTAGGCTGAAATTATCGCAAAATCAATTTATTATATTAAAGTATGTATTTTCCCTAAAAGAGCTGATGAGTTATTTAGCAATTAAACGTAATACAGATCAGATCACCTAATGAAAACTGCAAGATGAAACATCCACTGATAAAATTTATGCACAGAACTTCGTGAAAGCTACGATAAATTAATTTGTTTTTTTCTTAAAAAATTGATTAACATAATATTGTTATTAGGTGGGTTTGATCTCTATACTGTTGTTCCTCAGTTAAATGCTGATGTATTTCTATTGATGCATTTGAATTTTGTTAACAGAAGTCAATGCATTACTGTTATTTGATGGGCCAACCAAAAAGCTATGCATATCAAATTTGACATGCATAAAACTTAATTAGTTAATTATCAAATTTGTCTGCCAGAACCTGCAATAGTATTAATCAATAAGGAATCATAAATTCACAATAAGTGGTAATAAAGATCCATACCTTTTATTAACTAGTAACACGGTGCGTGTGAGTATGTGACAGACAAATAAATGTTGCGAAAACACAACACAATCACGATAAAAAAAAGAACATGTAATTGTTTATCCAATTGCCTCATGACTACGTTTGGGGATGTCAGCCAAAGATTTCACTATATTTTTTTAATACAGATTACAAGGATAAACGACTATTAAATAGATAATAATTAAACTCTAACATTAAGCCCATTAGGGTTCCGCCTGAGCCCAAAACATAAGCAAAAAAATTGGCTCGAGGGCTACCGCCCTCGAACCCCTATCCAACTCCGAGATCAGACTTGAGTGTATAGTTCATTCAGGCTCCATATTCAAACAATAAATTTATTAATTGAAACATTATATATTTAAATAAATTAATATGATCACAATATTGAAATAAAGGATTATAGAGCCACGTCATTGATTTCCCCGAGTTAGCTAAAAAATAGTTTTGTCAATCATAAACTAACACAAGCTGAATTATATTCAATCTGTTCATCAAAAGTTTGCATTACTTTTGATGTCATAAGTTTTAATGAATTGTAATGAGTATAAAGTGAGTGGAGATAATAAATAAATATATTAATTGACAGTGAGAGGAAAAATGTGGATCATGTTTGATTTTTCTATAAATAAATGGTAGATTGATGGTAGTTGATATTTCCGAAATAAAAATGCAGCTTTTGATGTCCCAAAAGAAATTAAATATAAACTTTTGGTGGACAGAAATGAGTAATATAAAAAAACTAAAATTATGAATTTTATCAGGCTGAATGTTATTGAATTGTGTGACATTTTGAACTGCAAACGCATAATTTAGGGTATTTGGATGTATTTTTCCAATTTTATAATACAAACAACCTAATTAACTCCCAAATGTAATGTTATAATGCACATATTATAAGTATTTATAATTTTATCTACCCAAATTAGTCACAAATAATACCTACATGAGCAAAAGGTTGAGAAAGTCAAGATTTATCGTTATTAAATTATATTATTTGACGATAGCTATACGATAATGTCATTTTCTAAATTATAGATTGCAAACGCAATTCTATGGTTGACCTTTAAACAATTAAGTTATTCACCGATCAATGTCTATTATAATGTCAATTTTGTGTTAAAATATACACAAATAATTACTAACATAAGCTTTTAATATATTATAGCAAAATTTTAGATAAAATATAGACAAACTGTATTAGATGGTCCACAGACCATTATTTTGGTATTTGTAAAATAATTAATTTGATGATGATAGAATGCACGTTGCAATAAACCTAATTAATACTGGTGTTAGTTGTTACCATTTGATTTGATGAAGGAATAAATTGCTATATGAATTAAACTATTTTCAACCTTCTTTAGGCCACTTTCATTGATAATAATGTTTGGAAAACTAATGAAATAATGGGAAATTCTTCCACAAAACGATGCAGCGGATTTACTATTATTAATTATATTTAGATTCAAGTTTAAGGCGAATATATACAAGTACACACTTTTGTAAAAGTGTGCATGCAGACATAACCATTTTGAAAAATTGATACATCAGATACCCATTTGTTTTTTAATATATATCTAGAGTCCGTCCGTTTAGTTTCGATTTGAATTGTGACACGCCAACGACAAAACAAGAATATTTTGTTTGTTAACAACCAGTAAATCAAGAAATGGTTGAAATGAATGGTACTAATAAAACCCCTAAACATATTAAATTCCATCCATTCATTTAGTCAAGGAAAATTAATTAAATTTTACCGAAACATAAATGAATGACATGTTTAATTCCGGTCGCATGATTCCGAAATAGAATTTAATATGTTTCCATCCATTTATTTAATATGTTTCAAATAATCTCCATTCATTTAATATGTTTCCGGTCAATCTCCATTCATTTATTTAATATGTTTCGGTCGATGATTCCGAAATGATATGTTTCCTAAATCTCAATTCATTTAATATGTTTCGGTCAAAATTTAATTAATTTTCCTTGACCGAAACATAAATCAATTGATGGAATTTAATATGTTTGCGAGTTTTATTAAATTAATTAAATTTTGACGGAAACATAAATAAATTTTGACAGAAACATAAATAAATTAATTAATCATTGACCGGAAACATAAATTTTTGACTGGAAACATAAATTATTGACCGGAAACATAAATCATTGACCGGAAACATAAATTTTTGACCGGAAACTTCAATTTTCGACCGGAAACAACAAATTAATTCAAGAAATTGAATTAATTTGTTGTTTCGATCGACCAATCAAGTTTCGGTCGAGGAAGGCTTCTTTCCAATGACCGAAACAACGAATTCTCCGATCGAAAACTTCAATTTTGCGAAACAACAATAAACATATATGATTTTGGCCTAAAATGAGAGAATTACCTCTTGTTCTTCACGGTGTCTTATCTTTCGAAATTCACGGAAATGTGAATAGGATGGGAATGAGCATGGAAATAGAAATCGAAATTCACGGGAATGGGAATGAGAATGGAAATGAAGAAAATTGAGAGAAGAAATCTGAAATCTGGAAATCGAAATTCACAAGAGTGTTTCAAATTTTTTGAAGAAGAAAAATGTGAAATGGTTGTGAATGCGTGAATGTGGGTTGTCAGTTGTCAAGAGGCGTTAATGTTAGCACAGAAAAAAGGGAATCAGATTCCATGTGAGAAGACGTCGAAGACGTCTGCAAATTTCTACAAATTTTGACTGTTTTGTTATGCAAATTTTGACTGTTTTTTAACAAAAATATAGTTTTTTAATAGGTTTGGGTATGGGATGTAGTTAATTTTTAGGTTGGATATGGGGTGTACTTAATTTTTAAAAGTTGGGTATATAAGTTGGGCACCCCAAGTTTAAAATATTCATTTATTGTGTATAGTAGGTTCAAATTCCATTTAGTTTAAGTTTTTTGAATAAAAGAATCGACATTCATGTAATTGTGTGCGTGTGTTGGCCTAGTGGTAGAATGGTTAATGCATGAGGCCAAAGATCTCGGGTTCGAGTCCACCGTGACACGACCTTTAACTTTCAGTATTAAATTGACAAAAAAAATGAAAGAAAGGAAAACTATGTATTCAAGACCGATTTAAACAACTAATATGAGATTAAAACAAATTATGTTTCAATCCTATTTAATTAATTTTATATTGATTTTCAATAGAGTAATATAAAATGATCCTTTACAATTTAATAACCAATATAAATAACAATTAAAAGTATAAAAAAAATATTTTGAGCTTTAGATCGATAGTTCTAATTTTCAATTAAATTAGTAGTATTTTTAAGTTATTAATTGATGGATAGTCTATCTTCCAATCCCTACATCGATAAAATTCCCATTAACTTAAGTTGATGTAAGGTCGCATGTGATGCATCAACTCACGAGATGAAAACCTTTCTGCGATGAGTCTTTGCTGCCGTATGCCGGGAAAGAAATGGATTTAGTGGGGAGGTACAAGTAAAAGAATATTAAACGGGAGTTAAATAAGATTGCTCATAGTTTGGCAAAATTGTCATTGATTTTGTTACACCGCATGTTTGGAATGAATCCCCATCTTTTGTGGAGAGTCTTTTCCATATCTCATGTTCATGTCCGTAATGAAATTCTTTCGCTTAAAAAAAAAAAACCCAAAAAACCAATTTTTACCCTGTTATGTTTCTATTTTAAGCAACATACCTCAGTATATGAACAATTACAATGTATACTATAATACGATATTTTAAATAAATATCATCGTTTATTTTCTTCAGGGGTGAGAATTTGGTATTGGATATTTGGGTATTTGTATAACCGAATCGAATCAATGAATATCGGTTAACCGAATAACCGATTTCATTGATACGGTTCGGTATTCGGTATGAGATTTTCAAAAAATTCGGTTATTGTTATACCTGATAACCGAATGAGTATATACCGATAACCGAAAATAATTATATAAATACATATATTTATTTCATTTTATAATTAATATTTAAAAAATTAGTAAATTTGGCAAAAGTTTTGGCTTTGGAGATGATGATGCTGATGAATCATGAATGTTTATGTTTGTAAATTTGTTGAGGTTGAGACTTTTTATAATCTAACAGCAGGTTTTGGTTGTAAAAAAATATTTGGGTTTAAAAAGCGGTTATTCGGTTAACCAAATAATCGATTGGTTAAACCGATCGGTTATTTGTTAACCGAATAACCGATCGGTTCGATTATCGGTATGTATCCATAGTGTATATTCGGTTTGATTAATCGATTGAACCGAACCGGATACCCATCCTAATTTTCTTTGATTGTCGAGAGTTGACTCAAGACTGAAATCCACGTACATAACGAGGTGGAAATTTGTTCTTTTATAAACAAAGGAAGAAAACGATTTTTATCATAACCTTTCGACATATTTACATAAATAACTCAACATATGAATGATTAAAATGAGATGCTCATACTCAATAAATTTTATGAATACTACAATTTTTTTGAATGACAGAGAGCTTATTGGACAAGTCGAAAGTCCACATGAATAATGACATTAAAAGATGAAAATTATGTGACAAAACAACGTTGTATGATCATTTTTGAATTAAAAAAAATCCGAATAAAATTAATGCTTCAAAATATTATTGAGATAAACCCAACCCATCTCCTTACTTAGAAATCCTAAATTTGAAATAATTAATGAATTCAATTAAATTTCAAAAAATGCCTTAACAAATATTAAGAAAGCTTTCCCAACATTTAGAAAATGGTTATCATGTATATCCATTTTGCAATTCCGATCTTATTTTATAATATTTGTACAAAAAATATTCAATCTTTCTATTTTTCACAATTAGGGCTTTCCCATTTTTTCGACAATTAGAAGATAACTTCGGAATCTACATGAACTGAAAAGAAGATGTGTACAATAACGTTGACCAAAATATGATAAAGAATGAGAAAACGAAGTCGTTTAGTGTGTAATTGAGCAGAAAAATGAAATGTGTAATATTTGAATATGATTACTTTTGTGCTCAATTGTATACTAAACGATGTCATTTAATCAAAGTTGGTGTCCACACAATCTTTCACGATCGTTAGAGAAATATGGAGCCCCAATTACAAAAAATTAAAAAGATTTTAGTTTTTATTTGCAAATGTTTGAAAATTATGTTGAAATTACGAATTGAGTATAAGTTCGTGTTTTATTTTGTAATTAACCATTTATTTTCAACAACAACTTATTGTGAAATTAAATCCCGGCTCATTTTCTTAGGAGGCGTAATTTAAAATAAAAATAAATATAGCATATTTTTAGAGATATATATAAATCATCTAAATGAATTGACTAAATGTTATAAAGAATTCTAAATAATTTGTATAATGAATAAAGATAGTGCAAATTAGACCATAAATCAAATAAATTAAAAAGACAACCACATAAAGATAGAAAACTAAACCCCGATCCTTTCACTAAATAAAGATTTTTGGTGTCTCAACCTTACTAAAATAATGAGAAAATGTAAATTCACAATTTGCCAAAAAAGTATACTTGAAAATAAAATAAAATATTTGTCTATAGATAAAATAACAAAATATCGAAAAAAAATATGAAGTTAGAGAACTCCTACTAATTGATTCACACATTAGTAAAGATTTAGATAGTATATTTAGGTAGAAATTAATAGAGCATAAAAAACTGCTCTCTCGTTATTAGTGAAAAAACCCAAAAAAAAAACCCACAACGCTGCTCTCTCTCACCCCGCCTCTCTCTATCTAGCAGTGCCGTTCCGGAGAGATGATGATGGCTCAAGGCTTTCCCCAGAACACAGAAGCAGCAGATATGGCGCAGCTTCAAGCAACCATGCAAGCTATTGAACTCGCCTGCAGTTCTATTCAGGTTGTTTAATCTATTAATTAACATTTATAAAACCCTTACCTATTGAGTTCATCAGTTTCCGGACCTTCTATTGATTATTGAGTGATTGGAGAGGCTAACCAGAGCAAGCGGAAACAGTAACTATACATATCTGGTCGAGTGAATTTACATTAGGGAATTTTTTTTAATCTGGCGTTTTGTATCATGTGATTGCCTGTTTATGTTGTCAGATTTATATGATGATAAAGCTATTGCAAAGTTGTTCGATAAATTAGGATGACTTATGCTACCCCAGGTTGAATCCGGTAGCTTGATTAAAACCGGTGCTAGGATATTATATAGACCATGTTGCTCTGTCTCTAAGAATTGATAAATGCTGGAGCTCTAGCGTGTGGTATAACTAGTTTATTTAAATTTGATGTTCTTTGTCTTTGGATTGCTATTCACTATAACTACTGGTTCAAGTCTATGTTATATGCTTAAATTTTTTAAACTTTTTTTCATTTTCTAAGTTTCCGAGTCTGTCTTGGTTCCATTCAAGAAATCCTGATGAGTATCATGTGACACCTAAACATATGTTATCTCCAGTCTAACCACAATCAGGCTTGTGATAGTCTCACCATTCAATTTGAGTTCATATTTTTGGCTGGCATCATCAAAGGGTAAGTGTATATGGCTGACCTTATCATTGTTTAGAGTTTCACGAGAAGATATCTTAACCCCATGTCCCCATCAGTGCAAGGAGTCATACTTTGATAAGCTTAGCCTTATAGGTCTCATATGCAATCAAAATTGAATGGTGATTGCATTTGCAGATTGATTATGGTCATATTGAAGATTAAATAAACCTATAATGTCATAGAATTCTTACTGGGATGCTAAATGAACAAGAGATTTGATTCTAAACTTAAAAAAAGACACTGTAAAATAATGTGCTTACTTTACACAACAGATTAATTTGTTTTCCCTTTCATTTGTTTTAAGATTTTGAAATCTTCAAACCTTGTTTATATTAGTTGTTTATTTTTACTTGTTGGGGTACATGGACATGCGACAATGCATTGGGCAAACCTTAACAGATGCATGTCAATCCAGCTGCTGCTGAAGCAACCCTACTATCACTAAGTCAATCTCCTTCTCCGTATCGGACATGCCAATTCATTCTAGGTATGTTTAAGCAGGTCTCTACAACATCTATTTGTGTTTTCTTTCAACACCAACTTATGAAGTACACTGAAGTATTTTTATTTGTATTGACAAACTAATATAGAATTATCTGCAATTTTTCTGATTCTGCATGATTTTGTACTCTGAAGCTGCTGTTTACTTTACTCATATCACCACCTCAGTAAAGAAGATATCAGTTTTTTTTTGTAACTTCCTCAAGCATATTTAGATATACAGGAGGAGCATATGCGCAAGCTCAACTCTTTTTTTCTATGATTGAAAATGATCTAATAAGTAATAGGAACTGACATTAACTAAAGATATTTGCCAGAGGAATTAATTTTGGAAGTGTGTAGCATTCAGCTGTTAATGTTGGGCCTTTTTCATTAGCTGCGGCATAATGAATGTGTGCCAGAAGGAACCCTATTTATCTCATTCTTGCTTATTGGATAGTTTTTGATCATATCATTTTAGTTTGACTGTACTGGTTATAGAATTGGACGTAGTCTCCATCTATTCAGTCTTCTTGGTCACTTGGGGAAGTCTTTTTTGTGTGCTTTTACATGTAACTATCTATGTACTTGTGAGCTGTGATCTTCAAGATTCACAGTGTCAATCTGCCCATTTATCGTAGAGGATTGTGGGGACATTTACCAGCAATTGCTAGGTCCTCACAGAAAATGCTTTGGCCTTTTCTATTGTTTGGGACATCTTAATGTTATCGTGATTAGGCTACCTCTTCCAAGTTCCATCCATTTGAATGATCACTCATATATTCAAAACATATATATGTACAATTACAAAACTGCTAAAAGACTGTTGCTGCACAATTACACATGTAGAGTTTTTTTGGCTCTCGAAAAAACTATTCTAAGTTCCCTCTTTCAGAGATGTACATTTATGATACTCAAGACTCGAGAGTATCTTTAACGGCCACAAAATAAGGAAACATTGCTCTTTCTGAAAGTAGTTTGATCTTTCAGAAAACTCTCAGTCGCCCAATGCCAGGTTTCAGGCTGCAGGAGCAATTAGAGATGCAGGAATACGAGAATGGGGCTTCCTTGAGACTGATGACAGAAGAGGATTAATTAGGTAACTCCAGAAAATTGGTTTTTTTGTTTCCTTGCATGGTTAACTATCATGTTGTTAGGTGATTTACTTGTCTAAGAATACAGCAAAAGCGAGCCAGTCAAATTAAATTTCGTCACTATGTGAATCGACTACTTTTAGATATAAAATAAATGGTAGGTCAGGATATCTTATGTATGAACGAATTTTGCTCTCAATATTCTGAGCACTGAGAGCAGTATTTATTTTTTCCTAATTAGTTATCAGAGAACATGCTTATGTATGTGCTTAGGCAGAAAAATGCAATCATGAAAGCTTGTTGGTCTCTTTCCTATCAAGGCTCGGGAGCACAAGGCTTCACGTAACGCCAACTCTTTATGGGTTTTAGGACTAACATCTCCTGCTATGGAATGTAGAAAATGTAATTGCAAATACATTACATTAATAACTAATTTTTATGCTGAATTATTGCCAGTGTTACAGTTGTCTTCTTTTTAGAAAATGACATTCATTCCTTGGTTGATTGACAGATACCTTTTCAACCTCCCCCAAAAAAAAAACAAAAAAAAAATATATATATATATATATATATATATAGGAGTGGATCAAATGAGAATCACATCTTTTTTGCGAACTCTGCGAACTATGCATAAGACGTGTAAAGATGATGCACAGAAAGGTATAAAGTTGTGCACAACGAAAACTTTCTAAAATTGTTTTGTTGTGAAACATTTTTAGAATGTTTTCGTTGTGCACAACTTTATAGATTTTGTTCATCGATTTTATACGTTTGTGCACGGTTCTCATAAAAGATGAGTTCTCACTGGATCCAAACCCTATATATATATATATATAGGTCAAACAACCAAACCACTTGCTCTTAACCTAGCAGTGTTGGCATTTACTCGGTTGACAGAACATTCATGTGCTTTGCCATCTTGTTGCTTTGCAGTAAAACATTAAACTTCTGTAAGTTCTTCATTTCGTAGTCATTTCGCTGAACTGTTTTTCTTCAATCTGGCCAATTGCGCATGTCGATAAAATAGCACGCATGCGTTGTTTAAATGCTTGTCTATTTAGCCACAGTTATGAAGGAAGTGCTAGTGTGATAAATTGTTCAACTTTCTGGAAGAATTTTTCTTATGCAGGTCATTGTATTATAATCTACACTGACCGTTAAGTAATTTATGCAGTTTCTGCTTAAGCTTTATAATGAAGCATGCCAATTTACCTGAGGGTTATGTCCTAGCGAAGGTTGCATCAGTGGCTGCGCAGTTGCTGAAAAGGGGATGGTAAGTTTCTGATCATCTTAAACCCAAGGGAAAATTATGTGGCATATCCCTAACATGAAAAAATGATGGTAACATTAATGTATCACTCTAATAGAGTGATGATCTGCTCTTTGCACAATGTCTCTGATAAAGCATATGTTAAAGACAATTAGGTGAAGGATAATTCACGACATACTCCAAATTTTGAAAATGAGGTTGCCTGTTGCAAAATTTAAAAATTCAAATATGTTTTCTAACCATTAATTCTTTGACTAGCCGACCCACCCAACACTCTAAAATTCCCAAACCTATAGATTCTTCTTTATCCTTGAATATTCTTCTTTTCCACAAACACCAACAAATGGCTAGAACAATGATCCCCTATAAACTTTGCCTTTTCTAAAAATCAGCCCATCATGGTTAGACATAAAAAAAAAGGAACGAGGCACAGTACACTGTATGCTAATTTACCAAGCACTCGATACCTAATTCTGCTGAGAGATAAATTTAGAGCACAAACATGGTTAATGCATTACAAATGATTAGCTTTCCCAAAACCTATAACCAAGAAATGACCCGAACTTTCAAGGCATAGTAGTTATAAATAGCTTCAAAGAAAGAAAGAAGGAAAGAAGAATCCATTGAATTGAAAGAATTTTTAAGAGAACTTAGCATAAGGATCCTAAACCCTCCTCCTAGAGCTTTAGGTGGCGTGATCACTTCCCAAGAGACAAAATGAGAGTATATTTCTCAGTCAGGACCATCTCATAGAAAATCTCTCATTTTCTTTTCCATCAAATAAACAGTCCCTTTTCGCACTTAAAAATCCAAAGATATAAGATTGGTAACAAACTTAAGAAGGATTGTATACATGTACCCCGAGCCCATTTTTGATGAGTAAGTATGTTCTCAAAATTGGTTCCTAGGGTTGGCAATTCGTGCGTGTCAACACGATAACGACACGACACGACACGAAAGACCAAATACGAACACACGACCCTTTAAGGATATGCCCGACACGAAATGTACAGACACTTATACAAACACGAACACGAATATGATACGAAACGACAAATTTAAACCAAAATTAGAAATAAATTAATAATAGAAATAAAATATAGAAAATAGTAAAACTAATATTAAAGATGTATAAATAACATCAATTTATTCGAAAATGACACGATCCGACACGAATATGAGTGTAACACGAAAATTATCGTGTTACACGAACACGACACGGATCCGACACAAAAACGACACGAAATTATCGTATCGACAAGATAATAACACGATACGATAAGACTGAGCACTAATCCATAAATTTCGTGTGTGTTCGTGTCGTATCAATAATTGTCAGTCCTATTGGTTCCTAAAAGGAAAATTTGAGGGGATATCGCCCAATGAGGTGCCTGAATATGTAATTGGCCATTCTCCCACTATTCAAGCAATAGTGTTTGCCAATTTGCAGATGTCGTTTTCCTCCATATTAAGTACCTAGTAACATATTCTTACCATGTGAATCACTGAAAATCCCCTATAATTACCCCAAGAAAGCTATGTGTGTATGTTTCTTCTCTTTGTCATTTGTTTATTTAAGGTCTTTTTTGTTTTTCTCTCTTCATTTTAGGCTTGATTTTACAGCTTTGGAGAAGGAGGCATTCTTCCTTGAGGTAATGACGGCTCTTATATTGTTTTCTTATCCTTCCATGTACTATTGGAGTGGTAAGATGTTCATTGGTCTGTCTGCTATGTGATTATTTAGTTTCTGTGGGTCATTTAACTTCTCTGCCTCACATACATACTTTCATTAACTTCACTGGGTCAATTATTTAGTTTTGAACTCGAATTCTCGAGGTGCAGCTGCCACCAGCCCACCCATAGACTTGGTCAATTAATTTTCATACCTGCAAGTTTGGTTTTATGCTGCAGGTGAAACAAGCTGTTGATGGAACCCATGGCTTGGCTGTGCAATATTCTGGAATCAATTTTCTGGAATCATTGGTACGCATCTAGTTGATTACAGCCAGCAAAGCTAGCCATTTGTTTCTTTCTAAAATGATTTTTTTTTGTCTTGTATTTTTTATTTGTACTACGAAAATGGCATGTTCCAATAGGTGTCAGAGTTTTCACCCTCTACATCTACCGCTATGGGCCTTCCTAGAGAATTTCATGAGCAGTGCCTAATATCATTAGAGCATGACTACCTCAAGGTTTGTGATTATATGGAACTGTTCCTTTTAAGGGGTTCTCTTTTGCATTCCTTCTATGGCCTCACAAGGAATTCCCAATGGAAGGCTAGATTCCTTCTGATTTCTGCCCAAAATAATTTCTCCTTGTATTTAATTTTTCATAGGTATTCTACTATTGGGTACAACATGCTGCTTTCAACGTGTCAAATAGAATTATTGAAGCTGACTCTGAAGTTCCTGAAGTTAAAGTCTGTTCAGCAGCATTACGCCTGATGCTTCAAATTCTAAATTGGGACTTCCGAGGCAAGAATGCTGTTGACAGCTCGAAAAGGGGGATGGATTTGTTTCAGAGTGCGATGAAGCAAGAAAGTTCTAGAAGGACTGAATGCATCTTAGTGCAGGTGAGTTACAACCACAATTTTCAGAATGTCGGACATTAGGGACTCAGAAATTGAATGACTTGAGAGAGATGTGTTGTTGGAAATTCATAGTTTGACTAAATCATTCTGGGGCTTTCGTTTAACTGCACCTGATAAGTGTTACTACATTTTCAACTAACATTCATTTATATTATTTTTAAATTTACACGAAGAAATCTTCATTCAAATTGTACTTACAAAGATGATACCTGCACCTTTGATTAGATTATTGGCTTTAATTGCAAAGTTGATAGTTGCTTTTTGGAGAAAATCTTGTGGGCAACTTATTTATGGAATTTTTTGTTAGTAATTTTCAAGTTTAATTTGCCATAGAGTTTCTTACCTTGTTTTTCTTTCTCAGAGATCAACTAATTGATGAAAAGTTAGATGTTACTTTTAGAATATGTTATGTTTGACAGCTGAAGTCCTCTCAATTCTGCTTACTTTTGATATTAAAAGTTCTATTTCATGTAAAGAAAATAAAATATAAAGAAAAGGCCATTCAGTCACATTCAGAGTCTACGATATATGAAGTATAAATATTATTAAATACTTTTGAAAGCAAAAGAAGCTCCTGGAGAACAATTATAAGTTATAAGTCCAACCGAGGAGTCGACCTCTCATTTTCGTGCTTGAGGTAGGCTGAAACTAATTTGACTCCATCCATGCTTGTTGCTGACTCAGTAATTTGCTATGCACAAGAATGACTCACCTATGCTTGGCATGCTTGACTGTTTGTGGTTTCTCCAGTGGTGTTTTATCACTTCCATGTTCAATTTGATTGATATGGTGAAGTATATGTTCGTTAATTGTCCAAATATCACAGTTTCTACTGCATACCAGTCCACTTGTAGAATATAAATTAACATGGGTCAACTTATGCTATTTATGTTTATACTTATTTCTCCTTTTGATGCTTGAAGCCTGGTGCTGCCTGGCGTGATCTGTTGATTTCAAGTGGTCATGTTGGATGGCTTTCAAACTTCTATACTGCTCTGAGGCAAAAGTTCTCCCGTGAAGGTTACTGGATTGACTGCCCTCTTGCAGTTTCTGCTCGAAAACTTTTGTTGCAATTTTGCTCCCTCATAGGAGCAATCTTTCCATCTGGTATGTTGTTCCCTTTTCTTGGAATAAGCACAAAAAGCATCACTAAAACTGGAGATGGGAATCCACGCAATTGCACCATAAACATAATTCTAATACTAGGTTATTAATGGGCATGGAACGTCTATACGATTTCATAGTAAACAAATATAATCCTGGAGTATTGAGCGGCTATATCTAATAGCATCACAGACTCATTTTTGTAACTCTCCTATTTTAGAAATCTGCATCGCTACTTTAATTTCTAAACTTCCGGCATGCAACCTAGAATGAATTCTCAACGTCCTCAAAAAATTTATGATTCTTCTCCTTCTGGCCATCATAGGGCATGAACAATAACCTTTCAAAAATTCTTTCCTCATTTTCTGTAACAGTCACCTAGCTTAGGATATAATCTTCTTCATGACTTTGGAACAACTTAGTAAGTGCCATACTTCAACACTCTGTTCCAAACATGATACATGAAGAACATGTTACAAAGCCCATACTAGTTAGGAGAGAGAGAAAGTAAGAATGGCTTCCTTGAATAACATCACATGTCGGTGGTTTCCCTAACAGTAATAGCCAAAAAAGGAATTGAATCTTCGTTGGTATTCATGGCTTTCCAGGTAGTTTGACGTATGGGAATTCTGAACCGTTGCAGGAAACCTCTAAATTATCACTCTTTACCCACCGTTAAACATCCTCTTTGCCCATTATCACTCTTGGACCCTCTAAATTATCAATCAGGACACGCCAATTATCTTTCAATCTCAATTCTCAAACTCTGTAATAACCTCCGTAGTAGCTCAAGCCTTCCTTGCCTCTACTTTACGTGATTCGTCTTTGGTTTTTAATTTGCTTTTTCAGAAAGTTTTCTTTAAAATATCTTACCTTCTGTTTGTGAATGATTATTTAATTCTAGTGTGTTCAATACTAAACTACTTGAATTTAGAAAGCGGAGACATGCAAAAGCAGCATCTTCTGCTACTGCTGGCTGGGATTGTACAGTGGATGGAACCTCCAGATGCAGTTTCACATGCAATAAAATTGGGAAAAAGTGACAGGTATATATTTCAATGACTATGTCTCATTTGTTGCATAACATGTTATTCTTAGGATTGCTTATCTAATATTTTCAGTGAACTGCTGGATGGCTGCCGTGCACTTATGTCTATAGCAACTGTTACTACGCCACTCTTATTTGATGAGCTACTGAAATCTTTGAGGTATGTTAAATCCTAGTTGATATATTACACCTGAGTTGTTCTAGGGCAAATAGTTATCTTTGCTTAAATACTCTTACCTGTTCTCTGATCATACCATATAGTCACACATGAGAGTGAAAAGAATGAATGTCAAGCACCTGAACTCCGTAACCTATTTCTCGAAAGCAATTGTCAGACTTGAGAAGTCTGTGCATCACATAACGTTCGTGAACCAGTAATTTGATAAATAAATATCCGCCTCGGAGTTAGAATCAAGAGAATGTTTCTAGACAGCCTAAAGATGAAGGAGTTCATTATCTCGACTGTATTAGTTTGCTTGTGCTCTTTCTACTGTATTGAGGTTTTGACTAATGTGCAGGCCTTATGGCACTCTCACTCTATTATCTGCCATGATGCGTGAAGTCTATAAAGACCTCATGGAAAATCAAACAGATGATGAGACATGGAGCTGGGTGGCACGCGATATCTTATTAGATACTTGGACGGCCCTTCTCCAGGTACCTATCATTGCTTCCTTAGCTTGTACCCTCTTATACCTTATAAATGCATATGTTTATGCCTATTTGCATATTTACCTCTTTGTTGAGAGTGTGGTTAGTAGAACATTCTTATAAATCTACACTTTCTGGCCATTAATTGTCTTGGAAAGTTTTTTTTAAAACTTCTGATGTTAAATGAATATACAAACTTTCTGTGAATTTAGTTTGGTTCCTTCCTAGTAGAAAGAGAAGTAGCTTATTTGTCTATGATGGAAAAAGTGGAAGGTTATTTCACTTTTTTTGAATCTGGGGTTACCGCCAAAATGTACCCTTTTACCATTGATTTCAATAAGGGGTCGGCTTTCGAATAACTTTTTTGGTGTTTTGTGAAGTTAGGTTTGCAGTGTAGTCATTGATAGATCTTCTTTCATTTTGCTAATTTTTCATGGTGGTGACCAGATTACATTATGCTTTTATGGTTTGGTGGGGATGGAATGCAATTATGGGTCGATATTTTCACTATCACGATGGATTTACCAATTTTGACTCATATGAATAGTATACACTTTTTCCAATATTTTGTCTGTTCGGCCCCCATAAGAACTCAATTTCCATGCTGGTATGATATTCCACTTTGAGTTAGCAACTTGTTTGCCACTCCTAACTAGGGCTGTATACGAACCGAGCCGAGCCGAACACTGCCAAGCTCGAGCTCGACTCGTTTAAATTTTATTCGGCTCGAGTTCGAATTCGAGCTTTAAATTGAGCTCGAGCTCGGTTCGTTATTGTCATGACCCGGCCTGTCTAAGGATAGCCAAGCTAGGTGAACCGCGACTAAGGAAGGGAAACAAGAAGAGGGGGATAGAAAGGGGAAAAGACATGGAACATTGACTCAATTCGACGTCATCCAATCAATGATAACATCACCCAATAGGCGACAAGATGTAAATAAATCTTAGTCATGCCTACTCGAATTAAACATCAAGAAGGAAACTTGAAATACAAGAGATCGTTTCATCCTAACATCATTCACCTACACATGGGTAATCAACGAAATATTCTCAAGATAAATAGATGTCGATCCCAAAGATCCGAATTGAATAGTTTAACACAACAAAGGTCTTAAATGGGACATAGTGTTGAGCCCGAATTAAGTCTTGACAAAATGAGTGTACGCAATGAAATAAACATAATACATGTATGAAGACATGTATAACTCGACATTCTCAAAATAAGACAAAATCTTCGCCGCACTCCATCTTCAAACTTCACGTCTCAACCTGCACATTTAGAAATATATGCAGGGCTGAGTACAAAGTACTCAGTGAACACGTGCCAAAACAGCTTCATATATATACTTGTGAATATTTGTCATGCCTTCTTATCGAATGCAATGGGTTTTATCTTAAAAAGGCCCAAGCTTACTAAATTATTTGTGATCTAAAAGTTCGACTGCAGTCTAAGTTCTTTTGTAATCAATTCTATCAGCAATTTTTGTTCATGAAGGTGGCCCCCTTCAACTGCAGTCTAAGTTTTTTTTGTAATCAATTCTATCAACAATTTTTGTTCATGAAAGTGGGTCACCTCTCCGTACACAATGACTGGCCCGTTCGCTCGCGGACTCACAGTCGTTAGGTGTACACTAGCCCTGGCAGGATAGCTATCAACTGCTCGGGACCCGAATTCGATTATCATATAATTGGCAAAGCCAACACAGATAGATCTCATACATAAATCTAAATATTCTTTGGCAAGACAAAACTTGAAAGATTTTCAATTCATAACTTTTTGAAAGAAAATCGTTGTTTAACATAGCATTAGCTTTATTCATACGTAAGAAAGCCCACCTGGTTGCAGTCTTAAACAGGTCTGACGTCTCTTAGCACGGCTCTCCCATTACTCCCCCGATGGACCTTCATCGAAGATTGGAGGATAATAAGTCTAACCGAGAGTATTCTTTTAACGAGGTTCACGACAAAAGCTTGTTTATGTATTGCTTTTGTTGTTCGATCTTGATCTTAGTCGATTAAGTTAGATCGCTCTTGGAAATTTCGTTATTTGTCTGCTTGTGGGCTGAATGGGTTCTCTTCTTTGGAAGGTTTAAATTGCTCGGTGAGGGTTGCGTTCGAGGTGGTCTAGTTTTACTAACGTTATGAACGAGGTCTTCGATCAACGCGTAACGATAAGGTGCGAACCGAAATTTCGGCATGACCTATTTGTAAGTAGGTCATCCTCTCGAATTCGACGCGCGAGATTTCAATGCGAGAATTCGAACGTCGATCACTCTCGATTAGGCCGACAAGGCCTAATCACTTTCCTCACCTCTCAAACCCAACAATTCATCAAACAATGCTATTCATTCATAAACCCTCAATCTAGATGCATATGATATAGCAATCGTCTAACATAATCAACGAAATTCTTAACTAATTTAAATAACCAAGGTCTAAGTGATATATGAAATTTAAGTTCAATTACCTTGGTTAATTAATTAAGTCTAGGTAGGGGTGAGCATTCGGGCGGTTCGGTCCAAAACCGAACCGAACCCAAAACCGAAAAACCGAATTTTTTAAAAAACCCAAACCGAACCGAACCGAATTAATGTACAAAACCGAACCGAAATATTCGGTTTGGTTCGGTTCGGTTCGGTTTTAACCGAATAAAAATTAAAATTAATATAAATATTATAATATATATAATATAATATATAAATATAATTATATATATATAAATATATATAATATTAACCAATTTAAATATTAATAATATAAATAACACATATATATATATAATATATATAAAAAATAAAATAAAATATAATAATAATTAATTGGGCAAGTTCGGTTTAAAACCGAATTTTTTTAACCAAACCGAACCCGAACCGAATTAATTCGGTTTTGAAAATTTGAAACCGAACCGAACCGAATTACTGTTCAAAACCGAACCAAACCGCCCATTTCGGTTCGGTTCGGTTCGGTTTTTCGGTTCGGTTCGGTTTTGCTCACCCCAAGTCTAGGTGACTTAATTAATTAAAGTCTACTTAACTCAATTAGGATCAAGGGAAATTTGATTACTTAAGCTCTTCCCAATTTAATTAGTTAAGGTCTAATCCATCTAATTAATTAGAGTCCTTCTAATTAATTACTTAATAAGGTTCAACTAAATTAATTAATTAAAACCAAATGCTTTAATTAATTATGGCCTAAGTAAATTAATTACTTGAGGTCGATCTATCTTTTAATTGATCAAGTCTAAATGACTTAATTGGTCAAGACCTAATTAAATCAATTAATTAAGGCCTGATGCTCTTAATTAACTAGAGTCCTCTCAAGCTAATTAATTAAGTTTAAGTAACTTAATTAATTTATTAAAGTCTAGCTCAATTAATTAATAATGCCCATCCAAATTAATCAATTAAGTTTAAGTAACTTAATTAATTAATGTCTAATTATAAAATAATTAAAGCTTATCAACTTTATTTAATTAAGTTGATCTAAATAATTTCCCAAGTCCATATGATTTAATTAACTAAAGCCTAACTTCAATTAATTAGGGAAGCCCATCTCCTGGAAGCCCATTTCTAATAATAATAGATCCAGCCAATTAATAAATGGCGGCCCAATGCTCGGCCCAATTCGTGCATCTTTCCATTTCGGCCCAGTCTCTTCTGTCTAATAACTTAATCCAGCCCAACAACACTTATATATATAAGCCCAGCCCACTAATAGAGTTAATCTGGCCCAACCTTAATAGTTAAAAGCAAGGCCCAACAATAATTAAATCTCGGCCCAACTTAAATATTCCTTGGCCCAGCCTAACCCACTACCCTAACTAACCTATGCACACACACAACACTCTCCCGAGCTCTTCTCGATGGCGCCTCGCAGGCACCGCCTCTCCCTTCACGGTGCCCTCATGCCCGCCGTCGTCGTCGGCCAACGCCGCCTCGCCGAGTCGTTGCTCTCACCCACCTAAGACTCACGCCGCCTCTCTCTCTCATTCAGTAGTGCTGTCGCGCGCGCTTCACCGCCGCTCTGCCGCCCGCGTCGCGCCGCCGCCGCCGCCTAACTCTCTCTCGTGACGTGGTCGGGCGGCAGCCGCTGCACGACGACGAAGGCGTCGTCATCTCCGCCATGCCGCCTCCCTCTCGCGCCTTCGCCTCTCTCTCGCACACACGCCATGCTAGCCGTCGTCGACGCCGCCGCCAGTATCTGCCACAGACGCCATTTCCGAACGAATGCGGAGGAGGAGACAGAGAAGGGTATTTCGTGGAATAGGCATAGCTGCCCCTTTTTTCGAGTTTTCGTTTTGTTTGTTATCGTTCCACAATTAAAGATTGAGTAGGCATATTTAAGTTTTACTTGACATTGCGTAAGTAAGGTATAAACGGGTGAATGGTTTGAACTTACCTTGATGAAGGTTTTTTTTTTCTTTTGTTGTTGTGTGTTCTGATTCAGTCGAACAATGGTCTTGAAGGCAGTCTCCTATGAATAAAAGAAATGGAAGTTGGTTGTTGATCATCAAAACGTTTAGCTATAGGAACTGAAATGGTTACCTTTTTTCTTATTTCTCTGCTCCTCTTGCTTGTGTTGGAGTCTGAAACGAAGAGTCCGAGGAGGGTTTGTGGTGAGTCGAGCAGTGAAGGGGGTTCTGGGGTAGGAGGATGATAGTGTAAGAATTAATAGGTTCAATTATGCTTGCTTGCAGAGGGTCTGCGAGAGGTTTGTCTCATGCTACAGGTCAAGAATCTGTATGCAGAGATTGAGGTGGTACATGAGAGCTAGGAAGTGATAGAAGTTAAAAACAAAGTATAAGGTCAACTTTCCAATTCCGGAAATTTTAGAAATCGTGAATAATTTCGATTACGACTTTTCACTCATTTTGTTCGAACGAGAATCGGTGTTCGTCACACACACTTGTAATCCGATTTATCGACTCCGATTATGTAACGTTATTGCTCGATTATTAATAAATTAATCTTCTCGTTTAAAAAAAAAGATTAATTAACAAGCCGGGGTAAATTTCTCGTTAACCATGAATTTAAAATTTTACGGGTATTACAGTTATAAAATTTTTGAGCTCGCGAGCTACTCGAATTTGGTTCGATAACTACTCGTTTATGAGATATATTCGAACTCGAGTTCGAATTCGAGCTCGAACTCTGCTCGTATTCGACTTTGCTCGTTTTTGAGCTCGATATATATTTTGTAATTTATTATTTATTCTAATTATTTAAATATATAAATAATTTATTATCAATACTTCATATATATGTTTATTTGTTGCTAAATAATTATAATTAACAGATATTTTATAATTTATTATTCATTTTAATTATTTAAATATGTATAAATAATCTATTTTTTATATCGTTCACGAACATGTTCGTGAACATGTTCGAATTAAGGTTCGCGAACATGTTCGAATCAAGGTTCGTGAACATGTTCGAATAAGAGTTCGCGAACTGGCTCGTTTGAGTTCGAACCAAACATGTTCACGAGCCTACAAGCCGAACATCTCTAAGCTCGAGTTCGGCTCGATAAACTTATCGAGCTCGATTCGAGGCTCGAGTTCGGCTCGTTTACAAAACGATCAAATTTCGAACGAGCTTTTTTCGTGCCGAGCTCCGAGTAGCTCACGAACGGTTTGGTTTGTTTACAGCCCTACTCCTAACAGCTTTATGAAGTATCAACTGTCTCTATAGATATATTTGGGCAATATATAGCTAGTGAGTAGTGCACTGAACGCAGATTTTCTTTTGTGCTTTCTGATTAAATCACTGCAGCAATTGGATGTTAGTGGACAAAATGATTTGCTTCCATCTGAAGGCGTTAGCGCTGCAGCCAATCTCTTTGAATTGATTGTGGAATCTGAATTAAAGGGTAACGTTATGCTCTTCCCCAATCACCATGATATCTTTCACTTTGGGCTGCATGTTGAGCTTATATTGACCTTTTATTCTTCTCCCCAAATAGCTGCTTCTGCATCAGCCTTCACTGATGATGATGAGGCTAATTATGCTCAGGCTTCGATTGCTGGTAAATTGCTTACTAGCTGAATTTTCATCAATTTTGTCCATATTGACGTCATAGTAGTTTCCACTTTAGTCGTCTCTAGAAGTACTGTAATTTCTTTTCTGTTTTTGTGCTTAAGTGTTTTCTCTTTGTAGCTATGGATGAAAGATTGAGCTCTTATGCTCTTATTGCTCGAGCAGCTCTGGGCTCCACAATCCCTTTTCTCAGCAAACTTTTCTCCGAGCGTATTATGATGCTTCATCAGGTACACTTTTAACATTACGATCTAACCTTCTTGCCAACTGCATTGCAAATCTTTTACTTTTTAAATTCCTATTGTGCACATTTTCTAATGTAGAATAATTTCCATTGGCCAACTTATTCTGCTGCCCAGATTGTCCTGCATTAACATGAAAAGTCTCACACTGTTATTCTTACCAATTGTTTGAAGTAAGCACTGTTCCATAAAAGATATAATTCGTTGATATCTGTAAAATTGTCTTAGATTTCCTTGGATTGCTTGTGCATTTACCAAAATGGAATCTGTGTAGATTGTTGACTTGCGATTTGACTTATTATTACCTGTGCAATACAACAAAGTTTTGATGTTTTCATCTCTGGCACCCCTCTATAGGAAAAAGCGAAGGAAAGAAAATCCTTTGACTAAAATGATTTTCTGTTATATTTCTAAGCTAAGCCTTGATGCTTTGTTGGTTTGATGATTTTACTCTGGACTTTCCTATCATAGGAGATAAGTTTATGATGTTTTAAACTGGTGTTCCCTTGCTAGTCCTTACCATGGTGCTTGGATATGATTTATTTCTTTCTTCGTGATTGTTAATATATAAAAGTTGGATGTTTTGATTCTTGAATTTTATGCTTATTTATGTCTCTCTCTAGTGCATCGATAATGGGTTCTTTATCTGCTTTTGTGCTTTTGTTTCATCATTCACCCTAAATGTAGGGCAGAGGCATAAGGGATCCAACTGAAACTTTGGAAGAACTTTATTCTCTCTTGCTCATATCCGGGCATGTTTTGGCTGATGAAGGACAGGGTGAAACTCCTTTGGTAGTGAATTTCCGTTTCTTCTTAATACTACTCTTTTTTAGTTATGTTTTTGTGTTTCTGTATATATAATATAAGTTGAGTTGTTGATGCAGCCTCACTATCTCAGTAGACATCTACAGAAATAGGACTACTGATTTTAAGTGTTGTTTCTTGTCGATCGTATCACTTCCAAACAACTTCTAATTTATATTTATTTCACGTGGTTTGTTTTTTATATGCATCTAATTGATTCTCTAAACCATCACCTAGAAGGACTATAGTCCAACTGTTTCCTTAAGTTCAGTGGGTTTCTACTGTAAGGACTCTGTACGTACTGATGTGTGGTGTAAGATTTAGGAGAATAATAACGTTCTCTATTGCTTGTCCATTTGTACGCACTTTAGGTACTATTTAAGTCATTATAAGGTGGTCAAAGTTCCATCCAAATGAGATATTGTTGTCGGGGTCAAGCAAAGAAGAAACTAGGATACAGTTTTGCCATGACTTTGTGCATCTTGGTTGATGGGAAATGTGTCTGTGGGACTATTAGTTGACTGGTAGTTGCATTTGGAACAAAGCTGCACCCTTGCATATATTTTGCGCAATGCTTTATGCTTTCTTTTCCTTCTGATCTATCTGTTGTGGATTTTCAGAGATTGCCATTTGCCAATTTCTTTATGTAAGGTGTTTTCTGAAAATCTTGTCAAATTCCTTGGAACTATGTATTTCTTAAACAACTCTGTTGTTCACTCATATAATGTAAAAGTTATCCCGGTTTGTCTCTGGTGGTTAATTACTTATTCTGGTACAAAAATATATTTGTTCTAGTGAAAGTACTTGATGCAGCATTCTTTGATTTTCAGTTCACTGTTAGAATTTTTTCAGCTTTGTAAATCTTCTATTTTATAAATTTATTTTCCTTTTCTACTGAGTCTGAAACTAAAGTATGCTGTTATCTTTTCATTCTTTCCATTGACTATTGGCATTAAAGATCAACTCTGGTTCTGCAGTTACATGATATGATATTAATTTCATCAGTTATTGTTAACATTTTTCCTGATTTACATTGATTTATATTGTCTCATTTTAAAATTTGAAACTTCAAGTTTTGGGTGGTATAGGCTACCACACCACCACACTTAATTGCTTATGTCTATACTATACTTGGGGGAGGGAGAAAGGTCTTTACCTTCAGTTCACCATTTAAAAAAGTGTCATGTCTGTTTGCAATCATAAGATTTTGTTTTACATTATATCTGTTAAACCTGTATGGTTTCTGGGGTTTCAAAGAATAACACAATTGCAATTGTTGACAGTTTTTATTTGTTGTGAAATTGTCAGGTGCCAAAGGAGATTGAAAGTCATTATACTAACATAATGGAGGTTGATAAACACCCAGTTGTAGCACTTTCTAGGTAGGTTTTCTCATTGTAATTGTTAGATGAAATGAATCTATTTAATTGGAGTTTGTCAAATCAGTTCAATTTTATGTTTAAGTCATACACTCTCAAACTACGATAATGATTTTTTGAATATGTGTAATATCCGGTTATTTGCATGTGGTGTTCTTGTCGGTCCAAACACCGAGTAGTGTCGAAGATGGCAATTGCATTCTTTCTTGTGCCTATTTAGGTCATAGTCTAAATGTGTATTTAGGATAGGGCAAAGGAAAAATGACTTGATTAGGGACCAGGAATCGCGTCATTTTAGAAGGTTTCTTTGTTAAAAGGTGTTACATTAACCATTAGGATATTTCTTCTGAAGCTCTGAATTTAGTAGTTGCTCGCATGGTTTAAAAAGGTGGTTGTGAGACTTGCCTCGGTACGAGGCGCCGGGAAAGCGCCTACGAGGCGCCGCCTCTCCAGCAGACCCTATAACGTAAGCCTCATCCGGCCAAGGCGTACTGAGGGGCACTCATGTGATTTTTAATTTTTTTTTAAATATTTTTTTTGTATTTTCGTAATGGACTTATATAATTCTTGTTGTGTTGGATATGGGCTTTAAAAAAACAGCAGAAAATTGAATCAATTTTAAAAAATAACCTAATATTTCTCTCATCTAATCTGCCACTCTCCATCTCCCCCGCTCCTTACTCTCTCGAGCTCTCCCTATTCTGTCTCTCCATCTCCCTTGCTCTCCCTTTCCTATCTGGCAACCGGCGCCACCGCTGGCAGCAGCAGTTCGGCAGAAAATGATTAGACTTTATTTTAAAATTTTAAAGACTTATAAGTACTTAATATGAAGTTATGTTTTTTATGTGTTTTTTTATATAATATATTTATTATGTTTTTATATGTTTTTATTATATTATTTATAATTTTTATGTATTTTTGTGATTTACGCCTCGGACCACCACGTGAGGCTATTGGAAAATGCCTCGGTGCTTAAAATGTATATTTAAACCTTGTTTGCTCGTTCCGACTCTCTCAATTCTCCATGGAGTTTATTCTTTTTTATGAATTTCTTGCAGCACAATTATAGCATTCGCCGAACAAAGTTTAAATCCAGAAATGAGAGCATCCTTTTTTAGTCCCCGACTCATGGAGGTACTTCAGTTATTCCTCAGACCAATTCCATTGCCAACTTGCTACATTTTTATTTAATTGGTCCAAGGAAAGAATTTATATGCAACAAAGAATTTATATGCAAACCTTTTTAGCTCGGTATGGAATCAATCATGTTTTTATGATCGAGTATTTTTTAGTCTATTGCTCATTATGCATCATATCCAAACTTACATGGAGCATACTGTTCCTGAAATTGGGATGAAAATGTTTATGATGCACCTGTTTGATTGAAACTTGGTTCATGAGTAGTTTTTGCATTTTGAATTTGATTAATCGAGGTCCGAAGATTTCACGCAGAGTAACGATACTAAAACTAGACATTTTTACTATTTCCTCTTATGTCTATTAGGAAAGCTAATCTCATGACAGAACATGATATTAGATGTTACAATTTGGATTTGCCACATATGTTCCTGATTTCTACAATAAGTTTCCCAAAGTACATTCGTGCTTAAGATAGATTGAAACTTGGAAGGAAAGCTCTTACTGTGTAAACATAATGAATCAGGTTTGAAGCTGGTCTCTGAAAAAAAGGGCTGGTCTTGCCTTCAATAGAAGCACATGGATGTTCTAGTGTAGATTTGCATGGTACCTGTATCCCTTTATTCTGGGAAACTGATTAACATAATATTAAGCAACTACTTTCTTGAAATCAGACACAAATTGCTGTACCCGTGAGAAACAATGAGCCTTGGTCGTCTGGTGCCCGAGCTGATTTGTCAGATGACATCTGCTTCTTAGGTTGTTAGCCTACCCCAAAATAGAATGAGGTGGAATTGAAAGAATTCGAAATGCTAATGCAACAGAATTTGTTTTCTGGGTGGGCTGAAGCCTGTGAAGAAGCAGGTTATCCCCAGCCCAACTATAGCTGCTAGCTTTCCCACCTCTCCTAAACTTCCCCAACTCTTCAGCCCGAGCTGTATTAGGCACTTGTCCCAAATATGGTTCAGAGTCTGAGCCCCACCCCAGAAGTCATGGTTCAACTTTGGTCAACCGATACAAAGAAGATGAATTTCATTCAATGATTGACTTTGGGTTCCATAAAAGCATGAAAACTTTATTAAAAGATTAAATTGTACATACGAAGATGAAGCAGGACAGAGCAAGGAATCATCCCTTAAAAATTGAGAACCATCCTATCTTAACATACATTATACCCTAAATAAATCTGAAACAAAAAAGTCCATAAATAAAGTACTAGCCATAATTCACCTAACAAGTCAAATTACTAGCATATACTTTTCTATCCCAGGTGACAATGTCCAGCTAATGCTTTGATACAAGAGATTTATATATAATCAAAAGAAGCTCAATGTTGTTGGAGAGTTATGTTTCAAGTGTAATGTTGGTGTCTTAAAGATTGTATCCCTTAAGGAGGTACCCTATAGGTTTAAGGGGTTGCTTGTAGAGTTTCAATACATAAAGATTTCAAAATCTTCGTAGTGTCTTGAATATTTCTCTTCTTGGAACTCTTGTACCATTGAGCTTTCCTAAGTTTACTAATGAAATTATTTTGCTTCCCAACCGGCAAGTGTGTTCATTATATTGTATTCTTTTCTCCTTTCGATGTTGAGAGAGTGAGAAAAGTTTAGTGAAATTTCATTATATTGTATTTTTCTCCTTTCAATGTTAGTTCTTGACACTATCATATCTTAATATTGCAGGCAGTTGTTTGGTTCCTTGCGAGATGGATGTCAACGTACCTCATGATACCTGAAGAAACTGGAGAAAAGCACTCCAAAAATGCATTGATTAGTTTCTATGGAGAAAATAATCATGGAAAAGTTGTGCTTGATATTATCATTCGTATCTCGTCGAGCACATTTGTTTCTTACCCTGGGGAGAAGGACTTGCAGGTATGTATCTGTAGCTTGTCTTGGATTTTAAGGTTATTAGCCACTGGTGGTTTTCAAATTTCATTTTTCAGGTGTATAAAGTCTTATTCAGCCTTAGCCTTTTACTTTTCTTTCTGTTTCCTCCTTCTCTCGATGGCTTATTTACTTGGATAACTTTGCCACACCTTCTTATGCAACATATAACGGTTGAAAGGATTATAACCTTTTTTCCTTTCTTTTTCCCCCATATGGCAGGCACTCACATGTTATCAGTTGCTTCATTCACTTGTAAAGCGAAGGAATATTATTAGTCATCTTGTCACCTTGGTCAGTAGCATATTTGTGCACATGCACAATTGTCTATCAATTCTCTTTTCTTGTTTAACATACTTTCTTGTGCTCTACATTTGAGGGGAGTGATATTCCCTGTGGGTTTAGGCTTATGTTTTGAGAGGGTTATATCTGTGACTTTGTATGGCATTGTACTTTTTTTTAAAACTGTGTACTTGGGTGTTGAACTGAGAGAGGAGGGATTTGGAAAAGAATAAATGAGTTTTGTATTTTCCTCGATACCCTCTGGCATGTTTTCCTTTGTTTAGAATTTATAAGATGTTGACTAGTCTGTTTGGATGAGGCAGTCTTTTGTAAAGGGATTCTGGACTTGCAATCCCTCTTCTGATCTGATGCTGAGGCTGGTTGTTGGCTAGAATCGTTTCCCCTTAAAACACTCTGTTTCTGCTCGAAAGACCATTTGTATTTTATGCCTGCTAAGAATTGTATCAATTCCAAGTGCATTAAATTGAAAAAGAAAAATAATTGAAAGAAATTGAAGAGTTTATGATGAAAGAGAGGAATATATTGCCCCTGTGGAAATATTTACTGACTACGGAATCTTAGGTCTCAAGTGTGGATTTTATATAGTAAAATAAAGAACGAGGATTTAGAGGTGTAAAACAGGGTTTAGAGTAGCTTCACTGTCAGCAAAAGGACAAAAGTGAGTTTAAACCCTTGTACTGCTTTTTTGTAATCAATAAAGTCATTTGTTTCCTAAAGAAAAGTTTAAACCAAAGCACACATCCATATCACAACACTGAATTTTCATCTTCTTGTGCTGCTCCCGATTGTGCCTGCTATGTTGTGCTGCTGCTGTCTCCTTTTATCCTCTTTTCTTCTTTCCTCGACTTTTTTAGTTGCTATTTTCTTTATTGCCTTGCATATAGATATCTTCAAACTATTGAGAAAGTCTTTGAGCGCCCCTTGTACATAGTTACTGTATTGCATTTACTTCTGTTCCAGCACTTGTAAGCTATTTTGTGTTTGTTATCTCCAATAATTATAGTCATGCTTTATTAAGTGTGCTGTTATTCTGTTTTCAAGTACCTATATAATCGACATCTTCAAATAGTATTCACTTATTCAGTGCTTATTATAGCTTAGATTCTAATTTTGCCCTTTATATAATGCAATCCAAAATTTTGATTCTTCAAACATCTAATAAATTATTGCAGGATTCTTGGCGTGACTTAGTGAATGCTTTCTGTAATGAAAGAGTTTTGTTGTCATTAAATGCTGCTCACCAGGTAATGGATTCTAATTTCAATTTTTCCTTTCTCAAATTTCCAGAATTTGGAGAAAAAAGAGGTTTATCCTAACTGATGTAAATTGTAATTTGCTTTTAAAAAGCAAACTGAAAGTAGCAGTATTCAAATGCCTACTATATATAAAGATAGGAACTAGAGTGAACTTAATAGATGTGCGATTGATATCATCTTTAGCTTGCTTTCTTGTAAACCCTAATAATAAACTATAACTAATAAAAGTAAAATTAAATGATAAAAAATAATTATATGCCCCAGTTGGGTGGAACAAACCCTACTTAACAATTAAAAAATTAAACTAAAGCATATAAAATGGGGGTTTTGGGTCTCTTTCACTTGCAACTGAGTGCTATAGTTCCTTCAACTCTTCAGCATCTCTCTCAGAAAGCACCCTCTTCAGTAGTTTCTATTTTAATTTTGAAACAAGGCTTATAATATATCTTTCTTTCATTTCAGCGATCCTGGCTCAGACGCTACCCTCTCTGCTTTAGGCATTAAAAATTCTGAGGCATCAAATGAGTGAGTACTATCTTTTCATGAGCTTCTATGTATTCAAGCTATTCACCACTTATCAAGATTTAAAGTATTCTAATCCTAATCGATATTGTATGTAGGTACATAAGAAGTCTGACAAACCACATAACAGCTTACCTGGTGGAACTGTCGAGCAAGAATGATCTCAAAAGCATAGCTCAGCAGCCTGATATCATTCTGTTGGTAAGACTTTGGCACCATGCATTTATTTGCTAGTACCAAACTTGATATGAATGATTTCTTCATGACATCCCATAGGTTAGTTGCTTGTTGGAGCGACTCCGTGGAGTTGCCAGAGTCTCAGAACCTCGTATACAGAAGGCAATTTATGAAATGGGATTCTCAGTTATGAATCCTGTTCTAATCTTTCTTCAAGCATACAAAGATGAGGTAAAGTTGTAATAGTATTGCATCTTCTTTTATTTCTTAAATATTCTTGTATGATCTTGCAGTTTAATTTTGACCTCAGGAATGATTAATTATATTTGTTCCTTTTTTTTTCCCTATGTAGTTTGTAGTTGTCTACCTTCTACTCAAATTTGTCACTGATTGGGTGGAAGGCCAAATTATCTACTTAGAGGCTAAAGAAACTGCTGCCATGGTTGACTTCTGTATGCGTTTGCTTCAGCTATACTCATCTCACAACATCGGCAAGGTAAACAGTTTTTCCCCCTAGTTCAATTTGGTTATGTATAGTTCGGATTGTAGCAACATGAATTGGCATAATTGTGAATTTAGTTTACATGATGGTTATGAAATGTGGAGTTGGATTATGGTTTTTTATGTTTGCATGCATCTCTATATGTTTGTTTGCAAACAGAGAGCTGCCTACTTATGCTGCATGCACGCACTCGCAATATAAATGACCAGTTTGTAGCACTAGCAACATCAGTAAGTTGCATGGCCAATTTTATCTTGATTATAAGTCTCAATCAACTGGCTGTCTCGTAGTGTCGAGTGGATTTGCTGGAAAGCAAGCTCCACACGAGATACAATATGAAAATCATAACCCATGGTTCCATTTTAAAAAATCTAATATAGACATTAATTTAAATAATAGATTATAAATATCAACAGTCAACACTCCATACCAAAAAAAATCATTTGCGATTGGTGCAATTTAAGTAATAACAACATAAGAGTTTGTTCACTGTGAACTTCTCTCATCTTCAATGTAATAATCAAAATTGGCTGGTGGGATCACAGAACTTATTGGGAAGGACATTGGTGGTATCAGACAATTAAATAACTGAACAATCAAATGGTTCAAGTTGTATCGCATTTGTAGCTATAAACTTAATCATGACTTCGCCATATCTCTTTTGTGTTACTCTCAAATGCTAATAAGAAGCTATAGCTAAGATGGTAGTTATTCTTACCTCCTTTCCGGAATTGACCCATATAATCTGACTGCTGCCTCAGATATCAGTTGGCCTTTCAAACAGCTTACGCAATGAAGCAGATGCAGAGAAATATAAGGATTTGAGGGCACTTCTACAACTTCTCTCAAATCTATGTTCAAAAGATATGGTAACTCTTTTATCCATTATCCAAGTCAAGGGGATTACTTTCTTCACTTTCCCATGCAAACTCTTAACCACCCTATCTAAAACAGTGTCTCTGCACATTAGCATCCATTATTATAAAGAATTATTTAATCAGTGGCATTACTCTTGGGACCTTTGTGTTCCCCGCAGGAAATTTCATATTAGCCAAGTTGTTTTTCCTACATTTGAAAATTTTATTGTGGATAGTTCTAGGAAATCATTAGTTTAGACGCTTAGGTTACACGCTGTGTACTAGTAAATTCCCATGAGGAGAACCCATATTGTATGAATATAGGAAGCAAGGAAGGATTCATTCCATCACTTTTACACTTTAAGGTCTTCTTCACTTTGTTAGATGAGGGTATGTTGTTAGAAGTTGTCATATCTTATTGCTGCTTAGATAGCACAAGGCCTATGATTATTTTGGATTTGGATGACTAATTGAGTGATATATCCACCCAAAGATGTGGGATATGATATAATCATCTCTTATCTAACATCTGATCCACAAAAAATCAAGTCACCAAGTTAATCAATTCTTAGAGTAAAGAATCCATTAGAGAACTAGAACATTCGTATAAATGTGATAAGCCACCAATAGAATCTTTGTCCTGATGTGATTCTTTCATTTTCTATGTTATCATTCATCTCTTGGAGGATACTAGTTCTCTGCTAGCACATACTACTAATTAACTTAATAATATTAATAACTTCACAAACTGTACTGTAGGAAACTGATATTACAAAGTTTAATTTGCTCATCGACTGCTGATCTATAAAACCAGATTAGATCATGATTGGTGGTAATTGAGTATCAAATTGGAAAACTTGGGTCAGTTGATAATTCTGAAATAGTGTGAAAGTTTGCATCTCTGTAGTAACGTGCCTCCTTTTGTTGGTTTCAACCCAGTCTGACGATATATCTTTCACAGATTGACTTTGCATCCGAACCCATTGAGAATTACGGTACAAATATTTCTCAGGTATGTTCAAGCAAGATCTTATTAGATGAAAGGGTGGCTCTAGTATTGGGGTTTTATAAACAGTGTTCTATATTGATTCTGATTACTTTGTATCGTAGGTTGTATATACGGGTCTACACATAGTAACTCCTCTGATAACTCTGGACCAACTTAAATTTCCCAAACTTTGCCACAGTGTAAGGCTCTTCCTTGTTGGGCAAGAGGAATGCAAGGTGTAGGCGGAAACTAATGTAGTCTTCTTGCTATTTTACAGTACTTTTCACTGTTGTCACATATGCTGGAGGTGTATCCTGAATTAATCGTACAGCTAAACGTTGAGGCCTTCAGTCACATACTGGAACTCTTGATTTCGGTCTTCATCATCAGGTAAACTGTGATAGTTGTCAGATGATGTTAATTTTGTCACAGATGTCATGCAGGACTGCATATTTGTTCTACACTAGCCAAGTAAATTACACAGTAGGTTTATGTTGTTTCCTTTTCGTCTACTATATCCTTTTGTTAGGATATCAAGTGGTGGACCTGTGTCTAAGATCTATAAAAGCGCTTGCATCCCACCATTACAAAGATAGAGTTGCTGGTAAAATTGGTCTCGGATCACATGCTTCCAGTTACAAGGACCCTGATGGAAATGTCCATGAAGGGATTCTCAGTCGGTTCCTTCGCTCACTGCTGCAACTTCTTCTTTTCGAGGATTACAGGTGAGATGCAAAATAAGTATTTAACAAAAATAAAATCTGAATCCGACCAGAAATCTAGAATGTCTTCTAAGACCATATTGACACATATCTGGCTTTATGTCACAGCGCTGATCTTGTGGGCTCGGCAGCAGATGCACTCCTGCCATTGATACTTTGTGAACAGAGTACTTATCAGGTAGCTTGCTATTTCATGTTTCTTCAGTTTGGGGACTTCAAATACGATTGAGAATTCAATCAATGTTAACGCTATTGTCAATCTTTATGCTTCCTCTCTTGTTTCTGTCATATGCTGCTGAGTCCTTTATAATTCTGAGATAAATATTGCTCTGCAGAATTTAGCGAACGAGTTGATAGAAAGACAGAGGAATCCAGCATTCAGATCAAGGTTAACAAATGCTATCCAGGCTCTCACAACTTCCAATAATCTATCATCAATACTTGATCGACCAAACCACCAGAAGTTCAGAAAAAACTTGCATAGTTTTCTCATAGAAGTTCGTGGATTTCTTCGCACGGTTTAAGACTTGCAGGCAGCAACCATAAATAGGTGTAGATCGAGGTTTTCCCCAAAGTTTGAGTGCGTCCATCATTTCTCCTTTAGTTTCATGGCTGGAAGCCCGGTCTCACTAAAAGCCGGTAACTTTCCGAACTTGCTTGTGATACAGACCTGCTGATGAAAGTGCATTGGGTATGCAAAAGTCGACAAACTGAAGGTTATTCGCTCCATATGCCATAACAGATGCTTTCGAAGTTTTTTATGCTTCTCAAAGCATCCTCATCTTCGCTTGGGAGGTTAGCCGAACGTTCCGTCTCTTTGCCCTCTCTTTTTAAGTCATTTTCTGAAGCATTTATTGTGTAATTTGCAATCTATGAACACTATAATCTATATTGCCATTTTTTGTCGTGAAATGCCTGTGGCGAAGTAAATAACACCGTTTTTATTTTAGGGGAAGTAAATACCACTAGTTGAATCTATAGATTGAATGATGGCTCTGATGTCTGATTTTTTAAATATGGTTTTCCAAATTGGATTTGAGGCGTGGTTTATAGTTATTCTAATTTATTCGATGTAGCGGTCTTAGGCCGATTGCTCCATGACTTTCTGCATCTAGGGATGTTAATGGATGGGTAAAACACGGATCGATCCGTAATCGTTTAAAATCCATTAAATTGTAAAGCAGCGGTTCCGGTTCCGGTTCCAGAACCAGTTTAGACCCAGACCGTTTAGATCCGTAGTTTGATGGTCCGCTCCGGTCCGGATCCGATTTCGGTTCAAGAACCAATGCTTATTTATTGATTCTGGTACGAGTGAAACCTGTCTATTGATAAGTCTAAGTTTAAATAAGCTTGTCAATGAGTTAGTTATATCCATATCGATCCGAAATCACTCATAGCCCATTAATTTATAAAACAACGGTTTCGGTTCTAGTTCTGGTCCGTTTCTGGTTCCAGACCTGCTCAGACCCGGACCGTTTAACTAGTCTGGTCCGTATCCAATATCTAATGGATCTGTTTCGGAATCAGAACCATTATTTATTTATTGATTCTGATCCGGGTATCCGTCAATTGATATCCCTAACTGATCCCTAACTACATCTGCTGTACAATTTACTGTTTATTTTTTAGAATCATTTTTATTAAATTAATTGAAACAGTAAGTGACTGAAATACAAGAGGATTTGTCATGTTTTCGGTAACAGAAACTATCAGTCAAAGATCAGATCTTGGACGAATTATAGTTTAAATGCATTTAATGTTAATTGTTTCATCATTTATAAATCTTTGGTCAGACTAAGAAGAAAGAGGGGCAATAAAAGTTGAATTTCACCCAAAAGAGTAAAAAAAAGGAACATGGTACGATTATTAATGTTTGAGCTGTTGTAATATTTTTCCCCACAATACATTTGCATAACTATAATTGAGTTTTGACATATTTATCGAAAATTCAACAATGTCTTGAAATTAGAAAAACCACCTGAGGTGCTATAGACATTGAGATTTACTTTTTTCGTACAAAAAGTTCTCTTTACGATTGGTGGAATTTGTTAATACTTTAAGTTGTAATATTTCTGACAAAAACGGTGTTTCATGTTATAAGTTGCGAGTTCGTTTAGGATATAGGTTAGTGCAATGCATAATAATAATGAGTGTTTTTATATCTCCATGAACACAAGCCACAACCAACTTGCGTGCCTCTTTCAGTTAAAATTGTATTAAACCAAGATTTTGTTGAATATTTAACGTAATAAACAACTAAATTAGTTAAAGTGCTCAGCAGCTGTCGCTATTCTCGTCGTCCGTACTTTTGTTTATCGAAAAAATAAGCTCGAGAAAAATAAAACGTGTATCGATGAGTCTTGTTAATCAAACAATTTTTTTGAGGATGAATTATTAGTGGAATAAGATATTGTTATCATCTTGAATAAGACTTCTCATGTTTGGTTCATCAAGGTGGAGTCGGGGAATGTCTATTAGATATCGACTAAGAGTTTCTTCTCGCCATTAAAATGAAAGGATATCCTTTGTAGTAGTGCACAAACTAATAATGCAATACAAAACTAACTCTAAAAATAGCTCTTAAAATGGCCATTCGATTGAAAAAGTGGCTGGAAATTAAGCAAATTATTCGATTTTTGCCACATTAAAAATAATAGTTTGCAAATTCTAAAAATGAACGTAGTGGGTGGACCATATCATACCTTCTTCATTTAAGTTAAAAGTAACTTAGAATTTGTATTCACCTCTTGTTAGTTACAACGATAATATAAAAATATATGCTCAAGATTGTATGCCTATATACTACAAAATATTTATGTATTTACAAGTCCAACTAATCTGCCTCCGGTCGTTTGTGGACTTCCGTAATTGCGCCAATTCTTCTGCTCAAGAGTCCAGAGCTTTTATGGGAACTCGTTCTATTTGTGCAAATTCTTTATCCTATATAAAAAAGAACTTCAATTCTCGACTTCGTACATATTATTTCCAAATATATCGTGTCTTTAATCGGAAAATATATATATTAAGAATGTAACACTCTCCATATAGCCGCCTTTTTGGTGTAAATTATATGCTTGTTTCAAATTTGTTAGATACTAACTAATCGAAATTTAAGCGTAGAAGGCAATTGGTCAATTAAATACATAAATTTTAAAGGCCGCATCATTGTGGACTTGAATCCGTGATCTTTGGTGTCGGGCATTAACCACTCTACCATTATGTCAATATGTGATTAACCACTCGGGCATTAACCATTATGCTATTCTTAAAGACACTCTCCCAACGACAATAGGTGATTTATGAGTAAAAACTAAAATGTAGGTAAAATCATATTTGGATAAAGAAAATTATACAAATGGTGTTGTCTACAAGTTCAAATCTTACTTTACTTTGATGCTTTTGTCCACATATCACCCATAACAACATCAAATTTTCCCTATTTGATGAAGAATTGGTTAAAAAGGTAAAAGAGATGAAACCTATATTGTAGGCATACGCAATATATGTTTCCTTTTCAATTAATTACTGCAACAGAGTTCAATTATTTTACATTGGAGTTAAATAACTTTTCCTTATGGTTAATCATCAAATGAGATATAATACATCCTTGAATAAGGTTTATACTATTTAATTTTTAATTGATAGTTGTAATTAGGATTAAAATTCGATGCTTGATTGTTGTAATTCTTTTAATTTTAGTTAATCATTTTTACTAGGTTTTATAATTAGATGACTATGTCATGTTATTTTTAGTTTTCGTAAAGAAGAGAGGCCAACTTTAGGGGAATTATGCTGAACCTTTCGTAAATAGGAGGCAGAGACACCCCTGCGTAGGAGTATTTTGGAACATAAATGATCAATGATAATAATAATAACCACAACAACAATAATGACTACTTAAGATAGATGATCGATAAGTTTCCTCGCTAAACCTAGGATTATGTGATTTTAAGTTCCCACTGATTTTTTAAATAATCATACCAAAGATATAAGAACATTTATTTGAAAGTCGAGTTTGAAATAAGTGAATCTGAATTTTTTTTGAAGGCACCATGTGATAGAAAACACTAATGAGACAAGTGTGCATATGTGTATTTTTTTCCTTTTTTTTTGTGAGAGGGTGAATGTGTGTATTTGATATATGAACCCAAAAATTGTCGATCTTTTGAATTTAACGTGTCATTTATCAAATATGTATATTTCTACAAAGAAAATTAATTGGGTTCCCATCCTGTATTAGGCAATGTGCATCCATGTGCTTGATATACTAGCTTCGATATATTGGATAAATATCAATTTAAATCCTAAACTATACATGTTTTATCAAAAATATCATGTACTTTCAAAAATATCAATTTAAACCCAAACTGTCATATTTGTATCAATTTAAACCCCAAA
Organism: Salvia rosmarinus; assembly: GCA_036937905.1. Taxonomy (NCBI): domain Eukaryota; kingdom Viridiplantae; phylum Streptophyta; class Magnoliopsida; order Lamiales; family Lamiaceae; genus Salvia; species Salvia rosmarinus. The sequence continues at coordinate 8,034,501 of CM072818.1, forward strand.
CTATCCTGAATACAGGAGCATTTTTGATAAAAATATGATAATTTGGGGTTTAAATTGATATTTTTAAAAGTTCAGGATATTTTTGATAAAACATGTATAGTTTAGGGTTTAAATTGATATTTACCATAAAATCAAATATTGTTAGTCTTTTGTGTTTGACGTGTTAATTATCAAGTATGTATGTGAGTTAAAAATATATAAACAAAGATAGAGACATATATTATCACATTCAAACAGTCAAATTAACACCCTACTCAAATGTCAAGTTCAATAAATACATCAAATATAAATATAACTCAAATCTCCAATACATGATTCATCAAATATAGGGATGGCAACGGATCCAGGACCCGGTCCAGATCCATGGATCCAGATCCATTTTAAGGATCTGAATCCTCAAAAATCTGGACCGACGGATCCGGACCGGATCTGGAACATATATCAATATTTTGGATCCGGATCCGAGTTTAGGTTTTAAGACCGGATCGATCCGGATCCGACCGTGACCCGCCAATTATATATATATATATATATATATATATATATATATATATATATATATATATATATTATTTTATTATAATTAAATTAGTTAACCTAAATAATTTCTATTCGTAATGCCTCATCATTCCCAATTTCTCATTCCAAAATCCATTTAGTTTTATATATATATATATATTATTTTATTATAATTAAATACATAACCCCAACTTCAAACTCTTTAATTTTCTTTTTCAAATTATTCCAAAACAAATATGTTCCAAATTTCATTTCAAATACTCTCAATTATGTATCTATCGGCATTCACGGCGGGTCGCATCACTTACACCACCGACGATCGAGTTGTTTGTTGCTTCCTACTTTATAGTAAATTTGTAACTAACGTCTTCCAATATAGTGATAATTGTAGAAATTCTAAATAATTATTATAGTATAATTATGCATTTAGATTATTATGGTGTTACTGTGAATTATAGTTGATTAGAATTTATTTTAAAAGCGAAAATATATGGATCCTGCCTGCACTCCTGACCTGTCGATCTTATGGATCCTGATCTAATTTTTTGGATCCATGGATCCTGACCGGATCCCGCCAAAGAAAAAAAATCGGATCCGAATCCTGACCTACCAAATCCGGTCCAGATCCGACCCATTGCCATCCCTAATCAAATATATGAGTTGGTTTGACTAGAAATATTTTAGAGAGAGAGAGAGAGGAGAGAGAAGATTTACAATGGTCTAAAGTCATCAAGAGGCCCAACCCAACAACAGAATATAATGAAGCGTCACGCTATAAAACCAAAATATACAATAAATCCTTATCAAATTACGTCAAAATTTTCTTCTCTGCTTATGGTCCAATGCTGTTACCCTCGTCTAATCTAATCATAATCCTCTAAAAAATTCCTAAATATATGTACTTGATATTTATGCATCACAATTTGTTTTTCCCTAAAAGAAGTTCAACAATTAAAAGAACGATCAACGAGATTCCAAATTAAATAAAGGTCAGTTTCTAGATTTTATTGTATTTCATAAAATATCAAAAGTGAAACCATATGTTAAATTGCTAAGAGCATTGTGCTTTTTGTATGCGCATGGAACTCCTTAACGAAGACACCAAACTTTTACAATTATTATCTGGAGAAATAAATTGGCCTTAAATTCGAGATTTTGGAGAAAGGGTTTTCAAATCAAGAGTTGGTTAGTTGGGGGTTTAATTAATTGTGAAATTCCTGAATTTATTGCTTGAATTGCTGGAGAGAAATTTATGTGCTGCCCATGGTTTTGAGGTTGCATGTTTTCTGGGATTTTGGGGCCTTTTCTTTTATGATCTTATTATAATTCTGGTAAATACATAAAAGTTCTTGAAACTTTCTTTCTGGGATACTGGAAAAGCAATTCCTGCTGTTTGGATCAATGTTTGATTTGAATTGCTTGATGAAATAGAACTGGGGATTTATTTGAATTGGGGTTATTTAAGAAAGTAATGTATGTGAATGATATTTGGTTGGTTTGAGTTGCTGGGACCAAAACTATAAATGGGGGTTGAATTAGGGTTAGGTTCAGGGTCAGATCCGCTATTCAGACTGTATTTGGTGACTCCTTTTCTACTGTTAGTGTTTTTTCCTTTAGGGCTTTTTTTCTATGCTTATTTATAATGAAGAATTTAAATATTTGCTTGAAATGAGGTTGTGTTTTTCATTAGTCTTCTTTTCCATTGAAAATCTGCAGGGACTGCACTCTGGGCTGCAATAGTTCCATAGGCATGTGCATCATTTAACCAGGATATGTAAGTCGACAAGTATCTTTTCCCATTATCGATCTATATTTCTTCTTGTCTTTAGTTAATCTTTATATTTTTCACCATTAAGTATCTCTAAGAAACTTGGAGATTCGGATAATGTTCCTGATTGAATTTCGTGAGTATTGCTTCATGTTATTAATTTGTTTGGCTCATTGAATGATGTTTTGTTGCGCCATTGAATGAGGTTATCGAATGAATACTTGTAATCTACTATCTGTGGGAAAAAATTAGGATGGACCTTAAAAGCCTAACATCATAGCTGGATCTTTTTATTTTATTTTATTATTGTTGTGCTACAATTGGGGAAAAATCAAGACTATGGCATCTCAGACCAGTAGATATGTTGGCCAATTGAAATAAGCGTTCTCTTTGTAGACTAAATATTGGAGTTACAGTGAAGACTTTGTCTAGATTCACGTAGAGACTAAATACCGACCTTTAGATATGTTGATCCCAATGTTAGTAACTATAATTATGTCTAGTGTCTGGACTGATTGCAATGTGACAGTTATACGGCCTATACTGCCTCTTGAACATATCAAACTCATTCTCATAAAACGTGTGGCATTTTTTGTGATTTAAAGTGAAATCCCATACAGATGACAGACCTAGTTGTGTTTGTATGTTTACTGTGTCTTTCCTCTGGTTCTGTCATCACCGGTAGAAATATCCTTTATCAAAGTAGAATTTTGTCTTATAAGCTACCGTTTACCACTTAATTGCTTGCCAAGAATGAACCGCTGGCACTAATGCTGAATTTGGTTCTAATTTTTTTGTGAGCTTCCACCATCTTGTTCCGTCTTTAATTATGCTAAAAATGACTTGTGACCTGTATGGTTCATCTTTGATTGATTAAAACCACTCATTAAATTCTTTAGGATGTTCCCATCCAGTCTACAATATTTTTCCCTTTGGGAAATTTTTGTTATTGATTGATGTGCAAATTATTGTTTCGGTGTCACTGTAGCACGTAGATTGATTAAGTTTTTAAGAAATATTTTTGTATTCATGTGTGCAAGCCAAATTTTTAAATCTGATCTTATGGCCAAAACCTGTAATTCAGGCTTTTGAAATTTCAGATCCTTTTAGATAATTTTCTAGGTTTTCCTTATTCATTTTTCCCGTATAGTTATTAAGTAAAGGGCATCACATCATACTTCTCAAAAGCAAACTGTTCCTCTCATGTATTTATGTTAGTTTATTTTTGTTTCAGCTATAATTGTTGAACCTTGTCTCAAAGAAGATAATATGGACATCTCATCAATTCAGCCTGGTTTTGAGTCATTTGTACCCTTCACTTCGACCAAGATGGAGGATGATCAAGCCAGTAATTACTCAAGTTCTGCCAACCCTTCTACAGCAGAAAACATCCAGTTAGAAACACAATTTAACAATGCAAAAAGCAGCACGTCTCTTAGGCATAGATCATTGGTAAAGCAGAACCAACTTGATAGCAGTTCAAATGATGAAATTGAGTCAGAGCAGGTTGGTCAAGTTTAATTCACTATGAATTCTTCGACTCTTTTGAGTTTTCTCAATCTGAGGTCCCTATATTTTGTGCAATGTTAGGTAAGATTTTCAACAAATTGGTTTCCGCGAGGGTTTTTCGTGGATGTGAAGCATGTGAGAACTGCCAAAAGGTCAGTCTTTCATCACTGATCTCTTCTAAGTTTGTCTAAAATTGCAGAAACACTATCACTAGAAAAATATTTTATTTGGATCTGGGCGAATATAAATAGTTATATTGTCCCGCATCATTGTGTGATCTATTTGCAGTTTTCTAGTTGTGAAGTGCTGGGCTGGTTTGGGTCTTCAAACTACTATAATTTTACATGCTTACCATTAAAGACTTCCATTACAGGTACTTGCAAAATGGCGTCCAGAAGGAGCTCAAGGCCTGATCTTGAGGAGGCTCCTGTGTTTTATCCTTCTGAAGAGGTTCTTATTAGCCTGTTAACAACTCGGCTATCTATTATTGGCATCACTCAAGGAGTTGATCTGCTTTTTAGTTTTGAAAGTACTTATCTAGTTTTAATTTTACCAAATATTTTAGGAATTTGAAGACACCATAAAATACATTTCAAGTATACGCTCTAAAGCAGAGATGTATGGGATCTGTCGGATAGTACCACCTCCATCATGGAACCCTCCTTGTCCTCTGAAGGAAAAGAACATATGGGAAAGGTCTAAATTCTCGACTCGAATCCAGCAGTTAGACAAACTTCAGAATCGAATCGATGAGAAAGACTTTCCAAGTCAATCATGACAAGAGGAAAAGAGGAAATGCCTAAGAAGGGAGCCGATCATGGAAATGGTATACAGGATATTAATACTCCAAAGAAGGCTGAGCAATTGGATTTGAGCCTGGCCGGATTTTACTCTGGAAGAATTTCAGAAGTACGATGATGATTTCAAGGCTCAGTACTTCTGGAAAAATAATAGTAGTTCGAGTATAGGAGGTAGCAGAACTACACTTGACGAGCAGTGGCATCCCACAATACAAGACATTGAGGAGAATATTGGCGGATGGTAGAGAAACCAACAGAAGAAATTGAGGTATTTCCAGATGCTGGTCTTGTACAGAGCTTTTTCATTTTCCTCTTTTCCAAATAATACTCACATTGGCATACCTCTTTGCTTTTAGTACTAATAAATTACATTCCCTTAAAGGTGCTTTATGGGGCTGATCTGGAAACTGGAGCATTTGGCAGTGGGTTTCCCAAACATGCTCACAAAGCTGCTTCTCCTTCAGACATGAAGTACATTAATTCGGGATGGAACTTGAATAACTTCCCGAGACTCCCTGGTTCTGTTCTAAAATTTGAAAGCAGTGACATATCTGGTGTTGTGGTTCCTTGGCTGTATATAGGAATGTGTTTTTCTTCATTTTGTTGGGTAAGTAAAGAATTATTTTCATTTGCATTGACATTTTAACACAATCTTTGCCTGATTTCCTCTTTTTAGCTTTCACAATTTCTCTCCTTCAGTAGTAATTGATTTTTCATTACTCGTAATGCTCTTAATTTTCTCTATATATAACTCATTTCTGATTTATTCTTCAATGGGCATCAGCATGTAGAGGACCATCACATGTACTCCTTGAACTACATGCATTGGGGAGCTCCAAAAATGTGGTATGGTATTCCAGGATCAGATGCCATGAAACTGGAGGCAGCTATGAGAAAACATCTACCCAACCTCTTCGAAGAACAGCCTGACTTGCTTCATAAGCTGGTGAGCTTTATTCCTTACTCTCTTTTGTAACTGTCTCATTCAGTAACATACAAACCGATATGCTACTGACATGCCTGTTTAATGCCCGCCTACTCATATATTGTAAACAGTTGGCATGCCTGTTTAATGCCGGCCTACTCATATATTGTAAACAGTTGGCCTACATATATTATATATCACGGTGGCCTGAATGCCATTTAGTTGGTTTTTCAACAAGTGAATAACATGTAGCTTTCTTCTACTCATTTAATATTAATCCAGTATTTTGAACTATATGCAGGTTACCCAAATATCACCCTCAATCCTAAGGACTGAAGGGGTGCCTGTTTATCGGTGTGTTCAGAATCCAGGAGAATATATACTGACCTTCCCTCGAGCATATCATGCTGGATTCAACTGTGGTTTTAACTGTGCTGAGGCAGTTAATATTGCACCTGTTGACTGGTTGCCGCACGGGCATACAGCTATTGAGCTGTATCGTGAGCAAGGCAGACGAACTTCGATTTCACATGATAAACTGTTGCTTGGTGCGGCGAGAGAAGCTGTGAAAGAAAATTGGGAACATAATTTTTGAGGAAGTACAATTCAAATAATTGGAGATGGAACGAAGCTTGGAGAGGATGGGTTCTTATCAAAAGCACTCAAGGTATCTATTAACTCTTTAATCGTGGTTTGTTCTCAATAAAGCAGGACTAAACAAATATTTTTTTCCCCTTTCAAATTGTTGTTGTGTCTTTATGTTATCCCTCTGCTCATCAATCTATTCCAAATATCATTCTAATGTGTATTATTGTCTTTAGACACGTGTTGACATGGAGAGGGAATGGAGGGAATTCCTTGGCAAATCATCAAAGGTACTGAAGATGGAGAGCTCTTTTGATACTAGTTGTGAGAGGGAATGCATTGTCTGCCTTTTCGATCTACACCTATCTGCTGCTGGTTGCCACCAGTGTTCACCAGATAAATATGCATGCTTGACTCATGCCAAACAGCTGTGTTCGTGCTCATGGAGTGCTAAGTTTTTCCTTTTCCGCTACGACATCACGGAGTTGAATGTATTGGTTAATGCTTTGGAGGGGAAACTAAGTGCAGTTTATCGATGGGCAAGGCTTGATATGGGCCTTGCTCTGAGTTCTCATGTTGCCACAGAAAAAAAGCAAGTTCCTGGGCTCGTGAATAAAGTGTCTCATACATCTCAAGAATCAGCTCGAGGAAACATAAGTTCAATATCTCGGAGAAGCAGAAAAGGGAATTGTGTGGAGGCTCTCTGAGTGTAACGAAGTATATAGGCAGCGTTGGCTCTTCTAAGAATGCGGAACCGCCTATGGTAGTGTTGGCTTTGGAAAGCGTGAAGACAGCTAACCATTCTTCTAAGAAAGTTAAATCAGCTAAATCTAGTATTCTGTGCAAGTTACAGCCGCCTCCAAGACCTAAAGTACAATCATTTCAAGCTTTTCAAGCCACTAGTCCCAAGAAAGCATCTCCAGAAGCTTCTGATAAATCTAAGGAGAAGCAGTCATCAATTTCGGGATACAAGGACGTCATACTCCTAAGTGATGATGAAGAAGATGAACCACCCAGTAAAAGCTGTGTGTTGTAAAGGAGACTTCTCAAAAGGATATAATAGGTATTCAGAAGCCAATTTCCTTGATAGTATGAAAAATTTAGATAGTTGCATTGATAAACCAGCGTCCACGAACACTGCTACTCTTCCTTCTGCTGTATGCATTCCTAGTTCAACATGCAAAGTCGAGGAGCATGCTGAGGCTGAAAGTTCAGTAACAAGCAACCCTCCAACCAGTTCTTGTGTTAACATTTCGTCGATGGATACAGATTCCAACAAAAATGTCTTGAGGAACAAAGAGACGAATGATTGTGATGAGGCTAACCTTAAACAACAACAAATTGATGATGAGAAATTGAAAGGTGAAGATGGGTGTAAAAAGTTAGAGTCGGATGTAGATTTGAGATCTGTAGATAACATGCTTACTGTATCAAGCCCGTCCAGCCTTCAAAATAATGTGGATGGGTATCGTCGCCAGAAGGGTCCTCGTATTGCAAAAGTAATCAGGAGAATTAGTTGCAATGTCGAGCCTTTGGACTTTGGAGCTGTGCGTGGTGGGAAGTTGTGGTGTGATAGAAATTCTATTTACCCAAAGGGTAGGTATGATGCATAATAATACGTGGAATATATATGGTATGTGCCGTTTTATTAAATTGCAAGTTATAATGGGCTTTTTCTCTTTCCTGTTGATTACAGGATTCAGGAGTCGAGTAAGGTACATAGATGTTATTGATCCGACCAATATGTGCTATTATGTCTCTGAAATCCTGGATGCTGGGCTGGATCGACCTTTATTTATGGTAAGTTTAGTATCCCATAAATGTAAAAACCTTCTGCACATCATATAATCCTTGTGGAATCATGAAATAATTACTCATTTTCTCATCATTTTTGTTAAATCTTTTGCTCTTTTGTGAAATCTTCTCCACATTGTATGAATCCTTCGCAGCAGAACAAATTCTATGAGTCTTTCTTCTTTTCTGTATCTGTTCGCTAACAAATTTTACCTATCTCGAAGATTTCAGATGAGATACAAAATCCATAAAGACAATATTGGTTTGTGTTACAGATTTGAGATGTTACCTTTGTTTTCTCTACATGACAAGTTGAATTGTGCTGATATATTGTGTTTTTAGGTGTCGTTGGAGACCGATCCTAGTGAAGTATTTATCAATGTCTCAGCTGGTAGATGCTGGGAACTGGTTCGGGAGCGAGTAAATCATGAGATTTCAAGCAACATAAGCTAGGAAAGGGAAGCTTCCTCCTCTGCAGCCTCCTGGGAGTGTCGATGGCATGCAAATGTTTGGCTTTTCTTCGCCAGCAATTATGCAGGCAAGTTTTCCAATTGACTTTGACTTTAATACTTGAAGATTACAATTTGCTGATGTTTCTTAGTCCCTATGTTTTCACGTTTTTTTCCCAAATTGGTCACTGTAGTTTTTGTTTTTGTAAGAACTGAGTTGATGCACTGTCATTTTCATTTGTATTGGGTACTTTTTAAGTATAAAAACGAAGTCCTTGTATTTTTGTTTATGTTAAATTAGGCCCTTATTTGCGGTTTGACGCAAGGGCCAGGGTATATATAATTTCCTAGCTCAAAGCATGTGCGTTTTTGACATAAGTATCTCACACTTACTATATGGTGCATTAGTATCCAATAAATTGACTTCAATTTTAACCCTAGGACGGCCCACTTTACTACAAAAGAGTTGCATATGGAAATCTGCATGAAAACAATTGACTTTTATTCGAGTAAAATTCATGCAGATTTTTTATTGCCAATACGACTTTTTAGTATTGGAAAAGTGGCATCGTCCTAATTGAAAACAAGTCAATCTATGAGGTACTAATATGTTAGTAACATGTATTCTTTGGGCTAGAAATTGATATTTACCATAATAAATATAAGACCTAACTTTAACATAAATGGAAATACAAGGAAAAAGTTTAACAAATGAAAGTACAAGCACTTAAATATGCAGTTACTCTTTAGTTTAGTAAATATGAAACCTTTAGCTACAAGGTGATTACTAAAGTGGCCCTTTTGTCTCTCTAACAGGCAATCCAGGCCATGGACTGCGATCAAGTTTGCCAAGATTACTGGCAATCGCGATCACTGATGCAGATTCCTATACAATCGCGACCAATAGACAGCTCTCTTAACCTTACGGCAGGGCCCTTCACCTTGAAAAACCACGGGGTCGTTGAGAGAATACTCAACGGCCTCTTACAGAAAGCAAACTCAGAGGAGCTTCATACACTCAGCAGTATTTTGAAAGGTAACAACTCGACTGAGGAACCAAGCTTACTTAGCAAGATTCTTAGTGAAGAGATTAACAAGGACACAGGATAGAAATTTTCCAGTTATTAACTTCTGTAAATGTTATGCCTCATTTTTGGGTCTTATAATGGAGTAAATATGGTTAGTCATCTAAAATATTAACTCTCGATAAACTATTCAATTTTGGCCAAAAAAAATTCTCCTTGATTCTAATATATAGAAAAATATACAGTACTTGACTTTGGCTATTCTGAATTACCTATGCTTCATCTGCAAACTCTGATACTGCATTCTCTTCTGAAATCAAATATACCATATTTTACAAGCATTGGTAAATTGCTCACAAGAATATTAATAATCTCAGTTCAAACTCCAGAAAAGACATGCAAGAATCCAATTAAGGTCAAGGACTCTTCAGCGTTTTCTTTTTTAAAATGAGTCATAACTTAATATTTTAAAAGTTTCAACTTCGGAAAAGTTGAATTATGGTCTAAAATTGAAAATCCGCTTTCAGAGGAATTACCTTGTCGAATTCTTCTGTGGATTTTAAGTGAATTTTACAGAGGGGGAATCAAGATTTTTAAAATTTTATCTACCAAGCATGATACTTATGTGGAAAAAAAAACTATCCACGCAAAATATATTCAAGATTCTGGTTAGCTTACTCCAATATGTTTGACTTAGTTGGTTAATAGCTAACAAATTTGGAATAAGAATCAATGATCGAATCTTAACAGTTGTTGTATGTGAATTTCACTTTCTTTAGAGTGGTTCTTTGCGGGCACTAGACAAAGTCCTTTTAACTTCTTAATTGTTGAGTCATCGTGATTTACCCCATCACATTTTCATGAGACTTAAGTGTTGGCGCTCTCGGGTTGGGGGGGAGAGCTTTCCCTTTCGGAATAAGATTCCGGCTAGGCAATTACAATTTTTTTTTGAACTTTGTGATTTAAAAAAAAGTAAATTGAGAATATTTAAAAAAAATGTCAAAATTTGGGACATATATTATATACATTCCTAATTTAAAGTAGTCCCTTTACAATATATTAATTAAGATAATTAATTTAACAGTTAGCAATTTATTCAACGTCAACCACTCGGATAGAGCTGCGAACTTAACTACAAAATGAACTCTCTTATTAATTCCTGAATTATGAAGTGCAAATTTAAGTTAAAACAGATGACGTTTTGGGAGTGAATAAATTGAAGTTCTTGTTCACCCTCGCAAATTGAAATAAAAAGGACATTTTGTTTGGTCCTTCACTCTTACAAACAGATACTTTTTCACATATTATGGAAAGAAATACTTGGCTTTGGTCATTCATTAAATGCCAAATTCTGAAAATAAAAAAACGAAAAAACAAAAAAACCTATAAATCAACAACCAAAATGAAAAATATAAAAGAATTAAAACATTTCGAAATCTTGCAGCATAGATCTGAATCTACTATTCTTTGGATAATCTTACAGAAATAGCGCGATAGGATTACTTGAGGTTAAACAATAACGTATGGACTTTTTAATGTATATTTTTTAATGTAAGAATAAATGCAAACACCGAAAATACTCTGCAAATGAAGTAAATGGATTTATAAAAAAAAACACATAAGCAACATTCATCACACTCCATTGCTACATATTTGCAAACACTTGTAGTGCAAAAACAAATAACACTTCGATTGGGATGGAGTTCAGGGCGGCGGCTGTTGTGAGCCGATGGGGCGAGCAACAACGGCTCAATGACCGCTGCGTGCTGCTGCTGTTCGGCTGAGTAGGAGCTGGGGTCCTACTCCTAGGCTCGGTTTGAGATGCTCATTTTATCGAAATAAGAAGAAATTTTATTATGTTCAAATCAATCATCCAACTTCAACACCATTTCCCCTTCATCAAACCAAACAACTCATTTTCATCTCTATAGTTTTGTCCAGTAGCTCACCTTATCGGTATGCAACATAGAAGTTCTTCGACTATGGAAATCCAGCAGGAAAGTTCATAGTTTGTTGTCTATATTGCTCGACCGGTTTGTCTTTATTTTATAAGATCCAATTTTAGAATTGAACTTTGAATTGCGTTTGGAGTTTTATTATATGTCAATATGAACATCAAGCAAACAATGTTTAAACAATGAAATACATGTTTATTAAAATTATTGAGTTATCATGTATAGAAAATCATATCTGTTATATTTCCCCCTTTTGTTGTCTGCTATATTCCGTATTTCAAAGGCTATTTGTTTCCATTTTGTTCTCTACATACTTTGATTGATGACTATTTATACTTCCCAAAACATGATGTGCATCTGGTCTCCAATGTTGAAGATGATGCTCTCTTTGAAACAATCATCTATACATAATTCCTTGACATCTTGCTGGGCAATCCTCCCAACGATGCTATTGATCCCACCTCCATTCTTTTTGTTCCTACCTCCGATGCAAGCTCTTCATCTGTTACTACCTCCAATGTTTTGGGCATTTCAGATTTATTGGGAATATGGAATAAGTGAAAAAGATGTTATATAGTTTTATTGAGAGAGAGAGAGAGGTGAAGCCAGTGTTGGTGGTAGTGATTCGAGAGTATTTTTAGTTCCTAAGGTTTGTAGAAGTCTTGATGGTGAATACGAGTTTAATAAAATAATTTAAAATTATAAACTCATATTCATGTTTGACGAACCTATTAACAATTTAAGTACGCAGCTATTTTGTAATCAATTAATTTCACTCTGTGCGATGCATGATAATAGTTACTAATTAAAATAGTAAAAGAAATATATCTAATCTATATTTACTAAATTCAAAGGTCTTCTTTTATTATGAATTGATAATAAAATTAGTGATAGTGTCATAATAAAAAAAGATAAAATTCATGAGTTCGTTATGTTACATAAAATATGATATCGCTTAAAATAAATATGAATTCATTTTATAGTTGGAGATGCGTTAAACCAATGACCAAGACTTTGATAGCACAATTTTGATCTAATGATCATTGTTAACTAGTTGAAATTTCAACCAAAAAATCTAGATTTTTTTCTTTCAAGTTCTTATAATTTAGAAAAAAATATGAAACTTTTGCTTTTGGTATACATATTCCACAACTTTCTTCAAAATATATTTTATCATCCCTCTTTGCCATACTGATTTATGGAAACATGTTCTTTTCAACTCAAATTAAATTTACTTGTCAACAAAAACTTATATCCTTCAGGAAGTCTACGTTGAAAATAAATGAATAAATATTTGTCTTAGTGTGGATTGGACGCTCCACATTTCTTAGGCAGTCTGCCTCATGTCCAATTATTTTCTCTTTTGTCCATTCTTTGAATTTGTCCAATTTAAACTCACAAATATTAATATTACATTTAAATTATGGTATACAAATGGGTTACATATCTAAAACAATAATAGTTAGACTAATTCATAAATCTAGAATATGTAGATGCACGAGATTTATATAAAGCAGTAAAGAACACCAAGACTTTTACGTGGTTCGATCGTTAATGAGATCTACGTCCACGGAGGAGTGATTCCTCAATACTTTCACTATGTTTTGATTACAGTGAGAATGGCTAAAAGCTTTTAGTATTCAAGAAGTTGCTAACCCTTTTACCTTCAATCTAACTCCTATTTATACATGTCTGAGGGCTCCTAAAGGCGTGCTCATTCCCTCCATTGGCCGGGACTCTTCTCCTGGCGTGTAGGGACTCTTCCTCCTCCGTGCGCCACGTGTAAGGTTTTGGGGGTTGGTGGGCGACGCCTGATTAGGGTTTAGAGGATGGGGTCTTGGCTTAACCGCATGGGCCGTCCATAATGCTAGGCCCAGCTCGTTTGGACCTGCTAATGGGCCTGGGCGGTTGGGCCATATCCCATCACTATGTTTTGATTACAGTGAGAATGGCTAAAAGCTTTTAGTATTCAAGTTCTTAACCCTTTACCTTCAATCTAACTCCTATTTATACATGTCGAGGGCTCCTAAAGGCGTGCTCATTCCTCCATTGGCGGGACTCTTCTCCTGGCGTAGGGACTCTTCCTCCTCCGTGCGCCACGTAAGGTTTTGGGGTTGGTGGGCGGCCTGATTAGGGTTTAGAGGATGGGTCTTGGCTTAACCGCATGGGCGTCCATAATGCTAGGCCCATTTCGTTTGGACCTGCTAATGGGCCTGGGCGGTTGGGCCATATCCCATCACTAATTATATGCAATACATTAAGAGTTTTAATATATTTTCGAATAGTATTGACTTTCTTAAGATACACATTTGATTTGTATATAGTTAACATAATGAGTAAATATAGTACGTTTTTGTTCAACCTAATTATTGATTTTTAGATTTGTATTTTTTCTATAATAAAAATTAGTAATAGATTAATTATATACAATTTACGGTATATATAAGGACAAATGCATATATATCACCAAAATATATTATATAAAAGCGACTAATATTATCAATATTTTACAGAAATAACTCAAACTATTAAACTTCAACTCTAGTCTAGTATTCGTCAAATTCTCATTGATGGAACTGTTAGTTACTACAACTGACTCAACCAAGACACGATAAAACGACCTTTACATGGATAAATGTTCAAAACGATACTGTTTTGTTTTCTTATTTTTCTGTAGAGAAATAAATTATACTTGGTTTTGCTTCTCCTCTTTAATTTCCAATAACAACACAAATTAGTTTCCCGATAGGATGGCGGTGAGGAGACACTTCGAGGGTGTTTGGCTGAGCTTATAAGCTCTGTAAAATAGTTTATAAGCTGTTTAGAAGCTTATAAGCTGTGAAAATGAGTTGCTCAACATTAACTTATTTTTTCATAAGTTTACAAGCAACCATGAATTTACGAAAATAATTTTATTATAGTTTGTTATTTCCTATATATATACTACCAATTACATATTTCGTCAATATTATCTCTCTAACTATGGTTTCTCTTTAACTCACTATTCTTTCTCTAGTTTATAAGATCAATTATCCAAACACTTAAACAACTTATAGCTCTTAAGCTATTACTTTTTATAAGTTCTTGAAACATATTATAAACTTTTGAAACATCTTATAAACTCTTGGAACATCTTATAAACTCTTTAAAATAAGCTTAGCCAAACATCTCCTTCGTGTGCTGCTGCCCATGACTATATAGTTATGAAAGAAATTGATTAAAGAGAAAGATGTCATGTTCAATTTGAAGGGGAATGATCTTGATTTTGGGTTTTCAACTTTTCAATCTATTTTGAAGAAACACGCCCATCATGTTAATGTGTGTTTTAATTAAATACAAAGATTTAAAGGTCACGTCGTCACTCGGACCTTAACTATTATACTACTAGACTAACACGCACACATAAAAAAAATCAATCATTTTTTCATTAATTCAATTTGTAATAGAATAATTTTTTTATTAGTATTTTTTTATTAGATAGAAATAAAGAGTATCAGACAGAGAAATTTCATAGAATATGTAAGTATACTACACTCATATCTCATATGCTAATATTTTATTAATTTAATTTATATTAATAAAATATTATCATATGAGAGAGGATATAATACACCTATATATTCTATAGAATTGATTAGACAATAGATACTTCAACCCCCAACTAAGTTTAAGAATTACAAAACAAAAGAAACACAAGCACAATAAAATCACAAATCATTTCCAATTCTACAACTACCTATCGAACATTGGGACCTCGGTCCTAAAGGTCAATCCGTCAAGGGCATAAAACTTCAACTCTGAATATTACCCAAGACCATGATCTAACTTTTATTTCGTCAGTAAGACCATAAAACCAGCATTTATGAATGCAGATAATATTTAATTATATTTATTTACATTTATTGAAAGTGAAATGGACACGAACAATACAAACTTAGTTCAGTTCAAATTTTTCGAATTTTCAAATTGGACTTTTCTATCTCAAAAATTTTTAATTTTCGATTCGGTTCGGGTTGGAATTTTAAATATGAAAATTCAAATTATATACTCCTTCGTCCTCAATTTCTTTCCTAATTTTTTTTTTGAGACGTCCAACAATTTCCTTCCTATCTATTTATGGAACTATCTTATCAATTTTACCCTCAATAATATCATTTATTTACACATTTTACCACTCATGATCCACCACTATTTATTTTTTTATCCTAAAAATCCATTTATTTACACATTTTACCAACTATGGTCCACCACTAACTAATTTAATACTCCATCCGTCCCAATATTAATGGTAAATTTTCATTTTTGGGCTGTTCCATTAAGTTGGCCAATTAAAAAAAACACTTTTTACACTAAAAATTGTTTCGAATTTCGTGTCACCCATTACTTTAACATAAAACACAACTCTTCTTAATCTACGTGTAAAAAAGAAACGTGCCATGAATATTGGAACGGATGGAGTATTATAATATTGTGGGACCCTTACTCCACTCATAAAACATTCAATAACTTTTATTAAAATTCGTGTCGAACATTCCTATAAATAGCTTTGGGGGAAGGAGGAAGTATAATTTATATAGTAATAATAATGATAATATTTATTTAAATATTTATAACCCTAATATAATTATTAGAATTAAATTTTTTTTGTCCGATTTTTGTTTTTTGTTTTTCAGAACTTTTGGATTTTTGATTCGATTTGGATTTTATTATAAAAGTTTTCAATTTTTGGATTCGGCTTTTTGGATAATTGGATTCAGTTTGGATTTCTTTTTGTTTCAAAATTCGAATTTTCAAACCGATTTAGATTAGAAAAATATGAAGTGAAACTGAATGCTCAACACTAAACTTAGGATATACTTGAAAGTGAAATGGGCACGAACAATAGAAACTTAGTTAGGGGTGAGTAAGATATTCAGAATTCAAATAACTGAATTGAAACAAAACGAAATATTAAATTCGATTCAGATTTTTTGGATTTTCGGATTGAAATTTTTTATCTCAAAAATTTTAATTTTCGATTTAGATCGGTTGGAATTTTCAAACCCGAAAATTTGAATTATATATAATAATATTTTATTTAAAAATTTATAACGCTAATATAATTATAAGAAATAAAAAAAATAAATTTTGGATTTTTGGATTTTTTTCGTTCTCTGTTTTTGTTTTTTTTCAGAATTTTTGGAATTTTCGATTCGAATCGAATTTTACTATAAAAATTTCCAACGAATTCGGCTTTTTGGATGATTCGATTTGATTCAGTTCGAAATTTTTTTTATTATTTTCAAAATTCGAATTTTCTGATCGATTCAAATTAGAAAAATACGGACCGAAACCAAATGCTCACCCCTAAACTTAGTAAATACTATGGATCACACCACAGACAAATTTTGTAACTAATTATTTTTTATTATGGAAAACGTGATTGTTGAATTTTATTTATTATATTTTCAAAAGATACCAGAACGACTCTGGCTTCGGATTGATGACTAATACATATTACACGAGCTTCAAGATCTTTGTCCTCACACTCCTCACGAGAAAACTTCATAGGGCACCATCTCACATTGCTTGAATCAGCGCGCTTACTTTAGAGTTTTATAAGATGGACTTAGAAAGAAGATGATCTTGTTTTGAGCCCATCTCATAAAACTCTAAGTTAAGCGTGTCGACAGGAGCAATGTGGATGGTGACCCCTGAAGTTTTCCTGTGAGCAGTGAATGGCAAAGACATCGAAGACTGCGTGTTGGTATGGTCACCATCAACGAAAGTCGATCTTCAGATGTTATCGAAACATCTCCCATACGGGTGGTTCGAGGACGAACCAAACGAAAGTTGGTGGGCATGTGACGCCCGGGGTAGAAGTATGGAGTGATCGTCGGTGCGGAGGCATGGATAAGGAGCGGCTCCGATTAAGACTTCAAAGCGGAGGGGTGCATGAATGAATCGAAACGCACCAGAATAAGAGATTTCGAGAATATGTAGGTATGTGATGCATATTTGAGGAGAGCTTAAATGATTTTAATATGTGCTACTCATACCAACAAGATGTATCTTCTTTTCGAGAGTCCATCTCATAAAAACTCTAAAGTTAAGCGCGTGCTTGACTTGGAGCAATTGTGGGATGAGTGACCCCTAAGAAGTTTTCTCGGGGTGTGTGAGTGAGACAAAGACACCGAAAAGACTCAGATTGGTGATGTGTCAACCAATCAATCCGAAAGCCGGTCATTATCTTGTTTTGAGTCCATCTCATAAAACTTTAAAGTTAAGCGTCTTGACTTGGAAGCAATGTGGGATGAGTGACCCCGAGAAGTTTTCTCGGGTGTATGGCGTGACAAAACACACCGAAGAGACTCGTGTTGGCCTGGGGTCACCGTTAATCCGAAGTCGGGTCATTACATTACTCCTCCGTCCCATTTAAAGTGTCCCTTTTCTTTTGGACACAAGTATTTAGGAGAAATGTATAAAATAGTTAAAGTGATAAAAAATGGGTATGACTCATATTTTTTGAAGGAATAATTATTTTCTAAAATGGAATGAGACATTTTTAATGAGATAGCTCAAAAAAGAAAATAAAATATTTTAAATGGGATTGAGGGAGTTCTAAATTACTATAAAATGGTTGAACTCAAAACTCAAAGTCAATCAGAAAAGTCAATCCGAATTATTGCATTTACTGATTTAATAATCGAGAACCAATTATTTATTCATAAATCATATGCAATTTTTGACGAGTCTCTTCCAATTATCTGCATTCCAAATTTGATAAAATGAAAGCAAATTTTGTTTTATTAGAATCTCTCAAAATAATGAATTTTTATCCACACTATTCACTCTCTCCACCTCCATCCACACGCACTGGCACACACAATATATGCACACACTTTTCCTCTGCTAAGGGTTTGCAAATCTCTATGTAAATACCGTCTCTCCGATCTCTGCTACGAACCATTTTGGGGTTTGCTTCTCGGTGCTGCGTAGATACAGATTAAACGCACCCATCTCGAATCAATTGCCTTTTTTTTGCCGATTTCGAATTGATTAAGATCCGCGAGCGAGGGAAATTCGGACTCTTTTTTCTTGCTTGGTTTCGGACTGTTCTGCCTCCTGTTTGATGGTTGAAGAAGCGCGGAAAGATCTGAGGGTTGCGAGTTGTATTGTAAATTTTGAGGATATCTTGAGGAAATAGAGATGGATTTGGATTTCAATGGCGATGTCACGTGCCTCGATGCTGAACTGTTGCAGCTTCAGGAGGTGTCGCCGTTGGCCATTAAAGCCAACCCGCATGTTGCCGAAATGCTATTTGATCAGTGGCTTTCGCTTCCGGAAACCAATTCCTTGGTAATTAATTTTTTCTTTTCGTGTAGTTTTTTTGGGTCGAGGAACTCTTTCTTGAATGGGGTTGCAGTTTATGCCTAGTTGGGAGATTAGGTTGGCTAATATATGCAATATGACTAAAGTGAGAGGAAATGGTAGATTCCACATGCAATTTCATTTCGAGTCGTTGGTTATTGGTGAGATTACAGGAAGAAAGAGATAAAGTTATGAGCTTAGTTGGTTGCTGATTGTTGTTGATAAACAATTGGGACTTATATGGTTTAGAAATATATATCTATATAAAAATATAAATGCAATATGCAACTACTGGAAACAATCTAAAAGGTGATAGGAATCTTCCGTCTGCTATGATGGATGTGCGTTAAAGTCACTTTATGAGATCTTGTTAGAAGCAGACATTTATAGAAACCAATATCACTAAGTCTATTCAAGGACAAGCCAGTTGTTTAATGTCGTGGTAGCCCCATATGAAAATGAAATCGGCCAAGCAATATTTATTCGTGTGCTTGGCGCATGGTTAATGAACTGATCTTAACTTTTGACTGCTAGCATTATGAACGTTTTCATTGATCAGATGTGGACGACATTTAGTTGTTTCATCTCTTGGTCGGAACTTTTGTGATGTTATAGCTTTTCTATTTTGGTGTCTGGCATTTATGCATCGACAGAAACTTCATCTGATGGCAACTGCTGTTGTTCAGTGGCACATTCGATCATCTGATATTCAGTAATAGACTAATAGTGGAGTCATTAATAGTTTATCAGTAAGATGCATGTTTAGGACACTATAGAATTAAATGTGAGTGAGATTCTGTATTCTTTATTGCTTCAGTTTATCAGAATGATTTTTAAGTATTGATATTATATTGAATCGACAACTGAGACACTTTTAGTGCATGGGAAAACCTTGCAATTGCTATATAAACCATGAAGTGCATCATCATTTTGGAAAAATCACATCATTTACCTCCATTCCATCTTAATTCATGGTATTTTCTACTTGAACAGTTGAACTGTCAAATACTATTCTAACTTAATAATTTTCCTTATTATTACAACTTTCTGTGATACGTATAGTTGAAATTCTATATTCTGGGTCGATATCAATACTCACTAGTACGTTCATGCTTAAATAAATTGAGAGCATTAACACATATTTGGAGTTTTCAAATTAATTGAATTTATACAAAAACTTTGGATTCTTGTAATAAGTGTTGGATTTTAAGCATTGATTGTTAGCATACAAATTGGATAGTCAAAATCTTTCTTGCAGCAATGCAATTTCTGACATCACAAGTCAAACTTTCCTCTGTTCAGGTCATATCTATATATTTCTTTAAACATATGATAATATTTTGGACATCATAATCTGCTACTCTTAGAGTATCGATGTACCAACCATTTTGTTTTTTATAGTAGCCAATCAAGTGTGCTTCTGAATGAGCCTGGGCATGGCAATGGTTATTTACTTCAGGTTTTTCTTTAATTGAATATGTTACCAGACTTTGCTAAAATGGACATGATTTTCATTATACCGAGCGCCGGAGCTATAACTAACTTCCAGCAATAATGTTTAATCGTGCATTTTTTTTCCATCAGATATTGTTTATATCTGTGTTACTGTCTATATGATGGTCTTGTTTTGAGGCTGCAACATAGATCTGAATCTCTCATTGTTTGGACTAACTGAAAAATTTTCTCTGCACATTTGTTTCTTCTTCACATGAGCTATGAATGCTTGAACAGAAACTCCTGACTGACTGCTGGTTGTACATCTATGTGCAAATACCTGCGGCATTAATTTTGATAACTTTAAGCATTTTAATACAAAGTAAAATGGGATACTGTTGCTGTTAAACTCAAACAACCCATGGAATTTGATCAGCTGCAGTTAAAGATTTTATCTTCTTATCGTTTCTTCATCTGGAATAAATTTCCTAAAATGACCCAGACATTGCTAATAAGTTATGTAGTTTTCATGTTTGGAAGAGCAGATATCCCTTTCACATTATAATTGATTAGTACCCTGTTTTAATTACTCATAGTGCACTTACTTGTAGTTTTTTAAGTCATCACAATTCTTTTTTGAACTGTAAATCTATAGTTCTCCTTCTCCATGGTTTGTGATAGTCATTCTGGTCTACACTTTTCTGGATGTAGTCCTCATCTACCTAAAAATTTGTATTACACTCATTTATTGATTTCTCCACTGTGGCTTCATGTAACTCTAGGTTTTCTTATTACCCATATCATATCAGACTTACAAAGAATGGAAAAAGACAAAATTTTACTTTTTCCCGAGTTTTCAATTTTTTTTCCAGTTCAAGAAGTCTAGGTAAGAATTGCGTGACCCTTTGATGTTTTCATGACCCTGGGAAGTCCATGGGAGTTGCTTTCCTTTATTTCTGAGCGGTACCTTTTACTAGTTGAGAGTTAGTAACTGAAACGATGTGCATACATGCCAGTGCAGATTGGGGATGCTAGATAAACCTTTTTGTACAATCTATTGTTTAAAATCAGTTATTGCTCATCATTTACATATTACCAAGGAATTCCATGATTCGTAGTGATATACCATCAAAAATTGCCAGGCATTCATTATTAGATTTTGCATCTTGGACAATAGTTCAGCCTTGATATGAGAAATTGGATTTGAAGAAGACTTAGAGTTTGCTTTTCATTAGCAGATATCCTGCTACAACATTCACATGCACTGTTGCTTGGCATGTGTAGTTAAGATGTACAAATTATTCTCACGTTATGTTCAGATTATTAGCTTTCATTTGAATCTACTATGATATGCTCTTAAAATAGTTTGGAGATGTAGCTATTTTCTTGTCAAAGTATTCATTTATCTTTGTCTCCCAAAGTAGGGTTTGTAGTATTCTCTGTGTTGAGTCTGTTGACAAAACATAGTACTAAGTTGACTTGATAAAGTTTTCCTATGTGAGGGAAAGTTCAAGTTTTGTCTGATCTTACCTACCTTACCGTAGTGATCTAGAGTTGGCAGTATCACACTTTAGTTTCAATTGGAATTTAACTTCGCCAAAAGTCTTCATTTAGATGTACTTTTGATGGATGTGGAAGCAATAAATTTGGGATGAATGCTGTAATATGTCTTTTCCTTCTTTCAGAATTTGCTAGTGCAGTGGAAGTAATTAGCTGATAACTTTTTCCCTCGATAGTCGAAATATATTAGGGTTTAGTTGAGAAAGGAGCCAGATTTAGTAACATATATCCACCTATAATATGCAGGTAAAATCGTTGCTCAATAATGCTAAGGGAGGTGGTCCCTTGAATGCTGCTGGAACAGCTAGCACAAATACTGCAGCTACCAATACACTGCCTTCAATGTTTCCTGCAGGTAGTACGCCACCACTTTCACCAAGGAGTTCATCAGGTTCTCCTCGAATCACGAAACACAGGGCATTCCCTTCTGCTTTAGGCTCACCCCTGAAATTAGTGACTGAGCCTGTGAAAGAGCTTATACCTCAGGTTGAATTAGTTGATGTGTTGTTAATCTTTGTTAGCTGTTTCCAAGTTTCTGTCTCCTGCTGCTCCCCCTCCCTTCCCACTCTTTCTGGGCAGTGAGTAGGTATAGTTTCAATTGATAATGCTTGTGATTTTGCAGTTCTATTTCCAAAATGGCCGCCCACCACCTAATGAATTGAAAGAGCGGTGCTTGTTTAGAATCAACCAATTTTTTTATGGTCACGTGGACGGACTGCAAATGCATGGTGAGATTGGCTAGATGTGCATGTGGCATAGTCTTAGAATGTTCACTGGTTGATTACCTACTAATGAGTTGTACATTTGATGGATTTCCAGAATTTAAACCAGTAACGAAGGAAATTTGCAAGCTTCCGTCTTTCTTTTCTACTGTACTGTTTAGAAAGATTGACACTGAGGGAACTGGAATTGTGACCAGGTAATTGTAATGAAGTATTTTTCCCTGTGTCCGTCTTTGTGTGCCCTCCAGATGACTATTTATTCGTTAAAATATTTATAATACCAGTTTTGGTCATCTTGTAAATTGTAATGTCCATGGTTAAGAACTAAGAAGTATGTTACCCCCATCTCCGCAAAGAGACAATTATTAGAAGTAGTAATAGTTAAAGTTTGAACTACTCCAAAGGATTGATGTGAGCATCATCTTTACTGGAACTAATATAAGACATTCCATGTGTCCTTTTCTTAATCCATGATCTGACTGTTAAGGTTTTGTGTCTGTAAAGTCATCCTGTTTTCACATTTCTGGTATATCTTCTATGCGCGTGCTTTGGGCACTTCATACTGATGCATGGTTTTTGGGCTGCCATTTGGCTACTAAGTATAAGATCCTGCTATTTTTGAAGAAAATCTTTAAATTGGGTCCATTGTTTATCTTGGATTGCTATTTGCTAGGATGAGTTAGACATTACTCTGTGGGAGATGTGCTTTGTTTAAATGGGTACAGTGAGGAGTAAGGCCAAAATTATAAGAATTTGTTGGTGGGTTTCTTGACAGTCAAATTTGGGGAGAGTACAAGTCATCTCAATGAGTCAACTGCTTGCTTCATTTCTGATTATCAGCATATATCGTGATTATTGTTAAAAAGCAACTAAAATATCTTAGCAAATGTTGAATCAATATATAAAGGGAATTGCCATAGCAACAAACGAAGTTTCTACAATCAGAAAAAGAAACCCTTATCCTTTTTCATTTGTTTTAAATAATCGGTACACTATTTCTATTTCTTACTGTTATAATAAGTGATAACCCTCATCTTTCTCCCATATCCTTTCTTCCTTTCTCCCTCCACTTCTTGTATTACAATCTACTCCATCCATGCCATTTCATGTTGCCTCATGATTCTTTCTGCAATTGTTTACCACTCCCCATTGTTCCTCAAGAACTTTTAGAAATTTCTACTGCTCCATTATAAAATTCTCATCTGTTAGGATAATTATATTCTTTATTTCAGGGGTTTCAAAATATAAACTGCTTAAGCAATAGAGATAGTCATTGTAGCATGCCTTTGGTATGTTCTTCCACTGTTAGGTTATCTGAGAAGAAACCTAGTAAGTTTCAAAGTATATAGTAGTAAATGCAAGAACTAAAGAGATCCTTACAAATCTGCCAACCAACAAGTAACAACCCCGCGCCACACACACACACACATACCCTCCAAAAAACGGCTTGGATGTATGTAATTTACTGGATCTATCCAAGGTTCTTTATCATAGGAAAATGATGAATTTGCACAGAACATTATGTTGTTAGAAGAGAGATTCGATTATTTATTTGCATTTGCTATGTTTTCGCTCACATGGAAAATTTGTTATCATTGGTTATGAATTAAAGGTGCACATACTGCCCATATTACTAAAAGAAAACACTTCTATCATTTTGATCCCAAATCTCCCTTCAGAAGGAGTTCTAGTTAAAAGGCTACCATTTTATCTATCACTATCAGAACTTTAGTTTTGCCTAGACTTTGCCTCAGTTGATTCATACGGATTTTCTTAATCTAAAGTCTGGACAAATGTCATGCTCCTAATAATCTAACCTGGTATAGTTGGTTCTGTAACTCACTAGGTTGTTATATAGTGTGAATAAAGTTATGAATTAAAGATGCTGTTATGAATTTAATTCACTTATCTCTCTAATCATGGACTCCATGTTAATTTTTTTATTTAACTAGTTAGACTATAGTATTGTCTCACTTGTTTAATTGTGGACTTCTTAAAAATTCATAGGATTTAGTTGAGAGTCTTGAGACTTTAATCACCAATGCTATGACCTAGTGAAGGTTGCAGGGGTTATGAAAGAGCTGTAGAATCTCATTTATCGCTAGATGTAGAGTTTAAGCTTTGCTGCAATGGGGGAAAAAAATACAAAGTACTTAGCATTTGAAGGCTAGCTTATATAATACGAACTTGCTAGAGAACTCGAGCTCAACTGGAGAATAACCCAAAAATTGTTCATATTTGATTATAATGTATATCTGTTCAAGTTTATATGTAGGCTTAAAGTTGGGATACAGGTTACAATAAAAGAGGCATTAGTAACTTCAAGATTAAGAGCTATTTACTGCTGAAGAAAAATATTGAGAGCTAATTATGCACATTTTTTTAACACTTTTGGATTGCAATTATTAGATGTCATATCACTTTTAAAATATGACATCTAATAAATACAAAAGTCATAAATAGACATTAGTAGTGCAAGAAAATATTTCTATGTCTAGACATTAGTAGTGCAAGAAAAGAAATACAAAAGTCATAAGTTTTTGCTTCTTGAAAAAGGACCTTTAGAGAAGCTGTTCTAAAAGTTCAGTAAAAAACTACAATGGAACACAATTTCTGCAAATGGACTTTCATGTGAAACCACCCTGCTTGACCTTAAACTGATAAGTTTGTAATTACAGGCAACATTTTCTAATGGAAACTGAACGTGTTGCACTTGTTCCTCATTGAATTTCTTAGTGATACTGATGATTCATGGTTCTGATGTTCTTGTTCACAGTTGATGTATTTTCACTTTGGCTTAATTTATCTAAACAGGGATGCGTTTGTCGATTATTGGATTAATAGAAACATGTTGACCAAGGATCTAGCAACACAGTTATTCACAATCTTGAAGCAACCAGAGCACAGACACTTGGTCCAGGTTGAACAAATTTCTTAGTATTTCAATGCAGATATTTGAGTTAGCTAATTATTAATAGCTTCTTCATATGTTGGTAATGTTGCGACCTTTAAATAGGATGACTTTAAACCTGTTCTTCGAGAACTTTTGACCACTCATCCTGGGTTAGAATTCCTGCAGAGTACACCTGAATTTCAAGAAAGATATGGTATGTCGTATTTTGTATCTCGTGTTTGCACTTATTTATTATCACTGAATCATATTGGTTAAACTTTTCCATAGTTTTTTAAAGAAGCTTATATTTGTGCTAGATCCTTGAATATAATTACCCTGGCACTTTGTACTTGTCACCAGATTTGTATCTTTTGTATTTTAAATCACTGTTGTTTGATATACTAGACACGTTTGGGGCCTTCTAGCTGTTAGCTCAACCATCTTATCTTTGTATTGAGCACAATTACCTGATGAACAGAACTAGTTTACACCTTTTACTAGTATCTGCCTTTTGCTTATTTGTTTGATCTCTTATACTAATATGAGCAAGAAGGTCTAGAGCTATAACACTAAGTCTTGGTGGATCTATGTGGACAAATAATGGTGATGCAATGACAATTCAACACATATGCTTGGCCACTCCTCATTCGTGATAATATATAAGATGCTATAACTTGAATAACTTGTAGATGATGATTTTAGCTACTTATTTATTGGCTTTCTAGAGCTATCATAAGGTTCTCATTCCTCTCTTTTTTGTTGATCTATGGGGTTGGTAACTAATTCGTACAACTTGATGTTGACTTGAAATTTCTGGTATTCCGATACATGGAACTTTTTTTGGGGTGTACAACTGTACATGACAAGAAGGCAAAAGCACATCAAAACATAAATAAATAAATAAAATAAGAAAGAAAGAACCAGCTGGATCCAAAAACGTATCTCCAATTGGTAATGTGCACGAGAAAAATCTACAGATTGATGTGCTGTTTCTTTTTCTTGTCTTTTTAAAGTGAAAAAGCAGATTATCCACAAACAACATACTCAATCACATTCCTTTTTGGTTTCCTGACTTCAATAATTCTCTGCTATAATTCTCAAGAACCAGCTCTGATTTTGAATAGTCCTTAATCCTTATTAGTTTCCTGACTTCAATAATTCTCTGCTATAAATTTGTTTGAACATACACAGCTTTGTTTTGGGTTCCTGTTTGTGGAAATAATTTTAATGAAGCTTAAGGGGGGAACATCTGTTGTCTTTACGGTGCCCCAAAAGTCCAAAACTAGGGACAAATTTTATATGTTCTAGGATGATTGTTCTCTTGTTTCATGAATTTTGGTCAAACCTTGTCGGGTGACTTTTATCCCTTTCTCTAGTTAAAAGTTCTAAAAAGAGGTTAATGCATCGTGTACATTTTCTTTTACCTCTTCTCCTGGAACAGCTGTTTTAAAAGTAGCTTATTGGATTTTGTTTAGTCTTCTCATTTTGTTTTCAACATTTGCTAGAGTGGAACATATATGATTCATCATTCATGAAGAAAAACATGGATTGGAATTTTTAACGACTGTTCAGTAGTTCTCTAGTGGCTATAGTTTCTTCTATATTTTCTAGGGCAGTGTTGGTTTGCTTGTCTGAACGAAAGTATCAATGGTTTGGCTGGACTGTTTGCTGACTTTGAATGATCTGCTAATTTTCTTAAACTTACTTTTCCTATCTACTTGTTGCAAGTTCCCAATTTTTTGACTGAAATTAATAGTCTTATTTATTTATTTATCTACAGCTGAAACTGTAATATACAGAATATTTTACTATGTGAATAGAGCTGGTAATAGTCGTCTTACACTGAGGGAGCTGAGACGCTCAAACTTGATTGCTGCAATGCAGCATGCAGATGAAGAAGAGGATATTAACAAAGTCTTGAGGTAATCAAAGAGAATCTTTTTTTCTTTCTTGTCTATCTGTTCGGTAAGTATGGTCTTCTTCTTGTTCTTAGAAAAGTGAATAGAAAGTAACTTATGGGTGTTCAAGGTTCCCATTTGATTGTAGATATATTTCAGTGTAGAACAATCTTGGGTAGGAGCATTGTAATTACTTTAGTATTTGTTTTGCACTTGTGTATGTTTGCTACCACATTCTGTTATCATTTCTTCAGGTACTTCTCCTATGAGCATTTTTATGTGATATACTGCAAGTTCTGGGAGCTGGACTCAGATCATGATTTTTGATTGACAAAGAAAACCTCATCAGATATGGTAACCACGCACTTACCTACAGAATTGTTGATAGAATATTTTCTCAGGTTTGTGGTTTCCTCATTCTTCTACTATTCGAGATGAGTTGGGTTGCCTTCATTGGAAGATTGATCTATTTCTTATGATGTCTTGAACATCTTTCTAAGCATTGTTTCTTGAATTTGCAAGGTTCCAAGAAAGTTCACAAGTAAGGTTGAAGGAAAGATGGGATATGAAGATTTTGTCTACTTCATATTGTCAGAGGAGGATAAATCATCAGACCATAGTCTTGAGTATTGGTATGTGTAAGATCTAAGTTGTCAAATAAAAAAAAGCAAGGCATGATCATCGAATCTTGAATGTTTGTTGGGTTCTTTCTATCATGTCATGTATGATGTTTATCATTTGCTGAAGGTGTGGCCTCCATGTTGTTGCTAATGGATGAATAATCAGGAAAATGGAGCCTGAATCCTTTGAGTTCTTTATACATGTGGTTTGCAGGGTTGTAAGTATGGATGAAACTGAGCCCTTTCAAGAAGCAATCCACTAAAGATTTCGCTTCTTTCTATAGTATCTAATTAGAGGATTGTGGAATAAGTAAAGATACTTTTTTCATGCAAGGAATCCTGTAGGGGCTCAAGCCTCAATATCGATGACTTGAGGCCTCGAGCAAAACCTAGATTTTAACTTTTCCTGAGAAAGGTTTAAAATGTTTATTATGATTCGTAGCTTTTCAAGCTAAGAGAATGTAATGTACTTGGATTACTGTGTTAGGTGTTCTCTCTTTGCTCAAAATATTTGGTGGATTGTTTCTTATTTTTATAGCGAGTCAAATAATGTAGTCCATTTCAGGTTCAAGTGCATAGATTTGGATGGTAATGGAATTATAACGAGGAACGAAATGCAATTCTTTTATGAGGAGCAATTGCATAGAATGGAATGCATGGCCCAAGAGCCTGTGCTTTTTGAAGATATATTGTGTCAAATTGTTGACATGGTTCATCCAGAGGTGACCCTCCAGTAGATCGTATATGAACTTTTTTCTTTTATATATATTTGGGTGTGCTTTATGTGTGTAAAGGTGTGGTCCTTGTATTAGCTACTCCCTCTGTCCCCCATTTATCTTCCTAGGTATCTTCGGTGCAGGTTTTAGTAAAAGCTAGTAAGTGTATTGTGAGTGGAGTAAGGGTCCCACATTAGTTTAGTGTTAATTAAATTAGTGGTTGGCCATAAGTGATTAAATGTGTAAATAAGTGGTGTTGTTGAGGGTAATAAGAAGGGATAGTGGTAGGCCATGGGTGATAAAAGGTGTAAATAAAGGGCGGTGTTAAAGGTAGTAAGTAGGGAGTAGTTTGTGGAATAGTGTCCATGAATGGAATAGAAGAAATTTGGGGGATGTACCAAAAAGGAAAACTAGGAAGAAAAATAGGGGACGGAGGGAGTATGTCTTTTCTTCTTTATTCTGAAATAAAATTTTCCACTCAAAAATCCTTGTAATTTGTAATGCTTAGAGTTCCATCTTAACCTTAAATTTACAATGGAGACATATTCCAATGCTGTCTTCCCACCTTCAAATATTTATGCTTTTTTCCCATGCTAAAAAGTTGTCATTGAGTTGTAGCTATTGTGTTTGAAGTATCATCAGCTGAAGGTGTTAACTTATTCACCCAAATTAATTTCTTTCTGACAATTTATAATCTGGTGGAGATTCTAAGGTTTTTCTTTGCCATTAAGGTACCAAGAGCACCAGTTTTACAAAAATCAATAAAAATCTATCAACATGATTCAGTGAACTGAACAAGCTGGGATATTATGTATTGAGGAAGTTCATTTATAATGTATTCATGGTCCTAGAAATATTCCTTGAAGCTGTTTAAATTGCAATATAGTTGCGACCTGTTATGACATCTGTTACATTTGAATTATGATATGCAGGATGAGAGCTATTTTACGTTGCGTGATATAAAAGGAAGCCGACTTTCTGGCAGTGTTTTCAATATCCTGTTTAACCTTAATAAGTTTATGGCTTTTGAGACTCGTGATCCGTTTCTAATTCGCCAGGTTAAAAGTGCAACCTTTTTGCTTGCATTAGATTTGTATCATACTGCAATTTAAAATATGCTCCATGGAACTGAAAGGTTCACATTCTTCTCAACTATAAAACTGGACAGGAGCGTGAGAACCCAAATTTGACGGAGTGGGATCGCTTTGCACACCGAGAATACATTAGGCTCTCAATGGAGGAAGATGCAGAAGATGCCTCCAATGGAAGTGCAGATGTTTGGGACGAATCGCTCGAGGCTCCTTTTTGACTTCTATTTGGTAAGATCCTTAATTTTATGATATAATTCTCTTCTGTATCTATTGCATTCCATTTTAATATGTTTTTGTGCCTTTCCAGATTGTTATTCTGCTACTGCCATATATTTGTAACCAGGGTAGTGGAACTGCAGAAGTCTTGTTTTGTGTGTACTTTTACTGTGTGTGAACTGTGAAGTAACGTAATGTCAAAAGCTATATGAATTTGGTCTTGGTGGATATTATAGGACAAATAATTTGGGGTGAACCATTTTGTTTGTCTCTTACCTTTGCTTTTTTCTCCTCTGGTCTGTGATGTCGCAAGTGCATCACCATGATTCCTATTTCTTAAATCTGACTTGCTGCCAACCTAGAACCACCCGCTTGTTGGCTCGCACTCCTGTTATTTTGACTCAATTAAAAGATCAACTCATACAGAAGTTTAAATTGAGTTATTCTATCCACCTATTTGTTGCATTGGTCTTTCTACTGCAACTGTCATCAGCTATTCTTTCTTCTTCCTCCTTTTCTTATTTATTTGTTTTTGCTGTGTTCCTTCACCTCCACAGTCTGCTGCAGTGCCAGGTTTTCATCTCACCGATCTCCTTTCTTGTTTCTTCTCGAGCTGTCTGCCTTTCCATTTTGGAGGGGAGAAAAAGGTTACCTTAGAGCTGCTAATATTTTTTGTCAAATGGTTATTACTCTCGGGAAAGTGTTTATACTTTTGTATAACAATAGTATTACTTCTTTTTTCTCCCCACTTTGTATCTAAATGTTTGATTTATTACTCTGTCCTAATTTCACATTTTACTGATTGTACCTAAGCTATGTTGTAACTAGCAAATATAAAAAAAATAAACCATGGTGACAACTAGAAAGCCCGATGAAACTGTCCACTAAAAGGATGTCATGAATAATATCATAGGATTGGTACTCAGAAGGGGTAAACGTCTAGCCAAGCCTTAGTACTGTATTCCTGTTATCCTGTCCTCACAGTTATCGGTGATGTCTCGGTTTAGTTCAGGTTTGATGCGGCTATGTTTCTAAGTTGAGAAACTAATGAACTACAATAAGTTGCTATCTTTACATTTCTTTGCTTATGCCGGGTTTGCATTTTCAGGAGTCTACTATGAATTCCTCGTATATAGCTGGCTACAGAGCATTAGAAGCTGTAGAAAGGGATTCAGCAGTCCTGCTCACTCACACTCATCTGCTCTGCTAGTATGTTTTGGAGACTTGTTTTAGAAATTTTGAGCTTACCTTCAGGTAGCATCGCTTGCCTGGTTGAAATGTTGCCATGAAGCACAGAGAAAAGGCTCATGGGCTTATGATTTGTTGATTCGATACTAACAAGCAAATAGATTATGTTAGTTCACAGCCTTCTTAGCACTTCCTTGTCAGTTGTAAGAAATATTTTTATTAATTTTTTCATTTGGAGGCATTATCAAATTGCTTCCTAGTACATTTCTAGTTCTGCTCCCTTCTTTTTTTGCTTGTTTTTCTATTTCTTAATTTCCTAGACTTTGTAGTTGTTGCTTTCCTTTTTCAAATAATTAGCTACAGTTGTCTTTTGTAAACAGCAGTTGGATGTAAAGATACAATGGTCCATTTCCAAGCAGATTTACCTTCACTTTCGACTGTTCGGCTTGCAGAACTTTGATCGTTATACCTATGATGGTATGAGAGTTATTGTTTTGATCATTGGTTCGTTCTTCTTTTTGAGGGAAATTTGATCATTGTTTCGAAAGCAATGCTTGTCTACTATGATGTCTAATCAAGCCCATGTATGGTGGTTTCCTCATATGTGGCTTGTGTTGGAAATACGAGATGAAATACCGTTTTTACCTGTGTATGAAATGAAGATTTTGACTTGTTTTAAAGAGTAGACAATTTTGGATTTCGATGTTGGATGGACATTTAAGAGGGTGTTTGGCTAAGCTTATTTTAGAAAGCTTATAAGCTCCAATAACTTATAAGTTGTTTTAAGAACTTATAAGATATGGTATATTAAGAACTTATAAGATGCTAAAATGTTTGGATAATAAGGGTAAACATGGAAATAAAAAAATATATTGGGTTATTTTTTAAATTTTTTGTAACTTATAAGATCATTAAAAAATAAGTTGGGTTTTGGAGTTTTTTTTTAATAGAGCTTATAAGCTCTTAGAGCTTATTTTGAAAACTTATAAGCTCTCTAACAACTTATTTTGCCAAACACATTGATTGAATTTATAAGCTCTTAAACATCTTATAAGCTGTTTTAAAGAGCTTATAAGCTCAGCCAAACACCCCCTAAGTCCGATGTAAATATGTTCGTAAAGTTAGTAAAGATGGTTTTACTACAAATAGACAGGTTATTAAAATACTTCAATAGTTAGGTCTCATTTGCAACAAGATTTAAAGGTTCAGTTCACGCCGCTTTTAAGTTTTAATTATTTGAGTATGGTTGTACCATTAGAATTCTTCATTACAGATAAAATCTATTTATCTATACTAATATAAGAAGTGTCTTGTTTACAAATATAGTATATCTATTATATTTCTATTTAATTTTAAGGACAACTATATAAAATATTATATTATATATTTAGAAAAATATACTAATTTATTATTAATATAATAAAATGCTACAACAATATAGATATTCATTAAAATTTTCATTTTCATTGCCATATTAAAAATCTGTATGCAGTTTTATACTAACCACGAAAAGAATTTTTTTACAAATTTTCCAATATTAAATACTCCATCCGTCCTGGTATTGTTGGCTCCTTTTTTTTATACAGAAATTAATGAGAGTTGTGTTTTGTGTGTAAAGTAATGTGCGAGATAACCCAAAAAGGAAAACAAACCAACAATAATGGGATGTAGTGAGTACTATATATTATTGTGAATCTTCTCCACTAATTATTATAGAAGTATATATTTTCACAAATTTTGATAAACATTTAACATGTATATATGTGTGTGTCTATTTGTATAAAATACGTATAACAAAATTTATCTATTTTTGAGTAACATTTTGAGAGATGCACATGCACTTTTGTACTTCAAATTTCTTAAAATTATGAAAAATTTATTTTTGAGTAACATTTTGAGAGATTAAAATTATGAAAAATTTATTTATTTTTGAGTGACATTTTGAGAGATGTACATGCACGTACCGTTTAACTAGTATAAAACAAACACAATAATTCCTGCGTTGCATGTCTTTACTCTGATGTATGGATGGAAGAAAGCAGAATATAACGTCGAAAGGAGATTAGAAAGATTTAACTTTGAAGGATGAACTAACAATTATTTAACGAAAATAATAATAATAACAGCATGTTTCTCCAAACTACAAATATAGTCATTGCTATCAAAGTTTGCTGCTATGCTTCAAAAATAAAGAAAAAACTTGTGCACTAAAGTATTGCTGTAGGTGAAATGATTTTTATGGACAACAGAAAGAAAGAGACGGTCGAATTCACAAAAGAATAAATTAATAATTATATGTGATTTGCAAATTTTGAACACTCACTCTCACTCAAGCCGTTCTAGCGTCAAGCAACTGCCAAAATCAAATCACTATTCACAATACTAACAGTGTAAGGTAGAGATGATTTCACCAACCTCTCATGGAACCTATCATCATGTATATTATCCAGGGCGCGATTTTCCTCCATTTTCTGCAGACTGTAGCAAGAGCCCGCCGTCGCTTAGGTCGACCGGAGCTCATGCAGTCCCACATTTCCAAAAGCTTAGCTCTACCAAAATCTATCCTTGTTCACACTCAAGTAACCGGACATCACCTTCCCACCGGTATTCCTCATGCCGTCTATGAGGAAGCACCACGTTGAACCCAACGCTCCAATGAAGAAGTCGGCCTCCGTGGCCATCAAGAAGTTCACGAGAGGATAATTGGTGCTCGTCTCCCTGCCAAGACTCGCCTCGTAAGTCGCCATCGTCATGTTCCCTGCTTGTCGCCTCACATTCGTGAAGTGAAACCTCCAATGCTCGTAGGATCTTGATCTGTCGATCACATCCTGAATGCAAACGAATGTAAAGGCATTACTACTTGTGAATTCATTCAAGGTTCAAACTAGTAGAGAATGAGTAGACACACAACCTGCATTTCAGTAGAGAGCCACACGTGGTTCAGATGAGGGAAGCGCCTCCGGACTTTCTCCGCTAGGTTCATGTAATCATCGAATCCTACCACCTTCATTTCACACGCCTTATCCCCCATCCTCACATGCATGCTTAACAAAGGACGAGGAAGCCATGGTTTATGATTCGACCATACAAACCTTTCTATATCATGCTTCTTCTCTTGTACGTCCTGCAGAAATGGATATACCTCGGTAAAATTCATTTTCTTGCACTAGAAATTACTGAGGTGAATAAATTTTGAACTGAAATGACAAACCTCAAATGTATTTTGAGAGGAAGATGCAAGAACCAATTTTGCAGCTTCCCATCCAAATGCAGTATGTCGAGCAGTGTTCATTAAGTTGCATGTATACTCGGATTGAAATCTCATGAGGTAGCGAACAGCCTGACAAACAAATTTGGTTAAGCATTGAACTAAGACTCTGTCTTTCTGCATTCGGGATTGTATTTTCGAAGTAAATTCACCTTGACAATAGATGGATGAACCAAAACATAAAACTCTTTAACAAAAAAAAGCATGCTCTTGAGTTAAAGCCGTGATAGTCTACCTGAGCTCGCCACCATCTACGGTCCATTTTCCGATGATGAACCAACAAGCTCCCGTTTATCTCTGTCGTTGGCTGCATAATGCTCCAAGGATTTCCCCATGCCCTGAAGTATAAGATGTAGTTAGAGTTGCAAATTTTTAAGATGGTCGAATTGCTGTGACTTGGCGCAAACAACAGTTGGTAGAAAACTCAATGTATATAGCATCCTACCTAGGTATATGTCCAGCCCATATTTCTTTGGAAGTGTAATTTTCTTTCACTGTTATAATACCCTTTTCCATGCTACTTTATCATGCATAAGTTCAAAGGCCCGCTTCCTGCATTCTGGTGAGGTCTCTGGGACGAAATAACACGACCAACTAGAGCGTGATGAACCTACAGAAAAGCAAGCCAAACATTTTAATGGACGACCAATAATCTCATGTCTTGAAAACATAAGCAAAATTTCTGTAAGCATCAATTCAGAGTGTTTACTCATGAAAACTCTCAAACAAGAAGAAAATTAGAGCGTCCAACATCATGCCATAAGGCAAATAGTAATAAAAGGCCTCCAAGAGATGATAAGTAGGAAGCATGACTACAGCCTGTTAACTATCGACTACCTTAAGGGCTTTTGATCATTCATTTAGTATCTTGAGTTGGAATATTCTATGATGATATGAAATATTACCTTTACAACCATCATGATCAGCTCTATTGTAGTAATCTGTTACTAAAACCCTCTTCTCATTGATCGCAATAGCAAGTAAGCCGCACATCCCTGCAAGTTGTGCTCGATACCAAATCCAGGCAATCTCTCCCAATCCGTTACTAGAAACTTCACAGTAGGATCGTTGCAGTTCACGGATGCTGATGAAGCCACAAGTCCCGTTGGACTTTCCTCGTTAGGGGATAGTTTTCCTCGTCTGATCCCTTGATCTGACAAAATTCTTCTGTCATAAGCATAAGATGAAACATTCTACGTCTATTACATAACTAGTACATTACTAGCTGCATCCGAAATGACTTAACTAATCACAAAAGAAAATCAACTTATGCAAATGCCATAACAATGATCGAGTGTCAAAATGCATAAACGTTGAGGCTTTAAAGGCTACATACCCATGGTGGATAAGCCCCCTGGGATATTACGCGATCCCTGTATTGCTTAAGCTGCTCATCGACTGGCGAGAGTGGAAGGTCGTCTAACATTCCTTTCCAAACTGTCCATGGCGGGAAACTCCCATTGGGAAGGTGTGTATCAAGACGACGATTTAGCTCAGCACTTATCTTGCAATTCTCCAAATGAGGGGCTTCAGGGACATTTAATTTGCTCGATCTTAATGGCTGAAGGAAATGACCTCCAGTAAGTAGGTCACTCCATGCTTTATATAGTAAGGAAACATTCTCCACTGTCCCGTTTATATTTCTTTCCTCCGGATACTCGATTCTTTCATTTATATTAAGCAAGGTCCTGCAGTCTCCACCTACATTATCAGTCATATAAGAGATATAGAAATTCGCTATGAGCTTGACAAACTGCACTTTGATTTTCATCAAGAACAGTGAATAATAGCAAGAGTTCTCATTACAAAATCCCTATAACTCACAAAAGAAATCAAGTCAATAGTTATAAAAAATTCCCAAGCTACCCAAAAATCATGGATCACTAATGCCTAATATGGGAGTTCTTAGATAGTATTACACAAAACCACATTTAGCTCTTAACTTTCTTGATTCTATTAATAGCTGCTAGTAAATGTATCGACACAAACAAGATTTGTACCATGTAGCTCTGTTCTACACTTTATCCTTGATGTAGCATAAAACAGTACTAATTCACATTGAATTACAAGATTTTAAGTCCTTTTCCTTAGTAAAACCCCTTACGTCCAGGAAAGGAAACATGACTTGACGCGATATTCGCACAAGAAATTAGCTGCTTGATTACAACATAGTGATATGAACTTGTAAAGCCTGGATCCTAGAACTTTCTCTACACATTGTGGTTTGTGTGTCTTGGAAGCCTTATCAGCAAAAGTAAGTCTTTGCTTTTATCCAACGAATGAAGGGAAAAGGATAAGTTGCTTCTAGCAAAAGGCTATCAAGAAAGTAAAGTGAGTTTGTTAATCATCCCATTACCAATTTACCATGTTTTCCCCAAAACCAAAAATTATAATCCTCTCTCTCATGGCCGTAAACCAGTGTGTAAGAACAAATATGTCAAGAAAAAAGATACAAACAGAACACGCTCGCTATAAATTAATAAAGAAAGAAAAGAATCTTGAAAAGTCAATCCAACAACAAAACCATAACTCCCTCTCTCTCTCTCTCTCTCTCGGCCTAAACCAGTGTGCCTTTTTGGATGAACTGCAAACACTCAAGTCCAGGATCATGCAATAGCAAATATGTGAAAAGAAAGATACTAACATAAACATGCTGGCTACATACAACTCTTACACCCAAAAAAGAATTAGAAACAAGAATCTTGAAAATTTAACCCAAGATTAAATAATCTTAATTATAATTAAATTACCGATTGATGAGGTAGAATTGGGACTGGAAATTCCGGGAGAAAAGAGAGAAATCGAAACACCATTAAAAGAGGAAGCACCAAATGAGGTAAGGGCAGCAAGAAACAGAGAGGTCATGCAAACCCCACATAGAAATCCCACCACACAAATTTGGCATGGAAATGAACTCCCCATTTGGAAAGCCCTCTGTGAAACCACTCTCTCTAGGGACTTCTGATTCAATGCCTCCATTTTCAAGAAATTGAGAGATTTTTTCTCAAGAAAAATGAGAAATGTGCTCCCAACCAACTCCCAACTGCAAATCACATGAACTTTGATTCACTTTTGCACTTCCTCCCATTTTATGTCCTCAACCAGAATTATCACCACCGCTTAATTATGATAGCAGAAAAGGTGCCTGAAAAAGTAGAGGAATATAATTCATAATTCAATAGTCGGACACTCTTTAAACACACACACACACACACACAAAGAGAGAGAGAGAGAGAGAGAGAGAGAGAGAGAGAGCTTTACTAGGAATCAAGAAAGAATCCATGCACAGAAAGGTATTACAATTTGTAAAAAGCAGTAAATTTGGTTTAAATTTGAGGTTCAACAATCACATTCAGGGTTTCTGGCAAAAGAACTCACAGCTGTTTCCTCACACAAACAGCACAAAATTTTCCACAAATATTTGGAGATGGAGCAAAGTGAAGAAGGCAAATAGTGATTTGAGTCAGCAAAAATGGATGAAAAGGAAAGGAAAGAAGTGACATATGCAAAAACAAAGAAACCATGCAAAGAGACACATGGGCTACTTTACTCCCTATTTCTTTTTAAAAAGAATCAAAATAATAAATACACTCAATGAAGAAAAAGCTGAAAACTTATCCTATAGAGAAAACCAAAATTGACAGACGAACTACGGCTCACAAGTTTTTTTTTTCTTTCAAGAAATGATGAAATGAAAAACGCCGTACGCCAAGTTGCAGAAAGAAACGAAAAAAAAATCCCACAATAATAAAATATGAGAGAGACGGATGAATGTTTTACGCAGTGAATAAAGAAAGCAGAGAGAGAGGAACAAAAACAAAAGTGGGACACTGACACATCACAATCCCATGAATATCAGTTTAACAGTTGCAGTGGTGGATTTTTGTTCTTTCTTTTTGGGGACTCGTTTTCTTGAAACAAAACCACACCTACTGTGTGTCTACTGTGTGTGGTGTGTGGTTTACTCCACTTTATCACTCGCCATTTCTAAAGTTTTACTCATCTTACTTTTACTATTTGATAATATTTATATTTTTTTTTCTGCATTACTACTTAGTTTCACTAATGACGAGTGATCTATTTTGAATCACTAATATAATTAATGATCTAAATAATCAAAGCAGAAGTTAATGAGGAAATTAAAGCATGTTTCATCTTTATTAGGAATTTCATTCAACTGAATATGTCACTTTCAATTTTATTTGAATTTATAATTACTTTTAAATTGTACTATATATGATAGATTATTAGTGGAACCAACATTTTTTGAGTTCATTTACTAATTCTATCTTCACATGCATTTTGTATTTCTTATGAAAAAAAGTACACAATCAATTTTTTTGCTACACTTGTTGAACTGAACTCAAATCAGGATTTATATTTCATCTTGATCTAATTTTATTTAATTAATTTTTGTTGGACCTTGTTCATAAAATTGACATCAAAGAATTGAGATTAAAATCATAATAACTAAAACAGTTCGGCGTTATGGGCATATGCACTTAAAATATTTGATAAAATCTTTTTTAAGTAATTAGAAGTAAAAGTAATAAACTTATTACTCGAAATTTAATTCCTAAATCTTTGACCTTAAATCCTCAACTATAAATATATTATGAAATTTGTGTACAACTTTTGAGGGCTTCAAGCTTTAGTCGTGAAGTGGATAAATTCATTTTCTAAAATCATCAAATTTTCCACTAACATCTTAATGGGGCACGTCACGCAAGGTCTATTAAATTCAACTTATTGATATACAGCAGAATTCTCATGCTAAGAATATCTGTTTATCTTTCAAAACAAGTTGAATTATACATCGGGAATATACATAATTTTAGTCTAATAAATTGACTTTGTGACAATTTTAATCTAATAAATCAATAATACCTTAATCAAGCCTAATAAATTGATTTTGGGACAATTTTAGCCCATAAGTGATTTTCAGCACCAAAAAGTATGGTCGCCAATGGAAAATGATACATAGAAAACATAAACCAGAAACGTCGTTGAAATGGACTTACGTGCTACATATTATTTCTGGTGCCAATTGTGTTTTTCGAAGTCGAAAAATCACTTATAAGCTAAAATTATCACAAAATCAATTTATTATGTTTGATTAAGGTATTATTGATTTATTAGACTAAAATTTTCATATAGTCAATTTATTAGGTTAAAATTATGTATTTTTCCTTATAAATCTTAAAACTAAAATAGGTGATAACTGTAATTATAAACTAATGCAACATTATTAAAAAAATAAACAAAAAAGCATAATAAAGTAATTTACTTGTGATGGGTATAGTAGAGTGGTTCCAATAACAATATATATATTTTTAATGCAGTTTTAAAATTAGAAAAAGGACAAAAAAGATAAAACTTTATAGAGAGTCGTCACATTAAAAAGAGTGTTAATTATAATATATTAGACGTGGACCATGAAATTAATGTAGAGCATGGTGCAGTGTGTTGTGAAGCAGGTTAGGATATCTAAGCCTGTGGGTCCCACTCAACACTTCCATCATCATCAAGCCTCGCTGTTTAATTATTTCTATATTAATCTTTTTCCCATAAAGAGAAAATATTAATATTTTTAGTTAATTCATTTATTTGTTTTGGGTTGTTCTACAGAAAATATTGGCTTTTAGATTAGGCCACATGCATTTTCCCATTAAATACAGATTTATCTTATTGTTTGCCTTTAGGCTTTAGTTATTAATAATTTGGTGCGAACTACTACGTGTTCACTATTAATTCGTAAATGATAGTTTTGACTTTGTATAAAAAAGCAGTGAGGAAATATTTTGTTATTCTTTGAGCACAACTATTACATAATAATTTTACGATTTTACAAAAATAGTAAAAACAAGTTTGTAAGACTTAAGCCCATTTTTTTCAATTAAATACAAAAATTTAAAAATCGCGTTACGATGGATTCGAACTTGAAACTTTTGACCATTCTTAGCTCTACGTGAATCTGTCATTGTACATTATAGGTTAGTCAATGAAACGGTAAGATGGAACATGATCCAAAGTTATGATTATTTGTAAGGGTGTCTAAACGGTTTTCGGTTAGAACTGGAACCGAACCGAAAGCGATAAATATGGTTAATCGAAAACTGATAAATTCAGTAATCGGTTCGGTTTCTGTTCCAGAGTTGAAAAAAATTTTGGTTATTGGTTAACTGATAACCGAACGGTTCGGAATCGAAAAAACATTTTTTATTTTTAATTATTAATTAATTAATTAAAAAGTTTGAAAATTAATTTTTAATTATTACTTTATTAATTATTTTAATTATTTGTTAAATATTTTATTTATTTATAATAAGTTTCAGTTTTTTAATTATTATTTTATTTATTTTAATTATTATTAATTAATTTTAATTCGGTTAATCGAAAACCAAACCGTCGGAACCGATTGATTTTCGGTTAACCGAAAATTTAAAACGGTTCGATTTTGGTTCCACTTTTTCGGGAAAATTCGGTTCGGTTAACCGAAACCGAACCGTTTAACTGCCCTAATTATTTGTATTACACGTCATATGTAATGTATTTTATTTTTGAGTTATTATATGTATTGTTAGTCCATCTTATGTATATGCACATTCTCAATGTGTAATCATACACGTGTAAACTAGATATACATAATGAAGCATGAGTTGGGACATAAATTCTGATTATAGCAATCTAATTTTAATTTCCCAAACAAAAAGGAATATTAAAAAGTTGCTTTGAGTTAACTTAAAGATAGGGTTGTCCCATTGATGACTTTATAATCGAGGGATTAGCATTTAGCGTTACCATCAATTTCAGCATAATATATATATACATAGAGTGTGTTACAACCAACTACAATGATTAGCATATTATAATCTATTGATCACCGAAATTATTTTGCGTTTATGTTTTGATAGAGAGAGAGATTCAAATAAGAACCATTTTTTACATGAGAACTAAGAACCATAAAAATTTGTTATGAACAAAATGAATTAACTATGAAAGTTAAAGCATCCGCTGTTGAAGTTGCTGAATCAAAAAATTAAAATTTTCACCCAGGATTCGAATCTCATGAGTATCGAAAATTTCATTTTTTTGGATTCAGTAACTTTTCCAGCGGATTCATCAACTTTCATACTGAATTCATTATTTTTTTGTTCTCACGTTCTTACGATAAAAATGGTTCTCAAGTTAACTCTCCTATATATATTGGATTAGACATGAAAAACTAAAACAAGATAAAAGTAATATTTACACGAAATATAAATAATAGTTTGGCTGATAGTACTTACGAACAATAAATTCAATTTGGTTAAATTTTCTACTCCTTTAGAATAATATCTCATTTCTTAACAATGACGAATGACAGCTCAATTGGTAAGACGCTTTCCTCTGAACTAATAAGTCGGTAGTTTGAATCACTACAAGTATATGAAGGTGTGGGTGTGTGAGACATGTAATTCTATAAAAATAACTCATTTCTTAACATATTTTTATAACATAAGTTTGACAAAATGAATGCCAATTTTGAGAATCAACTATACTTACTGTTGAGAACTGAGAAGTCTCATATTGGTTTTGAATCAAAAGACTAGGGCTATTTGGATCAATTTGATCCTGATCATATCCTTTAGTCATGGAATTCCAATATAAAAAGACAACCATACCCTTAATATATTTTGGCTCCAAATTTTGTTCCTTTTTAATATACTAAATACATGCACATTGGGAACAAGAAATTCAATGAATACATACTAAGTTCCACATCCAACTCATAATTTTTTATCCTTATATAAAAGAAAATATTGATTAGTAAATTAGGGTCAATTAATAATACATCTTAAAATATCATGAATTAATATATATAAATATGTGTCCACAATTTTGGTTAGCAATAAAACTTAGTAAAAGTAAGAAGACTAACTATTTATGAGAAACACAAGTGGAATATTTTTATTCGTGCAACCCCACCAGATCAAGGATTATTTCTACACACCAAAATATTTGTTTTGCCATATAATATTCCACATGTAAATATTCATTAGAGAATTAAAATTAGTTTTATATGATTACATTAATTATTTTAAATTCTTATAATTTCTTTTAAATAAATCAAAGTTATTAGTGTTCAAAGTTTTATGATCAATCACTAGATAAGTTTCAATTAAAACATAATTAATATTATTGCTCATTCCCTAAA
The DNA here is from genome assembly GCA_036937905.1 of Salvia rosmarinus. Classification (NCBI taxonomy): domain Eukaryota; kingdom Viridiplantae; phylum Streptophyta; class Magnoliopsida; order Lamiales; family Lamiaceae; genus Salvia; species Salvia rosmarinus. Next base: position 8,076,983 of record CM072818.1, read on the forward strand.
ACTATAATAAAACTACCAAAAAATAATGTCATATTTCTTAAATTATTCAATACATTTTCTATTGAGATAATGGGTAATTCTTTATATACCTTAGATATGTAAGCAACAAACCCTACCGTTAGGATCGATATATATAAGGTTGTAATTCAGGAATTAATTTTAATTTACTTTTCTCAATTAATAGTATGTAAGGAGAAAAAATGAATGGCGGATCCAAAAATGGACACGGGAACCTTATGGATGCTTTAAGACTTAGGGGGTGTTTGGTTAAGCTTATTTTAGAGAATTTATAAGTTTCAAGAGTTTATAATATATTTTAACAGCTTATAAGAGGTAATGTCTCAAGAGCTTATAAGTTGTTAAAGTGTTTAGATAATTGATCTTATAAGCTAGAGAACGAATCATGAGTTAGAGAGAGAATATCATAGTTATAATATTAACGAGATGTGAAGTTGGTAGTGTATATGTAGGAAATAAGGAACTATAATAAGGTTATTTTGGTAAATTCGTGGTTGCTGGTAAGCTTATTAAAAATAAGTTGAGATTAAACAATTTATTTTTAGGGGAACTTATAAGCTGTTAGAGCTTATTTTCACAGCTTATAAATTGTTTATGAGCTTATTTTATCAAATATTTTGTAACAATTTATAAGTTCCTAAACAACTTATAAGATGTTTTAAAAAACTTATAAACTCAGTCAAACACCATCTTTCTTACTGTTTTCCTATCTGCCTAGTAATAATATTTTTTATTTCAAATTTATTAGTTTTTAATCAAGTGAATTAAGTTTGTGAGAGTTAGTAATCATATTTCTAAAAATAGATAATATGGGGTACATCTATCGGGGGCTGAGGCGGCCGCCTCTTTCGCCTCAAGGGTCCAATAGGTTAGGGATGTCTAAATAGTTTTCGGTTAGAATCGGAACCGAACCGAAACCGACAAATTCGGTTAATCGAAAACCGACAAATTCGGTTATCAGTTCGGTTTCGGTTCAAGAGTTGAAAAAAATTCGATTATTGGTTAACCGATAACCGAACGGTTCGGAACTGAAAACCGTTTTCTAATTTTAATTATTAATTAATTAATTACAAATTCTAAAAATATTTTTTTAATTATTACTTTATTAATTATTTTAATTATTTGTTAAAATTTTTATTTATTTTCAATAAGTTTCAGTTTTATAAATATTATTTTATTTGTTCTAATTATTATTTTATTTATTTTTATTATTAATTAATTTTAATTCGATTTTTTGGCTAACTGAAAATCGAACCGTCGAACCGATCGATTTTCGGTTAATCGAAAATTTAAAATGGTCCGATTTCGATACCACTTTTTTGGAGAAATTCGATTCGGTTAGCCGAAAATTTCGGTTCGGTTAACCAAAACCGAACCGTTTAACAGTCCTACAATAGGTCCCCATCATAATTAAAAAATTTATCTTCTTAAATTCTATTTGTACGAAAGTTACTATTACAATTTTATAGTATTCTCCATTCTATTATGTTTCATTTTTATTTCATATGATTATATAGTCACATATGTTTATAGTAATCCGTATTCAAATTTTTTGTTTTCTGTTAGGCCGAACCAGTTGGTTAAATTAATTGCCCAATTAGTATACTATAGTTCTATTAACAGTGAAATAAATTGTTGTGAACAATTATAGTATGTAGCAAAAAAACTTTATATATATATATATGGTATTAACTTAATTATGACTAAAGGTAAAAAAAATTACATGTAGTGATGTTGCCTCTCTCATCATCTTCGTTATTTTTGGGCTCATTACCTCCATGTTTTGGCTTCATAATTTGTATTCAAAATAATTCAAAAAATATATTATGCGATTAAAATGACAATTCAGAAGGGAAAAATCATCTACATGTCCACTTACTTTCATTTACTATAACGAAAACAAAAATATTACTCTTTCCATCCAATCCAAATAGTCATTTTTCACACAAAGTAAGAAAATATATTTATTTATTTTTTTGGAAAAGTTAATTTCTATATGATTGTTCTATTTTGCCCCTATTGTTGTTCCACTTAGTATACACACAAACATTAAGTTTTAATACAATTCAAATTATGAAAGTGAATTATATTTTGGGACATCTTAAGAAGGAATAGAGGATTAATTTGGTGCATAAAAAATAGTACTCCCCATGTCCCATTTAAAATATCCCACTTTTCTTTTTGGGTTATCTCATTACAAATGTCTCATTCCATTTTAGGAAATAATTATCCCTTCAAAAAGTTTGGACCCTACCCACTTTTTAACACTTTAACTACTTTATACTTTTTTTACTAAATACCCGTACGTGTCCAAAAGAAATAAGATACTTTAAGCGGAACGGAGAGAGTATATTATAATATACGAATTATATAAATATACGAAATAAATACATGAGATAAATATATGAATTGATTGTCACTTGATTTTGAGCAGTTAATGATAAATTTAATTAATTGGGCTTCGAATAATTATTAGAAATATAAAAGAACTAATTCATTTAATAGAAAGAACAAAAAATCAAGTTTGAAAAAAAAAAGTTTCTGATAAGGGTAATTTAGGCAAAACACCTTTTCATTTTATTAATATTACTGAAAGTCATCCGGATCAATCTGATCCCTTAAGCTTTTTGTTGGAATTAAAATTAAATATTACAATGGGACGTAAATGAAAAGGATTATGCCACTAATATTTTGTTTTATTTTTTCTTAGCTACTAATAATTAGGGATGGCAATAGACCCGCGGGTACCCAATACCCGCGGGTATCCGTCCGATTATTCGCGGGTTTGGTGTGCATTTCGTATCCGCGGACCGTGGGTACGTTCGTGGTTGAAAACTAGGACCCGTTTACTTCGCGAGTATGGAAATGGTTTGGCAATATCTATACCCGCGAAACCCGTATACCCGCGAATTCTATCCTCGAAAACATATGCGAATTACTCCCGAATTACCCACGAATTACCCACGAACCCTACCCACGAACCCGTGAAAAACTATTCGTATAATAATTATTTTATGATAAAATATTAATATTCGCGGGTCGCCGGTGATCTGCTGGTGAAGGTTTCGCAGATAGTCCGCGGGTGGTAGGTGGCGGATACCCGTCAGGTGATGGGTTCGCGGGTATCCGTCAATCCACGGGTACTCACGGGTCGCGAGTATGGTGAGAATATCTTACCCGTTGCGGGTCACGGGCGGGTCGCGGACGGGGATCAATTTCGCAGGTATGGAAATGATTCGATACTATCTGTGCCTGTCCGACCCGATTGCCATCCCTACTAGTAATAGTCTCATCTAATATAAAGACACATCTTTTTCTTCTTTTTAAAGTTAATTCAACTGTTTATCATGACTGTATTTAATAGGGTGATTAATTGGTTGAGTAAAATGTCATAAATTTTGAAATCACTAATAATTTTTAGGGCCCAACTTATATACCCAACTATCAAAATTAAGACACCTCATATCCAAACTAAAATTAACTACACCCTATACTCAAACCTATTAAAAACTATATTCTTGTTCGAAAGCAATCAAAATTTGCGTAACAACATAGTTAAAATTTGCGAAATTTTGCGACGCCTTATCTATTCTTTTTTTCGTGCGAAATGGAATCGATTCCTTTTTGTTTCTTTGCTAACATTAACTCTCTAAAACCACCCACATTCACGCATTCAATTCACGATTCAAATTCTTCTTCAAAAATTTGAAAACTCACCACATTCACGCATTCACATTCATTCAAATTCTTCTTCAAAAATTTGAATTTCGTTCTTCATAATTTTCTTCAATTTTCATTCTCATTCCGTGAATTTCGATTTGTATTTTCATTACCATTCCCATTCCCGTCGAAAGATAAGAAGAGACGTGAAGAACAAGAGGTAACGCCAAAATAATTTCGCAAAAATTGAAGTTTCCGGTGGGATGTTTCCGGTCGACCCGGAGAGTTTTATTTGAATTTTTTAATAATTATGTATTAACTCAATTTTCTAATAATTAGGGTTTTGCTTATTCGAATCGAAGAAAGGAAGTGAGAATATTTGGTTGCTTATTCGAATCGAGCGAGAATATTTGGTATGTTTTATGTTTTCGCCATATTATTTGCTATAAATATAGTTATGCGATTTTTGCGATTTTTGCGATTTTTGTTTTGATATGTTAAGATGATTTTTGATTTTTTGTAAGATTATAATAATGTTTAGGAAATATAGGAAATATTTTGTTGGTTATTGTTGGTTTTACAAGTTTCCGATAGGAAATATTTTAGATTTATATGTGGAATGTTGAAATTTGAAATGATAAATGTTGGTTTTACGCAAAAATTGAATTAATTTGTTGTACCAATTGAACTTTCCGATCGGTGAAGGCTTCTCTCCGGTCGACCGGAGAGAAGCCTTCACCGATCGGAAAGTAGGTGAATTCGATCGGAAACAACGAATTGTTTCAATATATTTGTTGTCTCCGATCGGAAAGTAGGTGAATTCAAAAATTGAATTAATTTGTTGTACCAATTGAACTTTCCGATCGGTGAAGGCTTCTCCCATCGAATGGAGAAGCCTTCACCGATCGGAAAGTTCAATTGGTCGATCGAGACAACAAATTAATTAGTTATTAATTGAATTATTTAATTTTCTAATTATTAGTTATTAATTGAAATTATTAATTGAATTTTGTAATGATGCGTATTAATTCAATTATTAGTTATTAATTGAAATTATTAATTGAATTTTGTATAATTAGTTGTTAATTATTAGTTATTAATTGAAATAATTATTAGTTATTAATTGAAATTATTAATTGAATTTTGTAATGATGCGGTATTATTTTCAAGGCAATATGTCGCATTTACGGTATATTTTCGTGTGAACCCTTAGTATGTTTACCTTAAATATATTTTGTAATTGAGATTGGATAAATGTTGGTAGATGTGATTGAATAATATGATTGTATATGATTGAATATGAGTAGTTGAATTATGTTATTGAGATTGGATAAATGTTGGTAAATGTTATTGAATAATATGATTGTATATAATTGAATATGAATTATGTTATTGAGTATGTTAATATTGTTTATGGCTTGTATGTTTCGAGATATCCGTTGGAATATGATTGAATAAATAAGCGTTTATGGTATATGATTGAATAATATTTCATTTATGGTTTAGAATGGTTAAATTGTATTACTTAATTATGGCGATTTTGATAGGTGATTTGTAGTTCTAATTATTTTTATATTTGTATGATAGGATGTTTATTGATGCGAATTATATACAAATGAAATAATTATTGTAGTAGTTTGTTGGTTTGTTATGACGTTGTGTAATATGTGACATTGATATAATTGTAGGTCGATCCTGTTTTCTTGAGGCCTACCACGATAAATGTGGTGGCGGATGTAAAGACTTATTATAGGACCGATTATTTTAAATATATTAAGAATGTCTTGCTAGATAAGAGCGTGAAGAGTTGGTAGATATGTTTAGGGGTTGCTTTGGTCATCCGATTGATTGGATTCCTGCCTAAGTCTAGTTTTCTTTGCACCATTTAGTCTCCCGTCGATAGAGCCTACGCATCCGGAGATGTATTTTTCATCAATGGAAGATATATATGTTTTCGATTAAAGATTATGCTCTAGTTACCGCCGTAATTTGGGTCATCATCATTTGATCCCACACTGACTACGACTTGAGCGACGTTGAGGTCTATAGTCTTTTTATGGGGCACACAGATTACATTACGTAATCTAGTAGATAGATTTTGTAGTAGTGATTTTAGTGATGATGTAGATCTTCGTCACTATTTACGTGTGGCCCACGTTATTACCCTCTATGGGTTCGTATTTGGATACGATACGGGAAGATAATAGCTGATTGGGTTTGGGCATTGGTTGACGATCCGGAGTTTTGCCATTTCCGTGGGGGCTACAGCTACGATATTGAGATATTATACGACGCAGATGTCAACCTAATGCTCAATACCACTTTTACGGACCGATCCGGGCACTATATGCTTGGTCACCGAGATCATACCAGCTTGGGAAGTATAGTGGACGTCATCAATCCCACAACAGATCCGAGAGTGTTGAGGTGGAAGTTCAAGAGTAGGCTCTCACCGGCAGACTTCTGATCACTTTTGAGTAAGAGGTATTGAATTTTATTATAATTTTAAATCATGTATGAGGTATTGTATTTATTAGAATATTAAATAACATCTTTCAATTTATTGTAGGTCGGTTATCATCTCACATCCATCGAGCCGGACTCATTCGAGGTTAGCACCGCCATCGGGTGTCATCTCACACCCTCTCCACTCGGTGTGAATTTTGTTATACCGTCAAATCATTTGAGGAGGACGACGCTTCCTTCGTCGTGGTGTCTCATCCACCTCCGGTGGATGAGCCTCGACGCAGACGCCGAGTTCCGGGAGGCTCCACGGTTTGTTGAGGATCCCGATCTTCGGGGTCTCCATCGAGCGAGCCTCGAGCCTTCACCTTCGATACCAGCCGAGGACATCGTCGGTTGGGTTCGTTGAGGTTCCGGTTGTTGATGAGCCGCAACGGCCATATGTGGATAGCCGTCCATCCGCTGAGAGACGGATACGGGAAGATGCACTGTGGAGGCAACATCGAGCGGTGGTGGTCGCACCTGCGTCCTTAGTTCCGTCGATCGTCGTTGGATTCGAGAATCTATCCGGAATCTGTCCGGAGGGAGGACAGAAAGCGCGACGACGATCGAGAGGTCTATCAAGACAAATTTATTCCAAAGATAAAGTGTGGTTTGAAAACCTCTTAGAAGACTCGATGTGGTTGCACACATAGGGATGATACGGCACCACATGCACTCATGTCCCACGTCATCCGGCGGCGACGACGAGAGGTGAAGATCGAGACCACATCACCGCCACCCGGATGTCCCCGAGACGGTGGACATATTGAGCCGGTGAGGCAAAGACCGCATCGACCAGTGATACCCTCCCCGCTACTCTCACTGGATCCATGGTACCGGCCTGAACTACATCTCATCATTCCATGATGGGATGGACCTATTTAGTGATCCGACGCCTCAGACGCCGTGAGGCGGACTTTCGAGCCTGCGTCTGCAGCTGGAGGAACAAGTAACTATTAAGTCTCATATTTGGCAGTTTATAATATTTCATTATATTTGTTATGTTTTTCATTTTCTCTAAATTAAATGTTTGTAGTTCGGGATCCGGAGAGGTGAACGGGCACGGAGACCTTCGGCTGTAATGAGGTCACCATACGTGAATAGCCCGATGCCACGTCCATTATCCGATGATACATTGGTAAATTACCGGTTTCTTGAACACAAATAAGGCGATGGTGGTTGTTCGGTCTTGATCGACAAGTCCAGGTTGCATTTTTCGTGAATATCGAAAATCCAGAGAGGCGTTTTGATGTTCGGGTACGTTTTTATACAATATGCTTCGTTTTTTTTAAGTACATCTACTTATATTGATATGTATCCCTAAAATAATTTTGCGGTCGTCGATCTATTCATGGTGTATTTGAGGATGAGACTCGATGCGGGATCGACTTATTGGATGGGGTGGATTATCAAAACACAATCATCCTTGATACTAGTTTTTCGTAAGTCTTTAATACAATCAATATATAGTATATATGTGTAGTATCTCTAATTACTTAATTTTCAATGTTGAATAGATGTTTTGCAAAATTCATGGTCCGAGGTACACGCAATCCTTGCGTCCTACATTCAAGACCGCGTGAGGCACCATTGATCATGACCCCGAGAGCATTGCTTCTACATGGCAGCCACCAACGCATTGGATAGCGATTGTCCTCGGCATGGCGGGTTATACATCATGGTTACGTGCCACGCGGTAACCTTATTTAATACAATAAATATTAATTTATCTAAATGGTTACGTGTCCTTGTTTATTTTATCTAAATATTAATTTTTATAGATCATTATCCCTTGCGTCATCGAGCGGCGTTTCGTGATAGTGCGCGTGGATATGCACTCTGTCATTGCGTCTTTGTTTGACTCGCGTATTTGGAGGATGGACCGGGATCAAGTGGATGCGAGGATGATGGACTTCGTGTGCTGACTAGATTATTGCGGCCGCTTTCTTCTCTTCACTAGATGGTTCGAGGCTAACTCCCACCGGATACCACCATGGAATAATGATGCGGTTATTACACGAGCTGCCTTTTCGAGGTATTTGACCGGAAGACGATTTCGATGATGGTCTATTTGCGTGCATGACCGTGGAACGCCTTATTTACGGTTCACCGAGCATCGAATGGGGTATGTCTAATGTTGTAGCATATGACATAAAGTAGGTGGAAATATATATGAGATATGTGATCCATATAAGAAGCCGAGAGGGAGAGGAAGAGAAGAGGTAGAAATTAGCATGTCTTGGTATATTGGTATGTATTTGTATATTGGTATGTATTGGTATATTGGATGCAAATGGATGTTCATATTATTTATCGAATATTTGATTATAAGATAGTTATTAATCCTCGTGACAACAACTTAGTATTTAACTCGAAGCTAAGATCGTTGAATGAATTTGTGTCTTTGTTTTGAAGAATCATAGCTCAATGAAATAAGTATTACATAACCTCAAAAATGAAACAGACGTTATTCGAACAAACAAACAAACTCGTGAAGATCAAAGTTTTCACCGCTATTCAAACAAACAAACAAACTTCATCGCTCAAGCTTCTTCTTTTTCTTTTTTTTTGATAAAAGATTAATGTTTTAGTTAGTGAGATATATATGTGTTACGACGGATTGTTGATGTTTAGCGACGGATTTTTCCGTCGCTGTTCGCATGTTTTTTTCTAGTGTCAATTCAATTCAATTCAATTTGATTAAGTTAAAATAATAATAATGTTAATAATATCTTTACATGAATGTTTTCTTTCATTACAATGTCACCGCCTCGGATAAGTAAGGACACTTTCGACGCGTATGAGATTCATTACCACACAAGCTACATGTCCGTAGTGCACGACTTCTACTACTCGACCCCACTTTTGGATGACGATATCGACCCACTTTGGGCCCCACCTGACGGACTCTATTAGGAGGCATAACCGTAATTCCAAAGAACATCCGGAGGAATAGTCCAAGTAGACCGTGGTGAGCAGATTGATCCGATACTGGTATGCTTCGGCTAGCTTTGCGAATGGTAGTACTCCACATAGTTAGATATATGGTGACCTTTATGACTAAAAATTTATATAATCAATTATATGTAAGTGAAATCAATTTGATCAAAAAATTAACATAATTAAACTTAAATTGCACCATATAGTCATGAATGACATGAGAACACGGTATCATATCCATGTCCCACTCCAAACACGCACACGATTGCGTATTTAGATTGACTACGAATGTTTTGCTTCCGTGCTTGACTTTGAAAGTGGAGTCCGATGAGGCACTACATCGTGTCTGCGTGATAGTTCCATTGATACCATCATCTTACGCTTGCTTGAGGGTCAATTCACCGCGTACCTCTTTCCGCTTCATGTCTCTCATCGAACCATTTTTCGTAATGTGACGGATTGCCTCAATCATTGAGCATATTGGCAATCGCCCAGCCCACAATATTCGAGAATTGAATGATTCGGCAATGTTCGATGTCATAAACCGTAGCGCCTAACGGGCACCGTGATCTAGCCCACTGCACTCCAACCTCCACCAACTTGGTATATGCGCCACTACCATCGGCCTTCACGAGAGACTTTAACATAGCCATCGCTTTTCAAAGTGTGTATCTTGTACGCATAAGCGGCTTTCGAAATAACTGCGGATGGTTGCCCAAACGGGTGATTTTTTCAGAGATGGTAGTGGCATAATCCGTGTGTTGCATCGTGGTAGACACACTCGACCGCGTTCATTATACCGATATGGGCATCTCAAACAATCAACATCTCCGGATTTGATCCATAAGCGACTTGTAGTCGAGATGAAACCAAGTCCATGAGACATCATTCTCGATCGGACCAATTCCATAAGCTAATGGAAAACTTGCTCGTTGTCGTCCTTTGTCACGGCAAGAACGAATAATATGCCTTTATTGCGGCCCTTCAAGTGCGTCTGCCGACTACAATCACGGTCGGAGGCACAATGTGTTTACGTAATCAATAAAAAATTTAATTACAGAATCAATAAAAAATTGAATAATTAATTTAATTATATTTACAGAATCAATAAAAAAATTAAATTACATTTTACCCTCTCTCCGGTCGACAAATTCCTTGATTCGGTCGACCGAATCAAGGAATTGGTCAATTTAGAGAAGGATTTTAATGTAATTTAATTTTTAATTCATTTATGATTTTTAAAACCCATAAAATCATTTATTTATCTATTTTTCATATAATTCCTTTAATTCATCGATTGGAGAGGATTCCTTTAATTCATTTATTTTTCATATAAAAAGCCATAAAATCGTATAAAACATATAATTTCATCTAAACTAATTATATGCTATATAATTATAAATAATTATCTAAACGAATTATATCGAATTATATATACTAATAATACAATAAAATCCAAACACTAAACAAATTATCCAATTAATTTAATTATCTAAATTATATATACGAATTATGCAATAAATTCAAAACACTAAATGAATTATCCAATTAATTTAATTATCTAAACGCAATAATTTATCCATACCAATAAACAATAATAAATCTAAACAAAATAACAATAATAAATCTAAACACAAATTAATATCATAAACAACAATAAATTCAAAACACGTCGAAAATAAATAAAATTCAATAACTTACTTGTTGAGACACACTCTTGGTTGTGGATCGAAATGAAGAACGAAAATTCGGAGCAAGAGCAATAGCAATGTAATGAAGAACGAAAATTCGAGGAAGCGAAGCAATAGCAATTTGTTGGATTTGTATTTATTCTTATCGAATTGTATAAATAGGAGAGAATTGGTTCAATTATTGGTTTACTTTTCTCGCATTTATTTGTCTTCTTCAATTTTTCGCAATTATTTGTCTTCTTCAATTTTTCGCAATTTTAGTCTGTAATTTATTTGTCTTCTTCAATTTTTCGCAATTTTAGTGTAAGCTTTACTTTCAGTAGTACTATTTTGTACACTATTAATTAATACGGTAAATATGAAGGATAATTTCAATATTAAATATTTCAAAATTCATAAGTTGTGTTATAATTTCAGATTTCAATATTTTACAAAATTTCCATAGATTACCTTTAAATATTAATTTAAATATCATACATTCAATTTAAATTAATTAGCCTTGTTTCCGATCGAAAATCGTTGATTCCGGCCGACCTTTGATGTTACCGGTCGATCGGAGACATGAATTAATAATTAGTATTAATTTCATTTCATAATTCCTCTCTCGGTCGACCAATTTCAACATGAATTAATACTAATTATTAATTCTTTGATGTTTCGATCCGAATTAATTAAAATTGTATTAAAATCCTTTCTCCAATCGACCTATTCAAAATTTGAATTTTAATTAAATCCTCTCTCGGTCAATTTTAATTAATTCCTCTCCTACGAGATGCATCCAATGACCTATTCAAAATTTGAATGTTTAATTAAATCCTCTCCTGGTCGATTTTAATTAAATCCTCTCTCCGGTCGAGATACATGATTTAATAATTTAATGCTTTAACATAATTTAATGATTTAATGATATCATTCATATATAAAGTAATTTAAAATAATAATAATATCCAATACATCAAAATAATTTCCCAATCATTTATTGATTTGTTATGTTTTGAGTCGATGTTATGTCATTTCACCGACCAAACCTACGAAACTCACTAGAAATATATATTAAAAATATAAATGGGTATGTTGTGTATTGATTTTGTAAAATAAGATTAGGTTATACACACTTTTAAAATGTGTGTAGTTTGATATATTTCCAAATTTTAAATCAAGATGCCACGTGCACGTTATTAATAGATTAGTGATTATGAAATTTTTAAATGCTCGGTCACGTGTCGTCAAGGTAGAGGTTGTCCCCAAAATCATCCAACTTTGATTGTTCCCCACTTTTCATTGTTCTAATTGGTTTATGTTTACCACTTAAATTAACTTTATGATTTCAAAATTTCATGCAATATTTTCTTCTAAAATAAATATAAACTTGTCCTTTTTCTTTACGGAGATATCAATTTTATTATTTATTTACCAATAGTTTATATATTCATCAAATTTCTTAATAAATTATTCGAATAAAAAACAAATTATGAAGATTTCTAGATATGTATCAGTTGAGTCTCCACCAAATTATGGTTTGAACATCCCTCAAATGCCTAAATCAGGTATAAGCTTTTTTCCTTCTCGGGTAAATTCTGCAGCACACATCACTGGCTTTTGTTTCAAAGAGGGAGCTCTCCCCCGAGAGTCCCTATATTATAGTTCCATAAGAATGTGAGGGACAAATCACGATGACTCAACGATAAAGAAGTTAGAGGGACTTTCCCTAGTATCCATAGACCACAAGGAGCCACCTTAAAGGGGTTGAAATTCCTACACTGCGACTACTATGATTCGAGCATTGATCATTGTTCCAATCGATAAATTTAACCAATCGAAATGTTTCGAACATCATTTATGGCTTTTGGTTTTACTTGAGGCTGTGTAATGTTTCAAAAGTCAAGTGTCCCTTTCTTATTCTAACTCCAGTCCTATGGGAATATGAAGGGATAAATCATGATAATTTAACGATTAAGAAGCTAGAAGGACTTTGTGTGGTGTCCACAAGAAACCACCCTAAAGAAAGTGAAAATCTCACACTACGGTTGCTAGGACTCGATCATTGGTTATTATTCCAAATTTGTTAGCTCTTAACCAACAGAGTTAAGTCCATAATGATAAAACATTGCATAGTGTATTTCCAATCGCAGTATAGTTACCTTTGGACTAAAAAGATGAAACTTCTTTTTTTGTAGTGACTTAGGAACAATGCTTATTTATATATACAACAATATTTATTTAATTATAATAATTTTTATAGATACAATGTTGCTTTTTTGGTCATAATGCTTTTTGTATATTATAATAATGCTTCTTACGACGACATCATCATATTATACAAATCAGTGTTTCAAGAAATAACATTAATTACTAAATAAGTTGTTTAACATGGTAGTATATATTTGTATACTTTAATATATTTTAGTATATTAAATATTTTATGTTATATTTATCAATAAGACTTGGTGATTCATGTTGATCGAATTTTAACCTATCCCAAGTCCTAAACACAATTTGCTTCAAGGTTTTTTTTAGTTGCAATTTGCTTCGCGGTAATTATAAATTAGCTTATATTTACCCTAATAAATTCAGTTATTTCAATTTATATTGCGATTTTATCAAAATATATTATATTTATTGAATATTTCGTACGGAATCCTGAAGATATAACGAAACGGAATCTTAAAGATATAACTACAACAACACAATTATTCGTAATGAAAAAAAATGAAATATTGAGGTGCATGCAGTTTGATTGGATTCTTGGTTATTAGAAAAGGTGATAAAAGACAAATTGGGGTCGGCGGGGCAGACGGAATATGTTCTATTTGCCCGATTTGTCACATTTCAACTATTATTATCCTATTCTATAAATATCTCGATATTTGCTAGAGATAGTTAAGTTGGGGAAACCTAATTAAGAATAGAAATGGAGATAGAAAAGGACTATACGATAAATTACAGGGCGTCTCTGAGGGCGGGCGAGCATAACGACCGTCCATGACCCATAATTTTAGGGGCTCAAAATTTTATATATCCTCTTATATTAATATAAATATTCCTTCAAAAAATAAAATATTCAATATCCCAAAATTTTGTTATAAACTTTTGGGGGCCCAAATTTTGTAAAAAAAATAATTCTTTTACAAATGATATATTGTGCATATTTTTAGATATATTCAATTGTATCCCCATAGTGAAAAAATGGTCCATTTTTGTTGTTTCGCCCAGGACCCATTATTTGTCAGGATCGGCTCTGCGATAAAAATACTCTTTCCATCCCATCGAATTTGGCTCGTATTTCTTTTCGATTGTTCTACCCAACTTAACTCTTTTTTTAAGAAATACTATTTTCGTCTCATTATTGTTGACTAGTTTCCCTTTTTGGACTATCCTGTTATTATTGGTCCTTTCCAAAAAATGAAATAATTTTACACTAAAAGGTATCTCGAATTTCGTACCACACATTACTTTACGCACAAAATATAATTCTCCTTAATCTACATGTAAAAAAATGAGTCAATAATATCGGGATGAAAACATTAATTATTTATTCAAAATGTGTGTACTCTATCCCCTTTTAACTCCTATAACCGTGCCAAAGATGAGATCGTATTAATACTATCCTAACTCATCGTACGGCCATAAAACAATTGGGTCGTTTTTGGTGCGGCCCTGGTCAAAGGCATTATAACTTTGGTGGTGTAATTAAAATTTGAACGTAAATTACAGCTAATCGATGAACCGTATAAGACGTATTTTACGTTATTCCAAATGTTAAAAACAATTCTGAATAGCACAGGTATCCCAAGTTACATGTATTTTGCAAATCTCAACCAAAGTGATGTTAAGGTACCAAAATATATAAAGGATTTACTAAACAAAATTTGACATAGGTTAGATTAAAATAAAATAAAAGTTTGGATTTTACTGAAGCATTATCGAGAGTATGAGACATTGTAGACTAAGATTTTAATCCATTATTAAATGAATGTCTCACGAAAATAGAGTACATTTAGGAAGACCAAGCTTACTAGATTTTATTGTGCCCATGTTTAATGCTAGTATTTTAGCCTACATATATTAATCTAAGTCAATGTAATATTTAAAATCAAATATAGTGAAGATGTTATTATTACGATTCGTTTGGGTCCGTAAAAGGGCGATTAGACGCCTATATTGGGAGTATTTAAAAGTTTACTTAGGGTAGATTGCATTATTTAGGGTAGGCCTTTCTAGGTGCATGGCGTCTTACTTATTATTCTTTCCGTTCCATCTAAAACGACAGATTCATTTTTCGACTGCTCCATTCAAGATGACCTGCTCATTTTAAAAATAATTATCTCTTCAAAATTATAGAAACTACGACACTACAAAAAAGCGATCGATCGTGACGGAAAATTCGTCAGAAACCTCGATCGATCCGTCGCTAAAATGGATTAGCGACGGATTAGCGACGAACAGGGGTCGCCGAAACCCGGTTGGTAAACGTTTAGCGACGGAATTGTGTCCGTCGCTAAAAATAGCGACGGATCGCCGACGGAAAATTCGCCGCTAATCATGACCTCGTAACGGTCGTCGATATAAATATCGTCGTTAATGAGATGCTAATCCGTCGTAATTAGCGACGGATTAACGACAAACTTATTCCGTAGCTAAAAATTCCGTCTCTACTCCGTCGTTATTCTGACTCTAATCCGTCTCTGATCCGTCGCTAATTAGCGACGGAATAATTCCGTCGCTAAATTTATAGTTTTTTTCTATTGCGTAAAAATTCCGTCAGAACCGTCGAGAATCGTCTCTAGTCCGTCGCAAGTCCGTCGCAAGTTACAGTTGGTTCAGTTATTTCACGTTGTTAATCCGTCTCTAAACCGTCGCTAATCCGTCTTTAATCCGTCGCTAATCCGTCGCTATATTTACGATTACGCACGACTTCAATTTCAATTTTGATACCAAACTGTTTTCAAACAACCAACCCAAACAAATATACAAACAACCAATTCCATCCAATTCAATCTATTCAATCCAACCAAACAAACCAATTCCAACCTCCAACCAATTCCATCCATACAATACAAACTATGAAAACAAACCAATTCAATCCATATAATACAAACTATCGAAATAAACCAATTCAATCCAAACGGCGGCGATTTCAATCCAAACAAAGCATTTCAATCCAAAATATCGTGTAATATCCAAACAATCCCATAAAAACAATTCTAAATCATGCGATAAGTTAACAAATTCATAATACAACCCGAATATGACGAAAGTGAGGGAAACGGAGCTCATATCACGAGGGGGGGAAGCGAGGCTGGCCATGAAGCGCTTAGGCCTCCGCCGAGGCCTTTGAGCTCGAATCTGTTTGCACGCTATCTCGCTCTCGGCCGCCTTGCATTCGGCCTCAGATGCGGCGCCGCTGCTGCTCGACTTCCAATCGGCCTCGGATCCAATATCTCATTGTTGATAAGCGGTGGGATCGCAGGTGGGCACTCTCCACCGAATGAGACGACGCTGGCTCGCATGTATGCCGTGATAGAGAACCGCCCAAACATCCTATTCTTTTCTTTGAGGAGCCCCAAGGACATTTTTGAGAATTTGAGTCCTATCGACGGCGCCTCATCACTCCCCCTGATTGGCTCAACTGGGTCACCTGTTCCTCAACCTACCTCGTAATATAATTTCATACAATTATTATTTAATTAAATGCTCGTTGTTGCGCTTAACGAATATACTTACCGCGATACTCAGAGCTTTCCGTCTCAGATAGCTCCCGTCATCGGTGGCATGATACTTGGAATACATCCCATCGGACATCTTCTACGGCTACTCCACGCTCTTCGCTTATAAATAAGTCAAACAAATTAAATAATTAACAAGTATCACGATTCTTAAATAAATTTACTATATCTAAAACTTCAAAGTATTTACAATCTCTCGCATACTCGAGTGCGGAGCGTGAGCCACCCCGATGCTTGACTATCCCAAGACCTCGCCATCCGCTCGGACATCCTGTTGTCGCGGCCTTTGCGCCTTCTCTGGGCGTCTGCCGAGCCCAATATGCCTTCCAATTATCCCAATCTCGCCGTGGATAAATGGAGGTGGGTTAAGCGAGTCCTTCGCCGCTTGATCTTTGCGCACGGTGGGAGTAGACCAAGGCCTCATCCATCGTATCATCCCAATAAAAATATTTCGCAAAAATATATGATTACAATATGCAAATTAAGGTCAAATCATAAATGACTTTGTATAAACAACACGAACCTCAATTCATCGAAATAAATCGCTTGAACTCTTGAGGTACCAATTTCCAATTGAAGCCGTTGTGATTCATGAATCTACGGAATGACTCAGTAATCACGCGGCTATATCATTGCTCGGACACAAAATGCTACAATTTACGGAAATAAAGACATCGAATGCTACAATTTATTTAAACCGAGACATACAAGAGATAACGTCATACCCAT
This sequence comes from Salvia rosmarinus, assembly GCA_036937905.1. Taxonomy (NCBI): domain Eukaryota; kingdom Viridiplantae; phylum Streptophyta; class Magnoliopsida; order Lamiales; family Lamiaceae; genus Salvia; species Salvia rosmarinus. Next base: position 8,094,252 of record CM072818.1, read on the forward strand.
TCACAATGGCTATCTTCTTCATCCTCTCTAGATGGCACTCCACCACCGCCGAGGGGGGGTTGTGAGAGAGTGCCTCCATGCATTCTTCTAGGTCAAGGCGGGTGAAGGCGGCGGCGTGTATGACCACAGGTGCCTCCTACGTGATGACATCGCAAACAAATGTAAAAATATTGTATTAAAATTCACAAATAATACATATCATAACGTTTGTGTGCATACTAGAAAATAAAACGTTTCTTGTGTATACTAGTGACAATTATCGTCGTCTTCATCATAACGTTTTGTGTGCATACTAAAAAATGCTATAAATTCACAAATAATGCATATCATAACGTTTTGTGTGCATACTAAAAAATGCTATAAATTCACAAATAATGCATATCATAATGTTTTGTGTGCATACAAAAAATGCTATAAATTCAAACCCTATTCATCGTCGTCGTCATCATCATCATCCAATGTATGATTGTCTTCTGACTCTGATAATTCAACTTCATCATCCTCATTATCAGATGTCTCTTCAATGTCTATGAGTGTACCATTAGGATGAAGTAGTGTCGTGTCCTCATCCACAACGACATTAGTAATCGAACCTAATGCATCCTCTTGAAAAGGGGAAGGTACTATCGATGCAGAACTCTCATCTGAAACTTCCACATTAGATCGAGCTTTAATTTTGCATACTTCCCACCACTCTTTCATAGATTGTTTTAAACTTGGATATGCACAATAGTATACTTGAATGGCTTGATTGGCGAGGACAAACGGTTCGAACTTGTTATATCTTCGGTATGATTTACGAAACCAACTTGTACTCGGAATGAATTGATAACCCCAATCGTGAAGGATCAAACCACTGCATCTAAACAATGTTGTGGTCTTCGTTGGTAGCCGGATATTCCAACTCACAAACCTCAATAATCGCCCATAAAATCGAGTTCTTGCGTTATGCACCATAAGTTTCACCTTTAATGCACACTCCACTATTCATAGTTGATCTTTGTGACCCATGTTCTAATGTGTGAAATTTGTAACCATTTATATAATACCACAGGTACGTCTTAATTAGAAATGAAGACCCTTTGGCAAGAGACAATATGAACGGATTCACAATGTTGTTAGTATGATCTTTGACCTATAAGGGGTCGATATAACGGGCCATGATGAATATTGCTTTCGATTGACCGAATGGTGAAACCGTCGGTTGAGAGTCCCAATCGCACGTTACAATTTCGATGCAAATAAGGAAACTTGTGTTCAAATGTTTCCATGCAATTGAGTGCGAATGACGCATGACCCCATCATCGACCGACGATGCATGCCAACGATATTTTCCATTGTAGCATTGGATGCATATAATCTCTGTAGTCGAGGAATTAGAGGAAAATAATACTCCCTCCGTCCCACTTAAAACGTCTCCTTTCTTTTGGACACGGTTATTTAGGAGAAAGGTATAAAGTAGTTAAAGTGTTAAAAAGTGGGTAGGTCCACACTTTTGAAGGTTAATTATTTCCTAAAATGGAATGAGACATTTGTAATGGGACAACCAAAAAAGGAAAGTAGGACATTTTAAATGGGACAGAGGGAGTACATCTTTTTATATGCTACTTGTGCTTTCCGTCGACTTCCACCAGCTCAAGTATTGCTCTTATAAAACACTTTTTAGATGACAGATAAACACTTATAAAACATTTTATTCATATAACAATTCTAACAAAATTTCGGCAGAGTAAGTTTTATAAAATTATAACAATTCACATTCAAGTTAAACATATTCACACCAAGCTTATCAATTTCTCGCAAACATTTTTATCAAACACCACATATGCGTCTGATTAACTCACGAAAACGATGAATTTATCATCCCACTTCACATCCAAGATTATCAATTTCACAAGCCCAAATCACAAGACTAAGATTCATGCATCATTTTCACTATCAATTCGGTAAACTCAATTCAATTTTCACTATCAATTCAATGCATCATATATAATATTTTCACTATCAATTCAATATCATATATAATATTTTCACTATCAATTCAATACATCATATAATAATTTTCACTATCAATTCAATATATATAACAAATATATAACAAAATAAAAAAACCAAACAAACCAACCTAGACGGACGACGACGGGGGCGGGCGGCGGCAATGGCGGGCAAGTGGGGGGCGTAATGTGGGGTGGGGCGGCGGGGGGGGTGGGGCGGGCGGGGGTGGGGCGGCGGGTGGGGTGGGCGGCAGGCGACGTGGGGTGTGGGTGGGCGGCAGGGGGGTGGGGTAGGCGGGGCTGGGTGGGCGGTCGGGGGTGGGCGGCGGCGGGGCTGAGGGTTGGGGTTGGGAGGAGGTTCAATTTCGATATGAAATTGGGGAAGAAAGCAGATCAGAATTAAACTTTTAGCGGCGGATTAGCGACGGAATTATCCGTCGTTATATTTAAAACCTTGTAACGACGGAATAATGAATGTAACGACGGAATAAGTTTAACGACGGACACATATCCGTCGTTAATTTACGCACGGAATATAAAAAAATCAAAATCATTTTAATTTAACGACGGAATACATTCCGTCGTTAAATGAGTGATCGCTTACGACGGACAATCCGTCGCTAAATTTTGGAATAAAAAATTGAATTAAAATTAACGACGGAGTTTGTCCGTCGTTAAAATAAATTTAAAAAAAACTAAAAATAATCCGCTTATTTTACTGACGGATTAGCGGCGGAATTGTTATCCAATTAAAAAATAACAAAAATTTATTTTAACGACGGATAGTGTCCGTCGTTAAATTTAACGACGAATAGCGACGAAAATGCCGTCGTTGATACTTGCGCGAAATCCCGCCATGTTACGTCGTGATCCGTCTCGATCCGTCGCAAAAAAAATTCCTTTTATTCCGCCGCTAATCCGTCATTGATTCACGACCCGCATTTCGACCGTCGCTAATCCGTCACGATCGGTTTGTATTTTGTAGTGTCTTACTTTTTATCACTTTTATCACTGACAAAAACTTGTGTCTTGCCACGCTTCGCCGCACATCGCTTTTTGTTACTTATTTTATAATATTATATTTTATTTATTAATTCATAATTAGGGTTTATTAATTCATAATTAGGGTTTATTAATTCAAAATTAGGGTTTATTATTTCCAATTAGGGTTTATTAATTCAAAATTAGGGTTTATTATTTAAAATTAGGGTTTATTAATTCATAATTAGGGTTTATTATTCAAAACTAGGGTTTATTATTCAAAATTAGGGTTTATTATTTTCAATTAGAGTTTATTAATTCAAAATTAGGGTTTATTAATTCCAAATAGGGTTCATTAATTCAAATTAGGGTTTATAATTCAAAATTAGGGTTTATTAATTTATAATTAGACTTTATTATTCAAAATTAGAATTTATTAATTCAAAATTAAGATATATTAATCTAAAATTATATTTATTAATTTACAATTAAAGTTTATTAATTTAATTAATTTATTTAGATTTAATTTAATTAATTAATTAAGATTAATTAACTACTTAATTAAGATTAATTAATTAATTAATAATTAATTAAGATGGTCTCACACCTTGTGCTGCAGAGAGACCCCTCTTATCACTTTATACCCTCTTCTAAATAATCATACCGATTAAAAATAGACTATCTTGGATGAGAAAGATGGAATATTATAAATGATCCTATTCGTTCACGGTTTGACTTTTATTTTTTGCTCAATATCCTAGTCCTTATAAATAATACTTATTGTGTTAAGATATGCACCTAAAAAGGCGTTATTTCTTGGATAATGTGCGGTGTGAGACGAAACGAAAAAGACCGATAATTGAAGGGCAAAATACTTATTTAGATCTTTGTATTTTTATTTTTTTCAAATATGCAAATAAATGTGTCTCCTTCGCTATATATATATAGTATTTTTGTTTTTTAGATAGACACCTATACCATGTTGGATTATGACAGAACTTCGATTTTCCTATCAATTCTTCATCGGAACATTTGTTATTAAGTCCTACATTTCATTAATTGATTAATTAATTTTATTGAACATATAATTAATGTGCCCAATTTGGATCTAACTTCCTTCACAAAACAAACCATTTCTTTTGAATAAATAAATCAAACATATTATGATATTTAACTTGCTCTATGTTGAGACTTGATCTAAAACATAAAATTAAATGTCAAACAAGTTACTTCTTTGGCGTATCTTAAACCTTTTTAGGATAAGGATATAGATCCAGAATTATATAACGTTAAGTTTTTATAAAGAACTTAAATTGTATTAATTAATCGTACTTATCACTTAATCTTACATTTATTTAATATTTTTGAAATTTGATTATGTATTTATCATGGTAATTAAATATATGTAATTTTAGGGATAGAGACACTTAGAAAATAGAGAGAGTATATTGACAATATATTGTCATATAGAAGACACTGGTTGAAACGTTAATTACGAAAGCAAAAAAGTAACGTAAAAAAACTGTCTAAAAGTAATTTTTTTTCGTATCATGGGGAACACGCATCCGTTACCTACGGTATGTACTGAGTAAACCCTACTTTCATATACAATATGCCTACAAACCACACAGGACAGGTAAACCACATTTGGAAAACCAAGTGTGACAGACTCAAACTTATAGATGGGTTTGGTGGGATTCGAACCTGTAATCTCTCGACCATAGGAATTCACCTTAACCATTGGACCGTCCTTAGAGGACAAAAGTAACATTTCTACAATATCTCCTAAACGCTCAAAGTGTAGTTTGTAGCCTATTTTACATGAGCAAATTGACCAAATGCACAACTCAGATAGCGGTTGCGAATTTCCCTCGTTATTAAAGAAAAAATGCCACATATATATTCTCTAAATATGTGTTTCATAACGAATAATTAATTGTGAGATGGAATGAGGAGTTGCTGCTGATGTTCACATCTCTCTTCCAAATCGCCAATTGCACAATTTGACGACTTTGCTTTTCTATACATAGCATAGAGTACTAACTGTGATACTCCGAGTAAAAACCCCACGCTATGCGGTACCTTCATTTATATAAAACACATTATGTTTTAATCATAATTTGCATCTAGAGAATGCATACAATTTGCGAAGTTTGTTGAGTCCTCAAAATTTTATGTCATAGAATTTGATCTGATAGTTAATTTAGGTATGAAATTCTAACTAATATGGAATGACGTTATATTGAAATCATTTTAATTTGATAGGGCAATGTAAAATAAACTAAAATAAATAGGAGACTTACTAGGAGAAAAATGTCACGAACCAAGATCGCGTAAACGGCCCATGTGAGGCCGTTGACGCAGAGGCAAAGTGAGAGCAAGAGTGGCATGTATTCTACACTCTTTGTTATCACCACTTTTTTCTGAAAAATTGTTAAGAAAAACTAATAAGTCGGGAGTTTTATCAATTTATGACCCAAAAATAGATTATCAATGTAGGATCGGGTAAATAAAAATTATCAATTGAAGACATGACTTATTAGAACTATCTATCTCACACTAAAAATATCATATACTTCGATTCTTCTTTTTCTAAATATTTTTAATTTGGGGATTAATAAATAATGAATTATGGGCAAAAATGCCCAATAAATATTAATTTTTAGCTAATTATTGGTGCCATGAGGAGAAGATTGAGAGCTATAAATAAAATTACCCATAAATATATGACAAGTTAATCGATTAACGGGATAGCCTATTAATACTATGACTAATCTGTCAGATCTAAAAAGGCCTGAAATTTGAACTAGTATAATCAAATATTGGCCCAATATATGTGTCTTGAATTAGGTCTGGCCCGTATATTCCATACAACTTTATTAGAAAAGAGTATACCTAGAGACTAAAGTTATAATATACTAGTATCACATGGAAAATTTTGTTGACATCTTAAAAAGGTAGCCGAAATAGTTATTTATCACTTTGATCAATTTATACATTTCTCCTAAATAACCGTATCGAAAAGAAATAGGTCGCCTTGAATGGAATTGAGGAAGTACCTTTATTTTGTTTGTTGAGGTTTTACTAGCACATAATTATTTTAGAATTATTAATTATTTAACAAAGGTCTACCTTACAGAGGAGAGTAATAAAAGCAATCAAGCAAACAAAGTCTTACATTTTATCTCTATTAAAAATTATGGCACGATATACTTTTCTATAGTTCATCTCTCTCTTCACAAAACACTCAAAATTTGTCGTTTTACTCAAAATATGTCGTTATCTTCTCTTTGAAAAAGTAAGGTATATGTCCTCATTAGAAGATCAAAAGATATATGAAGAATAAAGAATTTATCTTTCATTGCACCTAGCCCCTCCAAACAAAAATAAAGAAAGATGAACTATGGTTTCCAAAAACTTAATTCAGTCAGTTAAGATATAGAAGATTTGTAAAAATGATCAAATATCGAATTTTAGCAGCCGTAGTGTGAGATTTTTATTTTCTTTAAAGTTGACTCATTGTGGGTATTATACAAAGTTCCTCCTAGATAATCACCGTGATTTACCCCCTCAGATTCTTTTCACATTTTCACGGGATTCTGGTGTGGAACTCCCCAATGAAAGCTTCGCTTTTTTGGATAAGAAAGATGAACTACCCAACGTCTTCACTAAAAACATAAAAATAAAGCTACCTATTTTCGAGTTGTATAAATTTAGCAAAAAGTTAGTCTAATTTATGCACACAAAGAAAAAAAAAGTAATATATGAATGGTAGCTAATTTCTTACCATGATAGACAAAGGGGAAGCGTAACGAAGAAGGTTGAAACATGCACACATAAACCCTGTGAAATCGATGCTTGCTTCTCCCTCCAATTCCCTGTTGCTCACCCATATCGCTGCCACCACAAACCCTGCATCCATAACCGCCGCTACCGCCGCCGTCCACATCTGAAACCGACACCGGAAAACCACTCGTATTATATATACAATTAAAATATATCTTCACATACGTGTGCGTGAAATGTAATTCTTTTTTCAGCTAAGCATTTCATCAAACAGTTACTGCCCAAAACTCAGAAAAAAGAACCCTATCTTCGTCTTTCCTCCTTAGATCCGCAGTCCTCACCACACACACACACACCAAATCCAGAATAACAAATTTGAAGTTACCCTAGTTTTAGGAGGAGCAAATAGGAGATAGAGAGAGAGATAGACGGTGGAGATAATGATGCCAGATCCATTGACGGTAGCAATAAGCAATCCATCTGGTTTGATGATTCCGTAGTAAGTCCATAGCGATGCATTCGACACCATACATATGTATGGGAAGCCCGAGAAATCTTCCGTCGATCGCTTCTTCACTATCCTCGAGAAAGTACCTCTGCAACCAACACAATCAGAACCGTTCATTTCAAAATATATTTCTATCTTCTGTTAACTATAATATCAAATAAAAAGATTGAAAAAGAATCGTACATGGGCGATAGCAGTATTAGAAATGCAGAGATATTACCTGAAAAGAGAAAAAAGAGGGGGAAATTAATACAAGATTTGAGTTTGGTTAATAGTAAGAATTTCGGTTGGTACCTAGAACCCCAAGCAAAAAACTGAGCTCTACCATTGTTGTTTGATGAACATAGACAACATAAAATATATATGTATATATGTGTTTTGTTTAAAAATAAAAACTGACCCACGCCATTATGTGAGCACTGCCTACATATGTTTAGTCTACTTAAGTATTTTATAAATTTTTATACGATGGGAATCTTAAGAGAAGGGCTCGTAAGAACATCATTGTAAATGATATATTTATTTAAAATAAGTGATATATTTATTAAAAGTGATTGATACATTTACTCATACCAAGTAATACACTAATCGTAGTATTCACAACAAGTGATATAATTAGGTGTGTATGGATTGAACCCGAGCGAAAAACCAATCGAACCAATAGTTTTTATTGGTTGATGCAGCTTTAAGAATATCGGTTATCTCTTGGTTCAATATATATTATTTAATAATTAATGTACATATATAAAATGGATATGTATAATATAATTCGCCGGCTCTCGAAATCGATCGGTTTTCTCAATTTGGTTTTAGGGTCGATTCAAAATTTAAGGTCGGTCGATCGATTTGGTTCAAAAATTTGTATTTGATTTGGTTTTTGGTTACGTAATTTTGATTGATCGGTCGAATCGACCTACAAATGCACCACCCTAGATACAATGACACATTTTATTTAGAGTATATGATGCATTTATTAAGAACAATGATACACTTATTCGAGACAAGTGATATATTTATTCACAACAAATGATCTGATGACACTATTTATAGATCGGACAAATCGGACAAGTTTGGGCGGCTCGAATCGCGAGATGACCTGACCGTAGGGTGGATCCTAACTAACACCCTACTTAACTTTTTGTCATCTTCAAATTACAAAGTATTTCGATTTTTATAGGTGAATGAAGCTGTCAAATTAAACTTACTAAGAATAAAATAAATTTACTTTCTTAACCTTACTAATTACAATGATTAATGCATACACATAATTATTTATCAATTTCGAAAAGTATTAAAGATGAGTAAAATGGGAAAAATGTCATTAAGTTACTATCAAATTATGAACTATATTATTTATTTAAAAATAAGAAAAAAGTGTCAATATGACATCTAAAAAAAATTGGAGGAAATATATAACATTAAAGTTTAATTATTTTCTTTTTTAAGTTCAAATGGAAGATAAAGATAATAAATGAGTTACAAATTTGATAATATGATTTATAAACTGGATGGTTTCGATCACAATTTATGAGAGAGAAGAAAAGGTTATATTAACATGAATTAAATATCAGCAACACTTATTGTGCAACATATTGAGAATAACATATTGATTCTCAATATGTATATAGTTTAAGTAGTGGTAGATATATATAAATTAGGCCAGCTCGATCAGTCGCATCACATGTTTAAGTTTAACCTTATGAATTTCGTCGTCACGTGCTCAACAAATCAAATACGTTACATATATATCCCAATATTATATGATACATTATTGCAAACACGTAGAGTGCATCTATATTATATGAAATTAAGATATAAAAATATACAAATACTCGAAGACTCAGTATTTGTCTGCAAATAGGAATATTGATTTTTGAAGAGTCCTCCAAACACTCCAACCATGTAAAGTAACTATTGCGTTAGCAGCTAATTATTTCTTGCTCCAAATCTATTAGGTTTTAATTAATTGAGTCGAGCTTATGGGAACAATGTTAGTTATTTCTTTAAAAAAGAAATATCTTTTACTTTTCACTTCGTCGTATTTTAATTTTATAATCACCTACCCAAATAAGTGCAAAGTATATACAAAGAAGAAAATACTCCGAAAATCAAACCATTTGGTTGGTCGATTTCACCGAAATAAAAATCAACCTCTATTCTCTCGGACGAATAGGAATTTGATAATATATCATGCTATTATCTTTTTGAATATACTTCGAAAACATCAACGTCTCATTGTCTCAAACCCAAAATAAAGAGATCATTAACCTAAAGTTTCACATGTAAACCAGTTTTGGCATTTTAACATAAAATCTAGAATAGGAAAAAAGCCAATTAGGGATGGACCTGACATAAAAAAATAGGAAGAAATATTAAAAATATGCTCTCTATCTAACATCATAATGACCATATGACACTTGTACAAAAAGTGTTGGATTCGGGGCCTCTTGTGAGCTTAAAATTTGCATTTAAATTTTATATTTAGAAATATAAAAATTCGAAAATTTTGGGTCCTGTTTTACAATTTGTAGAGGTGTAACAAAAAAACAATTGAAATAAAATAGAATTTGGGTCTAATTTCAGTATATTACATATATAAATACATGTGTATTTTGGGGGCCTTGTCTTGTAAAGAAGAAAAATAAGATAAAATGGAAAAAAGAAATCAAAGTCTTATATCTAAGAATATAAAAATGTGCAATTTTTGTGGACTCTTGTAGAATTGTAAAGAAAATAATAATTAAAAAATTAAAAAAATAAAAAAAATCTCTAGGTCTACTCCGGTCCCTCAATGACACTCTCTCTCTGCCTTCACACTTTCAATTCTCTAGGTCTACTCTCTTTCTCTGCTTCCATGCTTACGATAAAATATTTTAACTTTACTCGTTGTGTTTTAAATGTCCGAACTATATTTTAAAGATGGGCCAAATGCTTAGTCAGAAAGTATAATCCATCCTTTTTTGTGTGTTCATGGGAATCTAAATCTGTCATCTTTGGTGTGTGACTGAGTAAGCTTATGTTCGTGATCATAGTTTGCAAACTACACAAAACATGTAAACCATATTTAGAAAACAAAGTGTGATAGACTCATATCTATAAAGATATTGATGGAGTTCAGAACTTGAACCTTTGATTTTAGGAATATCCACTACACCCTAAGGCCATCCCAAGAGACAATATATCCATCTTTTTCTTTATTCAAGATTGATTTAGAAAGGATAACATCACTAAAATATTTTTATAAATAAACGAGAATAAGCTCGCACACGATACACAGTTCCTACGGAGACATCCAAACAGTGAAGACATTCTTTATTAATAGAGAGTCTAAGGTTCAAACTTCAGTGTTCCTCATGTTCATACTTAAATAATTTTTATTTCAACCCCCCTCTATAATAATATACTATATACCTATGCTCTATATAAAGTAATAAGATATTGGCCCATTTAGTTGGATGTAGGGATGTCAATGGGTGATTTTACCCGGACCAGAACCAATAAATAAGTAATGGTTCTGGTTCTGGAACCGACCCATTAGACATTGGACCCGGACCATCAACTATAGATCTTAAGCGGTCCGGATCTGAGCGGGTCTAGAACCAGAACCGAACAAGAACCGAAATCGAAACCGTTTCTTTATAATTTAATGGATTATGAGTGATTTCAAATCGATATGGATAAAACTAGCTCATTGATAAGCCTATTTAAACTTAGACTTATCAATAGACGAGTTTTACTCGGACCAGAACCAATAAATAAGTATTGGTTCTGGTTCTGGAACCAGGACCAGATTCGGACCATAAAATTATGGATCTAAACGGTCCGGGTCTAAAGCGGGTCTGGAACCAGAATCGAATCACTACTTTAAAATTTAATGGGTTTTGAGCGGTTTTGGATCGGTTCGGGTAAAACCCACCTATCGACTTCCTAATTGGATGTATTGATACCTTTGGGCTTTTCCAATTATCGGATCAGACTAGAGTAGGTCCGATTAAAACTTTTGACGTATTGAGGGGTAAAATTTTAATTAGCCGCTACTTTCTTGAGTCTGGGGCCCTGGGAATATATCAGGTATTTTGGGAACTTACGGTATGTTGCTATGGGTTATAAGGTAATTTTCTCAATGCAAACTTCCTAGTATGTCGGTTAGTTTGATGTTATAGTCTTGTATAATGCATTTTCATTCGGGATGAGTATATATGATAAATCGTGGTAAATCGTTGGACTCCCAATTAATTGGGATCAACAATTAAAATTAAAATCGATTAGAACTCGATAATTTGTCACATATCCTCATCTTGAATGATGCATTGCATGAGACTGTAACATCAAACTTATTCTAATATGTCAGCTTTTTATTTTAGTTGGACTTTGTAATCTCCTTGTTTATTTATAGCTTACTCAATGAAAATAGTATATAATGAGTGCTTTTGTATGAAAAGAAAGAAAAAAAAGTGGGAGATAGTATGTACTTACATTTTTCTGAAAGTTACTTTACGAATTGTGACATTTGTAACTTTATTGCACATAAGTATTTATGTAGAAACACTTCTATATTAATATCCATTTTTTGCATCCTTTTATTTCTTATCCCATTTCACATGCTCTTTTATTCCAATGTAGCAATACTTTTTCATGCCTTCAGTACAAACAATTTTAAATGTACAAGTTTTTGGATAAAACAAAATTTATATCGGCCTAATCGGATATAAGAATTTATCGAATAACGTCTTTTACCTAACGATATCGATATATACCAAGATAGCAGTTAATTTCAATGAATACTAAACAAAATTATACTTATTTATCTTTCATCTTAGCATTTGTGTAATATAAAACGTAATCATCCCCACCGCTCACCTTTATACAATTTGTTTAATTTTTCCCTAATCTCACTTGAACAACAAAAAATAGAAACTCGTTACTAACATTAATAAGATACAATAAAAAATTAATTCAGAAATGGTTAATTGTAAAAGATAATAAAACATGTGTGTGAATTTGCGAAATCTCCAATATATTTAGTAATGAAACAATGTCGTTTTAATGATACATAATGAACAACTTTTGCTGAAAAATATGGGAATGGTGTACTTGCAAAAATAAATAAATTAGAAGGTATTATTGTTATTGGCTTATTGCAATGTCTTTAAATTCACGTGAAAATTATAAATTTAAATAAATATTGTATTATTTCTGAAAGTTAACTCATCCAAAAATAACTGAAGACAATAAATTACTCTCTCCATTCCAAAATATGTCATGTTTGGAAATAAAATTAACTTGTCCCTTAATAAGTATTTTATATCAAAATTCTATCTATATAAAAAAAGGTATCCATTTTACCATACAAATTCTTTATTTTTTTTTATTTTTTCATGATATTGTTAGGGATAAAATAGCAAATTTACCCAGTTTTTGATTATACAAATTTTTAGATGTAGTCCTTCTCAAATGAATCTCCAAATGATTTTATAATGTTTTTCATAAATTTCAGCATCTGTCACAAATAATAGAAACAGACAAGCTACAGTTTATTAATGGGTACTAAAACAGATTTCCTAGTATTAAATTCTGTCCCACCCAAAAGCCTAACGGTCAAATTTTTCGATCCAGTTGCGTAAATCTTAAAGCCCTCATCCTCCTCCAAATCCATCTACACCATTTCTCTGGAAAAATAATCTCCACCAAAAAAGAAAAGAATTAAAGAAAATCAAGAAAAGTTTTTGGCAAAGAACCAACCCATTCAACATGGGATGTTTTCCTGCTTGTTTTGGGCATTTGAGGCGTGATCTAACCACAAATAAGGTCCAACATCAGGTAAAATTCACCTCACTAGATTTTTGTAAAACCTCTCTGTGTGTGTTTGTGTGTGTGTGAGAGAGATTTGCTTTAGAATGAATATAATTGTAGATTTTGTTGTTTGGTTATAGTGTTTGTCTGCCAGCATTGAGCAGCATGAATCTGTCAAACTCTTACCAGAATCACACAAGGAGGAGGAGACTGTGAATCCCATCAAACTTATTTCACAATTTCAGTAAGCTGCCCTTTTCTTTTCTTTTTTTATTTTTCTTTGTAATTGTAAATCTTCTACCTCCGTTAATCCTTGAACACATCTTTGGTTGTTTAATCAGAGACATCATCAACGAAGAAGAAATAGTTTCCGATCACTCAAATGTCGCGAAAGATACAAATGAAGTCGCAAGCAGCAGCAACAGTGATAAAAAGTTGGTGGAAAATGAAAATGGCCAAGTTGGAAAGGAGAAAGAGAAAGACACTTTGAATCAAGACTTGTTGATGAACGAGAGAGAATGTTTAGCAAAAGAATGCAGCCCTGCTGTTCAAGAAGAGTCTTGCTGCAGCTCTCTGTTCACTCTATCAATAGATTCCAGGAAGCATTTCTTTGCTGCAGAAATGGGAGAGAAAGAGGTCAGCAGCCTACTCAAGATCAAGAAGCATGAAGATGAAAAGGAGACTTTCCCTTTGAGCAAAGATTCCATGATAGAGCAACATTCCTTTGACAAATCGAAGTCAAAGAGTGATCGTCCGTGCAGAGGAAATGACAGTGAGATGGCAGTCGAGACGAGCCTCTCGAGCTGGTTAGTTGTGTCTGAGAAATCGCCGCACAAAATGAGTGTAGGAAGCTCGCCGGAGAGTGAGAACAACTATGGAGATAGGCAGATTTTGGGAGCGATTGCAGATATCAAAAGGTTGAATAAGGTTTCATCAACAACAACATCATGTTGCAGTGGTGATGATCAGCCGGGCGTTGGGACGGTGGGCTGTTACTGGCAGCAAAGAGGCGCCGTAGATGGAGAAGTTTCAAGTGTTGGGACTAGAGTTTTAGGGAGTGCTGAGGATTCTTAGATTGTATGAATTCTTGGACCATGTTGTTTTAGCTCAGATGAATTGATTTCAGTTCTTGTATAATAACCATTTGTTATTGGAGTTTTTGATACTAACTCGAGATGAAATAAGTTGCAATTACTTTGATTTTCACATTTAATTTAACATGTTAGTACAATTTTTAACAAGGATCGAATTTTAACGCATCCAGTATTTGTATTACTTGTACACATAGATCATGCTAGAATACATGTCCACATATTTGATCTACACCAAAAGCAAATAATCGCACTACGTTTTGAAGCTTAAAGTCGTGTCGAATTTACTAGTTTGTGTAAAAGCTGCTATTTTCGATACGATTATTGCTAGTTTTACCCATGGCTAGGCTAGTAGACATCAATGCACAACAAACAAATGGAGTTTTGCCCATCTTACTTTTATTGAACAAGAAATAAAATTATTTGAACTTAATTTACAAAAGCTAAGCAAATGGCGTATACATTTTTCTTCATCTTTAACTGGGGAGAAAGTAAACATGGTTTAGGACGAAAGATTTCAGCACAATCTTCCTCCAAATGCTGTGGGAGAAAATACGAACGAACATCAGTGTATGCTGTAGGTCCAATATGCAGCAGTGGCCATGAGGACTCAACATGTAGTACTGCAATTGTTAAATAGTTGCAGTTATGTGGCCGATTTGCGAAGGAAAACGTATCTGTTATACATCATGAAATAGCCTCCGGATTTGATCCACTGCTGCAGGCATCAATGTGATCGGGCAGCGTTTGTACTGTTGGCATGAAGAATATAAAACAACGTTACACTCGAAAGAAGGATAAAGAGACAATATTAGTAACTCAACCATCAATGTCCTAGAGTTTATGAGAATTAATATGGCTCCTCCATAGAGTTATCTCAAAACTTCATTGGTTTCTTTCCACCGAGATCACCTATCCTCACAGAAACAGTGGCATCTATCCTCATAATAATGTTGGAAAAGAAGAGACCGTTACCTGATTGGTATATTTAAATATGCAAGTATAGCAAAATACAAATCCTGAAACGGCCATTACTGATGGATTTGCACGCTTCTGCAAACATAATGGGCATAGTGTCCTATCTTGGGGTAGTGGAATCCCCTCCTTTGCGACCTGTTTACGAGCATATATGTTAGGAAAGGAGTAAACTTTGAAACTGTCCAGGATATTAAGAGAAATGGCAAAACAAAGAAGGAAATGCAATTATCTTTCAAGTTGAGCAATTGACCTTTGGAGGCGGAGGTGGTGGAGGAGGAGGATATACAGTCGGGGCTGACATTCTTTCTTCAGCAGACTGGTACCACCATTCCATCATCTGAGCAATCACATATTAGTACTGTGAATGACAAGGGAGAAAACACATTTCCAAAGCATGAGCCTAAGCCTCTAAAATACATAAAACCGGGAATTTTTATGTGAGTAGTTGTGGCACGGTGCGGGGGTTTGAGGATTTGTCAACTTGAGATTTCGGATGATTAGCCTAAATCTGAGTCTGCAAATATTGGCACTTGTGTCTACGGAGGATTTGTCAACTTGAGTCTGCAAATCTTGGTACTTGTGACTTATAGATCTGAGTTTAAACTCCTATTCAAATTGCCCATCATCTATTAGTTGAGTCTGGTTCCATTGGTCATTGATCAATTAGTTAATTGAGCCAGGTACTAGAAGGAACTATTACCTAATCCTATGTATTTTTGAGAAGTCGATACACTGTAATACCTCCCCGTCAGAACAAATGTAGTATTTCTCAATTTCTGGAAGCTTTACAATGCTACATTTTTCAAAGTTGTAACATAACATTCATCAGCAAGAACCACACAAACCTCCCCCCAACCCCCGGCGCGATCAAAAGAAAAAGACAATGTTACCCTTGCTTCCTTCTCTGTTGACTAATATTGCTTGGTTGTTGGTTTTATAGTAACTAAGGTATAGGAGTGAAGATAGTTAAAGTCATCCTGAATTCACTGAAATTGTATAAGATCCTCAACTATTAAGGTAAAGAATACTTCATGGAAGTTGGAACACATTGTGTTGACTATGAAAAAAATATTACTTTATGCAAACACATTAAAGATAACAACACACATATAACAACATGATGAAGTTTTTCCATACCCTTGTTCATATTCAAGGCATACCACATACTTGGAATTGTATCAGTTTCAATTAACATCAAATAGCAATTGTGATGCAACCATATGCAATGGTTTGGTAATTAGTTCATGAAGTGCATATTTCAATACTTACTTTGAAGAAAAATACAGCTGCAATCAAACCGGTCTGCGCATAGTCAAGAACAGCATATGCACAGCTGAGTAAACCACCTTGTAGTGCCTGAGATGTAATTTGGAAGAATTGATTCAGTTAGAAACCTACGTAAGTGCAATTCTGAAGAATTAGTTTGATGGAAAGAGAAGTACAGGTTTGGTAGATCTTTTTCTTTTCCTTTTCGGGGTGGGGGGGGATTAGGAAATCACCACTAACACCAGGATAATACAGAAACCTCGATAAAGAAACATCCAGTGATAATATAAATAAAAATAACAAATTCCACCCATAAAGGCATTGCCTATCCCTGCTTAATCCAGCAAAGGTTAATAGAACAGTGAATTTATTATCCACAAACAAAAATTGTTTTGTTATTAAAAATTGAACATCCACATAGCTAACTGAAATTTATTCAAGCATAAATACATAGCCAATAAAGCAAAATCTACATGCGCACCTTTAGCCAAGGGGAGCCACGGAGTCTCTCACGTTCACGACTTCTTATTTTGAAACTTTTGAAGATGTATCCATCTATCTTGACATTAGAAAAGAAAAAGCTCAATATAATATGAGAAATGAATGCACAAGAAGGATGCTTGCTGAATCCGGAATGGTGTTAGTAATTGATATTAGACAATTGGTGGGAAATAGTAATAGGTAAGTAAGCCTACAAGGTTCCAAGGAACACATCATTGTGAAAAATAAGAATTGTAGAACTGAACTACAAATGCAAAGGTCACAAAATTAAAACAAAGGACATGCTTCCTGTCCTAAAATGAAGCACTGGACCACTTCATAATAATGACTATTAAAACTTGTCAGTTAAAACATCTAGTAGTGCATATTCCATGCACGAGATTAGGAACATGAGGAAAAAAGTACACTTCCCAAACTTAGAAATATACACCTAAGAAGCAATCATGATTTTCATATGCTACTGGCCTCAACAGGATTTGAAGTCTTATTAACTTTATAATTCTTTAAAAGATGTACACCATAAGAATCAAGACATGCATAAAAGAAACCATTTGAGACTCGAGAAACCTTCAGCACGGAAAACTTACCAGCTCTTGACCAGTCGCTCGACAAACATGAATACCAAGTGCATGTAATCCCAGAGAGTAGAACCCAGTGGCATCCAACAAGTATAATAGCTGATAAGCAAAACATAATCCTGCATATCAGAACCTACATTAGAAGAATGATGACAATAAACTCGGGTTAAATGATAATAGAATGCTCTGGCATGGTTATTTCAATTTGACTGCTATGCATACAAATTTGACAAGTTCTTCTAGAACAGGCAAATTATGGGATTTTGCTTAGCAGAATCCAGGTTAGAACAGGCAATGTTCCCAAACCAAAAGAAAATGAAAGGGGCATCAGTCAGACTCTGCATTATGTAAAGTAAGAGACAGAAGCAAATCAATGAAAGCAAGCCATAAGCAGTGATAAGCTAATTATGACTGATAACTTGGTCATAATAATTTCCACAGCACACAAGTGAAATTGGTCTTCATAACTGATCCAGAAAAGCATATTCTTAACATGCAACAAAGTCAAGAAATAAGCTAGTCTCCAAGGAGCTTCAGCAGAAGAATGTAAAATCATATGTAGAGAAAAAGAAAAGGAACAGATTCTCAATTCCTCATATCTTAAAGAAGGAAGAGGAGAAATGGTGCAATCTATAAAGGTTTCTTAATACAAGTAGTGTGCTGCGGCCAATAAGGGACAAATTGACAAAAAATAATGGATACCTGGTCCTTAACACCTCGTAGCAAAAATGGGTAAAAGTATAATGAATCTACTTTGATAAACATTTCTGTCTTATCAAATTGTTTAAGCTTCAAGTAATAGACTTCAAATTTTATTTTCAGTGCGTAATATGATTCAGATCTTTGTCCGAAATTTTAATGAATCAGGTTCCGCCATTACCTTTCTACAAAAAGGTTACTTTAAACTGCTGTCAAGAAATTCTTTATAGCTGATTCACATACCTAATATTACCCTCTCTATGTCATGTCCTGGAGGTGTGAAAGTTGAGACCTAACATCTTATCTCCAACTCATAATATCAAATACATTGGCAATGCAAAATGAAGACATTTATATCTTTAACTGGCATCCTTAGATCCCCTTATCCTTAAGATCCTTTCAATGGAGAAGTAGACGAATAGTTCAAAAAACGGAAACAACAGATCTGAATTTCGCAAGTCAAATATGAACAATAAAAAAATGCAAATAATTCAAAGTAAAGGGTAAAACTTATGGACCTTCATTTCCAGCATGCAGCCAAGGGTAGCAAGCACCAACAATCTTCCTTAACCTCTTGACGCAGCGAGCTCTAGCTGATACTGAAACATTTGAGCCGTCCCTTGGCCCAAAGGAATTATTGCCTCTACCAACATAGTCATCATCAAACCTTTCATCACTATCTCCCCAAAGACTTGCCTGAAGACTGGCTTCTCTTTCCCTGTTGTAAGTTGATTGAAGTTTTGACTTCAAATATGGTAAAACAACCTGCCAAAGAGCAGATGAAGCATTCATCATGAATAAAATATACAAGCATTACTAGAGAAGAAAACTGACTGGTGATAAGTAGTTTGGAACAATAAATCGAGTTGCAAGATGATCATTAAGTAATATCATAAGCATATATGAACAGGAAGTCAAGATGATGTTGGTATTGCCCTATTTGTCTCCATTTCATATCACCCTCTTTTGCTTCCTAAGCATGTGATCTGAAGAACACTATACGGTGCCAATTTAGTGGACAAGAATGGTTAGAGCATATGGTTGCACAGGTCTGCAGATTTAAACTGTATTAGCAAGTTTTGATGCTGTTTACAACGTCAGAGTGGCATTGTAGGGGCAAAGAAAAGTGCTTCATAGTTCTTATAGTCACCTCCTAGAAAACTAAATTCAATGGCACATGATCCGTTGACATGTATCTTCTGACAACTGTTCGTATGTGTAGTAACCATGAGGAATTTTTGAGAATGTGCTGTCAGAGTTTGATGTTTCAGCTATTCAACTTCTACAATGAACCATTCTACCAACAATGGGCTCAATGCTTTCTCTAAGTTATCAATCATAGGGTTGAAGGCTGACATCAACTTATAGAAGGCCTCAGCTCTTTAGAAAAGAATAAATTGATAAATCAATGCTTCGAGATAATATTGGACGCTTCACCCTAACATAGAATTCAAAACTGCTTGATAATAAAGCACAAGAGTTGAATGATCCACCAAGACTGCTGCATTTGAAAGTAATACATGAAAAAATGGTTGCTCATTCCTTCAATTAAAAAAACTCAATGAGATCAACAGACGGCCCATTGAAAGGATAGTGGGTCACTCCAAAACACCGAAAATACAGTACATTAATAAAAGGAATGCTAATTTTGCAACAGGTAATGTAATGAGGTAAAAAGTACAATGTAGCATAGCAATGTCAAGAAAACTATAAGTAAGTAGTCCTCAATTTCCTCCAGACTAATTGGTTACTGAGTAATTAAGAATATTCTTACCAGAAATACAACTGATAGCACCTTTTGACGTTTATGTAAGCCGGTGTGACGGACTTCATCACTGGAATTTGTAAGAAAATTGCCCTTTTTCAATTTGATCTTAACACCCCTTCGCCGTAAGCCATATAAAGACTCCGAAAAAGAAGCATCTGAAAACATCTTGGAAGAAATCAGCAAATGGTAACCAGTATGCACCAATCAGTACGAAAGGTGGAACTTCACAGTCACTATGACTCCCTTTTAGTAGCAGAAGCCAATAAAGCAATGTTTGCCGAACTCACATGTTGAGTAAAACCAAAGCATGACAATATTCACCCAACGTGAAACAAACAGCAACAACTATTACAAGCCAAAATTTTGAGAAAAAGTTATTGCGTCAACTTTCACCTGTAGTGCGCAAACTGTGAGTTTCGAGGACAAGCATAAGCAGAGCAAAAAACTCATCTTCATAATCCAAGATTTTATGAATGAAAGGCCTTCTAAGAGCAAATACCTGCAATTAAGAGACAAAATCTCGCCTTATATCGTCCCCACCAATTACATGACAAAAAGTTTTCGGCATTAAAAGTTAGTAGAGTCCAGAAATGAAGTGTATAAGCTTGAACGAGATTATATGTTTTACCACCATAAAATCCTTATTTTTCCCCCAATCAAAATAAATAAAAAAAATAATATTCAAAGAACCGTTGCGCGAATTTTCTTTTACCAAGTCCATATAATTGCGTATAAGAGACGTCATGTTCGATAGATAACATATTGTTTATCAAAAAACATTAGCTCCAATTATTTATAAAGCTCAGACTCCTACTCTTATCATCACAGTTTAGGAAATTCCAACATCTTGAGATAACTTCTCCCGACGCAAGTAAGCAAAGATCATTAAATTATTAGGTTTGTCAAAGAAAAACGAAATTGCAGCAAACGGAATTCTGGAAGAGTAAAAGGGAAATTGAGAAGGCAAAGGGGCAGAAACTGAGGAGACTATACGTACGCCAAGTGAGTAAGTCAGAGCGGCGCGTACACTTGACGGCAGCTGCTGGGCGGCAGACATCTCGAAGAATGTCGGCCGCGTTCCTTGGCCTCCCACCTGAAACAACATCTTCTCTCTCTCTCTCTCGAGTTTCTCTCTCTGTATGTATGCTCTTCGTCTTCACTGCTTTTCATGTGCTATTCCCCGTAAGTTTTTATAAGATTGGCAGTCTGGTCCTCAAAGAATATAGATTTTTCACTTGAGTCCAAAAAGTTGAGATAAACCCCTAAAGACCCACTAAATATATGGTTTTTGCACTTTAATGTCATCTTTGGTTAATTTTGTCTTGTGTAAATCAAAAAATTTATGTCAAACCAATTAATGGGTCAAGATTAATTTTACAGTACTCATATCAAGATTCAAATTCATATTTGATGCACCTTATTTCTGTACAAACAGAAAATAATAGAGGTAAAAATTCATTATTTGTGACTTTTTTGACATTTGATTGTATTCAAATTCAAAACATGAGTTAAGGAGTAAAAATAAATAAATTATTAAATGTATTTTTTCACTATTTCTGAAATTCTATGATTTGGGTCATACGAATAAGTTTCCTTCCTTACACACAATTATTACCATTATATATATTTACAGAAGGGGATTGTTTTATAAATTTTGATATGCTTATTAGTTTCCTATTATCTACTGTATTTAATTTAATCTTATATATTTAATTTAAAAGCAATTGTGGTATACAATACATTTCTTTAGATGAATATTGCAATTCTCAAAATAAGGTTTTAAGTTTTTTTTTTTTTTCAATGTGGTGCTCACTATTAAGGGTTTAATTAATATGGCTAAGTATGTTTTAATAACTCTCGTTGTCATGCGGAACAAACACTATTAAGAGAGTGTTTGGCCGAGCTTATAAAAGTTTTTAATTAGTGTTAGGTAAAATAAGATTCATACAACCTATAAATTGTGAATATAAACTCCAACGACTTATAAAATCCCAAAAAATAGGTTCCTTAATCCCAATTCATTTTTTTATAAGTTCATAAGCAACAAAGAATTTAGTCAATTAGTTTTACTATAATTTGTTATTTTCAGCATATAACCTATCAATTTCATCCTCTTCAATTTTTACTATTATTTCTCTAATTTATAAACCCAATTATCCAAACACTTTGACAACTTATAAACTTCTAAGATATTACATCTTTATAAAATTTTGAAATCATATAAATTATTAAAGCTTATAAACGCTTTAAAATAAACTTACTCAAGTATTATTTCAACACTGTATGCAATTAAAAAAAAAAGGTTTGTAGCTTAGTAGGTGGGGATGTGTGTCCGGTGTGTGCGCCTGTACACTGCGAGACACGGATTGAATTTAAATACTAATATAAGAAATACATCTATTGCAAATTTCCAAGACACTATATTCATCCCTATTATATTTTAGGTTTAATTAATGATTAGAAGTTTTTATTAATTTTGAAATAATTAAATTAGTATAACTGAATTAAAAGTTAAAATAGTGGAACTGTATAAATATAACAGTATATAGGCATCGATACAAACAATTGCATCACACTACAATTTAAAAATTCAAGCATAAAAATAGATATTTAAAATGAAAGATCTGATATCGACACATATAGTATCATATACTATGACATGCACTCTATTATATCCAATATGTATGTAACATATAGATTATGTACTAATTTACGCATGTAACATTAGTAAATATTATAGTGTATATATACATGCAACATACATATCATATGTAATTTGTGTGTGCTATTAATAAATGTTCATATATAAACATGTATGAGCAGATATAATAGGATGAAAAAGTTGGAAAAATTCAGTGTACTGTTAATTAATGTTCATTCTATCAAATTCAACGATTGCTTGACGGAATATGATTGTCAAAGATTGCTGCTCGGCAATCGCACAAAAGCAACTATGTCAACCACAATATTTTATAACTGTGCAGTGTAAAATTGGCTATAACCCCCCTGTACTTCACAATTGCTTGAGATGAGCTTTGGTTAATCACAA
Organism: Salvia rosmarinus; assembly: GCA_036937905.1. Lineage (NCBI taxonomy): Eukaryota > Viridiplantae > Streptophyta > Magnoliopsida > Lamiales > Lamiaceae > Salvia > Salvia rosmarinus. The sequence goes on from CM072818.1 coordinate 8,117,244, forward strand.
GATAAGCACATAGCAGAAAAACAAAACTATACCAAAATGCAGAACCACTTACAATCACCACCGATCAACGTGCATCTGTCCAGCAGAATTCGGTGGTTGAATCCGGAGTCGCAAGAAGGTTGAAAGGTTTGCCGATGCTATCTTTCAAAATGGAGATTTGGCCTTCTTTCATTAGTATGTCTTCATCAAGGGCCTCTATTTTCTTTCTCAGAGCGTTAACCTCAGAGTTCAGCAACATGTTACTCTCGGTATACCGCTTTACCTCCTCCCACATCATATCTCTCTCTTCAGATACCTTTGGTAATACTCCCCTCAGTATTGCCAACTCCTTTTTGCAGTCTTGCAGATCCCCGTGGAGCTGATTGACAGTCTGGTCCTTTTTAATCATCTGACATACAAGGAAGACACAAAATCAATGGATTATACTTCACATATATTTTCAAAATCCAATGTATATTATTGCATAATATTGCATGTTACAAAGAACATCTACACTGTTTTGAAAACACAGAAATATGGAGGGAAGTTTGGTGCTTCCTGAGTTGATGATCTTCTCCAAAAGCAATTCAAATGGTTTCATCCACACTGTACCACATGTATGTATGGTAATAATTATCAATTTATTTGGTGGTACTCTTTACAAATTCGTGCAATGAAAATCCAGACATTTTTCAATTTGAAGGGACTTTCCAATCACCACAAGTAGTATGCAGGAATGACACCTCGAAGGGAGAATAACATGAAAACTTGTGTTCAAGTGCATCTATTCGTTTACTATCGTTTCACTAAAGGCACAGTCTTAAAGAACTTTTCAATAAGAGGCACAGAGTTTGGGCACATGATGAGCACATATGGCTGTTTTAGACTTTTAGTTCTATTTAGATAGCTGGCATGTAATTTTTACCAAGGAGAAAATACAAACTTTGAGGGATTATTAATATTCATATGAAAGAGCACCATGCACATTAAGTGAAAGGAGTAAGCACATTCAAATAATCAAATAAACAAATATACAGGGGCAGGGGTATGATTCACATAATTCCAGTATAATTTTCACAAAATAGCACCTGTATGCTTAAGAAAATGTAACTGAGTTGCTACATGGGAAAAAAATGAATGCCAGTTGACTCATCTCTACAAGGAATAAATATCTTTCATGTTAAGTTCACAAAGAAGGAGGAATTACTGTTCAAATTTACCTGAAGTTCAACTTCTTTCATCTTGTGGTTTACGCAGGAGAAATTATCCACTGCATTTTGGACCTCACTTTTGAGAACATCATTGCCTCTAATAGCTGCAGCAAGCTCAGCTTGCAACAGCTCCACGTCAAGCTCCCTGGAGAAAAGCTTCTCACGCAACAAACTGGTCAACAGGGTCTCTGATTTCAACTCTGATCTGATTAAGTCCTGGAATGTAAACCAATACATTGCATAAAGTACATAGGAACGAGATAAAAAGGAGAAAATGGCATTTAAAATGTATATTAAAGTCCTAAAATACCTCTGATATTTGCTCATTACATTTGTGTGATTCATCAACTGGGTGGCACTTCTCATGCATCATAGTGGATTTCTCTTGAAGGACACTGGACATGGTCTTTGTACTTGTTGCTAAGTTCTCAGCTGCCCGCTCTAGACCTTGGAGCTTCACTTCATATTCGACAAGAACATGGCCATCGAAACATGTGATAGAACCTGGCCCTTTGATCAGATGGAAGCCACCATTGGTTTTAACATATTCAATTAAATTCCTGCCAAGTTGACTTGTCTCAGTAAGCAGTGGGAGCATTTGATTTTGCAAGCAGCAAATACGATTCTGTAGTTCCTGATCCAACTTAAAAGTTGAAAATCCACCTTCCTTCCCATAAGTTTTCAGACGATCGAGCAGATCAATGTTCTCACGCCTAAGTGAATCAACATCGACCCTATATGATTCCACCTCCTTCCTAAGTGCATGTTCCACTCCGGTCAGCCTCACATGTTCGATTTGCAGCTTTGCAATCCCGAAGTCAAAATTATCCTTAGAAAGTTTCTTACCAAGTTCCTCACATAGACCTCGTAGTCCCTCAACCGTCCTCTCTTGGTCATTACAGGTCCTTTGGAGCCTACTTACAGCTTGGTGCATATCCTTAGTCTCACATACCTTATCCTCATACTTCCTTCGGATGCAATCACTTTCTTCTTCTACTGCCCTAGCTTTGTCTTGCAATTCAGATAGTGTTTTCTGCAAATAATGGTTCTCCTCCCTAGTTTCCTTAACTTGAGTAGATAACTCAACAAGTTGTTTCTCTGAGTTTGTAATCTTGGTTCTAGTTTCCATATCCCTTTCACTAGAGGAAGAGACTTCTTTTTTTTGGAGGGAAACATTCTGCTCTGCTAGTTCCCGCACCCTTCCCGAAGCCTAAGTTCTTCGGCCTGTAATTTCTCGAGCTTGAGTGACCACTCTGTTGATCTTCTGTCTAATTCCTTTTCAAGTGCTATCTGCATCTCATTCTTTTCCTTCTCCAATCTGCAGACCTGTGCTTCTCGGTCTGTCCTTCCTAGTTTAAGTTTTCTCTAAACAAGGCCCTTTCAGCAATCCTATCCTCAAAGACTGTTGAAACCTCTACAGCCAGATTTACCTTTTCCTCTGCTAGGCTTCTAATCGTTTGGATCAATGTTGGCATGCCAAGTCCTTTTAACTGAAAAAAGTTTCCCTTTTGCAGCTCTTCTGAGAGAGTTAAGGCGCGGTCCTCAGCTTCTTTGAATTTTTGATATAGTTCAACATCATTATCTGTTACAGCATTTTCTCCAGACATGTCTTCATCACCAGAAAAAGACTCCTTTTCGAAGTATTCAGAACTTTCATCGTGGCGAGACCCATCACTAATCTCAGCGTGCCAATCTTTTGTACAATTTTTAGGAGAATCTTCATGATGATATGCATTGGCATATCGATTCAAGTTCCTCCCATAGACATCATCAATGGTGATTGGATTCTCAGAGTCAAATTCTTTTGACCTCATCTTAGCCTGAAATTGAGACTGTGAAAGTCTATCAACCACATGTTTGGCTAGTTTTTGCGGTGATTCATTGCAATATCCATTATCACTCCCATCTTTTGAGGAAAGAGGAACTTGCGACATCTTGGTTTCTCTGAAGGATCGAGACTTAGGTTTTTGCTTCCTAGCATCATGTGCAACAGGTGCAGAAAACTTTGGCGGCTTCTTTACCACATTTCCATTTTCAAATTGGTTTCTCGTGGAGAAATTGCTTTTGGTTTCATACCTTTCCATCTGTTCCCCATCAATGTAACGATCCAAAACCTTACTTGAGACGTTACTAGAGCAATAAGAGGAGATATCTGACAAATCATAGTGCGCTCCAGAAACAGTACAACCATATTGCTCCATGCTCTTTGCATTCCGAACCACAGCTGTATCAACAAGATTTGCTCTAGTTTGCCTCTCTGGAGTAAGAGTACGACATCTGAACAAGAAAGAGAATTTCAACTCAAAGAGGAATCCTATGTTTACGAAGAAAATAACATGAATTGACCAGAAGAGTATACAAGATATACAGCACCAAAATCCGCAAGGAACGTACAGAGAGCCTACCTGGATGAACGGTAATAACCAGAAGTATGTGGAGAACCATTTTGATCACTGTTGTTCCTTAGCCCTTTTCCGGTGTCATAAATAGACCCAGATGAAAACGACAAGCTTCTTCTTAGACAGGGTGTGCTACCAAATACCTGATCTTCTGAGGCATGCTTATTTCTGACAGACTTATCAACTCTCTCTGTTGGTTTCTCCCATGAAACTTGCTTATCTGTTGATGGTGGGGAGACATTATTTGATGAATGTGATCTGAAAAAGAATAGCTTCTTCATCTCTGTGTCTTTTAACTCCGACAATCACTACTTACCATTGGACTTGGCAATAAACCTGTACTGTACATGAATCAACCAAGGGGAAAAATAAAAGGAAAAAAAGTAGATACTTATATTAGTGAGCTTGCAATAATTAGGAAGCAAATAAGAACAAATCAGTTTATAACGAACATTTAGGACGATTTACATAACAGTCTAATTTCTTTCATCTTTCAAGCATGTTTGTTCAACGGTACATAGTTAAATGAGTTGAGTGTCAAAGAAGATAAAGATCGTACAGAAACATTTGCACGGAAACAAAATCAAAAGAAAGATTGCAACATATAACATGAAGTGAACACAATCAAACAAATGCGGCAGAAGTACTCTTCTGAACATCAGTTTTTTACCTGTCTGGTACATAAAAGTCAACCAACAACATCAGAGGAACTGAAGTGTCTATGACTATCGTTTTGAAAGACCAATAGTATATATATGCTTATATTATACATATATAACAGAAAGAGATGGGTATACATACAAAATTTATACCAGCTTAAAAGAAAGAGGTTTAAGAGAAGGCATACACGTTTCTTGAATAAATAACCCTTAGATTCAGAACATCTGACGTCCCTACTCAAGAAATAATTTTATAACTCCACTGCACAAAATTGTACTTGACTTTTTTAAAATATTTTAGGTTTCAGCAAAGCCGAGTAATGATTTCAGACACCACCATCACCGTTAGCAGGAATCATGAGGCTCCCATGCAATAAATAAAGCACTAATCAATGTGTCTCTGATCCATTATCACAAATAAAATAAAAAAATAAAAAATCATGTGTCAGTATGACTCCTCAAAGACCAGTCTACCCTCAATTCCCCATCTTCACACAAAATCACCTCCACCAACAATAATAACACAATAACTTCGAAGTTTCAGAATCAAATAGAAAACACGAGTTTTCTCCAATACCAAATAGTCCGTATGGGGGAAAAACAGACTCAATTTTTCATATTCAATAAACAGTGTAATCACTAATCAGATAGCAACACCTGCTAAAATCAACAAAGAAGCGCAATAAAATTTCTTAAAATTCTTTTTCCGGTCAAAAAAATTAAAAGTATAAAAAGGTGGACTAAAGAAGAAGAAGATACTTTCTGCTTCTTGAATCAGTCGGAGCTCTTCAACAAATCAATCCTCACCTTCCCAATTGCACTCCACTTAACTTAAAACAGATAAATTCAGAAAACGAAATTCCGACACCACAAATCACATTACCCTCACTCTCCATGCGCCATAACTCCTCAAGCAATAAATCAACCGTTAGTTAGAGACTTTTCAATTTCCACTTGTTTTCAACTTTTAAAACTTGAAAAAGGAGGTTAAACATTCTACAGGAAATCAAGCAATCATTCAAAAGATTAGCAACGGGGTCTACTTACCAAATATAACTACTCCACAAAATCTCGTGCACGGCACGGAGAAAAGGAGATTGATACAACAGAATGAAAAATAAATGAAGATTAACAGTATCACACAGTATAATCAATTCGGAGAGAGAAAGGGTTTGGTTTACTGACGAAATTGAAAAAGTCGGCCGTTGGAAAAATGCGGGGTTTTAAAATCTAAAAAAGAAAAAAGCGAAGAAAAATATAGCTTCATTACTGAGAGGTGAGAGTATAATGATAATTCCATCGTAAAAGATTATATAAACTGATTGAATTTTTTATTAAAATTAAAAAATTATTTTAAAAAATTATACAATAAATTTTCTAATATGTTTATATTTATTTTTTAAATTTTAATTAAAAATTTAAATATAGATATATATTACTAAATGAGTTAGAAAAATACTATTACATCCGTCCCATTTAAAGTGTCGATTTTCTTTTGCGTACGGGTATTTATGAGATATGTATAAAGTAATTAAAGTGATAAAAAATGGGTAGGGTCCATGATCGATCTTAATTTTAGCAGGGTAATGAATGCACAATGAACACGAGGAATTAACGTGATTTGATCTTTTGAAATAGATCTACGTCCACGGAGCAAGATAGTATATGTGTATTGAGTGTATAAGAAGCGATTACAAAGAGTGTAGATGATCCTCTTTCGTCTAATCTAGCCTCTATTTATACACCATGATATTGAGTTTAACTCCAATACGAAGTCTTCTCTCATAAGGATTCGAAGTCTTCTCTCATAAGGATTCTTTTAGATATGCATCCGAATCTTCTACGTCTCCACTTGTGATTTGAGTTGTAGTTGGTTTAGGAGTCTTCTTGGGCCGAACTCACATAGGCCGAGCTTAATGTCGATGCCCATTTATATTGAGCCTGATGCTTGGGCCTAATAGTTGGGTCGTATCCTATCAGTCTATACTTTTTGAAGAAATAATTAGTTCCTAAAATGAAATGAGACATTTGTAATGAGATAACCTAGAATATTTTAAATGGAATAGATGAAGTGTTTTTTTATAGAAACAAATCTTTATGCTTGGGATATTCGCAAAAGAAAAACAAAACAAATTTATATAATTAAGAAAGAAAAAAAATCCAATCTTTGGGATTTGATTGAGATTTAGGAAAGTGAGAAGGGTAATATTGTCAAAGGACGAAATTTCAAAATTTCGATGTCGCGCGTCATGCGGCGCGTCTATTATTCTTTGGCCTTTAAGTGGGTGATAAACGCGTATTTTACACGTTTATAGTTGATATTTGAAGATGAGTTTAGCTCGTTTAATGTGCGTTTATGTATCGATTCTTAATGTTTTATCTATTTTAGAAGATACTGCTCTTGGGTGTTATTCTAGTGTTTTGTAGGCTTATGTGTTGAAAATCGAAGCAAGGAACGAAGCACGAACCAAATGAGCGATCTGTGCGCTTCTAGCGACCACCTAGCGGTCGCTAGGCTGGTCATGAGGCAAAACCAATGAGCGCCCGGAAGAGCGCGACCGCGACCTCGTGCCCGCGAGTGAAGCCTAGCGCCGAGAACATCTTGGACGATTTCTCGCGACTGTTCGAGTGCTAGCGACCTCTAGTCGGTCGCGAGGTACCATGCGAAGCAAGGAGAGACCGCGCGAAGAAGAGCGCTGGAGAGATGGCTCATGGTCGAGCTAGCGACCATGAGCAGCGATCGCGAGAGAGGCGGCGAGACGCAAATTAGGGTTTTCACCCTTATCTATAAATAGGCAAGAGCCCTTGCGCCCATCGAACCCCGCACGCCCCGAGCTCGTTTTCTTGATTTTCCTCGCTTTTCCATTCTTTAGCTTTAGTCTTCATTTAGTTTAATTCTAGTATTGATTTTCCGTTGTTCTAGTTTAGTTTATCGTTTCGTTATCGATCGGAACGTTTTGTCCGATTGTTTTCCGTTGTTTTCCGCTCGTTCGCTTGGGATTGGATTCAAGACCAACCATTGTTCATCCGACGCTTCCCTACGGGTTTTATATATTTAATTTCGCTTTTATGGTTAAATTGTATTTCATTCCGTTTATTATGTCTGGCTAGTTTTCTGTTCTAATCCTAGGGTTTGCATGATTCGATCCTATATGTTGTGATTTCTGCTATTGTTATTTACCTTCCAAGCATTGATTCATGATTCATGGTGCTTATTTAAATGTGTTGATTTCTGATCAATCTTGATGCATATCTAGTTGCCAGTTAATGACGTAATTGTATTAATTGTCAATCGATCTTGAATGCATGATACGAATAAGCCTTGAGTCGTAACTGAGATAGGACATTCGTAGGAAGCATATTCTTAGTGATCCTTTTGGAGTTGCTTATTTTCCTCTAGAGACGTAACTGTGATAGGAAAATTAGTAATCAACTGCCGCAATTGTCGTAACTGAAGTTGTTGGTTATATATGTGATCTTCCATCTTGTCTGGATTAAAATGGTTAGTAATAAGCAGGATAAACATCGTTGTGGATAGGATTGGTGCATCCCTAGGGTTAGTCTTTCTTCATAGTTATCTTCCGTGATTTTATTGCTTTATTTATATTTCTGCTTGGTTACCTTTGCTTTGGATTAAATTCTGAAGCCTTAAACCTTTCACCCTTTCTCTGTGCTTGGATAATGATGAATTATCGTTGAGCTAGCTTCTGTGTTTTCGTATTGCAATCCCTGTGGATACGATACTTCGCTTACCCTATACTTACACCTTTTCGTGTGGAAAAAGGAGCGATCAAATTTTGGCGCCGTTGCCGGGGATTGTTAAGATCACATAGGAATAATTTGACGATTTGGATTTATTAATTCAAGTTATATATAGTATATTATATTTATTTATTTTTGTCAGTGCTAAATTCTTTCTTTTCTCAGGTAGTTTATGCGTACAAGATCTCAGGGACCTCCTGAAGTATTATTAGATCCCGAGATCGAAAGCTCTCAAAGGAGAAGAGGACGAGAGAAGAGACGGGCTGCAATGGCAGCCAATCCGCAGAACGGGGGCATTCCTCCCGAGCAAGTTGCCGATGCTAGCCGACTTTGCGAGATGCGCGTCGGATGGCGAATATGGAATCATTGTCCCCGCCTGGAGGAAAGACCTCAATCACATGTACCGACATCCCACCGAGCAGTTCCAAGGAGGCGGTTGGGGCCCGCACGTGGATGCAAACAATTTTGAGCTAAACCGCCCCGATCGGTATGGTCCAAGGAGGCGGTTTGGGGAGGAGTCACGGAAGACCGAATGCGCATCTCGAGACTTTTCGATATTTGTGACACCATCAAAGAATGGGGTGCCACAAGACACGATCCGGATCGCGCATGTTCGGTTTCTCATTGCCAAAGTGAAAGATTGGTTCAAGAGTTTGGACCGAATCGGCATCGACACTTGGGGAAACTTTGAGAAGTTTCTTTGAAATACTTTCCGCCGCGAAAGCGCAGAAGATCATCGTCGAAATCTCTCATTTTGCCAAAACCACGACGAATCATTATTCGAGGCATGGGAGATTCGAAGTCTATTGAGACGATGTCCACAACATGGGTTCTTCAGGAGCAACAAATCACACAGCTTCTACGGTGGACTGACATGGCAGACGAGGAGCATGGTGGATGCATCGGCGGGGGGCTGTTTATTGAACCGACAAGTAGACGAGGCGAGCCGTATTTTAGAAGAGATGTCTGCCAACAGCTATCAATGGCCAACGGAGAGAACGCCATTGTTCAAAGCAGCTGCTGTTGAGAGTGATTCAAAATATGACGATCTCATGAAGAAGTTCACTCTGTTGAAGAGTCAGATTGAGACAGAGAACGTCAGCCACATCAATCAGAGGAATCATCCGAATTTCCAACAACCTCCGGCAGGCTTCACCGTTCAGAATAGTTTAATTCAAGAGCCGAAGAAGCCAAGTCTCGAAGACATGATGCAGCAGTTGGTTGTAAGCAACCAACAATTGGCAACGAATCAGAATTCGTTCATAAGCAACACCGGGCAAAAGATAAATCATTTGGAGTCCACTGTGACGGCTATGGGGAAGCATATGAAGATGTTGGAAAATCAAATTGGTCAAATAGCCGTACAAGTGAATGCACTACAAAAGACGGGCCAATTTCCGAGTAATACGGAGGTGAACCCGAAGAATCAGTGCTTCGCCATTCAGACGAGGAGTGGACGAGCCTACCCGAGCCCTACCGAGGAAGAAGAGCATGAAAGCACACCGAGCGAAACTTCGCGACCGAAGCTCGCGACCGCGAGCCCGATCGCGAGTCGTCCAGAAGTTCCCACAGGCTCGCGAGCGACCCGGCGCCGCAAGCCGGCCCATGAGCAATCGTGCGAGCATGGTTCCGAAATCGCCACGAGCTCGCGCCCGCAAGCTCACACGCAGGAAGGAGTCCAACGCGCAGCAGATACCTCGCGACCTCCCGCCGGTCGCGAGGTCGACCGCGAGGCAACCCTGAAGCAAATCCTCGCGCGTCACTCCTCCGGTCCCGTTTCGAGTCGACTTGTCAAGTCGAAATATGACGAGGAGTTTGCTCGTTTCAAAGAGGTTTTCAAAAGTTGAGATAAATTTGCCTCTCTTTGAAGCTGCGCGAAACATGCCGGATACATGAAATTCTTAAAAGACGCTTGCAAGCAAGAAGAAACTGGGAAATTTGAGAAATTACCCTAACAGAAGAATGCGATGCCGTCTTGCAAAGGAAGCTCCCTCTGAAGCAGAAGGATCCCGGCAGTTTCACGTTAGAGTGCGAGATCACCGAGCAGACTTTTCCAAATGTTTTGTGCGACTTGGGGGCGAGCATCAATCTGATGCCATTGAACATTTTCAACCGGCTACACCTAGGAAAGATGAAGCCGACGAAGATTTCACTGATGATGGCTGACCGGTCTGTCACATATCCAAAAGGTATCGTCGAAGACGTGTTGGTAAGAATTCGGGATTTTGTTTTTCCTGTAGACTTTGTTATTTTAGATATTCCCGAATTCAAACAACAACCGCTAATCCTAGGAAGACCTTTTCTAGCAACTGGTCGTGCGTTGATTGATGTGCAGGAAGGCAATCTCACGTTTCGTGTTAACGATGAGGAGCTCAAGATTTTCATATACGACGCCATCAAGCAACACGACGGTGGAAAGCCGAAAGTTTGCTACTCGATCACGACTGCTGCTGCCGCACACGTTGAGCGCTTAGAAGGTACTCGACCAATCGAGGATGCTGCGAGAAGGAAGAAGTGGACTCGGCATGGAACTCCGAGTGTATCGTTCAAGTTTGGGGGGGGCCACTTCCATAGTCAGTGGTGGTCATCCGTGAATGCCAAGTTTAGGAGGGTCCACAAGTTGAGAAAGATGTCTTTTGCCACAAAAACGCCGGATTGAAAAAAGGTTAGTGATGGTCTAGCTAAAGACGTTAAATTAAGCACTTGTTGGGAGGTAACCCAACGTTTTCTTTGTTTTTGTTTTCGTGTTTTGTCATGTCTTTCGTTTGTGTTGCTTTTTGTCGTGTTTCTGTTTTTTCTTTTCGTTGTTGTGTCTGTCGATCAACGAGTTAAGTGAAGTGTGTTAATCCATGTGGCCAATGACGATAGAAAATTTTTGTGGAATTTCAATGATAGTGCACATGATATGTTAGAAAATGACGCATGAACGACTTGAGATTGCTTAAACTTGTTGTTTTCACCATTTGCTTAACCCGTGAGACTTGAGCTTCATCGTATACATATCTTGATCTGATTTACATTAATTGTGTGATATCGTGCATGTGATTATCTTCTAGAACTTGCCGTGTTTTTGTGTCGAGACAACAATATGTGTTTCGAATTTGGAAAGGATAAAAGGCCATCTTTGTTAACCACATATTCACCCAAACACTAGCCCAATGATATATACCATTTGTCGCCTTCTTTGAACCTTTATTAGACTTTTTCTTTCGATTAACCGGATGATAGGAGGTGAGGATGGATATGGGAATCAAAAGGGGTTGAAATTTTGATGTAGTTATGACGAGAAAAGTTTCTTTTAGAAAATACATCCGTGGTGAAGAATAGTACCTTTGTTGTGAAAGTTAAACCCTATAAGCTCTAGAAAAGAAAAGAAAAGAAAATGTTAAGTTCACTATGAGTGTTGAGCATAAAGGGTCTTTAATCAAAGTATAGGTACCTTCTGTGGCATTAAATGTTGATTTAGCACGTTGGGAGAGAAGAGGAAAATGGACAAAGTCCATATGTGTCGAAATGTATAAATGGTGGTGCTTGGAATATTCTTGAGTCACTTAGCCATATTTTATCCTACCTTAACCAATGTGCCTACATTATAACCTATCAAAAGACCTCTTTGATCCTTATTTGAACACATTTGACGCGGTGGAGATGTTAGAGAAATGGATAGCCTATGGTAAGATGTTGCATTGCATTGATCTATGAGTGTATACACGTCCTTAATTTCTTTGTGAGTTTGAGTGTATCCTCTATATTTTACACACATGCCGTTGTGAGGGTTGAATTAAATGAGTTTTTGCCCTCGATGGTTGTTTGTGTTGAGTTGGCTAACGTCGTTATGTGCGCTAATGTTTTTGAGTGTTAATATGTTTCTGAGGCTTATAATGGTTATCCTCTTTGCTACGCTCGTTGATCTTTCGTTTGTCTTTCTGTTCTGTTTTTGTTTGAGGACAAACAATGCTTTAAGTTTGGGGGGTTTGATAAACGCGCATTTTACACGTTTATAGTTGATATTTGAAGATGAGTTTAGCCCGTTTAATGTGCGTTTATGTATCGATTCTTAATGTTTTATCTATTTTAGAAGATACTGCTCTTGGGTGTTATTCTAGTGTGTTTGTAGGCTTATGTGTTGAAAATCGAAGCAAGGAACGAAGCACGAACCAAATGAGCGATCTGTGCAGTTTCTAGCGACCAGCCTAGCGGTCGCTAGGCTGGTCGCGAGGCAAAACCAGCGAGCACCCAGAAGAGCCGCGACCGCGACCTCGTGCCCGCGAGCGAAGCCTAGCGCCGAGAACTCACTGGACGATTTCTCGCGACCTGTTCAGAATTGCTAGCGACCGCTAGTCAGGTCGCGAGGTACCATGCGAGCGCAAGGAGAGACCGCGAGCGAAGAAGAGCGCGCGCGGGAGATGGCTCGCGGTCGAGCTAGCGACCGCGAGCAGAGGCGGCAGACGCGCAAATTAGGGTTTTCACCCTTATCTATAAATAGGGCAAGAGCCCTTGCGCCCCCATCGAACCCCAGACGCCCCAGAGCTCGTTTTTCTTCAGTTTTTCCTCAGTTTTTCCATTCTTTAGCTTTAGTCTTCATTTAGTTTAATTCTAGTATTGATTTTCCGTTGTTCTAGTTTAGTTTATCGTTTCGTTATCGATCGGAACGTTTTTGTCCGATTGTTTTCCGTTGTTTTCCGTTCGTTCGCTTGGGATTGGATTCAAGACCAACCATTGTTCATCCGACGCTTCCCTACGGGTTTTATATATTTAATTTCCGTTTTTATGGTTAAATTGTATTTCATTCCGTTTATTATGTCTGGCTAGTTTTCTGTTCTAATCCTAGGGTTTGCATGATTCGATCCTATATGTTGTGATTTCTGCTATTGTTATTTACCTTCCAGGCATTGATTCATGATTCATGGTGCTTATTTATATGTGTTGATTTCTGATCAATCTTGATGCATATCTAGTTGCCAGTTAATGACGTAATTGTATTAATTGTCAATCGATCTTGAATGCATGATACGAATAAGCCTTGAGTCGTAACTGAGATAGGACATTCGTAGGAAGCATATTCTTAGTGATCCTTTTGGAGTTGCTTATTTTCCTCTAGAGACGTAACTGTGATAGGGAAAATTAGTAATCAACTGCCGCAATTGCCGTAACTGAAGTTGTTGGTTATATATGTGATCTTCCATCTTGTCTGGATTAAAATGGTTAGTAATAAGCAGGATAAACATCGTTGTGGATAGGATTGGTGCATCCCTAGGGTTAGTCTTTCTTCATAGTTATCTTCCGTGATTTTATTGCTTTATTTATACTTGGTTACCTTTGCTTTGGATTAAATTCTGAAGCCTTAAACCTTTCACCATTTCTCTGTGCTTGGATAATGATGAATTATCGTTGAGCTAGCTTCTGTGTTTTCGTATTGCAATCCCTGTGGATACGATACTTCGCTTACCCTATACTTACACCTTTTCGTGTGGAAAAAGGAGCGATCAGTGGGCCAGTACCCTACGAGCTAAATCTCATATTTACAAATGTTAGTACTCATAAAATTAAAATAATTTTAATTACTTGTCGCAAAATTTTAAATGATTTTAAAAATCACATGAATTTGATTTTTGTCTTTTTTGAGGTAAAAGGAAAATCATATGAAGATAAAAATAAGAACATTTGTTGGCTCAATTCAAACATAAAATAAATAAATATCTTAATGTAAGCGAGCATAGTACTAATTATGTAATTAGCATCTCTACTAAAATGCTTGACTAACCATTAGTTCCCGCTAACTTTAGTTTTAGGGATGGGTATTTAGATTCGATTAATTGGATAATTGTATAATCGAATCGAAAATTTGATTATCGGTAATCGAATAATCAATTTTATTGGATTCTGTTTGATAATTGATACAATAACTTTAGAAATATTGGTTATCAGTTATACTGATGGGTATTCCAAAATAACCGAAAATAATTGATATTATTATTTTTATAATTTTTATTATCAAATTAATACCGTAGTTCAGGGTGGGCTAGGCATATGTTTAAAGTTTCTACATTCTTCATGTGTTCAATTCTTCCTTGGAACAAAAATTAATACGATTTTTTTATTAATGATAATCAAGTACTAATAAACAAAATAAAATCGAATAGATTATATATCATATATCATTATCCTAGCTTGATTTTAACTTACACCAAAGGTCTTTCTTTTATGAGGAGGTCTCGTGTTTGATCCCTTCATTTCGTAGAATTTGAAATATTTTTATTTATTGAAATCATGTTAATCGGTTATACCAACCAATTAGTTCGATTTTATATAGCAATATTTTCTATATTTTAAGCTTTGGTTAATCGAAAATTCAGCTAGATTAATCGAACCGAACCAAGTCCCCGCCCCTAGTTAGCTTTGTAGTTACCAATGATTTCGCCAAATTCAGATGTCTTCAAGCCCAAGCTCCATCGCATCAGCAACCATTTTGCTATCAGTTACTACATCGTAATGGGCCTAATGGCTGCCAAAGCTCCTCTTGTATGTCTCGTCTCACAGGTTCTCTTTAGTAGGAATAATATCATCAGCAGCCTGCCATACGAGGATCTTAATTCTGAGGCAACTTTCAGCCGCCGCATAAAGCTCTCCCGGACCTTCCTCGGCATGAACGAGATCCACAGTCATAGAACAAGCAAGTTTGTAAATTGTAAACAGGTAGTATCATTAATCTGCTTGTCGGGAATTTCCATAGAACATGTAGGTGTACTACATCCTCTCTCATATATTAATATTTTATTAATATAAATTATATTATTAAAATATTATCATGTGAGAGAGGATGTAGTATACCTACATGTTCTATATAATTCCCCCTTGCTTGTCTATATGTTCTTTTTTCTATTACTTTTTAGAAAGTGTATTTTTTAGTCTTTGTTACTTTTATACAATTTATTAATGATGTTTACTTTTAATTTTCATTTTTTTATTGAAATGAAAAATCAATTATTGTAATAATTTATATTTATAAGTTTAAACGGATTCAGGTATACATATATTCATTCTAGACGGATCTAAGTGATTGAACTCTAGCCAAGTATGAAATTGTTTTATAAACTTGTACTTATAAACTACAATGTAAGCGATTATCCATCAAAACTCCACAACATATAATTTGTATATCATATTCAAAAGCATTTTCCTCATACTATTTGCTTTAGGGATGAACTTATAATTTTTTTTAAAAAAAATTGCTTTGATAATTTAATTTTTTTTATCAAAATTTGATGGGTTATACACTAATTATCTATATTATGTTAAAAAAAATATTTACACTTTTCGCACTTAAATTTATTTGATTATATCAAAGGCCAAATTTAGTTGTTGAATCTAATTAATTGCCATTTTCAAATAGATTAATGGATCTCATTATCATTTATACTGTAACTCTTTTTTCAAACTAAATTAGTTTTGTATTAATATATATATATATATATATATATCTTATTTAATTAACTAATACTCTCTCCATCTATCAAGAGTGTGTAATACTTGTTTTATTCAACGCCACAAAGAGTGTATTACTTTTCTTTTTGGACCACTACCTCACACTAAACTCTTATTATTCAACCTCACAATTACTCTTTATTTATAAAAAAATCTCACTATCCAACAATCAACTTTTATTATTCAATCTCATAACCATTCATTATTTATAAAAAAACCCATCCATTCTCCATTAAAAAGGTATCTATACTGGAACCATTTATTTACTCAAAAAATATGTACTAAAATTTATTAAAACTCGTGTCGTCCATCAAATGACACATTTTTAGTGGACGGAGGGAGTATATTAAAATGATTGGATGGTGATAACATTTTTTTATCAGTTTGTCTCCCCCTTAAATTTATTTAATTTCATGCATACCCTTAAATAGGCTTGTGCACCGAACCGACCGATCGAAAAATGATCAGCCGACCGCACACAAAAAATTTGGCACGAACCGACCGATCCATTTTAAAAAACCGACCGCAACCGAACCGATTTGAAATATCGGTTTTCGGTCGGTCAATCGAACCGATCGAAAAAGTTAATTAAATTTACCAATCAACCACAGCTTCCTTGAAAATTTGTGTGCCTCCGTGAGCATGGGTTGAGAAGAGAGAGTAGAGAGCCTAGAGACTACTATTGTTGGAGGTAGGGGAACTAGAGCGAAAAATACAAAAAACAAAAAAGAGAGGGACTAAGAGCATGCAGCCAGTGCTGGTATGGAGGAAAGAGACAGAACATTGGAAGAAGAAAGAAGAAGAAAGAAAATTGAGAGCAGCGGCTGCTATGGAGGAAAGAGAGAGAAGAGAGAAGATTAGAAAGAAAGAAAAAGAGAAGTTACATGTAGAAAGTAGAGTAGTGGGTGTGGTGGTGGGGACCATTGTACTATAAAGTAGAATAGTGGGAGAATCATTACACTATAAAATAGAGTACTGAAATTGAAAATATGTAGGCTATACATCAGGAATTCCATATACCTTCAAAAATTAGCACTAGATGTGATCGGTCGGTCGGTTTTCGATCGATTCAAATTATTGAAAACCGAAAACCAAAATTTAGAGAAATTTATAATTTAACCGACCGAAACATAGAAAAAAACCGACCGAAACCGATAATTTCGATCGGTTTTCAGTCGGTTACAGTGGTCGGATCGGTTTTTGCACACCCCTACGTACCCTTAAAGACCAAATTCATTCGTCGCGTGCACCAACGCTTTCCTGTATTTATTTATATTTTAAAGTTTTCAGTTAATTTAATTTTGTACAAAATTATATTTTATTAAGTATATTTGCTAGATTTATAACAATATACTATAAAATATTAAGTATATTCATAAGATTTAAATTTATTTATTTGCAAATGATCATAATATATGCAGTGGCGAACACGAGACATTTTGGTCGGGAGGTCCAAAAAATATTTGGGTTCCAAATAATCATAATTTTATAAATTCATAAAAGAATTTTACAATTAAAATAAAAATAAATGATAATTTAATATGAAAAAGTGAAACTTAGTGCTATATGTTTAAAACAATTAATGTGTCCACGAAATAATCAAAATTGGTATTTTCATTGCCAAAAAGAAGAAGAAGAAAACCATTATTTTCTATGTTTACTCCCTTTCAATTTTTATGTATTTATTTTAAGCATGGTATATATTATTTTTCATGTATTTTGTACCTTTAAATATATATTTATTACATTAGAATTACTATTATACCCCTAATGTTTTTTAAAAATCCAGTGGGACACGGTGCCCCCACTACCCCCAGGTTTGCCACTGAATATATGCATGGTCACTGGTATATATTTGTTTGCATTCTTAATGCCTCAATGAAAAACATAATTGTTGCATCTTCCCGCCTATTATTACTGCACCAAATTTTCCATTTGTTTGTTTGTATTATAACTAGTAGTGTGTAATCCGTCGAATTTCAACGGAATTATCCTATGTTAAAATTCATAACAACTATTTAAAAATAAACAATATTTTATTTAAGGTGTATTTAATAGAAAAATAGGTCAATTCACTAAAAGAAATATTAGAATATAGATAAAATTATAATAGAAAAATAGGTCAAGAATTTGTTTGTTTGATTTTTGATAATTTCTTTATCTTCAAGAAATCAATATAAAGTTAATGAAACATATATTTAGATAATAAAATATTTCCCAAATAAATATAGAAAGTGAAGGTTATATATATATATATATATGTATGTATATATAACAAATTTAAAACAAATACAATCATTTTAGGATTAGTAAATTATGCTAGGAAATTTGTTCCAAATCTTAGTAAATTAGTGGGTCCATTATATAGTAAAACTACTAAAAATGGTCAACGACATTTTAATATAGAAGATGAAAAACTTATTCAAAAAATTAAAAATGAAATAAAAAATATTAAACCTTTAAAATTACCTACAAGTGATAGTTATATAATTATTCAATGTGATGGATGTAAAGAAGGATGGGAGCAATATTAATTTGTAAACCCCATAAATTCATCAAAAATGAAGAAAGAATAGTCTTATGCTAGTGGAAACTTTAATAAAACAGGTTTAAATTGGACATCTTTAGATTATGAAATACAAGCATTAATAAATTCTTTAGAAAAATTTAAAATATGGTTAAAAAATGAATTCACTGTTAGAACAGATTGTGAAGCTATTGTAAAATTTATTAATAATGCTAATAGTAAAAAAGTTAATAAGACAAGATGGATAAATTTACAACAAATAATTCAAGGAAATAATTATAGAGTAAAATTTGAACATATAAAGGTAAAGATAATAATATTTGACCTCTTATCTAGAAAGATAAATCGCTCTTTTTATGCGAAAATGGATAGAAAATTATAAAGCCTTCAAAAGGAAAAGAGAAAGTTACACAGCCCGAAGTCTCTAAGACCAGAAGGGAAGAAAAATTATACAGTTCAGGTTCTGAGAGACATTATCCAATGGATATCTCTTCAGACGAGGAAACTAAAAGTGTTACACAGTTCTCCAGACTAAGAGAATCCAAAGATTACAAAGATGAAATTCAATTTGGAACAAGAACTTTACAAAATGCTCAAATCTCACACTGCAGCTCGAGCAATTACAAAGGTTACACAAAGACAACAGTTATCCTTGATAATCTATGGCATATTCAAACATTGCCAAAAGCTACGACTTTTAAAGTCCAGTTTTAAATGCTCGGCATTTTATTTTCTAAACAAAATCAAAACAGAGCAACTCCAAAAGAAGTTTACACATTATGTTATTTTCGGAGGAACAAAATTGAGTTTTCATAACTTTAATCTTGTTCAAAATATATTAATTGTCCTAAACCTCTTTGGAAAGGTTATTACAGTTTTTGAAGCATTATCAAATGCTAGAGAATCCTTTGGTATCTGAGAATTTTTATTGAACCGAGGAAGTCAAAAGTTTTGCTCAAATAGCACAAGAAAACCCAGTAATGTAATTCAACATCGTCTTCTTTGCTAAAAATTATGAATCACAACTTGTGGACTTTGAAAAGAAAACTTCTGATCTTAACAATCAATTGAAAAATTTACAAAATGATTGTAATTACAAAGATCAGACGATCTCGGTCATGAAATCAACCATTACAAAGTTAAATCAAAAAATTGATTTTTTGAAAACAAAAACCCAGTATGTTCCACCTCCAAGAAGTTTTGAAAATTTTAAAACTAGAATTCTTGATATTCCTTGGAGAGAAACAATGGAACCATCCTGAAAATTGTTCATGACCTTGAGGAAATTATTTCTACAAAAGTTTTACAAGGATTTCCTCAAAACCTTGTTGATTTACAAAAGAAAATTGTTGAAATTTATTTCAATGAATCAAAATTCAAGGGCGTAAAAATCATACAAAGGCCTGATGTTTATAAAATTATCTGAGAAAGAAGGGATACTAATTGATGAACAGATCGAATTCGACCTTCTACTTTTACTGATTGATTTAAACAAGACCGACATGCGGATGAAATGACAATCAATTTTTACCACAATGGTATGATTGATTTCATGGAATTCAGTTATACAGAAAAAACAGAAGACCTAATGAACAAATTGGGAGAAAATTTTTATTGACAGCTGGCAATATTTCATCCTTATCTTCCAAATCAAAGGTCATCAGAAAATTCTAGCTTCTCTTCCGAAGCTACATCTCACGATTATCGCCCGACTAGAAAAAGAATTTATTTGATGACATTGAATATTCGGACGATATCTTCAAACCAGGATGTAAAAGAGGAACGAGATCATTTTACATTTCAAGATTCAAGAACAAATTAACATATTTGAGTCTCGAAACATCCCTAAACTTGAATTATGGATGAAGTATAAACTTGCAGTGAAGGACATTATTTACAAATATGGGTAAATATTACATTTTATAAGTTCCTTTTGTATTCTTTTCTGTTTTTTTTTACAAATTAGTAGTTGATGAAGACAACTAGTCATCATTGTTGAAGATTCTAAAGTTGATAGGTTTACGCACACAATTCCTATAAACTCATAGAGATTTCTAAAGATTAGCTTTACGAGTGGGCATTATTAAATTTAGAGCTACATAATATATCTTCTTTTATAATTAAAATAATAAAAATTCTTTTCCGAACATTTTTCTTTGTCTCTTCACATAAGAGTTCGTGTAGGATATAACGATAATTGATAAAATTTAAGTGTTACACATATGTTACGCCTTAGTTGTGATAGGTGTACGCACCATTTGTTTAGTGGTATGAATAGTTAGATGCACCACCGTTGTCTAGTCATTGATCATGGCGAGTGAATCGAAATGATGGGGTTTGATATCATCCACCTAAACTTTTCTTTAGTATATATACGAAGGCTCAGTCCTGTCTCTTCATCATAAGCTTGTCTTAATCTAATTAAAAATAATTGTACTCATCGTTCTCGTCGAAATTCAAATAATAATGTCCGTTAACTACGCGGTTCCCATATATATATATATATATAGGGGTTGGTTATAGGAGAACTCCTCTAAGATAAGAAATAAGAACTTATCATCACCATTGATTTCATCTAATCTAATTGATCATATTTAATTCATGCTTTAAAACAAGTTTGACTATTTTCTATACTATTTTTATGATTTAAAACGTGTTAGGGGCATAAATGTCAATATAAAGATTCGTCTACCCCTAATTTTTCGTGCAATCCCCGATGTTTTGCCAATTCACATTCTCTCTCTGAAATTAATTATTGTGCATACGATATTAATGGTTGTGCATAGGATTGTATGTTTTTATGCGAAATAAAACAATAACTAAAATCAAATTTACATAATTGATAATCCTTACTTGAATAATAATTAATGTAAAAATAAATTTTTTGTCCTTAAAATAAAGATCACAAATACAAATTTTGCACCGAAAATCCCATAATTAGTGGGTGGAAAAAAATAATGATATACAATTATGATTATTTTTGTGATTAAACTAATATACATAACTATATAGTAGTTGTGTATTGAACACAAGACATACTCGTACATCATCCATTATGTGGATGAGCAATATCATATTAGCATATTCGTGAACATTGCACAATGATCATATAATAATGCATAAAACAATGTTTACTATATTAGGGGTTACAACACAATATAGATGCGGTAGTGACCGTTGTGTGCATGAATCATTATATTAATTATGTAAACATATTTTCAAAATATGCAGATTGGCTTCGTGCACAACAAACATTTAAATTGCGCATAAGGTTATTTAATAAATGCATAAATCGAATTAAACGAAAACAAAATTTTACTATGAAATCATGAAAATCTACTATGCAAGTTGAACATTTCAATACATGAAAATATGTAACATGCTTTAATAAAGATCATAAAATTTGAACTAGATGAAGATAATAAATATTTATAATTAATCACCTACAATAAATAATTATAAGAATCCCTCAATTTAAGAAATAAATTAGTTACACTAAAAAGCAAAAATACAATAATAACCTTATTAATAAAATCTTTAAAAAAAATCACAAAATAACATTAAACCTAAACATCGGATACACCTAGATCTACGCTTAAGATTAGTTCTCATTTCTCAAAATAATTGTGGTTCTCATTTGATCCATATATATATATATATATATATATATATATATATATATATATATATATATATAGAGTGGATCAAATGAGAACCACATCTTTTTGAACTCTGCGAACCATGCATAAGGCGTTGAAAATGATGCACAAAGCGGTATAAAGTTGTGCATAACGAAAACTTTCTAAAATTATTTTGTTGTGCAACAATTTTAGAAAGTTTTCGTTATGCACAACTATATATTGTTTTGTGCATCATCTTCAACGTCTTATGCATGGTTCTCAAGTTCTCAAAAAAGATGAGTTCTCACTGGATACAACCCCTATATATATATATATAGGGGTTGGATCTATATATAGGGGTTGGATCTAGTGAGAACTCATCGTTTTTGAGAACTTGAGAACTATGCACAAGCATATAAAGTCGATGAATAAAATCTATAAAGTTGTGCACAGGAAAAATATTCTAAAATTGTTGCATAATAAAACAATTTTAGAAAGTTTTCGTTATGCACAACTTTATACCGTTTTGTGCATCATCTTCAACGTTTTATGCATGGTTCGCATAGTTCGCAAAAAAGATGTGGTTCTCATTTGATCCACTCCATATATATATATATATATATAAGGAATTGATCAAATGAGAACTCTAACTTTTTTGAGAACTAAGAACTAATATGATCCATCTATTTTTATAATCTAATGGTTAATATTAATTATAAATCATTTATTATTATTGGATTTTAATGGTAACCGTTTAGCCCTATAATCAAGGGATTTTATTTATTGATTTCGGTAACAGTTCACATATGCACAATCACTACGATTACATGCACAACATCATGAATTACATGAACATAACAATCAATTGGAATGTGATAGCACGCACAAGAACTACGATGACATGAACAACAACCTGAATTATAGGAACAACGAAGAATAGAATGTGAAATATCAAAATAGCGAAAATTTAGGAATTTGACTATTTTGATCATTAAATAATTATGAATCATCCGATCTTATTCAATCTAACGATGTTTATTAGTTCTTAGTTCTTATCTAAAAGATAGTTCTCTCTATAACCAACCCCTATATGGGGTTGGTTATAGGGAGAACTCCCTCTAAGATAAGAAATAAGAACTAATCTTCACCCTAAATTTAATCTAATCTAATGGATCATATTTAATTCATACTTAAAAATGAATTTCACTATTTTTATACTATTTTTATAATTTTAAACGTGTTATGGGCATTAAGATCGATTTAAAGATTAGCCCAACCCCTGATTTTCGTCTAATTCTTAATTTTTCGCATTTGCCTCATTCACATTCTCTCTCTGTTGAAAATAGTAGTTTTACATATGATTGTAATAGTTATGCATATGATTGTAAACAGTTATGCAAAACAAAACAGTCACTAACAATCAAACTTATAAAATTGAGAATTTATATTTGAATAATAATTAACATAAAAAAGTATCAAATTTATAAAATTACATTGAATAATAATTAACGTAAAAATATATTTTTTACCTTAAAATAAAGATAACAAATAAGAATTTTACACCGTAAATCTTACAATTGTGATACAACTATGGTTATTTCCGTGAATCGATTAACATGCATAACTAGATAGTAGCTGTGCATATGATTATAATGATTGTGCATACAGTTGTAAGTAGAATAATAATAGTAACATAAAAAAATATCAAATTTATAAAACAACCTTGAATAATAATTAACATAAATTTTTTAAAAAATTATATAATTACCTTAAAATAAAGATCACAATTCTTTTTATTCCTAGGAATATTCAAAATCGCTAAAGGTGATGAGCATGCGCAAACGTACAAATTGTTTGCATAAGCGTATTGTTTGTTCGAATTTTTTTTTAACAAAACACGAAAAATACAAAAAAAATTTGAAAAATACTGATAAAAACAACATATAATTCATGTCATTCATAATTTTCTAAAAAAATAAGAAGCCTCAACATTACAAGTAGAGTGAAATAAAACCATAAAAAAAAAACAGACCTTGTGATGACATTAATCTTGTACAATGATGAAAAAATCATTTGGAACAACATAGAATTAGTAGGTTATCCGTTATAAAATAAAGATCTATATTAATTAAGATAAAGTAGAATTGGAAGCAATCATTATAAATCAAATCCCTTGAATGTAGGATGCTGTACTTTGGAATTTTTTAAGATTACAAAATTAACCTTAACCACTATCCTTACTTAATATACGAAAATAATGAATTAAATTAGGGACCACAAGATTAGCTCAAATTAACCATTTAGGACTAGTTCTTATTTCTCAATATATTTGTGGTTCTCATTTGATTCATCCCCTATATATATATATATATATATATATATATATATATATATATATATATATATATACATAGGGGATGGTTCCTGTGATAATGAAAATAAGTGTAATAAATAAGAATATATCACATCCACACATCTTTCTCAAATCAATGGTCCAGATTAAAAGTAATATATTAACTGATTTTTAATTATTATTTCTTTATAAATTCGTATAAGGGTATAATAGGGAATATAGAATAAAAATTACATCATCATATTTCACTTTCCTTAGTATTCGGAGTTACTGTTCACCGTATATGCTTGCGCATCTCTAGTTTCACATCAATTATGTAGCATAAATAATACATCACGTAGCATATTCTTACAAATACATTGCATAACCTTATTGAATATATGACACTGTGTAGCATATTCTTACAAATACATGGTATAAAACGCGAGTTTGTACTGCATATATATTACTTCTTAAAACTTACATAAATGTAATTTTCTATAGCACTTGTTATTTGCTAACATATCACAAATACATTTATAATACACAATGATAAATTATTATTCAAACTTTATATATATATATATTTCATTATGTAGCATATATTAACATTTTTGTAGCATTTTGTATTTATATGTTTACCACCAAAAATCTGTATATATTAAAACGCACAAGCGAGAAAAAAAAATTTCAAGTTGAATAAAACTGAAAAATGAAAATCCACAAATCTTAGTGGTATGTGCAACAAGTAATTAAAAATATGCTATGAAACTGTTATATCAGTGCTATATATTGAACTACACGTATGAATCAATATATATATATTATTTGCATAAATTTTCCATGGATTTGCTAGCTTGAATCACAAATAATTTTGTATGTATTAAGTATTGAAACATAAATAATATTGAAGATAATGATTTAAATGATACGTTACAGTAATTCCCTATATATAAGTATACAAATCGTGTTTTGCCAAAAAAAAACAAAAAAAAACTGATTCTTAAAAGATGCAATTACTTATTTAACCTTTAGTTAAAACGCAGAATTTTTTTCGTAGCACATATAGTTATAGTTTGTAGCACAACTCAAATAAATCTTGTCCATTGATTCACTAAAATCAATGGTTTAGATTTATTCTTATTTCTTACAGAAAAAATCATTCTTACCTGATCCATCCTCTATATGTGTGTATATATATAGGGATGAGTTATAATACAAACCTCCTTAAAATAAGAAATAAGAATTCATCTCCATCATCCATTTGACATTAATCAATGGTTCAAAATTAAATTATCACAATCCCTATAATTAAGGGACGGTTATTTTCGTAATATTATATAATTACCATTATACCCTAATTTGATTTAATCACGACCACACATCTTCAAAAATCAACGGTGAAAATTTATTCTCATTTCTTATTTTTGAATGTGTTTTATTTGATATATATATATATATATATATATATATATATATATATATATATATATAAAGTTGTTACAATAATGTATGTAAACATTTAAATAAGAACATGAATATCACAAAGTAAATATTAATACTCCTTCCGTCCACTAAGAGTGTAGCACTTTGTAGATGACATGAATTTTAATAATTATTTGGACGACATGGATTTTAATAATTGTTTGGCTTTCATACTCCCTTCTATCTAAAATCAGATTAAAATATTACTAATAAATGTAAGCATTTAAATAAGAACGTGAATATCACAAAATAAATACTAATACTCACTCCATCCACCAAGAGTATAACACTTTGTGGATGACATGAATTTTAATAATTGGGTAATTTGGTTATTTGGAATATGAATATTAAGGCATATTAAGAAAAAGAATTTAGTTATGAGCATTATTTTCTATTTTTAATATTGTGATGTAATTTAAATGGTATTATAGTGAATTAACTTATTAGATTCCTTTAGGATATAAGTTTTATCTCCATTATAATTGTATCATATTATTAAAGATCATTAGTTATTTGGAATATGATTATTAAAGCTTATTAATAAAAAAAAAATTAGTTATGAGCACTATTTTCTAATTTAATATTATAATGTAATTTAAATTGTATTATAATATAATTCTTTATTTCTAATTTTAGTTTTAAAATATTTCTTGATTTTTTTCTTTTAAATTGCGATAAGTTGGGCCATCATGAGGAAAATATTTGGTTACGTCACTAGATGTTATTTCTGTGTTTAGACTTTAGAATCATTTGTGGGATACTATGAGGGAAATTATTGTTGAATACTTTATCGTTATTTTTCATGTCATGTAATTTTACTTCTTTTGTCGGATATTTTTATTCTTTTGAATTTTATGTTTGTTAACTTATCATTTTGACTTTTGTGTGTATTTGTTTATTATAAATATAGAAATATCAAGAAATACATACATACATACATACATATATATATATATATATATATGTGTGTGTGTTAATTTTTTTCATAAGCTTTTTGGCCCGATTGACCCGATGAGTTAGTCCGAAATCTAAATGTTTAAGGTCAGGGTTGAAAATTTCTTACCCGAAAAAAATGTCAACCCGAATAACCTGATCCCAATAGCCCGATAACCCGAGTGTGTTGGCCCTATTGATATACCTACTTATTAAAAGGTAAAGCTTACATATATCTACAATCTGTCATTGTCTTATACGAAAAAAAATAGTTGGGTACCATTCCACGTGTCTTTTTCTCATTGGCTCTTATTCTAAATTCTAACAAACTTGTAGGGATGTTATGCACTTTTCGCCATCTCGACCCTGTGGCCTGAAAATATGTCTCCCTTATAAATGACTAAAACACTCTCAAAGTAGGGTAAAAAGGTCGAATATGCCCTCCATGCATATTTACCTATAAATACTCCCTCTCTCCCTCGTTTATACAAAGGTACGTTATCTAGATACTTGACTATATAATACATTCTTTGTTCGAAAACCGACTTGAGCATCAGAGTCATCTCCGAAGGACCCATCCAACTCGGTTGCAGTCTTTCCTATCTTCACGTGAACTAAGTTTGTGCACTAGTCAAGTTGAGCACTTGAAGAGTACACCACTCTCTTACTTAATCACTTTCATTCTACTTGATACAAGGTATTTCTTACATTTTCTTACTAAGAGGGTGTTTGGCTGAGCTTATAAGCTCAGCCAAACACCCTCTAAATCTTCAACCTCGACCTAATAAGAAGAGTTTGGGTAAACCGAAACACGTAACTCGTTTCATCAAATAATGTGAAGAAACACGGTACATCAGATATTACATATAAGTTTATTTAATTAAATAGTAAAGAAGGTAGAGATTAGTAGTTGTTAGTTTGTTAAGAGAAGTTAGTTTGTTAGTTTGTTAAGGGAAGTTAGTTTGTTAGAGTAGTTATTGATTTGTTAGATTCTATTCTTCTATAAATACTCTATGTAATTGTCATTTGGTGAATAAGATGAAATATACAAAATTCTCTACAATGTAGTCCATTAGTTTTTCTTCTTTTTTGTTCCTGCAATTTCTTCCAGATTTCCAATATTATACAAAATCAACAGAAGGATCAAGAGTATTAAAGTCATACAAGTTCATAAAGTACGTAGTTGTATTACAAGTTGAAAGCAACATAAAGTTTGAATTCAAGCTTTTTGCTGATGGTGGTTGAGTTTGCACATTTCGCAGCGTTTTATAGTAGTTTTTAAAAAGGTAAATATGATTTTAAGTTTTAAATTATTTTGAAATATCTTAAATTATCAATAATATTAAGTAACTTTATAAATTATGGATGTAATTATCAAATTAAGATGTCCCAGAGGTTATTTTGTGGTTGCAATTCGACATAAGTCACCAGATACCACATGAAATTACATGATATTTTGATTCATTAATTAAAAAATGATTGAATTCCACATTATAAATAAAAAAAACTTAAAAATTACAAAAGCCTCTTCTCTTCTCTTCTCTCGCGTCCCTTCGAAATCAGAGCTTGCCAGCACTACTATATATGGTCATGGTGATTCTAAATCTTAAAACATACTACCTCCGTCCCACCATTCTTGGCTCGTTTCCTTTTTGGGCTGTCCCAACAAGTTGGCACGTTTCCTAAAAAGGAAACAATTTTACACTAAAAAGTATCTCGAATTTCGTACCACCTACTTTTTACACACAAAACACAACTCTCCTTAATCTACGTGCAAAAAGAAAGGAGCCATGAATGGCGGGACGGAGGGAGTACAAATCATAACAATAAGAATGAATATAAGAATACCACATTCCACTTGTATCTTTCTCCACCTCCTAGTCACCTTCTTAAGTAACAGCCAGAGATTACTGAGGTCACATGAGTTTAGTTGATTAATATTTGTATTTAAAATAATTTCCAATAAGTGCACAAATTTTCAATAATTTTGCAATTTTAATCCGACCTTTTGAAATGTAGCAATAATATCATCATGTTTCAATTTATAGCAAATTTAACACCTCTATCGGACCGTGGGATGCTTCATTAGAGTTGGTGTTGTTGTGAAAAATACATACCACAATCACGACAGAAATAAAGAACACGAGAATTGTTTACCCAATTCGTCATGCGACTACATCCGGAGGCGATGTCAAGCCAGAGATTTCACTATGACATATTTGGATATAGATTATAAGGAGAAACTGCCATTAAATAAAACAATAATAAAACTCTAACCCTAAACCCATTAAGATTCCGCCAGAGCCAAAAAACATGGGCCCAAATATTTGGCTCGGGGGCTACCGCTCCCGAAACCTGTCCAAATCTGCAGCAAATTGGTTCACTGAAATCGGACTTTTACGTACACTCCATTCAAACTCCATACGCCAATATGCATTACCACGTTTCGATTACACGGCTTCGATATTCTCAATACGTGCTATTACACTTGATATTTTAGCTTTTCAGTGGCCATAATTTTTGGTAGCATTAATTGCTTTTGGTATAGTAAATGCCTATTGCAATGGCCCGTTTTGAGACATTATTAGCTGTTCCCATCACGTAAAATTTTATTTGCTCAATTTTATCAAATACATATGAATGTTGTCTATCAATTATTACTTTCCCTTCAACAACTAAGATTGGTGTACTTCAAAGTTTTACACAATAAAATATATTAAACAGTTTTGATGATTTCAAACGTAAATAAAATCAAACAAACTCTCACCTTTGTGTAAAAAATAAATCTAACTCTACATAAAAACAGAAGAGTCTGTAAATAAATTTAATTAGAATGTTAAAATTGTCATTTTACAAAATTAATAGGGTACGACTGACTATTATAAAGAGATACCATTTATATTATAATTTATTTTAAGAAGGAAATTATAAAATTGTCACGTAGCAAAAGGATATTTGGAATGTTTCCAAGATAATACTAGTTGATATTTTTGTTGAATTGATTACTATTTTTTAGGTAAATAAATATTAAAATAATTATTAGTTAATCTCTGAATAAAAATAATAACGAACAACTAATTTTTCAAAACTAACAAGATAGTGATTTTTTTAGAGTAAAAGATAGAATTTGTTATTCCAAATCAGATTGTATAATATCCTAGCTCCAAGTCCGACTTCCAGACCATTAGGATAGTAATTGATAGACATGTTTAGATATATCAAAATAGATATGACATAGATGTGTATCGTAGATAATGTGAGATTGGTATTGTATGTTGTTGTTTGGTAGATAAGATAAAAAATATAGATAACAAACCTTATTTGTTTGGTACCATATATAAAAACATAGATTAAGATAGTGAATGACCAAAATAGCCTTATACAAATAAAAAATGACGGGCTGGGTCCTAAAGTATATCCTCCATTTGGTGAACTCTCTTTTCCCCATTTTCGGCTCTTTCCTCGCAGAAGATTGAAAACGCCATTGCAGAGTCCAAAGCGGCTCTTTCCTCTCATATATATGATCTGACTTTTTAAAAATGAATAAATAAACAAATAGATCCATTTTTTCTTTTGTGGTGATTCCAAATTTTCCTTCAGGATTTCAAACTTTCCTCCTCTCTCTCTCTCTCCCCCTCGCTACTCTTCCGTCAATGTGTTGCCTTTTTGCCATTTTTTAACCACTATCATATTTGAACAATTTTCTCGAACAAGCTGACTATTTTTCGTTGGTTTGCTATCAAATTTTTACGCGATATTCACATTTTTTTTTGCCAACAACAGTTGGGACCTGCATATAAGTTTTATGCTACATTAATGGAGACAAATGTAAAGCAAATTAAATGGCATTCAAATTTTTTTGTTCAATTCACGTTAACCACAATAATGTGCATGCTATTTTGGTAAAATAGATGGAAGTTCTATTCATCACTGTGCAGATTCACTCCTTGCAAGGGGCTTTTCATGAGATACAGATGCCAAAGAGCAACAGTGGATAATATCGGGCTTAAGGTCAATCACGGGCTCGTGCGATAACACATCACACATACCAAACAAACAGATTAGTCAAGATACGTTTGCTATCCAGACCCTATCTCACGTACCAAACGGGTCCTTAGTAGCTAGCTTTTCGTAAAATACCGAAAGTTAGTGGATACGAAAATGAAATAGAGAGGTTATGCCTAAGTTTTTTTTTATCAATTAACAAAAAAATTTAAAGGTCGGCTTCACAACAAACTCGAACTGAGATTTTTGGTCTTAGATATTAATCATTATACCACTATGCTAGCACATATGTTATGCATAAGTTATTATATGTTAATTTCTTTTAATTTTGTAATTCTAATACTTGCTGGACATTATATAGAGTTGTAAGGGACACTCGAGTGAAAAAAGTTAGTATATATAATGGCCAAAGTGATAGTTGAAAATAATAACAATAATAAAATAAGAAGACCGGCACATGTTACGGCCCATCTCAATCCCATTATGATCGCCCGGATATTAATATTATAAACTAAAGTTGGGAATGAAAGATTATGAGCTAAATTAGATATATGTGCTTTAGTTAATTAATGTTGGACTATTAATTAATTAAAGCAGACTAAAGAATAAAAGTCCATATAAGCTAGAGTTTTGATGGGTTGCTCTATTTAGTATAAATAGTGATATTTATTCATTAGGTCATGACACAAACATAATCTTAGAGAACTACGTTAATTCATTCAAAGATTTTTTGGCTTTCTCTGCTTGAACTTTGTGTCGAGGAATTGTTCCTGCATCGGATTTGCATACACGTGGATACCATAGTTGTGGAGACAATCTTGTAGGATTCATTGGAAGCATTGCAAATCGTAAGTTCTCTATCTAACGTGTTCATAGGGCTCATCGCATGGTCAATTGTATATCTAGATCTGTTTTTTGACTGTATATTCCGCTGCGTATCATTAGATAATGTCAAGAATAACCAACATGGAATTTATTTTGCGTAACTCTTATTTTCTACTCCCTCCGTCTGTTAAAAAGATACATATATTTCCTTATCGATCCGTCTGCCAAAAAGATGTATATTTCATTTTTAGTAATATGACTCATCAACTTTACTTTATTATAACAGTATATTTATTCATTTGTCATTATTTGGTCATATCAAAAATAATTTTAAACTATATAATGGATGATAACACATTCATCCATGTCCAAATCAAAGACTATCTTTTTGACACTAATCCATGGCCAAATCAAAGACTATCTTTTTGACGGACAGAGGGACTATTAAAGTATAAATATTATCAAGATCAAGGACGGTTTTTAGAGGAGCTTGATTACTCAAACAACCACACTTGTTTTAATCTTCCATATAGAGTCAACTTAAGATAACTCAGAAGCACTGCTCCCATTTTCTGTATTCGCTGCATTTTCCGCTTCTCTGAAAAGATAAGTTCAAAGCAGTGATGGCGGCTTATGCAGCTCTGGTTTCTGTTATGCATATAATAGAAAACCTTGAAAATCATCCTCGCCCTCCTATTTCTATTCACAAACAACAAGTTCTTCTCCTCACTGAAAAGGTTACTTCCCTGCAAAAATTTCTGGAAGGCTATAATCCCCATCTCGGCTACAGCACTGAAGCAGATCCATAGGAGAGTCGCATTACTGATGCAGCTTATGCGGCTGAGGACGTCATCGAATCTCATATTGTGGATCGGATCACAAGTGATAGGGAAAAGATCAGCTCCGATGCCTTCAGTCAAAAAAAATTCGGAAGATGTTGTCCCATATCGTGTATATGGGATAAGACGAGCTCCCATGCCTTGTATGAAGCTCTAGAGAAGGTGATTGATGAATTGGCGTCGATCCAAAAAGAGGTTGGTTTCATGGAGATGAAAGGTGTCCAATACCAGCTGCTCACAAAGTCAACGCCTGTTGATTCCATGACCAGAAGTTCTTCTTCCATTGCGCACAAGGACAAGGGTATTAGCATGGTGGGTGCTGATGATGTCAAGCTTCAACTGATGGATAAGCTCTCTTCTCATCGCCCAGATCTACAAATCATTCCCATCACAGGAATGGGTGGCGCAGGTAAGACTACTCTTGCCAGATATATTTATGAACATCGTTTTACTAAGGGCCATTTTGATATTTGTGCGTGGGTTACCATCTCTCAAGAGTATAGCACTCGACAAATGCTCATAGAAATTCTTCGTCATTTAAAGGGAAACGTTGATCAGGATTTGAGTGAGCATAAATCAGGAGATATGTTGTACCAACACTTGTTCGGTAGAAGATACTTGATTATAATGGATGATATATGGAGCACTGAGGCATGGGATAGAATTAGAAGGTTTTTGCCGGATAACAAAAATGGTAGCAGGATAGTGGTAACAACTAGGATATCAAATGTTGCTTCTCAATTATCCTACTCTAATAGCCTTGTTGAGATGAACCTTTTGGATGAGGCAGATAGTTGGGAGCTGCTCTCCAAAACTGTTTTTGGAGTTAAAGGACGTTGCCCAGTTGAATTAGAGAAAATTGGGAAGAAAATAGGAAAAAGTTGCAAAGGACTTCCAATATCAATTGTTGTGGTGGGAGGAATTTTGGGCAAGTCGGAACAAACAAGAGAGTTTTGGGAATACATAGAAGAAAACATAAATCCAATGGTGAATTCAGAGGATGATGAGCGTTGCTTGAAAACAGTACACATGAGTTATAAGCAATTGCCGATCCATTTGAAACCATGTTTTCTGTATATGGGAGTTTTCCGTGAAGATGAGGTGATTGGTGTCTCAAGGCTTGTTAAATTGTGGGTTGCCGAAGGATTTCTAAAACCAGTAAGTGGGAAAAGCTTGGAAGAAATAGCAAAAGAGAATTTAAAGGATCTTGTGGATAGAAATCTGGTTTTCATTGATGAGGTGGGTAAAACTGGAAACATAAAGTACTGCAAAATTCATGACTTGTTGAGAGACTTGTGCTTGAGGGAAGCTCAAAAGGAAAGATTTTACGATGTGGTCTCAAGCCCAACTAGTCTTGAAAGGATAGGAGATGGGCAACGCCGCATTGTTATATCTACTACCATATCAGATAATGATGCCATAAACGCCTTGTCATCATCCATGCCACTGGCTCGTTCTTTGGTGAATTTTAAGCCCCGATGGCTCAATCAAAAGCTCAAGTTGAGCAGATTGCTGAGGATAATGCACCCATATGATCCCATAATCATGGAAGTAGCAGAATTCTTGGTTAACTTGCGATTCCTTAAGTTATGGTCCTCATCAATAGAGCACACACTCCCTAGTTCAATTTGGCTACTTTGGAATCTACAAACATTAATTTGTCCAAGAAGGGACGCCACTGCACCCACTGATATTTGGTACATGCCTCACATTAGACATGTTCAGTTCAACAGCCTCTGGCTCCCAAATCCTCCCAACGACCAAGATGGCATTCTTTTGGGAAATCTGCAAACACTTGGTCGGATAATGGATTTCAAGTGTACTGAACAAGTGATTAAGAGAATTCCCAATATCCAAAAACTGGAAATATTCTATGACTGCGAGCTTCATGAAGCCGACATGAATTTTCATTATCTAGATAAACTTGAGTGCTTGAAGTGCTCCTTTGAAAATAAACATGGTTCTTCTCCACACAATCTAATTAATTTTCCACATTCGCTCAAGAAGTTGAGTCTATTCACAGAGAGATCTGAATATTGGGAAGACATATTGGATAAGATAGGTGTGTTGCCCTTTCTTCAGAAGCTCACACTCCGACGGGGGAGATTCAGAGAAGGCCAGTGGATAATAACCGAAGGCCAATTCCGTAGCCTCAAATTCCTGGCTCTTATGTACTGTTATGATCTACAGGTTTGGACAACAGAAAGCTCCCCCTTCCCGTGCCTTGAGCAGCTTCATCTTTTTGGAATTCGTCATCTTGAGGCGATCCCTTTAGAGTTTGCAGAAATACACACACTCAGAGTAATTCGCTTGAAACTTTGCAGCGCGTCTGCTATCGAATCTACGAAAAGAATATTAGAGGAACAAGAGGAATCAAGTGGGAAGCAATCATTCAAGTTCAACTTGACGACTGATAACGAAGCACGGAGAGCTTGGCAAGTCCTAGACGAAGAAGAAGTTATAGATTTGGAGGTTGATGCTGAATCCTAATTTGCATAGATTTTCTTCTTCTGTTTTTCTCCTTCTGTCCGGACTGTTCGTTATTTGGGTGCAAAAGTTTTTTGTGCAAAATTGAAATTACATAAGATGATTTTAATGCACCCTAATCAAAACTATGTCATTTAGACTATAAATTTAAAAAAAAAAAATTACTCATCAGATCTATCCTTTTCCTCTGCTCTGAAAAATAAATCACAATCCTGTACATTCAATTCCAACCGCTTTCCGTACCAAAACACACAATTCAACTAAGAAATCACATAGAGATGGCTTAAAGGACACACAAGCAACAAAATTTTCCAAAAATAGAGAATTTCAAAATAAATCAACATTAAAATGTGGGAAAATGGAAAATAGCTTCAACTGTAGAGACAACGAAGAAGCTAACAAAGTCGGAGAGTTATGGAGAGAGAGAAAATGAAGTTCTTTCCAAAAGGGTTCAATTTTTATTTTTTATTTTTCCTTTCTGTCTGAGTTATAACAAACTAGGACGGGCATAAGGTTGATCAACAATGAGTGTAGCACACTGTGGAGGCAGGGCTAGGACAATCAATTGAGTGGTGGCGGCAAAGGTAGGGGTCGAGGGGTCGATTGAGCGAAGACATTGTACAGTAAGGAGAGAGTGAGAGATTTGCGAGGATGGAAGGAGATACATTGGGCCAAAAGCCAGCCCGGTGGGATGGAGGTGGTCGGACGGAGCAGCTCCCTTCTGTAACCAGGAGGAAGAAGACAAAGCATAGTAGTGCCATTTCAACATAAACTCAAAAAAAATGTGCCACTCGATTATAACGTCAGTTTTGATTTGAGGAAAAACTAAAATCGTGATAAAATTTAGGGATAAGGTTCAAATACACCCTTAAACGTTTCAACAAAAATCAAATACACCCCTATCGTTATGTTAGGTGCAAATTTATTCCTAACGTTTTAAAAATGGTGCAAATTACCCTGTTGACTTAACGGATTTCTAACTCTGTTATGTAATTTCGATTTTTTCTTTTCTTTTTCTCCTCTTCACCCTTATAATATATTAAATTCAATACTTGATAAATGAGGAAACAATTAGAATCTCTTTAAATTTTTTATTATTTTATATTTACTTTACAAGGGTCTAGGATTATCGTAAGTTAGTTAGGGTTTTACATATTGATATTTGAGGGTATTGAAATTCATATTGTAAGGACATTAAAGTTCGAAATAAATTCTTGCGTTCAAATTTTGTTGTGCTTTTATCTTTCTCTAATTTCCTCGTGTCCTTTATCTTGTAATGTCATTTGACTCAGTTTCATCTTGTACGTTTTTAGATTTGGCCAATATGATTTATTTATATATATATAAGATATTAATGCCTAGTAATATTTATTAATAAATCCTCATTGAGCCCATTGGATGAAATCTTTGTCCCACCATATCGCAATATTAATATTTTACTATTTTATAACAATTAATGTTTTTCATTAAAATTGAAATAAAAATTATATACTCTAACTATGACTTAATTAACCCTAATAATGAATTATTAATTTAAAATTAAAAAAAAATATTACAAAACTAATTCAATTAATGAACGTAGTTAATTATTAAAATAATACTAAATATCAACAACAAAAAAAATTGAGAGTTGGACACACAAACGAGTCCCCCAACTAAAAGGAATTGTAATTCAATAAGGCTTAGACATCTTCCAGATTTAATGTTTGCGGCTTAAGAGAAAGTTTATAAATTAGGGTTAATCATAAATGTTTATAAGTTAGGGTTATTCGTAAATCAAATTCCCACCAATATCTAATATGATTAAAGTTTAGTTCAAAACCAAAACCTATTGATTGCCGCAGATGGATCGGAACTCCAAAAGCCGGTGCGACGAGCAACCTCATTTTCTCCCTCAAGAAATCATAGAAGAAATATTGCCACATCTTCGGGTGAAATCACTCCTGCGATTCAGGTGCGTTTCAAAATCATGGTGCTCTCTGATCGAAAGCAAAAACTTCATCTACAAACACCTCCAGAATTCGAAGCGGAGAGAAGTCATCTTAAACAAGCAATCCTCTACCGATGTCGATGCGTGGTGGCGCCCTATCATTGATCCTGCCAATAATCACTTAAAAGGAGGTTGTTTTTTTTGGGTCAATTAATACAGAAATTTTAAAGGCTGCATCACGATGGACTCGAACCCGAGATCTTTGGCCTCGGGTATTAACCACTCTACCACTAGGCCAACACACACACACACACTTAAAAGGAGGTTGTGTTGTGGGTTGCTGCAATGGGGTTTTGTGCATCGCTAAGGAAGAAGAGAACAATTTCTTCTTGTGGAATCCCGCCACTAGAATCTCCATCGAATTATCCAAGATAAAAAAATCCTTTCTTCGTTAGCATATTAGGGTTTGGGTGGGACGAAGAAAATGGGGCACCCAAGGTCTTTGTGTGTGCCCGTCATAATCATAATCGAGCATAGGCAAAATTTACAGTTCGAATATATTATAACGGTGAAGAGGAGAAAAAGAAAAGAAAAAATCGAAATTACATAAGAGAGTTAGAAATCCGTTAAATCAACAGGGTAATTTGCACCATTTTTAAAACGTTAGGGATAAATTTGCACCTAACATAACGATAGGGATGTATTTCATTTTTGTTGAAACGTTTAAGGGTGTATTTGCACCTTATCCCTAAAATTTATGTACATGGCTTTCCAGAATCAATCTCTCTCTCTTGAAATTTATTCTCTATGTTTGGACCTTTTTTTTGAGATAATAATTGCGAATTATATATGGTTCATTATATTATATTCTTTTGTCTACCAAAAGCTTGTATTTAATTGATTTTTGGTATGTTCATCAAAAGTTTGTATTTTTCTTTTTTGGACATCTTTTTATACTTACATTACATGACCTCTTCTTTACTCACTAGAATTTATTAAAATCCATGTAATCAAAGGCAATATAAGCTTTTGATAGACGAAGAGAATAAATATTTTTTTATTGAATAGATTGATGGTAGTATAAAATAAAATGACAAGACAAATATTACTAAATGTTTATTGCAAAGCCATGTATATTACTATGCCTTCGGTACACCTAATATGAATAATCTCAACTATAATAAGCGTCAGTAACATATAAACTATACTTTTCATAGTTATATGAAAGTTTGACAGTAAAAAGTGGAACTTATTGTGTACGTGTTTCGGCTTAGTGGTATAATGATTAATATTTGAGACTAAGGTCTCAGATTCGAAATCATCGTGATATAATATTTATAATTTATGTATTAATTAACAAAAAAATTGAAATTATTGTATAATCAAATAACATATACACAATCATATATACATAGCATACCAAAGATAATCATATAGAAATGATACTCAATTCACCAAAAGTTTGTATTTAATTCATTTTCGGTTTATCCATCACAAATTTGTATTTACCATTTTTGAAACACCAACTCCATACATGGTCTATTTTTTAATCTCACTATCCGTTAATCTATTTATTTATTATCTCCACTTATTTTATACTAATTATAATTTATTAACACTCGTACTACCAAAAGTAATGCAAGGTTTTGGTGGACGGATAAAATATATTATTTTGATTTATATATAAGCATGTGGAACTAATAAATAATATTTGCAGATAAAAATCAAATTTTCATGAAATAATGGTTAAAAACAATTGTAAAACAATTATATAATGCAATAATTTACATAAAAAGTTGAAAGTTGCATTTGATCAAGAAGAAAAATATTACGTCACATAAACATATTTATATGACTTATAGTATAAAAACAACATTGAACATATTATTTTTAGAAGTTGTGTAGGGAAAACGTATGTTAACCCTCGCCCCGAGGATCCATCTTGGGTGTTTAATTCACCATACATTGATTATAAACCTAGCATGCGTCTATATAATTAAATCGCAACATGTTGGGGTTTTCACGTGTTTACCTTTGGATCTGAAGAGGTCGATGGAACGAGATGAACGGATCGAACGGATCGGACTCGTGCTTTGACCTTCTGGACTGTATCCGGTTGCCCAATCTCCAACGTCGGTGAGGGCGATCTATGGAGAATACACCGGAAAATCACCCGAGCTCTCACAATTTTCGAAAACACTCTCAAGACTATGAGGGGTGGCCGAAAATTCTTAGTCTCAATATGTGAGCATTAGCCTAGACATTATCTCATACCTTATATTTATAATGCACTACCTTAATCCTATATGGAATATTACCATAATCCTATATGGAATATTACCATACTCTTAGGATTATTTCCATACTCTTAGGATTATTTCCATACTCTCAAGATTATTACCATAATCTTATATGGAAAGGATCTATGCATATACCATAAATATAATTATATCCATGTGGATAAAGAGAATAAAATCTTGCCAATTGAGCAATAGGGGGCGCCGATTTTCCTCAGTGCTACGGGCCTGGATGGGCCAGCCCAGGGATCAAATGCAAGGAATAAAGATGGGCCTCAAATAAATTAATTATCTTATGTTCACCCGAACATAAATTAATTTATAAACATTCGATCATGCCACTAGAGAAAGAATATTGACTTACCCTTTATTACGAAGATGAGTCGGGCTTGCACTTAGACATTACGAATCCCGTATTTAAGATATCGAGCGTCCATTAATTATTTATAGCAATCATCGCTTAAAGCGATTAATAACTTCATTTCCTTAAGTAGTACCACTCAACCTTATTATTGTACTTGAGCTAACTCAACTGCGGGGTTTAGTACAATAAACCTTTGAGCTCCTTAAGGGCGTCATCATCCTTAACGGATACGGTGACTCGTCTGAGATAACTAGCGTGACATCAAACCTTGCCACCACCCAAGATGCGAAGAATCTTGGGTTAGAACATATAACCTCACCCATAACAAGTCAAAGTGATGGACAACAACTCATACTCACCTAATACCTTATCGAGGTTTAGATCATCGTAAGTCACGAGATCTTGGTTCTTCACGACGGTCGAAAGAAGAACTCATCTCACTGTGATCCTTCATACGTCGAGACGTACCGGCATAGACAAGCAACTAAGTCAAGTCACTTCTTATCTATCTGCGGCCTAAACCGACAACTCGTCCTTAAGTCGTCTCAGCTGTGAAACTTTTATATCTCATTAAGCTTGACCAATCATACAGACTTCTGTGATCTTCTACACACTGTATGATCTAACTTATATATGAGATAAGGGGACACAGATATATGCAATCAAGTATTCAAATCAGATAGGAGATTGTAATAGTGGTAACGGAAACATTGTTAACAAACTCAACCAAAACTGCTTTCAGTATACAAATCCAACAATCTCCCACTTATACTAAAGCAAACTTTTAGTATACAATGTGTCTTTCTACTAGCTATTACAAACAACCATCACTTTGCTTCTCCCACTTATACAAAAGTTTCCTTTCTAAGTGGGTGCCATCAAGCGCAATCCAAGTCCTCTAACGTGTCCATCGTAGACTTTTTGCGGCAGGCTCTTCGTGAATGGATCCGCTAGATTTTCCGTCGTATCAATCTTTTCAATCAGCACGTCACCTCGTCTAACGATTTCTCGTATGACATGGTACTTTCTCTATGTGTTTAGTCGCCTTGTGGGTCCGTGGTTCCTTCGAGTTTGCCATCGCACGAGTTATCACGATAAACTATGATACTCTTGGGCAAACCGGTACCACATCTAGATCCATGAGGTAGTTCTTGAACCATCTGACTTCCTTAGAAGCCTCAAGGCGGCTACATATTCGGCTTCCATGGTAGAGTCCGCATGCATCATTGCTTTGCACTCCGCCAGATCGGCTCCACCTCCCAAGGTAAACACATAGCCGAGGTTGACTTTTTCTCATCACGGTCGACTTGGAAATCCAGTGCAGTATAACCCAAAGGCATTAGACTATCTGCATGGTAAACTAGCCTATAATCTCGAGTCCTTTTCGGTGCTTGAGTATATGCTTCTTGCGATCAATGAGCTTGTCGAGGTTAGGCGATATCTAGCTACTATGCCTACCGCATAGCGGATATCGGGCCTCGTGCATAGCATTGCGTACATGAGACTTCCTCGGCGAGCGTGAAGGAACTTGTCTCATTTCCTCTATCTCCTTTGCGATCATAGATGATTGCGTTTTGAATAAAGGCGCGCATATGTGCGAAGGTAGCAATCCTTTCTTGGCGGTCGCATACTAAAGCAGTAATCACGATATCAATGTAAGGCGCTGAGATAAGCTCAACATTTTCTTCTTGCGATCTCGGTAAACCTTGATCCCAAGAATGTACGCTGCATCTCCTAAGTCTTTCATTTGAAACTGATCGGATAGCCAACTCTTTACGTCTGATAACAACTTCACGTTGTTGCCAACTAGAAGGATGTCATCTACATAAAGTGCAAGAAATACCACATCACCGTTGACATCTAACCGATACACACAACTCTCGCTAGGCAACTGGGTAAATCCATAGGACTTTACCACCTCGTCAAAGCGTAAGTTCCATGATCGGGAGGCCTGCTTAAGTCCATAAATGGACTTCTTAAGCTTCCATACTAGATGCTCTTCACCCTTTACCACATAACCTTCGGGTTGCTGCATATAGATGTCTCTACCTTCCTCAAGGTAACCGTTTAGAAAAGCGGTTTTAACATCCATTTGCCAAACCTCTAGGTTCAGTGGGCTGCTATGGCCAGAAGAATTTTGATGGACTTGAGCATTGCTACGGTGAAAGGTCTCATCGAAATCGATGCCCTCAATCTGAGTGTACCCTTTCGCCACAAGCACGGCTTTAAAAGCGAAACCTCTCCATCGAATCTCTCTTCCTCTTGTATATCCACTTACTACCTATGGCTTCCTTGCCATCTGGTAGAGGTGTCTTTTCATATACATCCATAGCCGTTATGGACTCCATTTCTAAGTCCATAGCGGTGTGCCATGATCTTGCATCAATATCTTGTATCGCCTCCTTGTATGTCCATGGGTCGATTATTGCATGTTCGTCTGCTGGGATTAAATCCGAAGATTCACCCACGAACATAAATCGCTCGGGTTGACGAACAACCCTCCCACTACGACGAGGTTCTCAGCACAATGGCGGCGGTGGGTGCGAGATACTTGTGGTTCTCTAACTTGCACAACTTGCTGTGTAGGTACCACTTATGCGGTCGGTATCTCGGTGGAACTCGACCCACTTCAATTTCTTGAAGTATCGGTGTCGATCCTCCCACTAGACTCGACATCTCGTACCTTTGCCTAATCGGTGGTG
Organism: Salvia rosmarinus; assembly: GCA_036937905.1. NCBI lineage: Eukaryota > Viridiplantae > Streptophyta > Magnoliopsida > Lamiales > Lamiaceae > Salvia > Salvia rosmarinus. Next base: position 8,159,085 of record CM072818.1, read on the forward strand.
GAATCGATCATCTTCTAATTCTTGAAGAATGATTTCAACTTTGGACTTATGATTTTCATATAATCCTCTTCTAAGAATCGGGCATTAGTCTAATAATGACCTTCCGATCCTTAGGACTATAGAATAAACCACCTTCGTTCCTCTAGGATAGCGATAAACACCTTGCGTCGATCTAGCCTCCAACTTGTCGACTTTCTTGTTCAAAGACGTGTCTTTGGGCCCCATATCCTTATGTGGCTTAAAGCGGGCTTCGCCCAAACCACAACTCGAAAGGGTCTTTTCGGTGACTTGGGCGGTACTAGATTTAGCAAGTATGCCGCCGTCTCTAAGGCATACCCCGAACGAAATAGGCAATGTAGCATAACTCATCATAGATCTTACCATTTCCAAAAGAGTCCTATTTCTTCGCTCGACACACCATTTCTTTGTGGTGTGCCGGTGAAATCTTATTTGGGATGTAATCTCACACTTCACTAGATAGTCCATAAACTCGTTCTTGAGGTATTCGCCACCGCGATCGAGCGCGATGACTTGATACTTTACCTAGCCGTCTCCACTTCCGCCTTAAACTCTTTGAATTTCTCAAAGCATTCGGACTTGCGGTGAAGCGGTATACGTATCCGTACCTTGAGTGTCGTCGATGAAAGTGACAAAATACTGTACCCTCCACGAGCTTGTGTGGACATCGGTCCACACAGTCGAATGGACTAAATCCAACATTTCGTGGCTCTATAACCCTTCGCTTTGAAGGGTCCGGTCGACATCTTACCTTCTATACGGGATTCGCGGATCGGGAGCGGAGTAACCGTGAGATTACCCAACGCTCCATTCTTAGCCGGTCTTTGGATCCTATTTAGATTGATGTGACCTAATCTAAGATGCCGAGAGAAAAGTAGAGTCATCTTCTTGAAGAAAACTTTCTCTTTTAGGGTTTGATGAAGATGCAACATAGTTATAGGTATTATGTTTTGCGAAATAGTATAAAGCGAATTATATAAAGTGCCAACACGATAACCGTCATTTCTTATGATAGAAACACCACTATCAAAAATAACAGAATATCCATGAGTAAATAATTTGAAAGCGAAACAAGGTTCCATGAAAATCCGGCACATATAAAACGTCTTTCAAAACTAAAGCTGTTGTCCCAAAACATAAAGAAACATCTCCAACCGCAACAGCTTGACTTTCGCGCGTTGCCCATGGAGATCGTTATCTCGCCATCAAACAGCTCCCTTGTCCGCGAGAACCCCTGCAGGTGTAACAAACATGATCGATTGCGCCGTATCTACTACCCAAGAATGGGTAGAACAAGTCGCTAAACATGTTTCCGTTACTAAAGGAAGCGGCGTACCTTGAGCCTTGAGCATAGGGCACTTGGCCTTCAATGCCCGTTTACCGCACTTGAAGCACTTGCCCTTCTCCTTTGGCTTCTTCAAGCCTCCGTGGCAACCATGTTCTTGCTCCATTACTCCCACTATTTCCTTGCCTTTACCACCTTTGGCACCCCTTTTCTATTTCCATTTTGCAACGAAAATTTTGGGCCCTTAGATGTGCTAGCAAGAGCATGTGCTCCTTTTCCCATAACTCCTTCCGCAAAGAACGAGATCATTAAGCAACCGACTAAGTGTAAACTCGGTCTTGCTCATGATCGCATTCACGCGAAAGTTCTCAAAAGACTTGGGCGTGTATTGAGGATGATATCGACCTTGGCCGCGTCAATACCTCCTCCCAACCGATCAAGACTATCCATGAGATGAGTCATGTGGGAGACATGTTCATGGACCGAACTTCCTTCTTCCATCTTACACGCCAAGATTTCTCTCATTGTGTGGAAGCGGTCGTCCGATCCGATCGCCCAAACTTACTCTCGAGACTTGACCAAATATCGGTCGCGTCTACCATCGATCGATCTTTGCAGTTGCAAACCTTTGGACATCGTAGTCATCATATAGCATTTAGCCATATTGTTTGACTTATTCCAAAGTCCTTGACTCTCATTGCTCATTAGTCGATCGTCGATAAGGGCATCGGGTTTAGGAGTAGTGAGAACAAACATGTGTTCTTCAAATGATAAGAACATATTCCATGTTTCGTTTCCACTCGATAAAATTTGGACGGATAACGGTTTTGTGCGAGCATATTGATAATCGGCGTAAGAGACATATCGAAACGATAATGTAAACATATAAGCATACGATCGCATATAATTCGTAACAATAATATTGTAACCTTTTGATAAAACAATATTAATTGAAACCTCCAATCGCCCAAGGAATTCCACATACAAGCCACGCGTGTGGGCGTTTACATGAACCCTCGACCGGACTAAAATATACCTTTTAGTCGTTTAATTTCAATCCATGTCAACTTATCCTTATGACAAATGAAATTAATGATTGGACCTTACTGACCACATCACTATCGCAAGAAGGACTTGGCGGAAGTTGTACTTGAGGTGATGTCTAAGCAATGACCACAATTTTAACAAAGAAGATGAATTCTTAGAATTGGTATACTCACTCGGACCATACCGCTTCCAATTCAAATTCTTTTGTTATCTCATTTTATATCTATCTCTAGAGAACTTATGAAAATCGCACATGCAAGCCGCAGCGTGTGGGCGTTTACACATGAAACTCCCACTTCTCAATAGATTTAAAATGTTTTATTTAGAAATCTCATCTAACAAACTTATGATAAACAATGCAAGCAAGCCACGCGTGTGGATGTTTACTCACGGTCGTCTCACTTTGTTTAGAGATCAAAAGTGGAGGTCTTGACATTTTAATTTGAAAAATTAATTTGTCGGGTTGTTTGCTAGTCTTTTTATTCAAAAGGTTTGTCCATGCGAGATCACGTAATCTAACATGCTTTTCTATAGAACTCAACATGTAAAACATGCTCATGAAATTCTAAAATATGCTTGATAAACGCGATAAACCTAGCATGCTTACTATGCGCATCCATTCGTAAAACACTTAAAGGTTTGTCAACGTAATATAAACATACATAGCATGCTCTTGCATAAATTTAAACATCCACGACATGCATATGAGCGATAAAAATAAAATAAAACGTTCATCGCGCCTGATCGTGAAACCCGCACATTTAAATCTAATCTATTACATAGATTTACAAAGTGCAATTAAAACTTGAAAAGGCCTCGCGTGCGGGCACGGACGGATTCAACAATTGGGCCTCGCGTGCGCGGCACGGACGGATTCAACAATTGGGCCTCGCGTGCGGGCACGGACCGAAAATCTGAAAACGGTGCGGGCGGGTCGGCCTAAACATCTTGGGCGCGCTGGGGCAAAGCCCGATCGCGCGCCGACCTCGCGCCGCTTTGCCAGCGTGCTTCGCGCGGCTGCCTCGCGGTCGCGGCGACGCGACCCGTCGAAAGCACGTCGCGGCCTTTCCCGGCGCCGAACGTCTGCCGAGGCGTCGTCGCCCGGGCCGAAACTTCGCGACCGCGAAGTGCGCTCGCTGGCGTCGGGTAGCTTCAGCGCAACGCGCCCCGTCGCCGCTAGCTCGCTTCGCTTCGCTTCGCCGGCTGTACCTCGCGACCGCTCGCTCGCTCGCGTGGCGCCGAGGATCTCGTCTTGTGACGCCGCCCGTCGCCCGCGCCCTCGCGATCGCCCTTGCGACCGCGAGGCTCGCTTCATGAAACCGTCCGAGCACCGCCGAGATACTGTTTTCCCGTCGTTTCGTTCTTCGTTCGTTCGTCTTCGTTCTTCTTTACGGATAAGATTTACGAATAAAATCTAATCTAACCACGGATTTTCTCGTGGTGTAAAACAAAACCAACAAAAACAATAAGCGAGCCACGATGAGCAGCGGATCCACAATTAAATAAGCGCACGTAATAATCAAACGTGAATTAATCCAGCGAGCCAAGATTCGATCCCGTGCTCGATACCAATGTAGGAAAGCGTATGTTAACCTCGCCCGAGGATCCATCTTGGGTGTTTAATTCACCATACATTGATTATAAACCTAGCATGCGTCTATATAATTAAATCGCAACACGTTGGGGTTTTCACGTGTTTACCTTTGGATCCGAAGAGGTCGATGGAGCGAGATGAGCGGATCGAGCGGATCGGACTCGTGCTTTGACCTTCCGGACTGTATCCGGTTGCCCAATCTCCAGCGTCGGTGAGGACGATCTATGGAGAATACACCGGAAAATCACCCGAGCTCTCACATTTTCGAAAACACTCTCAAGACTATGAGGGTGGCGAAAATTCTTAGTCTCAATATGTGAGCATTAGCTGAGACATTATCTCATACCTTATATTTATAATGCACTACCTTAATCCTATATGGAATATTACCATAATCCTATATGGAATATTACCATACTCTTAGGATTATTTCCATACTCTTAGGATTATTTCCATACTCTCAAGATTATTACCATAATCTTATATGGAAAGGATCTATGCATATACCATAAATATAATTATATCCATGTGGATAAAGAGAATAAAATCTTGCCAATTGAGCAATAGGGGGCGCCGATTTTCCTCAGTGCTACGGGCCTGGATGGGCCAGCCAAGGGATCAAATGCAAGGAATAAAGATGGGCCTCAAATAAATTAATTATCTTATGTTCAGCCCAGAACATAAATTAATTTATAAACATTCGATCATGCCACTAGAGAAAGAATGTTGACTTACCCTTTATTACCGAAGATGAGTCGGGCTTGCACTTAGACATTACTGAATCCCGTATTTAAGATATCGAACGTCCATTAATTATTTATAGCAATCATTGCTTAAAACGATTAATAACTTCATTTCCTTAAGTAGTACCACTCAACCTTATTATTGTACTTGAGCTAACTCAACTGCGGGGTTTAGTACAATAAACCTTTGAGCTCCTTAAGGGGCGTCATCATCCTTAACGGATACACGTGACTCGTCTGAGATAACTAGCGTGACATACAAGATTGCCACCACCCAAGATGCGGAGAATCTTGGGTTAGAACATATAACCTCACCCATAACAAGTCAAAGTGATGGACAACCTCATACTCACCTAATACCTTATCGAGGTTTAGATCATCGTAAGTCACGAGATCTTGGTTCTTCACGACGGTCGAAGAAGAACTCATCTCACTGTGATCCTTCAATACGTCGAGACGTACCGGCATAGACAAGCAACTAAGTCAAGTCACTTATCTATCTGCACCTAAACCGACAACTCGTCCTTAAGTCGTCTCGGTGTGAAACTTTTATATCTCATTAAGCTTGACCAATCATACAGACTTCGTGATCTTCTACACACTGTATGATCTAACTTATATATGAGATAAGGGACACGATATATGCAATCAAGTATTCAAACAGATAGGAGATTGTAATAGTGGTAACGAAACATTGTATCTGCTCAACCAAACTGCTTTCGATATACAAATCCAACAAGTTGATGATATATATTGTATATAAACCTTGAAAGTACTATATAATTAATTATGAGAAAATGTATTGATCCAGATTTCCTAGGAATAACATGAATACCTTTTAATTTCCTTTTATTTTCAACTAACACACCATAATAATAATCATTGGCCGAAGAAAAAAAATATAAACTAACTTGCATCAATCCACATATCTTGTATTGTGTACCCGAATAGGCTAATTAAAATTGAAATATACAATTATAAAAATGTTATAATTATAATTATAAGATAAATAAGTATCAAAATAAATAAATGAAATTGTTTGGGCTTAATTATTCTGAGCCCGCAGTCATTTGTAATTAGTATAGGCCCAACACTAGTAAATGCATCACGAATGTATAGAGAAATCTTGAAAATGGATTCGGCTGACCCAATTATAAAATATGGGTCGGGTTTCGGACTATGCATTGCAGATAGATAGGACGCAGAGGAGGAAAAGAATCAAGACATGGAGAAGGAAAAGATTCAAGACCTTGGAGAGAGCAATTCACCCTCGAACTTGCTCAAAACTTCTAATCTAATCTTGTTACTGCTACCAGTGATGATAATTTAAAGGAGATCTTTCGCCAAATCAAAGCCTCCAAAAACCCTGTAAGCTAATTCTTCGCCTTTATATGCATAGATATGTATCCTATTTGTTGGATGAGAGAGACTCATGAACTGATTTCTTCTCCGAATCTCTGATTTGCAGACAGTCATCACCTACGGTGCGTCATGGTATGTCCAATTTTTCGATTATTTAGACGTATGTTTCTGTATTCACACTCCTTATTCGCATTCTAAATGAAACGAGATCTTAAATGAGCATCGATATTCTGTTAGTGTAGATGTCACTTAAGTGTTCGATTAAATGCTTGAAAATGAGCTTTAATAAGTGTTCGATGAAATTCTTGAAAGATTAAATTTAGTTAACTGTTTGATGAAATGCTTGAAAGGTGAAATTTACTCAACTGTTCGATGAAATGCTTGAAAGATGAAACATGTGCTAGTGTTCGATGAAACTTAATTGTTCGATGAAATGCTTGAAATATGAAATTTTCCCGCTATTAAACTTTCTACCTTGTACCTCTATTAAAATGATGTAATTTTAGTAATTTAGAGTTAATAAGAAATCAGGATCATCAGCTTTCCTGATCAACGGTTGTTTTGATTGTCAGGTGTCGTGTTTGCAGTCAGATCCTTCCTGCATTCTGCCAATTGAGCACCAAGTTTTCAAGATATCTTTTGTTTATGCTGATATTGATGAATGTCCAGAGACGACACAACACATACGGTACACGCCGTTTCATTTCTACAAAGACGGCGAAAAGGTAGATGAGATGTTTGGGGCTGGAGAGGAGCGTCTGCATGATCGCCTCTGGCTGCACTCTTGAAAAAGATATGTGCAGAGATCTTTTATCTGTTAGTAGACTCATCCTTTTATTATTTCAAATGTATGCTTTGCATTTTCACTTGCCAAATTGAGACTATTTTAATTGATCTTGGAAAAGCAGGTGCTATATGTATTTTTTTAGAGGAGAGGAGGTACAAGATATAGTTTTGATTACTCAAACAACCACACTTATTTTAATTAGAGGAGCAGGTATAGTTTTGATTACTCAAACAACCACACTTATTGTAATCTTCCATATTTTGGTCAACTTTCAAGAACTCATAAGCACTTCTCCCATTTTCTGTATCCGCTGCATTTTCTGCTTCTCTCAAATTAATCATGGCGGCTTATGCAGCTCTGGTTTCTGTTATGAATATCATAGAAAACCTTCAAAATCATCCTCGCCCTCCTATTTCTCTCACAAACAACAACTTCTTCTCCTTACTCAAAGGTTGCTTCCTGCAAGAATTTCTGGAAGGCTATAATCCCCATCTCGGCTACAGCACGAAGCAGATCCATTGGAGAGTCGCATTACTGATGCAGCTTATGCGGCCGAGGACGTCATCGAATATCATATTGTGGATCAGATCACAAGTGATAGGAAAAGATGAGCTCGATCTTACCTACAGCACAGAAGCAGATAGGAAAAGATGACCCCGATGCCTTGTATGAAGCTCTAGAGAAGGTGATTGAAGAATTGGCATCGATCCAAAAAGAGGTTGATTCCATGGAGATCAAAGGTGTCCAATGCGACCTGCACACAACAAAGTCAACGCCTCTTGATTCCATGACCAGTAGTTCTTCTTCCATTGCGCAGAAGGGTATTAGCATGGTGGGTGCTGATGATGCCAAGAGTCAACTGATGGATAAGCTCGCTTCTGATCGCCATGATCTCCAAATCATTCCCATCACAGGAATGGGCGGTGCAGGTAAGACTACTCTGGCTAGATACATTTATGAACATAGTTTTACTAAGGACCATTTTAATATTCGTGCTTGGGTTACCATCTCTCAAGAATATAGTACTAGAAATGCTCATACAAATTCTTCGTCAATTAAATCAAACCGTTGATCAGAATTTGAATGAGCATGAACCAGGACAAAAGTTGTACCAATACTTGTTTGGTAAAAATATTTGATTATAATGGATGATATGTGGAGCATTGAGGCATGGAATGAGATTAAGATGTTTTGCGGATAACAAAAAGGTAGCAGGATAGTGGTAACAACTAGGATATCAAATGTTGCTTCTCAGTTATCCCACTCTAATAGCCTTGTTGAGATGAACCTTTTGGATGAGGCAGATAGTTGGGAGCTGCTCTCCAAAACTTTGTTTGGAGTTAAAGGCGTTGCCCAGTTGAATTAGAGGACATTGGGAAGAAAATAGCAAAGGTTGCAAAGGACTTCCAATTTCAATTGCTGTGGTGGGAGGAATTTTGGGCAAGTCGGAACAAACAAGAGAGTTTTGGGAATACATAGAAGAAAACATAAATTCAATGGTGAATTCAGAGGATGATGAGCGTTGCTTGAAAACATTACACATGAGTTATAAGCAATTGCCGATCCATTTGAGACCATGTTTTCTGTATATGGGAGTTTTCCGTGAAGATGAGGTGATTGATGTCTCAAGGCTTGTTAAATTGTGGGTTGCCGAAGGATTTCTAAATCCAATTAGTGGGAAAAGCTTGGAAGAGATGGCAAAAGAGAATTTAAAGGATCTTGTGCATAGAAATCTGGTGTTGATTGATGCAGTGGGTAAAACCGGAAACATGAAGAAGTGTAGAATTCATGACTTGGTGAGAGACTTGTGCTTGAAGCAAGCTCAAAAAGAAAGATTTTATGGTGTGGTGTCAAGCCCAATTCATGAAGATGGGCAACGCCGCATTGTTATATCCAGTACCCTATCAGAGAATGACGCCATAAACGCCTTGTCATCATCCATGTCACTGGCTCGTTCTTTGCTTTGCAATTTTGAGGATCCACTGGACTCTCACAAGCCCACGTGCAGCAGGTTGCTGAGGATATTTCGCTCACGTAAACCCGTGGAAGTAGCAGAATTCTCGTTAACTTGCGGTTCCTTGAGTTAATGTCCACATCAGTTGGGTACAGATTACCTAGTTCAATTTGGCTATCTTGGAATCTACAAACATTAATTTGTCCCCAATTGTGGAACCTTAGTGCGCCCACTGATATCTGGTACATGCCTCACATTAGACATGTTCAGTTCGAAGGCTCTGTCTCCCAAATCCTCCCAACGACCAAGATGGCATTCTTTTGGGAAATCTGCATACACTTGGTCGGATAATGGATTTCAAGTGTACTGAAGAAGTGATTAAGAAAATTCCCAATATCCAAAAATTGGTACTATCGTATGATTGCGAGCTTGATCAAGCCGACATGAACTTTCATTACCTAGATAAACTTGAGTCCTTGATCTGCAATTTCGAAATGAACATGGTTCTCTCCACAGTCTAATTAAATTTCCACATTCGCTCAAGAAGTTGACTGTATTCCGAGAGAAATCTGAATGTTGGGAAGACATATTGGATAAGATAGGTGTGTTGCCCTTTCTTCAGAAGCTCACACTCCAAGGGGGGAGATTCAGAGAAGAGCAGTGGGGAATGACTGAAGGCCAATTCTGCAGCCTCAAATTCTTGGCTCTTATATACTGTTCTGATCTAAAGGTTTGGACAACAGAAAGCTCCCCCTTCCCGTGCCTTGAGCAGCTTCATCTTTTTGGAATTCGTCATCTTGAGGAGATCCCTTTAGAGTTTGCAGAAATACCCACACTCAGATTAATTCGCTTAAAACGTTGCAGCACGTCTGCTGTCGAATCTACGAAAAGAATATTAGAGGAACAAGAGGAATCAAATGGGGAAGCAACCATTCAAGTTCGACTTGACGACTGATAACGAAGCACGGGAGAGCTTGGCAAGTCCTAGCTGCTTGTTACATTCTGGGACGAAGAAGAAGTTGTAGATTTGGAGGTTGATGCTGAATCTTAATTTGCATAGATTTTCTTCTTCTGTTTTTTGTCCTTCTGTCCGGACTGTTAGTTGCTTGGTTTTCTTATACTAGACAGATACTCTTTTTCGTCTATCAATATTCTGGGTCTTGTTTGCTCCAAGGGTTTATGATTTTTCATCTATCAATACTCTTTGTTTGCTCCAAGGGTTTATGATTTTGTCTTTGTTCATCTTATCTAGCTAGTGTTTAATGATTGTATGATTACTATGTAATTTCTTATATTATTGTGATGTATTCGCCTTTGCTTTGTGAAACACGATTTTGTTTAGAAAAAACAATGTTGCTTAAAAATGTTGAATCATCATTTATATGAAAATGAGGTTGGATTGATTTATTTTATTTGTAAGTTATAAGTGGTGCTCAAGTTTATGTAGGTAGACTGCTTTCTAATTTATTTGTTTTATAATTTTTTTGGAATTTATTCTCCATATTCTATATATTTTAGTGACATGCTATTTGAGCATATGTGTCGAAGCCCATGGCCTTGGTGTCGAGCCAATGCCACTCTTCTCTCTCTATATATACTGCATATGCTCACCTGTTAGAGCAATAGTTTTTAACCCTATTTTATGCAAGATTTCCCAAGGTACAGTATTAGTTTAATTTTGCTAAGTCTCCACTTTGAGCTCAATAAACAGCAGCTGGGTTGGAAGAGCATCAATCGGTCGCTTCCAAAGTCTTCGTCTTTGCCCATTTTTGCACTTCTCTGGGCAAACAATTTTATTCCATTTCGTATGTTATTCGGTGATGTTGGAGTACGCCGTTTATCTTTCTTCTTTCCCTTATAATAGTAAGTTTCTTTTAGTTTAATTATTTCTTCTTTTTTTATTGCATGTTTAATTCGTTTATGTCTATCTAAGTTTATATTCTTGTTTAGACAAGATGAGATTAACATGAACTTGAGAATTCAGAGGTCTAAGACAATACGATCTACATGTTGGGTTTTCCCACCGTGTTAGGTTTGATTCGAAAAATATCTAATTTGACTTGGTTAGTTAACAGATCATTAATTAATCAGGTTGAGATAGATCACTAATAAATCAAGGTTAAAGTGTGGCGTAAGATCCATTTGCATCTTAAAATATAACTGATATGAGTGAGTTGAAATAGTCTAAGGTCTGTCGAGTGCCAATATATGATCTACCTTGGACATAGTGCTGCTTGGTTAGTTACACTCATTGATGGTATCCTCGTGGGTGGTTAGGATTAAGTTAACTTAGATAGAGATGTCCCTTGCCTGTTATAAACTATAAGAACATATTGAGTCAAGATGATTGTATGCGTGACATATAAAAATGAGGGCAAGATCATCATAGATTTATAACTGTTTGAATACAACGTGTAGTGAAAATTCTTGCACTAATTATCGAGTCAAGTTTATGTTTATCGAATCAAATGCTCAAGCCAGATTTCTTTTATTATTAATTTATTTGTTTAGTCTTTTTAGTCTAGCTATAGTTCTCGTATTGACCACGACTTGTCAGTACACCTTTCCCTCTTCTTTTGATTGTGACCAAAAGAACACTGCACCAATTCCTCGTAAGATCGATCCTATATTTATCATAGGTAGGCCTGCTGTGTGCAATAGAAATATAAATTTATTTTGCATGCTAAGCGGCAGCGCATCAAAATTGGCGCTGTTGAGGAGTTGTGTTTCAATAGTGCTCTCTTTTGTGTATTTGTCTTGCTTTTCAGACGTTGTTTCTCTCTTGTGCTTTCTATATATCATTTTTCGGTGATGATTGTGCTTTCCACTGTCACAAATCACTTACGGACTAAAATTATCATAAAATTTATTTCTTTAGGCTTGATTAGGGTATTGTTAATTTATTAGACTAAAATTATGTATTTTCCTACAAATAAGTATCAAATAAGATAAATGAGATTGTTTGGATTTAATTACTATTAGTTATAATATTCTCTATAATTCTTTCTTTTTCCAATCACCGTAAATTTCCCACCAAATTTATGCCGCAAATATATATCCCTGTGTTTTCAGGAACTAAATTAGAGTCAAAGAGGAGGAAAAGAATCAAGACATGGAGAAGGAAAAGGTTGAAGACTTTGGAGAGAGCAATTCGCCCTCAAACTTACTGAAAACTAAATCTAATCTTGTCTCTGCTACCACTGATGATAATTTAAAGGAAATCTTTCGCCAAATTAAAGCCTCCAGAAACCCTGTAAGCTAATTCTTGCCCTTTATATGCATATATATATGGATCCTATTTGTTGGATGAGAGAGCTGCTTCAACTGACATCTTCTTCCAAAGCTCTGATTTGCAGACAGTTATCAACTACGGTGCGGCATGGTATGTCCAATTTTTCGATGAAATGCTTGAAAGATGAAATTTACACAGGTGTTCGATGAAAATGCTTGAAGGATGAAATTTACTCAGGCGTTCGGTGAAATGCTTGAAAGATGAAATTTACTCAAGAGTTGATAAGAAATGAAACATCTCGTCCACCCTTTGTACCTATCTGGTTCTGCTGCTTGATGAAGTGCAACTGCTGGTCGGAAAAATGTACAATATCGAGAAGCTAGGACGGAAAGTCCTTATTCTTTAGCATTACATTTCTAGAAATAACCGCAAAATTCATCAATAATTTTTTTATTGACCTCATTAGTCAGAAGACCGTTAGAGGAAAAAAAAGCAAACAAACAAAGATGAAGGCATTACAAGGGATCACAAACCCCAATGGAATGACGGCCGTGTGTCAAAGCTGAGAAAAAATAAAAATAAAATAATCTCTTCTTGAAAGAGGTATTTGTTATTGCATTAAGATTAAAGTTAGGTAGAATTTGAATGCACTAAAGTGAAATGGAAAAATAAGTAAATCCCCATCTCGGCAACAGCACTGAAGCAGATCCACTGGAGAGTCGCATAACTGATGCAGCTTATGCGGCTGAGGATGTCATCGAATCTCATATTGTGGATCGTATCACAAGCGATGGCGAAAATGTGAGCTCCGATAGCGATGCCTTGCATGAAGCTGTAGAGAAGGTCATCGAAGAATTGGCGTCGATCCAAAAAGAGGTTGATTCCATGGAGATCAAAGGTGTCCAACACTACCTCTACACCCAAGGTCAACGCCCCTTGATTCCATTGTGCAGAAGGGTATTAACATGGTGGGTGCTGATGATTCCAAGCGTCAACTTATGGATAAGCTCGATTCTCATAGCCCTGATCTACAAATCATTCCCATCACAGGAATGGGCGGCGCAGGTAAGACTACTATTGCCAGATACATTTATGAACATCGTTTTTCTAAAGACCATTTTAAACTTCGTGCTTGGGTTACCATCTCTCAAGAGTATAGCACTCGAGAAATGATCATAGAAATTCTCCGTCAGTTAAATCAAAACATTGGTCAGAATTTGAGTGAGAATGAATTAGGAGAAAATTTGCACAAACATCTGCTCGATAGAAGATACCTGATTATAATGGATGACATGTGTGGAGCACTGAGGCCGCATGGGATAGACATAGGAGGTTTTTGCCGGATAACAAAAATGGTAGCAGGATAGTGGTAACAACTAGGATATCAAACGTTGCTTCTCAATTATCCACCTCTAATAGCCTTCAGATGAAACTTTTGGATGAGGCAGATAGTTGGGAGCTGCTCTCCAAAACTGTTTTTGGAGTTAAAGGACGTTGCCCAGTTGAATTAGAGGAAATTGGGAAGAAAATAGGAAAAAGTTGCAAAGGACTTCCAATTTCAATTGTTGTGGTCGGAGGAATTTTGGGCAAGTCGGAACAAACAAGGGAGTTTTGGGAATACATAGAAGAAAACATAAATCCAACGGTGAATTCAGAGGATGATGAGCGTTTCTTGAAAATATTACACCTGAGCTATAAACAATTGCCGATCCATTTGAAACCATGTTTTCTGTATATGGGAGTTTTTCGTAAAGATGAGGTGATTCGTGTCTCAAGGCTTGTTCAATTGTGGGTTGCTGAAGGATTTCTAAAACCAGTCAATGGAAAAAGCTTGGAGGAGATAGCAGAAGAGAACTTAAAGGATCTTATTGATAGAAATCTGGTTTCCATTGATTCGGTGGGTAGTACTGGAAACATGAAGCACTGCAGAATTCATGACTTGTTGAGAGACTTGTGCTTGAGGGAAGCTCAAAAAGAAAGATTTTATGGTGTCGTCTCAAGACCAACTAGTCTTCAAAGGATAGGAGATGGGCAACGCCGCATTGTAATATCCAATACCATATCAGAGAATGACGCCATAAACGCCTTGTCATCATCCATGTCACTGGCTCGTTCTTTGGTGTGCAATTTTGGTGAGCCAGGGCTCTATCGCAAGCTCAAGTTCAGCAGGTTGCTGAGGATATTGCACTCATCTGAACCCACAACCAGGGAAGTCACAGAATTCTTAGTTAACTCACGGTTCCTTGAGTTACGTTGGCTATCGACAGATTACAGACTCCCTAGTTCAATTTGGCTATTTTGGAATCTACAAACATTAATTTGTCGCGAAATGCTCGATTTGGTTAGAGCGCCCACTGATATTTGGTACATGCCTCACATTAGGCATGTTCAGTTCGACATGCTCTGGCTCCCAAATCCTCCCAACGAGCAAGATGGCATTGTTTTGGGAAATCTGCAAACACTTGGTCGGATAATGAATTTCAAGTGTAGTGAACAATTGATTAAGAGAATTCCCAATATCAAAAAATTGAAAATAACTTATGGTTATGATTGCCAGCTTGATGAAGCCGACATGAAATTTCATTGTCTAGATAAACTTGTGTCCTTGAGCTGCTTCTTTAAGAGGAGACGTGGTTCTCTACGCAGACTAATTAATTTTCCACATTCGTTCAAGAAGTTGGCTCTATCCATATCCGTTTCTGAATATTGGGAAGACGTATTGGATAAGATAGGTGTGCTGCCCCATCTTCAGAAGCTCACACTCAAGGGGAATTCAGAGAAGAGAAGTGGGTAACAACAGAAGGCCAATTCCGGCTTTTATGATCTACAAGTTTGGACAACAGAAAGCTCACACTTTCCGTGCCTTGAGTACCTTCATCTTTACCGAATGAATTATCTCAAGGAGATCCCTTCTGAGTTTGCAGAAATACTCACACTCAAAAGTAATTCACTTGAAATATTGCAGCTCTTCTTCTGTCGAATCTACTAAAAGAATAGTAAAGGAACAAGAGGAATCAAATGGGGAAGCAACCATTCAAGTTGAGTGCTGGTCACGAAGCATTAGAGAGCTTGGCAAGTCCTAGTTTTGGTGTTGCATTCTGGGACGAAGAAGAAATTGTAGATTTGGAGGTTGATGCTGAATCTTAATTTGCATAGCTTTTCTTGTTTGTTTTGCTTTGGTGTCTGTCTTTCCAGACTGTTTGTTGCTTGATTAGTAGGCGACGTGTTATGAGTAATTTTATTATTAAAATTAAAATTTTAAAAGTATTAAATGTTATATCTTATATAACTAATATCAAATATTAGTTATCTCGTAACAACACGTTCAATTTCTATTTATAAACTACGTAGAGAAATGCAATAAAAAGTACCTCTTAAAATATTCTTATAACCTATAATATTAGACAAAAAGAAATAAATTCATTTTCGTGCTAGTTTTGCAATTAATTAAAAAAAATAGTATATTCATCCATAAGGTTGCATTAAATCGATAGTTTAAATCAAAAAAATATAACTATTGTAAAATGTATAACTATTTATTTGGTCATCTAATTAATTAATTAACCAAATTAAATAAGTGATGTAAAATAGTTATAGGATGAAAAATATGCATTGATTCTAAATATACATATAAGTTGTTCAATTGGTGGAGTATGATTAGAAATCAATGTGGGATAAGATATTTTAATATGAATAGAATTAGAATTTAAAAGACATTAAATAGAGAATTTAGATAAATAAGAATGGAGAAATATAATGGTACCACATAAGATATGAGAATGAGGTGGCACTAAATTTCACTAATCATATTATAGATTGATTATGATAAAATGTATTGATCCAGATTTCCTAGGAATAACATGAAATACGTTTTAATTGCCTTTTATTTTCAACAAAAACACTATAATTATAAACATTGGCCGAAGAAAAAAAAAATATAAACTAACTTTTGATATGTATTAAAAACATGTTAATTTGAAGTTGAAATAACTAATGCCTAAATTCTTCTTTCAAGAAAAATAGTATTTGCATCAATCCACATGTCTTGTATCGTGCGGCCGGCAAAATCAGCCCGGTCCGAAAAGCTCACCCGGGGTACCCGGAGTTTAGCTAGTTTGGGTTTAAAAATTAAAGGCCCGGAAAAAATGGGGCCTAAATAGCCCGTCTGAAAAAAACCCATGAACTATCGGGCTTTGGGCAAAAAAAAACCGTCTGATATTCTCTTGAATATACATATTTATAATATTATTTAATATACTTATCTATAATTTTTTAATAATATTAATTATATTTTATATAATTATTTATTTTTTAACAATTAAAAATATCAATTTTAAATATTAAAAAAAATTAAAAAATGATCTAAAAAAAGTCCGTCCACCAGAAAGTCCATCTGGGGTTGGTTTGAGCTTCATATTTTAGGCACAAAAAATTTCGGGAGGACCCTATGCCCGAAAATTGTAAAAGTCCGACGGGCCCGGAATCGGCCCGACCTGCTACTTTGTCAGCTATAATTGTGTACCCGAATAGGCTAATTAAGATTGCAATATACAAATATAAAAAATGTTATAATTGTAATTATAAGATAAATAAGTATCAAATGAAATAAATGAAATTGTTTGGGCTTAATTATTCTGAGCCCGCACTCATATGTAATTGTTGTAGGCCCAACACTAGTAAATGCAGAAGAGATGTATAGAAATCTTGAAAATGGATTCGGTGACCTAAGGGAAATATATACAAGTACACACTTTGTAAAAGTGTATAACCTATATCCATATTTCAAATTTGATACACAGTGTATCCCAAATGCCATTTTAATATATATCTATTGAGTCTTTGTGCGGTCTTGATGTGAAATTGACATAACACCGACTCAAACATAACAAACACGTGAATCAATAAATGATTGCGAAATTATTTTCAGTGTATTCGATATTATTATGTTAAATTACTTTATATATTCTGAATCATGTTTTTTTATATATCACTTAATCATGTTAAAAGTGTGAGAAAAAAATAATTAAATCACTGAATCATGTTTTTTTTAAATAAAAAAAACATAAATGAATCAAAAAATTAATTAACAAAAAAAATCCAAAATTTCGGTCGACAATTCCTTGTTTCCGGTCGACCGGAATCAAGGAATCATCGACCGGAATTTTGGATTTCATCGACCGGAATTTGAATTTTTAAAATGAAAATAACAATTTTAATTAATTCCTATCTCCTGTCGACCGGAAACATAAAAATGGTCGATAGGAAACATAAAAATGGTCGAATAGGAGAGAGGAATTATCGACCGGAAACTTCAATTTTGCGATGAAATTAATACAAATTATTTATTCATGTATCCGATTAGATCGGAAACATAAAAGGGTCGACCGAATCAGCCATTTTTCGATAGGAAACAAGATATATCAAATTAATTTAATACTAATTAATTTAAATTGAATGTATGATATTTAAATTAATATTTATATTCAATCTAATTTAACCCAATCTTTTAATAAAATATTAATTTCTTTTCATCCACTTACACAACTCACAACTTATTAATTTTGAAATATTTAATAATGAAATTATCCTTAATATTTACAATATTAATTAATCTTGTACAAAATAGTACTACGAAAAGTAAAAGCTACGACTAAAATTGCGAAAAATTGAAGAAGACAAATAAATGTTGAAAAATTGCGTAAAAATTCTTTGAACAAAGATTTGACCACCAATAATTGAACCAATTCTCTCCTATTTATACAATCGATCGTAACAAATACAAATCCAACCAATTGCTCTTGCTCTTGCTCCTCTAATTTTCGCTTCGTTCATTTCGATTTTATATTCAAAATTTTCAAATTTATTTCTTCAATCCGAACAAGCGACTATGTCTCAACAAGTAAGTTATTCAAATTTTATTTATTTTCTACACATGTTTTGAATTTATTGTTGTTTATGATATTAATTTGTGTTTAGATTTATTATTGTTAATTTAGTTTAGATTTATTATTGTTTATTGGTATGGATAAATTATTGCGTTTAGATAATTAAATTAATTGGATAATTCGTTTAGTGTTTTGAATTTATTGCATAATTTATATAATTCATCTACATAATTAAATTAATTGGATAATTAAATTAATTGGATAATTCGTTTAGTGTTTTGAATTTATTGCATAATTCGTATACATAATTGGATAGAATTCGTTTAGATAATTATTGCATAATTCGTATATATAATTGGATATAATTCGTTTAGGTGAAATTAGATGTTTTTATAATAGCATAATTAAATTAATTGCATAATTCGTATATATAATAGTTAAATCATTTAATCATGGTTTTTTACAAAAAAAAAATAATTTAAATGTAAAAATCCATCTCTCCGGTCGATGATACCATGATTCCGGTCGACCGGAATCATGGAATCATCGACCGGAGAGATGGATTTTTACGTTTAAATTATTTTTTTGATTGATTCCGGTCGAGGTATAATAGCATAATTAAATTAATTGCATAATTCGTATATATAATAGTTAAATCATTTAATCATGGTTTTACAAAAAAAATAATTTAAATGTAAAATCCATCTCTCCTGTCGATGATACCATGATTCCGGTCGACCGAATCATGGAATCATCGACCGGAGATGGATTTTACGTTTAAATTATTTTTGATTGATTCCGGTCGAGGAAAGAAGAATTATAATAAAAACAACTTATTTAATCATGATTCCGGTCGACCGGAATCTTCGAATTGTCAATTGAATTTAATACTAATTATTAATTAGTTATTAATTGATGTATCCGGTCGATAAATCTTCGAATTGTCAATTGAATTTAATACTAATTATTAATTAGTTATTAATTGATGTCTCCTACGATTGAAAACAAGGAAATATCGACGGAGACATCAATGTGTTCGACGGAGATAGATTTTTAGTTTTAGAAATTAATATTAAATGAACTTATCATATAAGTCTTTTCAATTAGGATAATTTTAGTGTACTTATCTTAAGTTTTCAATTAGGATGAATATAGTAATTAATTATAATGTAAATAACTAATTAATTCATACTTTAATTAAATTAAGTTAAAATCCCTTCTCCGTTACCAATTCCTTAATTTTAATTTTAAATGAAATCAATTAGGATAATCCCCGAAATTAATTTTAAATGAAATCAATTAGGATAATCTTGAATTATTTGTTGTTTTAATTTTAAATGAAATCAATTAGGATAATCCACAAATTAATTTTAAATGAAATCAATTAGGATAATCTTGAATTATTGTTGTTTATGATATTAGATTTCTTATTGTTAGTTTTATTTAGATTTATTATTGTTAAATTTGTTTAGATTAATTATTGTTAATTTTGTTTACATTAATTATTGTTAATTTTGTTTACATTTGTTTTGCTTATTTGTTTAGATAATTCGATTGTTTACGCTATTTATAATTATTGCATAATTCGTTTAGATAATTGGATATAATTATTGGATAATTCGTTTAGATAAGTGCCGACATAATTCGTTTATTAGATACTTTATTTATTTAATTAGATTGCTATTTTTTTCTTATTTGTATATTTGATTAGAATGTATATTTGTTTTGTACATTAGAAAAATCATATTAAGACCGTATATTTCATTAATGTAATCTTGTATTTGTTATAGATGTCGAGATGGAAGAGCATTATTGTTCGATATGGAGGCGGTGGGATCCTTCTTTATGTTACATTGGCGGTATCACCAAATGCCTTTGTTCGAATGGACAATGTAATTTTGTGGGAGTTCATAGAGATGATTAATGAAATTATGTTGGGAAATTCGTTGAGTACAACCTACCAACCGCATTATCTATCGAGATCTCGGAGTGGAAGAATTATCAAATTACTTTTGAGTAATGATGATCAACTTTTCGATTGGCTCATGATGCCCAAGCGGTCTATGTGACTCACGATGCCGACACATCCCAATCGGAGCAAGAACTATATAGACCTTCGTTTGTGATACCATCCTCGTCAACATATGACTACACTTCCCAAAACATATCGTTCGATCGCGTCGTTGACACAACAATTTACATCATCGATTGGTTTGATCTCGATACATCTCAATATATGCCGCAACACATGGATCCATCCAGAATTCTGTTTCCCAACATATGCCGCAACCACAACCGTGGTGATACACTTGTTGAGGGATGACGACGACTACGTTGAAGAAGAAGAAGATGAAGCAGTCGGATGAAGAGGAAGAAGATCGCGAGTGCGCTTTGGTGAGCTATGGCTCATTTGTAGAGTTTGACGCATGGATCCGCCGAGGGTGGATTCGGGAAGCTTCTATCTACGATTATGCAGAGTAACACGCAAGAGCACGTAGGAGGCCTAGAGCCAGAAGAAGTTGAGGAGATGAGCAACTGGCTAGTCCCTGTTATTCCTCATGATGCTTCAGTTAATCTCTTTGCTCGTCCTCTGGACTCGGTTCCACACCCGATGAGTGAAAGAAGGTTCCATCTTCGACAACAAGGGTGAACTGAAGATATCCGTGGGGCTATGGCATTTGGAACGTCGAGTAGAATTTGTTATTCCTCGATCCGATAATTCGAGGATTACATTCAAATGTCGATATCATAATCAGTGTCCTTTTCTACTACGTGCATCGCAGCAAGGTGGATTTTGGTTTGTCCGCAAGTTTGATGCTATACATACTTGCGCACAGAACCTAGTGAATATCGGAGTAAGGAAGGTTAATGCCCGTGTAATTGCAGCATACATATCACGAAAAATACGAGAAGACGGTGAAGTGCTAAAGCCGAGGTCCATTATGGCTGATTTGCAGCGAGAGTACGGTGTACACGTTACATACAGTGTAGCAATGCGAGCCCGTAATAGGGCGATCGAGATGATATACGGTGGACATGAAGAATCATTTCAGCTACTACCGAGTTATCTGCATATGTTACGGATGAGCAATCCCGGTTCGATGACTGACTTGGATATTGGATCAGATGGTCGGTTCCGTCACCTCTTTGTCGCGCTCGGTTCATGCAGATTGGCGTACACATTGTGCCTCCGACCCGTGATTGTAGTCGACGATACGCACTTGAAGGGCCGCAATAAAGGCATATTATTCGTTGCCGTGACAAAGGACGGCAACGAGCAAGTTTTTCCATTAGCTTATGGAATTGGTCCGATCGAGAATGATGTCTCATGGACTTGGTTTCGCCTCGACTACAAGTCGCTTATGGATCAAATCCGAGATGTTGATTGTTTCGATGCCCATGTCGAGATAATGAACGCGGTCAAGTGTGTCACCTCGATGCAACACACGGATTATGCTACTACCATCTGCGAAAAAATCACCCGTTTGGGCAACCATCCGCAGTTATTTCGAAAAGCCGCTTATGCGTACAAGATGCACACTTTGAAAAGCGATGGCTATGTTAAAGTCTCGTGAAGGCCGATGGTAGTGGCGCATATACCAAGTTGGTGGAGGTTGGAGTGCAGTGGGCTAGATCACGATGCCCGTTAGGCGCTACGGTTTATGACATCGAACATTGCCGAATCATTCAATTCTCGAATATTGTGGGCTAGACGATTGCCAATTTGCTCAATGATTGAGGCAATCCGTCACATTACAGAAAAATGGTTCGATGAGAGACATGAAGCAGCAAAGAGGTACGCGGCTGAATTGACCCACAAGCAACGCGTAAGATGATGGTATCAATGGAACTATCACGCAGATACGATGTAGTGCCCTCATCAGACTCCACTTTCAAAGTCAAGCACGGAAGCAAAACATTCAG
The DNA here is from genome assembly GCA_036937905.1 of Salvia rosmarinus. NCBI lineage: Eukaryota > Viridiplantae > Streptophyta > Magnoliopsida > Lamiales > Lamiaceae > Salvia > Salvia rosmarinus. Next base: position 8,180,916 of record CM072818.1, read on the forward strand.
AGTCAATCTCAATACGCAATCGTGTGCGTGTTTGGAGTGGGACATGGATATGATACCGTGTTCTCATGTCATTGACTATATGGTACGAATTTAAGTTTAATTATGTTAATTTTTTTGATCAAATTGATTTCACTTACATATAATTGATTATATAAATTTTTTAGTCATAAAGGTCACCATATATCTAACTATGTGGGGGAGTACTACCATTCTGCAAAGCTAGCCGAAGCATACTCGTATCGGATCAATCCTGCTCACCACGCCTACTTGGACTGCTCCTCCGCATGTTCTTTGGAATTACGCTTATGCCTCCTAATAGAGTCCGTCAGGCTGGGCGCCCGAAAGTGGGTCGATATCGTCATCCAACAGAAGTGGGATCGAGTAGTAGAAGTCATGCACTACGGACATGTAGCTTGTGTGGTAATGAATCTCATACGCGTCGGAAGTGTCCTTACTTATCCAGAGACGAGTGACATTGTAATGAAAGAAAACATTCATGTAAAGATATTATTAACATTATTATTATTTTAACTTAATCAAATTGAATTGAATTGAATTGACACTAGAAAAAACATATAACAATGACGGAAAAATCCGTCGCTAAACATCAACAATCCGTCGTAACACATATATATCTCACTAACTAAAACATTAATCTTTTATCAAAAAAAAGAAAAGAAGAAGCTTGAGCGATGAAGTTTGTTTGTTTGTTTGAATAGCGGTGAAAACTTTGATCTTCACGAGTTTGTTTGTTTGTTCGAATAACGTCTGTTTCATTTTTACAGTTATGTAATACTTATTTCATTGAGCTATGATTCTTCAAAACAAGACACAAATTCATTCAACGATCTTAGCTTCGAGTTAAATACTAAGTTGTTGTCACGAGGATTAATAACTATCGTATAATCAAATATTCGATAAATAATATGAACATCCATTTGCATCCAATATACCAATACATATCAATATACAAATACATACCAATATACAAGTACATGCTAATTTCAACCTCTTCCTCTTCCTCTTCCTCTTCCTCTTCCTCCCGGCTTCTTATATGGATCACATATCTCATATATATTCCCACCTACTTTATGTCTATATGCTACAACATTAGACATACCCCATTCGATGCTCGGTGAACCAGAAATAAGACGTTCCACACTCATGCACGCAAATGGACCATCACTGAAATCGCCTTCCGGTCAAATACCTCGAAGAGGCAACTGTAATAACCGCATCATTATTCCATGGTGGTATCGGTGGAGTTAGCCTCGAACCATCTAGTGAAGAGAAGAAACGGCCGCAATAATCTAGTCAGCACACGAAGTCCATCATCCTCGCATCCACTTGATCCTCGGTCCATCCTCCAAATACGCGAGTCAAACAAAGACGCAATGACCGACGAGTGCATATCCACGCGTACTATCACGAAACGCCGATGACGCAAGGGATAATGATCTATAAAATTAATATTTAGATAAAATAAACAAGGACACGTAACCATTTAGATAAATTAATATTTATTGTATTAAATAAGGTTACTGCGTGGCACGTAACCATGATGTATAACCCGCCATGCCGAGGACAATCGCTATCCAATGCGCGGTGGCGCCATGTAGAAGCAATGCTCTCGGGGTCATGATCAATGGTGCCTCACGCGGGTCTTGAATGTAGGGCGCAAGGATTGCGTGTACCTCGGACCATGAATTTTGCAAAACATCTATTCAACATTGAAAATTAATTAATTAGAGATACTACACATATATACTATATATTGATTGTATTAAAGACTTACGAAAAACTAGTATCAAGGATGATTGTGTTTGATAATCCACCCCATCCAATAAGTCGATCCCGACATCGAGTCTCATCCTCAAATACACCATGAATAGATCGACGACCGCAAAATTATTTTAGGGATACATATCAATATAAGTAGATGTACTTAAAAAAACGAAGCATATTGTATAAAACGCACCAACATCAAACGCCTCTCGGCATTTCGATATTCACGAAAAATGCAACTCGGACTTGTCGATCAAGACTCGAACAACCACCATTGCCTTATTTGTGTTCAAGAAACGCTGTAATTTACTAATGTATCATCGGATAATGGACGTGGCATCGGGCTATTCACGATATGGTGACCTCATTACACCGAAGGTCTCCGTGCCTGCTCACCTCTCCGGATCCCGAACTACAAACATTTAATTTAGAAAATGAAAACATAACAAATATAATGAAATATTATAAACCGCCAAATATGAGACTTAATAGTTACTGTTCTCCAACTGCTGCTTGACGGCTCGAAAGTCCGCCTCACGACGTCTGAGGCGTCGATCACTAAATAGGTCCAGTCCCATCATGGAATGATGAGATGTAGTTCCGGACCGGTACCATGGATCCGTGAGAGTAGCGGGGAGGGTATCACTGGCCGATGCGGTCTTTGCCTCGGCTCAATATGTCCACCGCCTCGAGGGACATCCGGATCGGGCGGTGATGTGGTCTCTCGATCTTCACCTCTCGCCGTCGCCGTCCGGATGACGTGGGACATGAGGTGCATGTGGAGCCGTATCATCCCTATGTGTGCAACCACATCGACTCTTCTAAGAGGTTTTCAAACCACTTTATCTTTGGAATAAATTTGTCTTGATAGACCTCTCGATCGTCGATTCGCTCTGTCCTCCTCCCGGACAGATTCCGGATAGATTCTCGAATCCAACGACGATCGGCGGAACTAAGACGCCTGGTGCCGACCACCATCGCTCGATGAAGCCGCCTCCCAGTCTGCATCTTCCGTATCCGTCTCTCAGCGGATGGACGGCTATCCACATATGGCGCCGCAGCTCATCAACAACGGAACCTCAACGAACCCAACCGACGATGTCCTCGGCCGGGTATCGAAGGTGAAGGCTCGAGGCTCGCTCGATGGAGACCCCGAAGATCGGGATCCTCAACAAACCGTGGAGCCTCCTCGGAACTCGGCGTCTACGTCGAGGCTCATCCACCTCCGGTGGATGAGACACCACGACGAGAAGGGAACGTAGTCCCTCACTCAAAGGATTTGACGGTATAACAAAAGTCACACCGAGTGGAGAGGGTGTGAGACAGACCCCCGAACGGTGCTAACCTCGAATGAGTCCGCTCGATGGATGTGAGATGATAACCGACCTACAATAAATTGAAAGATGTTATTTAATATTCTAATAAATACAATACCTCATACATGATTTAAAATTATAATAAAATTCAATACCTCTTGCTCAAAAGTGATCAGAAGTCACGGTGAGAGCCTACTCTTGAACTTCCACCTCAACACTCTCGGATACGCTGTGGGATTGATGTACGTCCCAGCTATACTTCCCAAGCCTGGTATGATCTCGAGTGACCAAGCATATAGTGCCCAGACTGGTCCGTAAAAGTGGTATTGAGCATTAGGTTGACACTGCGTCGTATAATATCTCAATATCTGGTAACTGTAGGCCCCCACGGAAATCGGCAAACGCCTCGGATCGTCAACCAATGCCCAAACCCAATCAGCTATTATCTTCCCCGTATCGTATCCAAATACGAACCCATAGAGGGTAATAACGTGGGCCACACGTAAATAGTGACGAAGATCTACATCATCACTAAAATCACTACTACAAAATCTATCTACTAGATTACGTAATGTAACTGTGTGCCCCGCAAAAGGCTATAGACCTCAACGTCGCTCAAGTCGTAGTCTAGTGTGGGATCAAATGATGATGACCCAAATTGAAGGCCGGTGACTAGAGCATAATCTTTAATGGAAAACATATATATCTTCCATTGATGAAAAATACATCTCCGGATCGTAGGCTCTATCTCGACGGGAGACTAAATGGTGCAAAGATAAACTAGACTTAGGCCCGGAGTCCAATCAATCGATGACCAAAGCAACCCCCTAAACATATCTACCAACTCTTCACGCCACTTATCTAGCAAGACATTCTTAATATACTTAAAATAATCAGTCCTATAATAAGTCTTTACATCCGCCACCACATTTATCGTGGTAGGCCTCAAGAAAACAGAACCTACAATTATATCAATACCACATATTACACAACATACAACAATTCAATGCTAATCCAAAGTTAAAATTTCAAATGATTTTACATATTCAATCACATTATTCAAGCCAAAACAAATATCTCATTCAATCGAAACATACAAGCCATAAACACTATTTATTCAATCACATTATTCAAGCTATATCGGTATTAACTACTCATATTCAATTGTTCAAATATTATTCAAGCCAAAACAAATATCTCATTCAATCGAAACATACAAACCATAAACACTATTTATTCAATCGATTATTCAAGCCATATCGGTATTAACTAGTCATATATATTCAATCGTTCAAATATTAACTACTCATATTCAATCACATTTAGCAACATTTATCCAAAATATACATCATTTATCCAAAATATACATACTATAAGCTGGAAAAATATCTCAATTACAAAATATACATACGGTCGCATAACTATGTTTCAAAATAATATACACGAAAACATACCGGTAAGTCCGACATATTGTCACTCGTTCCTTCGAAAATAATTGTAAAATATGGTTCCTGCATTATTACAAAATTCAATTAATAACTAATTATTAGAAAATTAAATTAAAATTAAATTGATATGCGTAAATTAGAAAAATCAATGTTTCCGGTCGACCGGAGAGAAGCTTCCTCGACCGGAAACTTCAATTGGTCGACGGAAACAACAAATTAATTCAAGAAATTGAATAATTTGTTGTTTCCGGTCGAGGAAGGCTTGTCGACCGGAGAGACGCCTTCCTCGACCGGAAACTTCAATTGGTCGACGGAAACAACAAATTAATTCAAGAAATTGAATAATTTGTTGTTTCCGGTCGGAGATTTGTTGTTTCCGGTCGACCAATTGAAGTTTCCGGTCGAGGAAGGCTTGTCGACCGAGAGCGCCTTCTCGATCGGAATTCATTGGTCGATCGAACAACAAATTAATTCAAGAAATTGAATTAATTTGTTGTTTCCGGTCGACCAATTGAGTTTCCGGTCGAATTGCTGTCTCGATCGACGGAAACAACGAATTCTCGACCGAAACTTCAATTTTTGAGGATATTTTGGCCTAAAATGCGAGAATTACCTCTTGTTCTTCAAGATTTCGACGGGAATGTGTGAATGGAAATTCTACAATATTGCGAATGGGAATGGGAATGGGATTGAGAATGGAAATTCACGGGAATGGGAATGGAAGGCGTGAAGAAAATTGCAAGAAATTTTGAAATGTGAAATCTAAATCTGAAATGGCTTGCAAGAAATTTTGAAATGTGAAATCTAAATCGAAATGGCGAGAGTGTTTCAAATTTTGGAGAAATTTAAGAAGAAGAAGTGTTTCAAATTTTGGAAGAAGAAAGCGAAATCATCGTTATTTTGATCGTTGTTTTAACTTAATATGAGTTGTCAATGCACAGAAAAAAATGAGTTGTCAATGCACGGAAAAAAAAGAGAATCAGATTCACCTGTGAGAAGACGTCGACTGCAATTTTGACTGTTGTTTCAATAAAAATATAATTTTTAATATGTTTGGGTATGGGGTGTAGTTAATTTTTAGGTTGGATATAGGGTGTAGTTAATTTTGATAGTTGGGTATATAAGTTGGGCTCCCATTACAAAATATGGGCGGGTTTCGACTATGCAGATAGATAGGACGGGTCTGGGTTATAATATTCTTTACAATTCTTCCTTTTCCAATCACCGTAAATTTTCGTAACAGAATTGAAGGAGATGAGTTTAAAAAAAAACTAAACGAAATTACAGAATGTAGAACAAACTAAAAACTTATTTTATTAAGATAATGCATGGTTCAAAATAAAGAAAAATAATAAAAAATATTTTAGATTGAATTAGTGTCATTGATGGAGTATGAAAGTGATAAAATTAGTTAGATTTTTTTTTTTGGTGGGGTTGTATATAATTAATTTCACCATAATGTTAATGTATTCCATCAAGTTTTACATATATGTTCAATTCTAATTAGGATTACCAATATGACATCGTTTCACAACTATTACTTTGTAGTAATGATGGAACATATCTTTATTTAGCTAATGTTTGATTTTTCCTTTTGCCTTATAATTTTGGTTTCCAGTATCTCTGTCATATTTCAATCTCGTATTTCATCTTTGAAAATATTGGGATGTCGAGTTGAATCTCGAGTAGCTCTTATTCAAAACAATAGTTTGTTTCTTTTCAAAAGTGAACACTTATTATCAGTGACGGAGCCAGAGATTTTACTCTGGGGGGCCCAATTTTTTTTAAATAAAATTAGAAGTTAAATTACATCACAATGTTAGAAAAATAAAAGTTAAACAAATCACCATCACAAGTTTATCTTATATTCTTCATTTTCTGAAATCGTGCATAATAATTTCATTAGTAGCATTAACAAACACATCATTTTCCATATACGAAATTAAGTTCATTTAATAGTTTGGTTCAACACTTATATTTCTAAAATAGTCATCATATATTCAATTGATCTATATTTTGATTGTTTTATTATCATCAACAAATTTTTTAGATGCTTAAAATAAGAATTTAAATAATTTAGATGTCTTCATTATTGTTGTTAGAATAATTTATCATAAAAATATTAAAATTAGATTGATCATATTAGTTCATATATAAAAAGCTATATTTCTTGCATACATTTTTTATTTTATCAACATAATACAAATAATAGAAAAAAGAAAAGAAAAGAAAAGAAAAGAAAAGAAAGAGTATAAAATAGAGAGAGAAGAGAATATAACTAAATTATAGGAAAAAAAAATGAAACACAAAAAAGGAAAAACGAAAAGGATATAACTAAATTATAGGAAAAAAAATGAAACACAAAAAAAGGAAAAACGAAAAAACAAAAAAGAAAAAGAGAAGAGAGAGAATGATGTAAATGATGGAGCCGGGTTTCGAACTCAACTCCTTCACAATGAAGGAAAACAACTAATCCATCTGAACTACAAAGAATACTTTGTTTGAATACTACATATATACTACTAATATTCAAAAATTCTGGGGGGCTCAAGGGCCCCCAGGCCCCAACGTGGCTCCGCCACTGATTAGTATATATATGTGAATAATCGAGAGTAAAGAGGAATATAGATTTGTGAAGGAATTGTGCTACCTATGACGCCGATAAAGAAAACTAGTGCGTCCATGTTTGGAGTGAGACGTGAAGAAGAAGAAAAAGAAAAAATATAGATGCGAAATTGTGCTTTTGCCTTTTTGGTAGATATAGATATAGGCACTGACGGAGCCAGAAATTTTTTCTTGGGGGGCCCACTTAATTATAATTTTAAAATTAAAATTTAAAAATAATACTCCCTCTGGTGTCTCATTTATTTTGGCACGGCTTATTTAGGAGATATGTATAAATTAGTTAAAGTGATAAAAAATAAGTAGGATCCACACTTTTTGAAGTGATAATTACTTCATAAAATGGAATAAGACATTTGTAATAGGACAACCCAAAAAGGAAAATGTGACATTTAAATGGGACAGGGGGAGTAATAATTTAAATAATAGTGTAATATTATTTGAATGGAGGTAATTATTTATACTAAATATATTTCTTCTTCATTATGTTTTAATATCTTACGAAAATAAAATAATAAGATTTACTTACAAATAACTAAACAATCATCAATAATAGCTATAAAAATTAAGATAATAAGAAAATTATAAGCGTTAATATTGTAAATGGTATTATCTTAGAAAACTCAAATCTTGATTTTCTTGTACCCATTACAAATCAACAATTGAATCTAAAATTAATTCACATATAAAACTTATTAGAATAAATTTAAATAAATATTACTAGTGACTATTATAATAAGTTTATCATAATCTTTTTTAAAAATTGATTGATCATTAATTTACATATAAAACTTTATTATTTGTATATATATTTTATCTTATCAATGTAAAAGAAATTATAGAAAAAAGAAAAAAAAAACAAGACTACAAAGTAGAGGAATAAAAAAGAAAAAAAAATAAAGAGCACAAAATAGAGAAATAAAAGAAAAGGAAAAAAAGAAAAAGAAATGAAACACACAAAGTAGAAACGAAAAGAAAGGCTACAAAATAGAGGAATAAAAAAGAAAAGAAAATAAAATAAAGAGCAAAATAGAGAAATAAAAGAAAAGGGAAAAGACAAAAGAAATGAAACACACATAAGTGTAGAAACAAAGGAAAAAAAAGGAGTACTTGGACATATTCGAACCCAGGACGTTGAGGAAGGACATAAGGTTCCTAACCAACTACACTACAATACAATTTGAAACTATAAACAGATATATAATACTAATAGTTTCCTAGAAAGTTTAAATGCCATGGACCCCAGCGCCTATGTATCCGCCTGCTTATTATAATCCTCTCAACACCCTTTTGCCCTACTAGTTGAATCACACGTATGTAATAAATTTTGTCATAATCTTAACGATTTTAGATATAAAATTCATTTTATTTAAAATATATATATAATTTGTATATATTTATACGTTAACTACTAATCTATTTTTATATTCAAAACAAGCAAACATATATTATAGATATATCATTATTCATGAAAATATACGTTTTTATAATTGAAATAAATGCTAAAGCTTTTTGTTGGGATCAAACCAAAAATCAACACTTATTTGGAATTGTTGAATTGATAAATCTGACAACGCTTGTATTATTTCTTTAGTCAAATTCGATTTGAATTGGAGTGATGTGACGAAATGATTTTACAAGTCGGTTGTTAAAACAGAAAAATTGAATGATACCAGATCACAAAAATCTTGAAAACTGAATTGAATCCCCCAATTTTAGTTTTAAACAGAGTCAAACAGACTCAAAATAGAATGAAGATATTCTACACAAATTCGATCAATAACTTCATGCATAATACAATTTTAATTTTTGGGTACACATAAATTCTTGACGCATTAAATTGAAAAAATTTAAATGCTACAGTTTAAAAATATAATAATACATTGTAATTGGAAATCTCGAGCGGAATTTGTCGGTTTTTATTTTGTCTTCAACCCTTAAAATAATTAAAGTCAGAAAAAAGCCCAACTATCCGTTCCTCCTCCACCTACTTTTCAAGAGTTTATAAGACATAATATTTGAAGAGTCTATAAGTTATCAAAGTGTTTAGATAATTGAGCTTATAAGCTAGAGAAAGAATCGTGAGTTAGAGAGGGAAAATTGATGAGAGTTGAAGTCGATAGTGTATATGTAGAAAATAACGAACTATAATAAGATTATTCAGTAAAAAATGGCCCCATTTTGAGACATCATTGGCCATCCCCATCATGCCACATAAATTACAAGAAGAAGAAGAAGAAATCAATTACTAATTTACTATTACTTTGCTTTCAAACAACTAAGATTGATATTCTTCAAAGTTTTACATAATGAAATACATTAGACAATTTTGACGACTTTTTTTTTTGATAAATTAAATGCAGAAATTTAAAGGTTGCATCACGATGGACTCGAATCCTAATCTTTTGGTCTCGGTATTAACCATCGCATTATTAGGCCAACACACAACAATTTTGACGATTTAACTCACTTTTATGTAAAGAATAAATCTAACTCTACAAAAGAGCAAAGCGTCCGTAAATAAATTTAATTAGAATGTTAAAATTATCATTTACAAAATTAATATGGTACGATGTCACTATTATAAAGAGATACCATTTATATATTAAAATAATTATTAATTAATCTGTCAATAAAAATAATTACAAAAAACTAATTTTTCAAAACCGAGAAGACAATGTTTTTGTACGGTAGAGCGATAGAGTTTGTTATTTCAAAACGATAGTTTTGTTGTGTGTGAATCCAATAATTAACATTCTTTTTTATTAGATCATATTTCTTTTGCAAATATTTTTTGAGTTTTAAGAAATCAAATCAGAGTTTGATTATATTTTCTTTTTGTTAGTTTTTGATTTTTTATCACATAATTTGACAAAAATTGATAATTAAGTAATTTCTAAAATATTTATATATTTTCTAAAACCACTCATAATGGACCTAATTTTTTAAGAATTTGCACAAGATATGTATTTTTTGACCCGTAATCAAGATATGTATTTTGACCCGGACAACTATTCTAATAAATATGATATAACCATAGAGCTACATTAGAAAATATTATGGGAATTTTGTTGTAGGAAAAAGTTAAAGGACTTGAAATTAAAAATAAATAAATAAATAAAATTACAAAATAGACTATTTTTTTCAAAAATTTCAGATGGGCAGTGTCAAAATATGGATTTTCGTCATCAACTCGTCGGAAATGGCTATTTTAATTTTCATCCTTATATTTTTTTCTATTTTTTGAGTTATGAATGAAAGGGTTGAGATTCATATCCTGGTTTTTCGCCCTTACAAAGGAAATAAATATCATCGTTTTACATTGCTCATTATTTTAATAGTAAATAAGATTCAATTTATTATAATATTTTAAGAAACATGGCATACTACAGTTTTACGCTTTGCAATTTTATATGCCAAATTGTGACTATTTTAATTGATCTTGGAAAAGCAGGTACAAATATATGCCATACTGTATAGTTTTGATTACTCAAACAACCATACTTATTGTAATCTTGCATTTTCTGCTTCTCTCAAATTAATCATGGCGGCTTATGCAGCTCTGGTTTCTCTTATGGATATCATAGAAAACCTTCAAAATCATCCTCGCCCTCCTATTTCTCTCCACAAACAACAAGCTCTTCTCCTCACTCAAAAGGTTGCTTCCTGCAAGAATTTCTGGAACGCTATAATCCCCATCTCGGCTACAGCACTGAGGCAAATCCATTGAGAGTCGCATTGCTGATGCAGCTTATGCGGCCGAGGATGTCATCGAATCTCATATCGTGGATCAGATCACAAGTGATAGGGAAAAGATGAGCTCCGATGCCTTGTATGAAGCTCTAGAGAAGGTGATCGAAGAATTGGCGTTGATCCAAAAAGAGGCTGATTCCATCGAGATCAAAGATGTCCAATTCCAGCTGCACACAACAAAGTCAACGCGTCTTGATTCCATGACCAGTAGTTCTTCTTCCATTGCGCACAAGGACAAGGGTATTAGCATGGTGGGTGCTGATGATGCCAAGAGTCAACTGATGGATAAGCTCACTTCGTCGCCCAGATCTACAAATCATTCCCATCACAGGAATGGGCGGCGCAGGTAAGACCACTCTTGCCAGATATATTTATGAATATCGTTCTATTGAGGACCATTTTGATATTTGTGCGTGGGCTACCATCTCTCAAGAGTATAGTACTCTACAAATGCTCATAGAAATTCTTCGTCAATTAAAGGGAAACGTTGATCAGGGTTTGAGTGAGGATGAATCAGGACAAAAGTTGTACCAACACTTGTTCGGTAGAAGATACTTTATTATAATGGATGATATGTGGAGCACTGAGGCATGGGATAGACTTAGGAGGTTTTTGCCGGATAACCAAAATGGTAGCAGGATAGTGGTAACAACTAGGATTTCAAATGTTGCTTCTCAATTATCCTACTCTAATAGCCTTGTTGAGATGAACCTTTTGGATGAGGCAGATAGTTGGGAGCTGCTCTCCAAAACTGTGTTTGGAGTGAAAGGAGGTTGCCCAGTTGAATTAGAGGAAATTGGGAAGAAAATAGGAAAAAGTTGCAAAGGACTTCCAATTTCAATTGTTGTGGTGGGAGGAATTTTGGGCAAGTCGGAACAAACAAGAGAGTTTTGGGAATACATAGAAGAAAACATAAATTCAATGGTGAATTCAGAGGATGATGAGCGTTGCTTGAAAACATTACACATGAGTTATAAGCAATTGCCGATCCATTTGAAACCATGTTTTCTGTATATGGGAGTTTTCCGTGAAGATGCGAGGATTAAAGTATCAAAGCTTGTTAAATTGTGGGTTGCGGAAGGATTTCTAAAACCAGTGAGTGGAAAAAGCTTGGAAGAGATAGGGAAAGAGAATTTAAAGGATCTTGTGGATAGAAATCTGGTTTTCATTGATGAGGTGGGTAAAACTGGAAACATAAAGTACTGCAAAATTCATGACTTATTGAGAGACTTGTGCTTGAGGGAAGCTCGAAAGGAAAGATTTTACGATGTGGTCTCAAGCCTAACTAGTTTTGAAGATGGGCAACGCCGCATTGTTATATCAGTGAATGACGCCATAAAAGCCTTGTCATCATCCATGTCACTGGTTCGTTCTTTGGTGTGGAATTCTGAGTACCCGCCGGACTATCGCATGCTCACCTGCAGCAGGTTGCTGAGGGTATTTCACTCACATGAACCCATGAAAGTAGCAGAATTCTTAGTTAATTCGCGGCTCCTTAAGTTATTATCGTCCCCATCAAAAGGGTACAGATTCCCTAGTTCAATTTGGCTATTTTGGAATCTACAAACATTAATTTGTGCACTAAGGGACGTTAGCGCCCACTGATATTTGGTACATGCCTCGCATTAGACATGTTCAGTTCATAAGCCTCCGGCTCCCAAATCCTCCCAACGACCATGATGGCATTCATTTGGGAAATCTGCAATCACTTGGTCGGGTAATAGATTTCAAGTGTACTGAACAAGTGATTAAGAGAATTCCCAATATCCAAAAACTGGAAATATCGAATGACTGCGAGCTTGATGAAGCCGACATGAATTTTCATTATCTAGATAAACTTGAGTCCTTGAAGTGCTACTTTGGAAATAAACATGGTTCTTCTCCACACAATCTAATTAATTTTCCACATTCGCTCAAGAAGTTGAATCTATTCATAGATAGATCTGAATATTGGGAAGACATATTGGATAAGATAGGTGTGTTGCCCTTTCTTCAGAAGCTCACACTCCGAGATGGGAGATTCAGAGAAGAGCAATGGGTAACAACTGAAGGCCAATTCCGCAGCCTCAAATTCTTGGCTCTTGTGTGGTGTAAGGATCTAAAGGTTTGGACAACAGAAAGCTCCCACTTCCCGTGCCTTGAGCAGCTTCATCTTTCTGAAATTCATCTTGAGGAGATCCCTTTAGAGTTTGCAGAAATACCCACACTCAGAGTAATTCACTTAAAAAGTTGCAGCGCGTCTGCAGTCGAATCTACGGAAAGAATATTAGAGGAACAAGAGGCTTCAAATGGGGAAGCAACCATTCAAGTTCAAGTTCCCTACTGATAACGAAGCACGGGAGAGCTTGGCAAGTCCTAGCTTGGTGTTACATTCTGGGACGAAGAAGTTGTAGATTTGGAGGTTGATGCTGAATCCTAATTTGCATAGATTTTCTAATCCTTCTGTCCGGACTAGACAGATACTCTTTTTCATCTATGGATATTTTTCAAATTGGATTTTCATCTATACAAGGGTTTATGATTTTCTCTTTGTTTGTTTTGTAATATAACACTAGGTCATCATATCTAGCTAGTGTTTAATGATTGTATGATTATTATCTAATTTCTAATACTATTGTGATGTATTCGGCCTTTGCTTTGTGAAACACGATTTTGTTTAGAAAAAAATTGATGCTTGAAAATGTTGAATCATCATTTATATGAAAATGGGGTTTGATTGATTTATTTTTTTTGTAAGTTATGAGTTGATGCAGGAAATGTCGTCCACTTATGGTTGAAAATGTTTATTGGGGCTCAAGTTTTTGTAGGTAGACTGTTTTTTAATTTATTCTCCATATTCTATATATTTTAGTGACAAGCTATTTACTTTTTCTTATATAAAAGTTGCAAATTACATCTTGATTCATAAGTATATTATTAATAAAAAAAAATTGATTTTATGGGAAAACCCGTAACCATTAGGTCATCCCGAAGGATTATTATTAATTAATATTTTGTTATTTGTTTCAATCAAAAGTATACTCATAATTGACTCACATCGAATGAGGTGTTGTAGTAGGGAAAGTTAACCCTAGTCGTCTCTCAAGGAAAACTTAACAGGGCGTTACTAGGTTACCACACGAAAGCAAATAAATTCCTAAACACTCTAATCACCAAGAGGGTTGATTGATTACCTAGACGATGAATTATTAAAGAAGGAATGACAAATTAACTAGGCGAAAATTGACAAAGCAGATAAATTATCTAGGCAAGAATTAAACCCTAAATTGAAGAACATGGAATCAAAATTATAAACCCCAGACATGAATCTAAAAGATTAAACGGAAGACAAGATTACTTAGACGAATATCAAAATTAATCTTAATCCAACGAAGAAATCAATAACAATCAAATACGAAACGATTATACGGAATAAAGCAATAGAAGAAACTTACGAACAAAACGAACGATGGAATTGATAATCAAATTTCAGAGTATGAATCCAATAATCCTTACAATAATTCTTGAATCAAATCCCAAAAACAAGAAGAAGAAGAAGAAGAAGAAGAAGAAGAAGAAGAAGAAGAAGAAGAAGAAGAAATACTGAATTAAGAAGAGAGAATAATTCTGGTCTGGGAGCTCTCCTCTCAAAGAGACAGAAATTAAAATAATGAATAGTGTGTCTAAGGTTACGCATTCGAAAACGTATATATATCGCGCCCAAATATCGCGCGCAGCCGGACGCGAGCCCAATACCGACGCGTCGCCGCAAACAAGGGCAGCCCAATACGGACTTCTAAGCGCCGGACGCTGAAGTCTCGGAAGGGCTCGCCATGTCGGACGCGAGGAGGCGCCGGACACGTCGAGCCTCTGGATGAATTCTCTTATTGGCACAGCGCCGGACGCGATGTAGCGTCGGACGCACGGACTCTCGGGACCGATCTTGCACATGCAACCCAACGCCGGACGTAGGCGAGCGCCGGACGCGGGCGCTCTCGGGACGATACGTGCAAAGGGCGTCCAGCGCCGGACGCGAAAGCTCTTGGGAGCGTACCAAGCGCCGGATGCACATCAGGCGCCGAACGCGGCACTTCACTGCGACGCAGGCGACGCGTCGCGCACCCAGCGCCGGCTACGCCGAGTCCGACGCTTGGGTGCGCTCTTTATGCTCGAATCGATGAAATGCAATCAATCCCTACACAGAACACAAACAAACATGATTCCAATAAAAAGATATTCAAATATAACTAAAAAAAGAATCAAGTCGTCGAAAACAAACAGGGAAAAACATAACAAAAACATGCAAAACAACACCCCCACACTTAACTCTTTGCTTATCCTCGTGCAAATTTTAGTTTCTTGAAAGGAATGGTACACATAGAATCAATACTTCAAATAGAATCAATCACATATTCACATCCCTTCAATGCATCTTAATAATATAGTTCTCAATACAATGATCCTCATTCATCAATCCAAACATGTGACTTATCATAGAATAGTCGTGTTTCACTCAACATGATTTCGTAAATCAAAATACAACTTATATGGTTCCTTTCATGTAAGATATCCCAAATGACAAAACAAATAAGAATTTGTGGAACTTAAAACCGATTATAGACAATAATCGTTAGGTGGAACCTTCAAGTTGTACACTGAGTATCCTAACGTAGATATCTATACCCATAGCAAATAGTCTCCATTCGAGAGACAACACAAGCAAGAGGGTAGAGCCCTTATTCAATTTTAAGCCCACTTATTTCACAATAACGACATATTTCCTTTTTTTCTTTTTTTTTGTCCACTTTTTCTTGAAAGATCATACAAGAGACGGGTTCCATTTATGAAGCATATGACATCCGATCACACACCTTGTCTAAACACAACTTCCTAATTATGTCCCACAGTTCAAATTGACACCTAAGTTTCATCAAACTAAAAACCATATACCAAGATGCAAAGAAATTCAGATCAAAACGCAATTAATTCAACTTAAAGCATAATTCTTCATACACCATTGATTTCAAGAAGATAAAATCATCTCTAATCCAAACAAAAGTTAAGAAACGACAAAACACAACAAAGACAAAACCGCATAAAACAAACAAAACAAACCAAATGGAAAGAAACCCCCCACACTTAAAACAAAAGGTCCCCATTGCGTATAAATGAATAAGAGATAGGTAGAGAAACTTCCTCAAAGCAAAGAAACGGAACGGGGGGGAACAAAAAAAGGATAAAACCTACAAAAACAGGAAACAGAGAGAAGCAAAACAACGAAACAAGGAAAACGAACGAAACACAAACAAAAAGGAAAAACACAAATGCTCCAATAGTGAAGAATCACTATTGGTCAGATGGCGGTGGTGGAGGAGGAGCGCCATGAAAGGTAGTCCACGCGTTCCACTGGGCTTCAAGGGCGGCCATGCGTTGATTCTGCTCGATCATCTGCTGATTATATTCATTCCAACGCTGGTTCTGCTCATGCCACAACTGATTCTGTTCGTCAAGACGTTGATTTTGCTGATCAAATCGAGAATATATGTCTTGACGAAACTCGCCCAAGAGCTCGCCAATTCACTCCTAAACTGTCCCAGCCCACACGTATCAATTATAATCTTAACCCGATGCATGTTGCCGAGGAGGAATCTATGGATGATTTGGATCGGCCGCTCAATGGGCTCAGATCCCTCCTCGCATCGGTATGCTGGTCGCCTTCATCATCGGATGGAACAAAGGTATCAAAGATGACCATATCACCCGAAGGTGCATGAGATGGTCCTGCACCTGCTGCTCGGGCTGCTTCGGCTTCTTGGGCTGCTGCGTACTGCGCTAGCATATATCTCTTCACGCAATTCCTCTGATTATGAAGTACCAGAGTAGTCTCGTTATATGCAAAAGGAACGCCTCGCAGCTCACTAAGATCAATCATCTTAGGTCGTATCCGATCTTGCCCAGGAATAGGTCGTCCATCATTATTAATGATCCCTAAGTTCACTGCCAGACCAGTAGGGATTTGACACAAAGTTGGTCGACATTTCTTACGCCGCTGGACCAGCTGCAAGTGGTCCCAAATAAAGTATGTCGGCGAAATCTTCGTCTTCTTTACAGCACATGTGAGCAGGAAGACATCAGCAGTATTCACCTTATTAGCCTGCTCATTTCCAAAGACATTGAATGCTATGAAATTGTGGACCATTGCCAATGCTTCATCCTTGATAAACCCACTCGGCATTCCGACTGATGACCAGTTATTAAATCCTGATAACTCCTGCCAGGCCTCTCTAACATTGAATGAATGAAGCACACCACGTGCACCAGAAGTTGGAAAACCAAACACCCCCTTCATAATACAAGGTGTTATAACATACTCTTGCCCCAACAGACGACAAGACAAGGAATCAGATTCATCATCAACACACATCATGCAGTAGAATTCAAGCAACAATGGGTTGTAACCAGGTAAATCCATCAAAGCATATTGAAGCAATCCCAAAATTTTCAAATACTTCTTAACCCTATCCTCAAGACCTAAACTCTGCATCAATTGCCAGTTGAATTAACGCGGAGTGTGATTTCTTGAAGTTTAAAACGACGATAGTGTGTACCTTCCACCGGATTATAAATTGGAAAATTGGCAGAGTACATAATGCTGATATCCTCATCGGGTTCCTCCATAGGAACATCGTCTGCTTGAGGGTGACGGGAACTGGACCCAGCTGCATTCTTAGTTCGAACCATATCGAAATACGTGGAAGCGGGCACTGAATTTCAAAATGAGGTTGAGCACAGGAGGTAGTGGCGGACTGACCCACGTGCTGGACGGAGACGGAGGTATAGCTGGAAGGGCGCGCGGCGTTGGGCGAGAGGAGGCCGGCGCTTTGGGCTGGACACGGAAGAAAGCGCCAGACGGAGTGGAGGCGCCGGACGGAGAGTGAAGCTTGGGCGCAAGAGGTGCGCGGCGTTGGTGGGTAGCGCCGGATGGAAGACCGAGCGCTGGACGGAGAGGAGGCGATGGAGGCTGTGAGACGTTGGATTGAGAAATGAGGTGCCTGGTGTTGAGTCCGACGGTGGGATGAAGCTCCGGACGGAAGTGGATCAGGTGTTGGGCGCTCGGATCTGGAAGAGCGCGCACGCAGCAAGGTGCCTGACGAGAGGCAGCACGGCCGAGAGGAGGCGCCGGACGGATGTACTTTTGGACGGAGAAAGAAGCTCGATTTGGGAGAGAGAGCGGCGCGCTGAAGGAAAACAAATGAAAGAGTGGGAGGAGAACCCTAACTCGCAATATAGATATATATATATATATATATATATATATAAATATTTAAAAATGGACTTAGCGCGGTTTCGCGCGTCCGGCTACCGGTTCACCATCGCTAAAGTTCTTGTTTTGGACCCAGCCACGGTTTATTGCTGTCGTCCGTACTGGGTCACCATCGCACAAGTTCAACAGCACCACGGCCGGCTTCGCGCGTCCGTGCTGGGTGTGCTCTCTTCCCAACATTTGAAAATCAACCCGTGCGTCCGACGCTTCGCTTTCGTCTGCGCTGGTTAGCCTCCCGACGAATTTTATGATATGTACCCGGTCACGGTTTTACCACACGTCCGCACTGGGTACCTCCTCGACGTAATTTTGGTCGCTCGACTATTTCGATCCATATTTCAATTCCAGATAAAATTACTCCTCATCCTACACCACACAAAACCACAAAACGAAATCGCAACACAAACAAGGACAAGACGAAAGGAAATACGAACAAAAACAAAAAGAAACGTGGGTTGCCTCCCATGAAGCGCTCGTTTTACTGTCATTAGCTTGACAAGGATAAATCGTGATGATTAAGGGTCATCGACGGAAATAGATTCCACCGTGAAAGAGGTCGGACCCCCTTCTACATAGGGCTTCACACGTTGACCATTGACCTCAAACGATTCGTCTGAACCTTCTTTAGCGAGCACAACCGAACCATACGGCTTCACTTCATTGATGATGAATGGGCCACTCCAACGGGATTTTAGCTTTCCGGGAAATAGCTTCAAACGAGAGTTGAACAACAAAACTTTCATTCCAGGCTTCAAATCCTTATGCACGATTCGACGATCATGAAGCTTCTTGACCTTATCCTTATAGATACGCCGCATTGTCACATAGTTTCATATTTGAGCTCGTCCAATTCGGACATTTGAGAGAAAGATGCTCTAAGGCTTTAGAGGATCAAGTTCAAGTCTTGATGGCCCAATATGCCTTATGTTCAACCTCCACGTGCAAGTGACACGCCTTCCCATACACAAGACGATATGGGCTCATTCCCAAGATGCTCTTGACGCTGTACGGTATGCCCGTAGCGGCGGTCGCTTTGTTTGCCCAATCTTTTCTTGAGGGCTGCACGGTCTTCTCGAGGATGCCCTCGATTCGTCGGTTGCTCGCTTCACCGACCAAGTCCGTGGGTGGGTAAGGGTGGCGATCTTATGTGATTCCATTATTTTCATTAGTTTCTCAAACAAACTTATTGCAAAAGTGCTTTCCGCCATCACTAATGACCGCCGTGGAAATCAAACTCGCATAAGATGTGCACAAACTTGAGCACAATGTGAGAATCACATGTCCTAGTGGGATAGCCTCAACCCACTTGGACACATAATCAACGGCAAGTAAAATATACTGCACCCTATAGATTTAGGGAAAGGTCCCATAAAATCTACTCCCCAAACATCAAAAACCTCAACTACTAAGACGTTATTGAGAGGCATCTCATTCCTATGTCCAATTGAACCTACTTTTTGACACCGATCACAAGACACACAATAGGTATGAGAATCTTTGTAAAGAGTCACAAAATAAACCTGATTGTAACACCTTGTGCGCAGCTTTTGTCCTCCAAAATGTCCACCACAATGAGCTTGGTGGCACATCTCAAGGACCTTGTGTGTTCCTCATCCGAATACATCGACGGATAACCTCATCCTTCCCTAACTTAAAAGATAGTGGTCCTCCCAATAATATCGCTCATTGAGAAAGAAAACGCCTCTCTTGGGAGGTAAGGTCAGGCCTCAACTCACCACATGCTAGATAATTAACAATGTCGGCATACCAAGGCATAGAAGAGGCACTATAAGCATGCTCATAAGGGAAGGACTCTGTGATGGGACCTATAGTAGACTGGGAAGGGGACTATCTAATCGAGACAAATGATCGGCAACGACATTCTCACTACCTTTCCTATCCCGAATCTCTAAGTCGAATTCTTGCAATAAGAGCACCCATCTAATAAGTCTAGGCTTGGCCTGAGGTTTGGTCAACAAATATCTAAGGCAAGATGATCACTATGTATTATTACTCGAGAACCAATTATGTAAGCACGAAACTTATCAAGAGCAAAAATCACAAGAGCATCTCTTTTTCAAAGGGTTGATAATTTACTTGAGCAGGATTAAGAGTTAAGCTTGCATAGTAAATCACACGTAACATTTTATCAACCTGTTGACCTAGGACAGCTTCTACAGCAGAATTAGAAGCATCACACATGATTTCAAATGGAAAAGACCAATTAGGACCGACAACGACAGGCGCAGTGATCAGTTTCTCCTTTAAAGCATTAAAAGCAACAAGGCAATCATTATCAAAATTAAAAGGAGAATCATGAGCTAATGATTTGGCGGAGGGGTTGACATATTTTAGAAAAATCCTTAATGAAACGACGGTAAAACCAACAGACCCAAGAAACTCCTTATTCCTTTAACATCATTTGGTGGGGTAATTTTTCAATCACTCCACTTTAGCTCTATCAACCTCTATCCCCGACTAGACACGACGTGTCCCAACACAATGCCACTACGGACCATAAAATGACTTTTCTCCCAACTTAGAGTAAGACCAGATTCCACACAACGACTAAGTACACGCTCAATCTTTTCTAAACAGTCATCAAACGAGGATCCAAACACGTAAAAATCATCCATAAAGATCTCTACAAAATCTCCTATCATGTCGAAAAGATGACATCATACATCGTTGGAAAGTACCGAGCATTGCGAGTCCGAATGGCATCCTTCAAAAGCATATGTCCCAAATGGACTTGTGAACGCAGCTCTGGCTTGATCCACGGGTCTATAGCAACTGGTAGTAACTCGACAAGCCATCAAGAAAACAATAAAATTCATTACCAACCAACTTATCTAACATTTGGTCAATAAAAGGAAGGGAAAAATGATCCTTTTTGGTGGAAGCATTAAGCTTCCGATAGTCTATGCACATCCGCCATCCAGTGACGGGTCTCGTGGGTACCAACTCCTTTCTCTCGTTAATGACCACCGTTATTCCTCCTTTTGGACACGACATGGACTGGACTGACCCATTCCTTGTCAGCAATTGGAAAGATGATTCCTTCTGCTAGCAGCTTTAAGATCTCATTCTTCACTACCTCACTGAGCACAGGGTTAAGTCTCCGTTGTCCATCATTTTTCGGCACTGCTCCATCTTCAAGCTGTATCTTATGCATGCTCATGGCAGGACTGATTCCTCTGATATCTGCCAAACTCCACCCGAAAGCAAGCTTATGTCGTTTCAACACGGAAACCAACAGAGATTGTTAGGACTCAGTGAGTTCAGCAGAGATGATCACGGGCTTCTGCTCATTATCCTCAAGGAAGACATACTTCAAATTCTTGGGGAGCTCCTTCAACTCTAACTTCTCGGTTTCAGGTGGAGTCTCATTTTCCTCCTTTATCGGTTTTTCAAATTCAGCTTCCAACATGAGCCTTTCTTCCACATCTGCCGATCCCTCGTATACTTCCTCCACTCTGTGATCCTGTACAAAAGAAATCTCGGCCAAAGCATCAATCGAGTCTATAAAAGAACAGTTTTCAATTGAATTAATTGATGGCACGGCCTTATTATTATGCACGTAAAATGACATAGTCTCCCTAGGACGGTCATCCTAATATTCCCATTTTACACATCAATCAAGGTATTAGTAGTGGCCATAAAAGGTCGCCCTAATAGCAGTGTATGGTCTCGACCATTTTCATGTACATCGCCTATCTCTAACACCACAAAATCCATAGGTACAATCAAGCCACCCACATATACAAGAATATCCTCTACACCCCTAGGTAGCGGATGAGCGATCGGCTAATTGTAGACTCATACCAAGAGGTTTCAACTCTCCTAATTCTAATTGCTTGAAAATAGAGTAAGGCATAAGATTAATACCACCTCCTAAATCTAGCATACCGCTGCTTCCTTACCATTTCCCAAAGCAATTGTGATGACGGCTACCTGGTCCCGTTGTTTGGGTGGCGTGGTTGCTGCATAGTGGAGTTGGCCCCGTATACCATAATGCACTCATTGTCGACAAACCTCTTCTTCTTTGATGCAAGTTCCTCAAGAACTTAACATAGGCGGAACATTGCGATCACATCAAATAGTGGCAGATTAACATTGACCTTGGAAAGCATTTTGTAGAAATCGAGAACCGCCGCTTTGTTTCTCATTTTTCAACCGCCTCGGAATGGCACTTGAGGCTTATATGGATTTGCCGCTTGTGTAATCGCACCGCCGGTTGTTCCTCCTCAATCACTTTCTCATCGCCTCGGCTTTCCACTACCACTCTCTTCCACTATCTCGCTCTTCCACAATCTCGGAGTTGTACCTTATTATCAACCTTCTTCCCACTTCAAGAACACCACAACTGAGCTTGGTGTGGCTGGAGCCCTTGTCCCAGATCCTCCCCGTCTCGTTGTTGTTGCTTTGCATTTCGACAAAGACCGCAGATCTACCCAATCGCATTCTCAAGA
Organism: Salvia rosmarinus; assembly: GCA_036937905.1. Taxonomy (NCBI): domain Eukaryota; kingdom Viridiplantae; phylum Streptophyta; class Magnoliopsida; order Lamiales; family Lamiaceae; genus Salvia; species Salvia rosmarinus. Next base: position 8,203,615 of record CM072818.1, read on the forward strand.
CGCTTAATGGTCGATCTTGTGCTTCCCTTGCTAACTTACTCTTTGCATAAATACGGTCAAACTATCCTCCATCGATGATTTCGGAGGAGCATGTTGACGCCTGTGGAGGTTGGTAAGGCCGAGGGCACCGCCGCGCGGCGGCGGCGCTGTTGTGGGTAAGGTACCGAGGTGGCGGTGGCTGCCGCCGGTAAGGATATCATGGGTATGACGGCCGCCGATATGGCTGTTGTTGGTACCGACATCGCGACCATAAACCCGCTGCTTTAGCGGATATCGCTTTTGCGTACCGTCATGCGGTGGTACCGCTTTGTGCGAGGCCGAGTCTGTGAGTTTGAACTCAACCCCGACTCGGCTCGTTCTTCCACCTCGAGTTGTATTGTCAGCCGGTTTTGCTCATAGTTCGGCCTTGGCTCATAAGGTGGTCGAGGCTGGAAACCTTGCATAGAATAAGCCTCTACTCCGCCTTCATAGACGGGTGCTCCCATATTAGGACAAATATCTGCTGTGTGTCCCATTTCCATGCAAATTCCACAAGGATGCATAGAGAAATCCTGTGGAGGTGCGCCGAACTCCTGCGAAGGAGCAGCGAACTCCTCGCGGTGAAGGAACTCCGTCGCTTCATCTTCATCTCGTTCATCTTCCTATGAGTCGCGCCATCTCGCTTTGTTAATTCCGATCCTGCTCCACCGAGTTGATAGCGGATCGCGCTGCATTAGATGCCTTTTGAGGAATTGCTTGCCATGACGCCAAAGATTTCGCCAAGAGCCTCGGCCGTGATATGAGCTATGTTGCCCCTCGCCGCGTCGCCGCCTTTTCCCCGATCGGATTTCGTGATCCCGCCATAGAAGAATCGACACAAAAGAACCAACGGAAAGAAGTGATGTGGGCATCGCTTTGAAGCTCTTTGAATCTTTCTCTCGCTTCATGGAACGGCTCATCTAGATCCCGCTGAACGCTATAATTTTTGATCAAGATCCTCGGTCTTCGCCGCGGATAGAACCTCAACATGAACTGCCCACCACGTAGTTCCAATTTGTCGAGAGTCATGGAAAGCTCATAAGCCAAGACTTGGCTTTATCCTTCGTAGAACAGAGAAACATCGCATCTTCAACTGCTCTTCGCTCGTGCCAAAAAAGAGGGAATGATCGCACCACTTGATTATATTCTCTCGATAAAACTTAAGGCATTCTCATTTGCCATGCCATGAAAAGTGGGAATGAGGTTGAAATGATTCGCTTCAACTCATACCCACGTGCCACGGGGCACAACACGATAGGATTTGTAGTCTCTCTATCTTAGGACGGAAGTAATCCCCATCGTGCGAGGGCAGCTGCCCGCCATGATTGTTGTTCACATTCTCATGGTTATTGTTTCTTCGGTCACCCATGATCCTCGGAGGAATTCTTCAAACAAAAGATTCTCGACGGTAGTAAATCCCATTTCAAGTGTGAGAGAACGTCCTCACGTGCTATCACAATCGGAGTGATCAAAGTTCGCCACACTAGGCAACAAGGGTTTTCTGGCCACGAGTATACTTCAACGGGATGCCAATCTAGAGTTAGGCTCACGTCCTCGCATACACAACACTCAACAAACGAGATCAAACGCAATCATGTACAAAATAAGAAAGGCAAGGAGAGGAATAAAACGAAAAACATGCAACATTAATAAACGCTTAAAGTTTTCCCGAACGGCGCCAAAATTTGTTTCAATCAAAAGTATACTCTTAATTGACTCACAATCAAATGAGGTGTTTCCTTCATTGGCTAAGATAAATGTGCGGCTTTTTTGGATTTTATCCTGTTTGTCATCCTAGTATGCTTTGTTAGTATCTTTGCCCATTCGAATTATCAAGATCCGACTACCCAAGTAAGAAAGGTAGTAGGGAAAGTTAACCCTAGTCGTCTCTCAAGGAAAACCTACTGTATGCTACTAGGTTACCACACGAAAGCAAATAAATTCCTAAACACTCTAATCACCAAGAGGGTTGATTGATTACCTAGGCGATGAATTATTAAAGAAGGAATGACAAATTAACTAGGCGGAAATTGACAAAGCAGATAAATTATCTAGGCAAGAATTAAACCCTAAATTGAAGAACATGGAATCAAAATTATAAACCCTAGACATGAATCTAAAAGTTTAAACGGAAGACAAGATTACTTAGACGAATATCAAAATTAATCTTAATCCAACGAAGAAATCAATAACAATCAAATACGAAACGATTATACGGAATAAAGCAATAGAAGAAACTTACGAACAAAACGAACGATGGAATTGATAATCAAATTTCAGAGTATGAATCCAATAATCCTTACAATAATTTTGAATCAAATCCCAAAACAAGAAGAAGAAGAAGAAGAAGAAGAAGAAGAAGAAGAAGAATCAATTAAGAAGAGAATAATTCGTCCGGGAGCTCTCCTCTCAAAGAGACGGAATTAAAATAATGAATAGTGTGTCTAGGTTACGCTCGAAAACGATATATATCGCGCCCAAATAACGCGCAGCACGGACGCGAGCCTGAAGCCGGACGCTGCGCCGCAAAACAAGGGCAGCCAGCACGGACTCGCCAAGCGCCGGACGCGCGTCTCGAAGGGCTCGCCACGGACACGCCGAGCCTCGATGAATTCTCTTATTGCACAGCGTTGACGCGATGCAGCGTACCGACGACGGACTCGGGACCGATCTTGCACATGCAACCCAATACGGACGTAGGCGAGCGCGGACGCGGGCGCCTCGGACGACACGCAAAGGGCGCCCAACACGGACGGAGCCAAGCCACGGACGCGAAGCTCTTGGGAGCGCACCAAGCACCGACGCACATCGCGCCGGACGCTGCACTTCACTTCGACACGGCGACGTCGTCACAGACCCAACATGCGGCGCCGAGTCCGCGCTGGGTGCACTTTTTATGCTCGAATCGATGAAACGCAATCAATCCTTACATGAACACAAACGAACATGATTCTAATAAAAGATATTCAAATATAACCAAAAAAAGAATCAAGTCGTCGAAAACAAACAAGGAAAAACAGAACAAAAACATGCAAAACATTGAATAAAGTGATGGTAGTATAAAAACCAAAAAAGAAAAGGATAAAAGTAGAAAGATAGATAGCGGTTGAAGGTTCTCATAAATTAAAATAAAAATAAAAATTAATAGGTATGATTACGAGAATTCGAGAATTCAAAAATAAAATTAAAAATGATGAAGATGTTAATAATGGTTAATATGGGAGGGTTGGCAAAGAGTGTGAGGTTGCAGGCTTAGGTGTAAGCTATTTACTTTAAACTTTTTTCCTTAAAAGAAAATTTATAAAATTAAAACGGTATCTTTTTTATCGAAACGATATTGTTTTGAATGCCATCTTAATTTTGATTTTGCCATGTTAACTTCGATTCCGTAGAAATTCAATTTGCAGAAGAAAAAAAATTAGACAAATCAAAACTTGAGGTATTTAAATAAAAACAAATGGTGTGTAAAATTAGAAAACATCCAAAGTTTGTATATTGACATACGTAAAAAACAAGATCAAGGAATATTGAAATCATACAAGATCATAAGGTAATTTTATTAAAAGTTGAAAACAATATAAAGATGGAGAGTTCGAGTTTTTTGTTGGTTGTGTCTTAGTTTTGCACATTTTTCCTACGTTTTATAGTAGCTTTTTAAAAAAAATTATAAATGTTTATGAAAAAATCTATATAAATACTTGCGAGTTTCAAAATTATTTATGATTTCTTGTAATTATTAATTTGATGTATATACTGTTATTGTTAACTTTTTTAAGTTTTCAAGCTTTATATACAAAAATTTAATGATCCATGTTCTAAAATTATAGCCAATTTTATATGATTTTGTATGTTCAATTTTTAGACTCTAGGGTATGAAAAATGAGAAAATTTAAGTTGATGTACAATATTAGGCTCTATTTATAGAGAAAAAAAAGATAAACTTCGATATAATATTTTATTTGATATATAATTATCACAAATTTAAATTCTACACCAATAAAATTTTATTGGGCCAATTATATTTGGACACTTGTCAACAATGTGGGTGATGATTTTTCCTCAAACTTGGTTCCATCACCAATTAGGATTGTGAACTTTTTTGCTTCCAATTTCTTTTTTCTTTTCTTTTTTATTATATTGTTTGTCTTCTAGTAAAAAAAATATCTTTCACATATTTTCTATCAATTAGAGTTATGTAATGTAAAATTTTGTGCATCTATTTGTAGTTTTTTTAAAATCATATTGCAATTCATGTATCTTATATGTAATTTTCATTTTCTTATTGAGTTTGTATCTTATTTTACTTATAAGTAATTTTTTATAATTATGAATTTTTTAATATTTTTCTTTAGATATGTGTATTATAATAGACTTACTTTTAGATAATAAGTAGTTAAAAATAAAGTAAAAATAAAAATATTCCTTTTTCCCCTTTTTTCTTCCCGGTCCAATATTTTTAGATTGGATTGATGTCATTGATGAAGTACGAAAATGATAAAATTGAATTGAATCGTGAATTGTGTAGGTGGAAGAGAAAGAAATGAATATCATATTAAAAGATTAGACTGTCATAGATTGTGAATGAAAATAGTCTTATGGCACGATCAAGTAAGTCAGGATGGATCAATCATGACAAAAGAAAAGCTAAAAGCGAGAAAAATAAAAATGGTCTTTCTATCTACCATTATAAGTTAAAGACATAATTTGAATCTTTAAACTATTTCCATTAAGATCCAACTTTTCATTTTGAAGCAAATTAGTCCTTCCTCCCAAATTTTGCATCTAATGTTCATTGATTTATTTTATTTGTAAATTATGAGTGTTGAAAATATTTGTTGTTTCTCAAGTTTATGTACATGGCTTTCCAGAATCAATTATCTCCATCTCTCTTGTTCTCTATTTTTGGGCTATTTATTTTTTCTGATATAATAATTGCAAATTACATCTGGTGATATAATATATTATCTATGTCCATGAAAAGTTTATATTTTCCTCTTTTTGATATTTTTTTACACTTATAATGTGAGATTCCTTATTCATTCACTACAATTTATTAAAATCTGTGTCACCAAAAGCTGTGCCAAAAACAATACAAGCTTTTAGTGAATTGAGGGAGAAAATATTTTTTATTAAATAGATTGATGGTAGTATAAAATAAAAGGAAAAGACAAATATTACTCAATGTTTGTTGCAAGCCATGCATATTACTATGCCTTCGGTACACCTAATATGAATACTCTCAACTATAATAAGCGTCAGTAACATATAAAATATAATTTTCATAGTTATATGAAAGTTTGACAGTAAAGCGGAACTTATCATGTACGTGTTTTGGTCTAATAGTATAGTGATTAATATCAGGGGCTAAATGTCTCAGATTCGAATTCATCGTGACGCGGTATTTAAAATTTCTGTATTAGTTGATAAAAAAAGTTGAAATTATTATATAATAAAATAACGTATACACAATCAGATATACATAGCATACAAAAGATAATCATATATAAATAATACTCCCACGTCAATCAAAAGCTTGCATTTAAGTCATTTTCGTTCTATCTAACAAAAAATTGTATTTACCATTTTTTTGAAACATCAACTCAATACATGGCCATCTTTTAATCTCACTACATACTAATCTATTTATTTATTGAGGGTGTTTGGCTAAGCTTATTTTAGAGAGCTTATAAACTCAAAGTGTTTATAAGATGTAATGTCTCAAATATTTATAAATTGTCAAATTATTTGGATAATTGAGTTTATAAGCTATAGAAAGAATCATGAGTTAGAGAGAAAGAATCGTGAGTTAGAGAGAATAAATCATAATTAGAGAGAAAAAATTGATGAGAGATAAAGTTGATAGGTTATATGTAAAAAGTAACAAATCATAATAATGTTATTTTGGTAAATTCATTATTGCTTCTAAGTTAATGAAAAAATAAGTTGGGATTGAAGAACTTATTTTTGGGTGAACTTATAAGTTGTTGGAGCTTATTTTGTCAAATACTTCATAAGTGCTTATAAGTTCAGCCAAACATCTTAATTATCTCCACTTACTTTACACTAATTATAATTTATTAACATCCGTGCACCAAAAGTAGTGCAAGCTTTTATATTATTTTGATTTATATATAAGCATGTGGAACTGATAAATAATATTTGCAGATAAAATCAATTTTTCATGAAATAATTGTTAAAAACAATTGTAAAGCAATTATATGGTGCAATAATTTACATAAAAAGTTGAAACTTGCATTAGATCAAGAAGAAAACCCATGCCACCAAAAGTAGTGCAAGCTTTGGTGGACGGATGAATATATTATTTTGATTTATATATAAGCATGTGGAACTGATAAATAATATTTGCAGATAAAATCAATTTTTCATGAAATAATGGTTAAAAACAATTGTAAAACAATTATATGATGCGATAATTTACATAAAAAGTTGAAACTTGCATTAGATCAAGAAGAAAAATATTACGTCACATAAACATATTTATATAACTTTTAGTGTAAAAATAACATTAAATATATTATTTTTGGAAGTTGATGATATATATTGTATATAAACCTTGAAAGTGAAAAAAAGAACATTGTTCGTGTATACTTGAATGTGCAAGTACTATATAATTAATTATGATAAAATGTATTGATCCAGATTTGTAGGAATAACATGAATACATTATAATTGCCTTTTATTTTCAACTAACACACTATAGTTATAAACATTGGCCTAAGAAAAAAAAAATATAAACTAACTTTTGATATGTATTAAAAATATGTTAATTTAAAGTTGAAATAACTAATGCCGAAATTCTTCTTTCAAGAAAAATATTACATGCAAAAATCTAATTAAGATTGCAATATACAAATATAAAAAATGTCAGAATTATAATTCTAAGATAAATACTAAGCATCAAATAAAATAAATTAAATTGTTATTCTGAGCCCGCAGTCATTTGTAATTATTGGTAGGCCCACCCAACACTAGTAAATGCAGAAGAGATGTACGGAGAAATCTCGAAAATGGTTTGGGCTGACCCAATTATAAAATATGGGTCCGGATTCGGATTATGGATATAGATAGGACGGGTCTGGGTTATAATATTCTTTACAACTCTTTCCCTTGAACCATCGTAAATTTCCGACCAAATTTATGCTGTGAAAATCTATCCCTGCGTTTATCTTGGCTAAGAGGAGGAAAAGAATCAAGACATGGGGAACGAAAAGATTCAAGACTTTGGAGAGAGTAATTCGCCCTCAAACTTGCTCAAAACTTTTAAATCTAATTGATAGGATACGGTCCAACTACTAGGCCCAAACATCAGGCCCAATATAAATGGGTCCCGACATTAAACTCGGTCTATGTGAGTCCGACCCAAGAAGACTACTCGACCAACTACAACTGGAATCGCAATTGGAGACGTAGAAGATTCGGATGCATATTAGGAAGAACAAGATAAACTAAAAGAATCCTTATGAGAGAAGACTTTATTGAGTCGAACTCAATATGATGGTATATAAATAGAGGTGGATTAGAGGAAATGGATCATCTACACTTTTGCATTCGCTTACATACTTAATAAAGATATACACTCTTGCTTCAGAGACGAGATCTATTTCGATAGATCGAACCACGCTACTTTCTCGTGTTCCTTACGATTCATTACCCTACGAAAATAAGATCGATCATCGGCGCGTCTGTGGGAACTCAATTCGTGTTTTCGATCAACTTTTCTCGTAATCAATCAACACGATGAGGAATACATGAAGCGCTACATCCGGGCTGTTTTCGACAACAATAACGGTGACAAATGCGCCAAACGCGCCCGAAAAGCCCGATAAGAGATAATACCCCAAAGGACACGTTCAAAGTCTGGATGAATGAGGCAACCCTATCCTACATGAAGAAGAAGATCACCGCAATGGGCGAGATCACAATGAACAAGAGAGGAGCCCCAAACACCGCAGTTGAAACTCGACGAGGTGGTTAAAGGGTTCCTCGAAAAAAATAAGGAGATCTTCCTCCAGTACCTCAACCGAGAACAATGTCGGCTTCGACATGATGAAAAGGATGCCGAAATCTCATCTAAACTCGAGGCAGCACGACGAAGTGGATCCCCCAGCCTTCAGATGTTAGGCACTCGTGCTGCGAATAATATCTCTACACGAGTTGGTTTCCAAACCGATCGTACAAGGGATGAACAACGTGGGGCATGTCGTCGTGATCACCACGAGGTCGATCCCCATAATTATAACGAGTCCAGCCGACGACCTCGGCATTGCTCTCCGGAGACGGGTTCGATGGATACGGAGGATTATTACCCTTTCTCCAACGAGATACTCGATACTCCTCTCTGACAAGCACAGGTGCCAAGTATCACCCCTATGACGGATCGTGACCCACAAAACTTCATTTCGCCAATACAACATGATCAATCAAGATCTCAACACCACCCACATGTGCAAGCTCGCTCCTGAGTTGCCGATCGACAACGTCACGGGTGGTTTGACGCTTATCACCCGTAGTATTGATCTTACCGAGATCTAATGGAAGCCTTCATCGGTTCTTCCAAAGGCCGAGTCGAAGACCACATCGGCTCATCTCCTCACTGTGAGGCAAGGCCGAGATGAGTCCATCAGCGACTTCATGACTAGGTTCAATAAGGAGAGCCTAAAAGTCGAGGATGTAAACGACCTTCTCATTATCTCGGCTTTCCAGAACGGCATCTTACCTGGGGCCCTATACAAGGAGATCGTCAAGTACGAGCCCCGCACTACGTCGGAGCTGTGGCGCATAGCAGATCGGTTCGCCAAGGCGGACGAAGCGGACAGGAGAAAGCGTGAAGCTGACAAGGTGGAATCCTCTGACAAGAAGAAGAAAGAGGATGATCGAGGGGATCGAGGCCGAAGTCGACGAAGTGCCCTAGAAAGGATACAACGTGGCCCTTTAGAGTCTAGGCTCGGGCCACGTCATGACCCAGAACGACCTCGGTATACATCCTTGACGAAGACGAGAGCAGAAATTTACGAGCTCCATGTCGACATGTTCGAGACCTCGCCCATGATAGGGATCAAACGCCGATCCAAAACAAGTATTGCTCCTTCCATAAGGATCATGGACATGACACGTAGGAATGCAGAATCTCATGGCGATATTGAAAAGTTGATGCATGACGGGGTTCTTAAGAAATACCAAGATCCTGGCCGACGAACTGGTCAGTACGAGGCCCCCCACCGAGGTTAGAGAAAGCGGAAGCAAGAGAAGGAGAGAGAAAACTGTGGCCCTCACACCGGCAAGAAAGCGAGGCACGACACCGATGAAGAGGGTGATGACGAGCCTCGCTCGATGGAATCATATCCTCTATCATCGGGCTCCTCACGGTACTACTAAGTCTTCCTAAAAGCCGAGGCCAAGTCCCCAACCAAGGAACTCAGAAACAAGAGGTTTAAGAATGACGAGGCCATCACCTTTTCTCGATTAAGACCACTACATCAGCCGTGGTAACTCACCAGGATGCAATTATAATCCAAGCGTAGTCGCCAACAAGTTAGTTCGCGCTGTCGCCGATAGTGGTGCATCGGTGAGTATCCTCTTCAAGGAGTGCTTCACAAATTGGGGATTGAGGAGACACGCCTTACACCAGCACCACTACCACTCAAGCTTCGCAAGAAGAGACGCGCCTGAGGGGTCATTGGACTACCTGTCACAAGGGAAAAGAGTCGACGAGCCCACCAAGGTGGTATAGTTCTTTGTGGTAAACGCCTACTCACCATATAACATTATACTAGGTCGAGACTGGTTAAATGCAGTGAGGGCGGTATGCTCAACGTATCATCTAACCATGAAGATCCCCACAAAAAGAGGGGTAGCTGTGATCCGAGGAGATCAGAAACATGCCAAAGAGTGCATGCAAGTCGCCTTAAGAGGTGTTGGGACTTCGGCCCAGCACCCACAGGCATAGAAATTATCGAAGCCCAAGGAGTTGGAACTAGAAAGGACATCGCCCGCCTCGACAGCTCGGCAGAGGAGATCACATCTTGTCTGAAGACGATCCCTCAAGGTCGCCAAAGTAGGTTCCACCAAGTACTCAACCGAGAAAGTAGATCATCCAACTCCTAAGGGAATTCGAGACGCTTCGCTTAGTCACCCTCGACATGACCGGGTCCACCAAGTATTAGTACTCACCGCTCAACATCACCCCAAGTGTCAAACCGCTCGGTAAAACAATGATCTTTACGGCGAACGGAATCAGTCATACATGACGGTGCACCAACTCTTGAAAGCACGATATTATTCAAGTCAAGTATCCGACCGGATAGCCAACCCAAAGTTGATGGTCAAGAAATGCGGAGGGATGGTGAATGTGTATCGATTACACCGATCTCAATAAACATCGCCTAAGGATCGCTACCCCTTCCCCATATCGACAAAAAGTCGACGCTTTGGTCGGATACTAAGTCTTCACTTCTTGGATCTATACAAGGGTATCACCAAGTCTTGATGAGTGACGAGGACACATCCAAAATAGCCTTCATCACGCACTTTCAAGCCTTTGCATATAAAAAGATGCTATTCGGACTCAAGAATGCAGGGGCCACCTATCAAAGAATGGTGGACAAGATATTTCAGTCCTACATCGGTCAAATTATGGAGGTGTATGTAGATGACATTGTCGTCAAAAGTAAGGAGAAAGCTACCTGTGTTGCCGACCTCCGAACTGTCCTCGACTTACTTCGTAAAGTAAACCTAAAACTAAACCCCCAAAAATGTACATTCGCAGTTCGGTCTGGGAAATTTGGGGTGCTGGGTTTCACAAGAAGGATTAAAAGCTAACCCGTCCAAGGTTCAAACCATTTTGGAGATGAAGGTGCCGAAGACCATCCATGACGTGCATAAGTTGACGGGCTACCTAGCTGCACTGAGCCGTTTTCTTTCGAAAGCCGCAGAGAAGCAACTCCCATTTTTCAAAATTCTCAAAAAGCCTCCGGAGTTCAATTGGGATGATAAACACAAGTTAGCTTTTGAAGATCTCAAAAACTATCTTGCCAAACTCCCCACTTTATCTGTTCCGAAAGAAGGAGAAGTACTTTCCCTATACCTCGCGACTTCGGATGAAACCATAAGTGCAGTTTTGGTACGAGAGGACGGACGTCGTCAACTCCCTGTGTATTTCATCAGCCGAGCACTTAAAAGGCCAGAAACGAGATATCAACATCTAGAGAAGCTCGCTTTAGCATTAGTAAATGCTGCAAGAAGACTACGTCCCTATTTCCACGCACATCCTATATGAGTTCTCACCGATCATCCACTTCGTAAGTGTCGACAAAGCCGTGCTTGGGAGAATTGCGAAGTGGGCAATTGAATTGGATGAGCACGCTATCTCTTTCTGCCCTCGTCAAGCCATCAAGGGTCAAGCCTTAGCAGACTTTCTAGTAGAAGCTAACTTTACAGAGAAGCCGAAACCCACCGAGCCTACCTCAAACAATGCCGAAGCCGAACCCATAAAGGAAGCATCCGAGAATTGCTGGTAAATCTATGTGGATGGAGCTTCGGGAAAAACGGAAAGTGGGGCAGACGTCTTACTTTTAGGACCAGATGGCCAAGAAATCACCTACACACTTCGGTTTACATTCAAAACTACGAATAACGAAGTGGAGTACGAGGCCTTAATTGCAGGACTTCGCCTAGCTCAAAGCCTTCAGATACGAGTTGTTCAAGTTCACAAGTGATTCTCGTGTCATAGTAAGCCACATGTTGGGAAAGTCACGGCTAAAGGCAACAGGATGAAAAATACCTTGAAAAAGCCAAAAGTCTACAATGATTTTCTCATACTTCCAGTTGGTTCGTATCCCAGGGAGCGAGAATAGCCAAGTCGATACCTTATAAACCGGCTTCCATCAACGAGCCCGCGGTGAAAGAAGTCCAAAAGAGAAGCATAGACGATGCCGATGTCGGTTAACATAGTCTCGATGAAGAACCTAATTGATGACTCCCATTCAAGAATATTTAGAGAAGGCGAATTACCTCATGATGCACTCGAGGCTAGGAAAATCTTGAGCAAATCTTTACGATCGTGCTTGAGCAAGGAATTCTCTACATAAAGTCGTATCTCCAGCCTCTCCTAAGGTGTTTGGATCCGAACCGAGCTGAATACGTACTACGAGAAGTACATGAGAGATCATGTGGAAGTCATATCGGACCCCGCGCGTTATCAAAGAAAATCATGCGATGGGGATACTATTGGCCAACAATGTTCCGAGACTCAATTGACCTCGTAAAGAAGTGTTTGAAGTGCCAAATTCATGGAAATATGCCGAGGCTACCTCAAACCGACCTCGTCAGCATGCAAAGCCCTTAGCCATTCATGCAATGGGGGGTCGATATTGTGGGCCCCTTCTGTAAAGCTCCAGGGCAGTTTCAGTTCCTGATTGTCGCTATCGACTACTTCACAAAATGGGTGGAAGCCGAACCCTTGGTGAAAATCACAAGCAAAAATGCTCTCAACTTTGTCGGAAAATATTGTGTGTCGCTTGGCATCCCCATATCCTCGCTTTGGATAATGGGACGCAGCTCACGATAAGGTCTTCAAAGAGTGGTGTCAAGAGCTTCAGATTCAACAAAAATTCACCTCTGTGGCCCATCCTTAAGCAAATAGTCAAACCGAAGTCACCAACATGACAATTGTGAAGGGACTCAAAACTCGCCTTGACCGAGTGAAGGGTAATTGGATGGAAAATTTGCCATAAGTCTTATGGTCATACCGTACAACACGTCAGACATTGAACGGAGAAACACCCTACAGTTTGGTGTATGGAACCGAGGTAGTAATCCCGACAGAAATTAGTATGCCGAGCCCCCGTACTATCCATTTCTCAGCTGAAGTAAATGGGGAGAATCTACGAATTGACCTGGATCTGCTTGAAGAGAAGAGAGACCTCGCCTACATTAGAGAAGCTCGGTACAAGCAACAAGTAGCTCGGTATTATAACCAACGTGTCAAATCCAGATAATTCTAAGTAGGCGACCTCGTACTTCGAAATAATGAAGTCAGTAAAGCTGTGAAGCTCGGCAAGTTAGAGGCCACATGGGAAGGACCATACCGAGTTGAAGAAGTCCTCGGAAAAGGATCATATAAGCTCGCCCATTTATCCGGTGAGAAAATACCTCATACGTGGCACATCATTCATCTCAAGAGATATTTTGCATAAGTGTCAAAAGAAAAAAAAATGTTCATTTAGTTTTGTTAAGTCGTGTCTTTAGGTCCTTTTCTTTTGTTACGTCGTCTTTCATTAATAAAATCTTTTTCTTTATTTCCTTCATATGCTCAGTCTTGCATATTTCATTTGTCACTTATGCATATTACCTATTCCCCATTATAAATACCCTCTAAGAGGATGATAAATAAACCCAACACATGGTAAAATAAACGCGCGTGAGGGGATAACCCCTATCGACACTTCTCGACAAATAAGGAACTTATACATACCTTATGAATTACCTTCGTTTAAATACGAGGACGACCTACCTTCGTTTAATTACGAGGATGAATTACCTTCGTTTAAATACGAGGACGAACTACCTTCGTTTAATTACGAGGATGAATTACCCTCGTTTAAATACGAGGACGAACTACCTTCGTTTAATTACGAGGATGAATTACCTTCGTTTAAATACGAGGACGACCTACCTTCGTTTAATTACGAGGACGACCTACCTTCGTTTGTTTACGAGGACGAAATGTATATAGTGTTTGATAAAAAAAAATAAACACAAGGCAAAGAAAAAATTATTTTTCTTTCCAAAATATACAACACATACATGGGATTACGAGGACGATGAAGGGTCGGGAGGCTGGGAGAAGCTAAGCCAATCTCTAAAAAAATCAGGGTTCAGCAGTTCATCTATGCTTACCCCACCCCTACCTCTACCTAGTCCTCGAACGACACCTGGAGCTCGGCGAGCTTGACCTCTATAGCTCGTCATCCGACCCCGGCTACTCGATAAATGCCGTCTCTCGCGCTCATAAAACTCCCGAGGATGCCTATCGACAATCCCAGGATTTGAACGCACTGTCGGGGGAGGAGAAGCCTCGGTAGTCGAACGAAGCACCCGCTCAAGTTGTGGATGACGAGCTACAACAGTCTTGTATAGACTGCCTATTTTTCTCAGGTCGGCAAGCTGCTCCTGAAATTGCCAAGAGTCCCGATCGTACTCAGTTTGTAGCTCGAACACCGGCCTGCGATCTCTAAGACTTTGTCTTCGGCCTCGGAGATGGTCATTCCACCACTTCGACGAATAACCGCCTCGTATTCGGCGTGCTCCTCGACGACCGATTTGGCATCATCCTTCGAGATCTCCAGATTCTCCTCCAACTCCAAAAACCGAGCTTGAAGCTCATCATATTTCTCTTGAAAAGCCTTGAATTTTACATTGGCTTCCTCCTACACATGGCCCAGCTTGCTTTCCAAGTGAAGGACCTCGACCTCTTTTGCTTCGAGAGCTCGATTCAAAATTTTAATTTGGTTTAGCCAAGGAGATACGTCAACAAGTTCAGGACCAGACTGAAGACAAAAAAAAAAGAAGCATTCTTCCATAAAATTGGGGAATTTTATTCAAGCCTTTAAGGCAGGATCAAACCGACATCTTAATGATGTCGTGAGTACATTTGATCTACAAAAAATGGGATCAACCGACCCTCCAAAGCAGCCTTCTTCCTCGGGCTGCACCTCCTCCGCCTCCTTCCGAACCTCTGCAGCTTCGGCCTCGGCGATCGCCCCCGCCCTTAGTCGATCGGCAATCGCAGCTTGAGCTGGATGTCCTCGCCCACCGCACGCACACGGACCGCTCCCGGCGGTCGGCCAGGGTCGAGGAGGAGGCCAGGCTCTCTACAACAAAAAAGTCCTTCATGCCGTCAGCGAGAGCCTCGGCATACGCCCGTAGCATGGCCTCACCCGACATCACCTCATACCCGTACTTGGACTTATCCAAATCTGGGTAATCCTCGGCGACTTCATCGAGAGTGGCCGCCACGTCAGATTGAGGACCGAGGCCACCACCGACTGTGCGGAGAACTTCCCGACAAAACAACCTCTGCAAGGCGCATTGCGAGGCCGCCGCCTCGGCCTCCCGATACCTAGCTGCCTCCGCCTCGGCCTTCGCCACCTCGGTCGTCGCCAGAGCCGTGGCCTCCCTCTTCACTGCATCCCGAGCTTTTACCTCTGCCGTGGCCACCTCGCCGACGGAGGGGTCTTCCTCCTCCAAACCCTCGCGACGCGAGCCACCCGATGGAACCGGATGACGGCGCCATTAAGGAAGTCCGCCGGCCGAGCCACGCTGATGGCTTGAGGTTAGACCTCGGTCTCTTCCTCCTCTTCGCGGCACCGAACCGACAAAAAAAGAACTTCTTCGCTACTCGAGTTTTAACCTCTTATTCACTTTAAAACTACGATGAGGTGATAAATAGTACCACCCCGAGTTGGATTTAAACTGGAAAAACCTAAAGACCAGCCCTAGGGTGAGAGAAAAATTATGGCGATGGGCATAGACACCAAGACCCGTCAACTGCCGAAAAGAGTTTGGCATTATTTGGGCAAAGAGGTATGCGAATTTTTTTGCGCTTCGCATACACAAAAGGAGGAGGAAGACGAAGATCGCACTTAAGGCTCGCCCTCGATATCGTGACAAAACCCTCCGGAGGGGCACAAGCCCTATCCTCCGGTCGGGGAACGGCCAACTCAACAGAATTTGGGATAGAAAATCTCAAAGCAAGCTCTTTCATTGATTGGGAATCTAGACACGACGGAAACGTGGAAACCCTACCAAAATCCCCCAAACGCGGGTAAACAACTCGACACGCGGAAGGAATAGGGGAATCGACGGTAAAAACCTCTAAAACGAGGTGAGAAGGATGCCGTAAAGATACCACCGGCGAACCCGGTGACGACACTGACACCTCACGGCCTTCACGGCCGTGAGCCTCATCAGAACGAGAAGAAGAAGCCATATAGATAACTTACTTGTTTTAGCAGAACTATCAAAGAAATGGCAACCGGTGCTCCGGCGAGAACGAACGACGGAGGTACAGTGCTGGAAACTCGAATGTTTTTCAGAAAGAGTTTTTTCTCAAGTTTGAAATTTGGTGGCGGATAAAGTGAAATGGGAAATGGCGTATTGGGGAAGTTATTTCCCGAACGTGCAACTTTATCGGGACCCCAACCGACGCGTACATTAAATGGATGTGACGTGTTCCGTGTTCAACCTCGGCACGGCATCCCGTGTTCGACCTCGGCACGACGTTACACATTCGACCTCGACACGACGTTATATATTCGACCTCGACTCGAGATTACATATTCAACTTCGGCTGGGCAACGATTGTTCGACTTCGGCCAATTTATGGCCGGGCGATATTCAACTTCGGCAGGACTGTACGTATTCCACTTCGCCAGACCACGAATTTCGGCGAGGCAATGTCAGAACCCTCCATCACAACCTCACTTCTACATCTTTTTGGGAGAGGATGTGATAGGATACGGCCTAACTACTAGGCCCAAGCATCAGACCCAATATAAATGGGCCCCGACATTAAGCTCGGCCTATGTGAGTCCGGCCCAAGAAGACTTCTCGGCCAACTACAACTCGAATCGCAATTGGAGACGTAGAAGATTCGGATGCATATCAGGAAGAACAAGATAAACTAAAATAATCCTTATGAGAGAAGACTTTGTATTAGAGTCGAACTCAATATGATGGTATATAAATAGAGGCTATATTAGAGGAAATGGATCATCTATACTTTTTGTATTCGCTTCTTACATACTTAATAAAGATATACACTCTTGCTCCGTGGACGTAGATCTATTTCGATAGATCGAACCACGTTACTTCCTCTTGTTCCTTACGCATTCATTACCCTACGAAAATAAGATCGATCACTAATATTGTTACTTCTACCAGTGATGATAATTTAAAGGAAATCTTTCGCCAAATCAAGACATGTAAGCTAATTCTTCCCCTATATATGCATATATATGTATCCTATTCGTTGGATGAGAGAGACTCTTGAACTGATTTCTTCTCCAAAAACTCTGATTTGCAGACAGTTATCAACTACGGTGCATCATGGTATGTCCAATTTTTCGATTATTTTAGATGTATATTTCTGTATTCACACTCCTTGTTCGCATTCTAGATTAAACGTAGTCTGAAATGAGCGTCGAGGTTCTCTTAGCGTAGACGTCACTTAAGTGTTCGATGAAATGCTTGAAAGATGAGCTTTACTCAAGTGTTCGAGGAAATGCTATGAAATTTACTGAACTGTTCGATGAAATGCTTGAAAGATGAAATTTAATTAACTGTTCGATGAAATGCTTGAAGTGAATCTAGTTAACTGTTCGATGAAATGCTTGAAAGATGAAATTTACACTAGTGTTCAACGAAATTCTTGAAAGATTAAATATACGCTAGTGTTCGATGAAACTCAATTGTTCGATGAAATGCTTGAAATATGAAATTTAATTAACTGTTCGATGAAATGCTTGAAATGAATCTAATTAACTGTTCGATGAAATGCTTGAAAGATGAAATTTACACTAGTGTTCAACGAAATTCTTGAAAGATTAAATATACGCTAGTGTTCGATGAAACTCAGTTGTTCGATGAAATGCTTGAAATATGAAATTTTCCCTCTATTAAACTTTCTACCTTAGACCTCTATTAAAATGATGTAATTTTAATTTAGAGTTAACAAGAAATCAGGATCATCAGCTTTCCTGATCAACAATTGTTTTTGATTGTCAGGTGTCGTGTTTGCAGTCAGATCCTTCCTGTGCATTCTGCCAATTGAGCACCAAGTTTCAGAAGCTATCTTTTGTTTATGCTGATATTGATGAATGTCCAGAGACGACTCAGCACATACGGTACACGCCCTCATTTCATTTCTACAGAGACGGCGAAAGGGTAGGTGAGATGTTTGGGGCCGGAGAGGAGCGTCTCCATGATCGCCTCTGGCTGCACTCTTGAAAAAAGATATGTGCAGAGATCTTTTATCTGTTAGTAGACTCATCCTTTTTTCACATTATATGATTCAATAGATTGTTGATGATTGCCCATGATCGAGCATTCCTTGATTCTCGTATCACAATGGTTCAATTTTCATATTACACAACTCAACTGGAAATGTAAGGTTTCATAAATTCATGTTCAATCTTGTTAGTTTGATTCAACTCTTTCTTCCCAAGGAATTGGAATTTGTAAGCAATGTTGCCACTTCCATCAATTTGAAATCTCATACAACGCAACAAAACATGTAGATTTTTGAGAAATATATACCATTACACACATTTGTGAAAGTGTGTACAGCTCATACCCATTTTCCAAAATGAATACACCACATACCCATTTATATTTTTTAATATATATTTAGTGCAGTTTCGTCAGTGAAATGACTTGCCACTGACCAAACAGTAATGTTTTTGTCCGTTAACAACATGTGAATCAGTAATATTTTTGTTTGTTAACAACACGTGAATCAGATAAATGATTTCGAAATTATAATCAGTTATTCTTTAAATTACTTTATAGTAATAGAGAAAAGTGTGAAAATCATGAAAAATATAATTAAATCATCGAATCATGTTTTTTTTTTTAAAACATAAATGAATCAAAAATTAATTAACACCTAAAATCGAAAATTCCACTCGACAATTCCTTGTTTCCTATCGACCGAATCAAGGAATTGTCGACCGAATTTTCAAGCAAAGAATGATGAAATTTCCATTTAATTAATGATGTTTCCTACGATAGGAAACATCAAATTGGTCGATCGAACCCGCTTTTTCGACCGGAAACAAGGATAAATCTAATGAATTGAATACTAATTATTAATTGAGGTCTCTGATCGACCGGAAACAAGGAATTATCGACCGGAGACATCATTTTATCGACCGAAGAGAGCTTCTTTTGTTTTAAAAATTAATTTTAAATGAATGTATGATATTTAAATTAATATTTATAGTAAATAAAATTGAAATTTTGCTAAACATTGAAATGAATAAATGCAAAAATACAAATTTATATTGTTGTCGGTAACAAAACAACAAAAATACCATTTCTTTGAAAAAAAATTCCCTTTTAATTTCCCTTCCCCCACCCAATCGGTTTTATCTTTCCATTCTCTCTAATATTTACCATTTCAATTCCCCCCTCCCCCTCATCGGTTTTATATCCCTCTTCTCTCTAAAATCTTTCTAAAATCTCTCTCAATTGTAGAAATTCTTATCTCAATAGCATACTTTTCGTCCACTGGAGGAGGAGTCCAAACATCGATCCATATACCCTCGATAAAACAATATCTCAACAAGTAAGTTAAATTTATAAAGCTTTCGAATTTGCATGTTTTTTAGTTGTTATTGTTGTGAAATTATACTAAACCTCCCTAATTTTCAATAAAACCGAACAAATTAGAACTATTTGTTGTTTGTTAGTGTTTATTCTCAATTGTTGTTGTTTTAGTAAATAAACAAAACCGAACAAATAAAACCAAAATTTTAGTAAATTAATTTCAATTGAGTTAAGTATTCTCAATTATTGTTGTTTGTTAGTGTTTATTTGATTGATTTATACATATTTTATTACTATAATTGTTCTTGTTTTATTGACGTTAAATTTATTGTTGTTTATTGCAAAATTCAAGCATAATTTATTGTGTTATTGTTCTTTCTATGGTTAATACGAGGAGTTTGAAATGTTTAGGACTCACAAACAATTTTTTTAGTGTACGTACTAATCGCTTTTGCCATTGCTATAATAGATATAATTCATAATCTCATTTCTGAATGGATCTAGATAAAACATAAATTTAATAAAATTAAATGAAATAACACATAAATATAATAATATCAGGCTCCTAATTGTATCAATTGGAACTAATAACTTAAACTCAATAATACTATTAAATCAATAGTCCATACTTTGTAATCCAATTGGATTAAAAAAACCGATTGAATTTAAAATTTATCCCTCACTTCTAGATTTGAAATAGAATTAATTATCTAGTTTGATTAACTGAATTCAAGTTTTTTATCAACTAGTCAGTGTGCCTCTTGTCTCCAATACAATTATATATTAAATATTCGTCCATATAGATTCCTTTGATGCTCATAGAAAAATTCGTATCATTATCTTTTTTGTAATGATGTCGATTACTCAAAAACCCATGTCGTAGAATTTTCAATGCAAATGATAAAAGTAATTGGACAAAATAGGTAAAACCGATAGATAATTGAAAAATCGATTGTAAATTAAATTTGTTATTTGATATATATTTGCATGGAATTTTTTTATTATTTATCAAATAAATATTTGTTTTATACATTAGAAAAATCATATTAAGATTGTATATTTATGCTAATGTAATCTTGTTGTTGTTATAGATGTCGGGGTGGAAGAACATTATTGTTAGATATGGAGGGCATTGGGATCCTTCATTATGTTACATTGGCGGGAATAAGTCAAATGCCTTTGTTCGAATGGACAATGTAATTATCTGGGAGTTCATAGAGATGATTAATCAAATTATGTTGGGAAATTCGTTGAGTACAACCTACCAACTGCATTATCTATCGAGATCTCGGAGTGGTAGAATTATCAAATTAGTTTTGAGTAATGCTAATCAACTTGTTCGATTGGCTCATGATGCCCAACCAGAGGTCTATGTGACTCACGATGCTGACACATCCCAATCGGAGCAAGAACTATATAGACCTTCGCTTGAGATACCATCATCGTCAACATATGACTACACTTCCCAACACATATCGTTCGATGAGTCGTTTACACCACAATTTGCATCATCTGATTAGTTTGATGCTGATACACCTCAATATATGCCGCAACACATGGATCAATCGAGGAATTCCGTTTCCCGACATATGCTGCAACCAGGGGCTGATACACTTGTCCAGGACAGCGATGATGAAGACTACGTTGAAGAAGAAGAAGAAGATGAAACAGAGTCAGATGAAGAGGAAGAAGTACGCGAGTCTGCTTTGGTGAGCTATGGCTCATTTGTAGAGTTTGACACATGGATCCGTCGAGAGGGTGGATTCGGGAAGCTTCTATCTACGATTATGCAGAGTAACACGCAAGCGCACGTAGGAGGCCTAGAGCCAGAAGAAGTTGAGGAGATGAGCAACCGCTAGTTCCTATTATTCCTTATGATGCTTCGCATCTTTGCTCGTCCCCGGACTCGGATCCAGACTCACGAGCCGAGCGAAGGTTCCATCTTCGACGCAAGGGTGAATCAAGATATCCGTGGGGCTATGGTATTTGGAACGCCGAGTAGAATTTGTTATTCCTCGATCCGATAATTCGAGGATTACATTCAAATGTCGATATCATAATCGCTGTCCTTTTGTACTACGTGCATCGCAATGGGTGGATTTTGGTTTGTCCGCAAGTTTGATGCTATACATACTTGCGCACAGAACCTAGTGAATATCGGAGTAAGGAAGGTGAATGCCCGTGTAATTACAGCATACATATCACGAAAAATATACGAAGACGGTGAAGTGCTAAAGCCGAGATCCATTATGGCTGATTTGCAGCGAGAGTACGGTGTACACGTTACATATAGTGTAGCAATGCGAGCCCGTAATAGGGCGATCGAGATCATATATGGTGGACATGAAGAACCATTTCAGCTACTACCGAGTTATCTGCATATGTTACGAATGAGCAATCCCGGTTCAATGACTGACTTGGATATTGGATCAGATGGTCGGTTCCGTCACCTCTTTGTCGCGCTCGGTTCATGCAGATTGGCATACACATTGTGCCTCTGTCATATCCCGTCTTTCTTAATAAGATTAGAAGGACTTTCGAACTTAGAATTATAAGATGATTCGTGCCCGATGAAAGAAAATTTTTAAATTCCAACAAAAGATTTATTTCATTGAATTTTATGAAGTGAAAATGAGAATTATTATATATAATATATAATCGAATACGATTTATATATATATATTTTTATATAAATCATTATATCAATAATATCATGTCAACGTTTAAATTATTAATTCATCGTCCTTAGGATCGAATTTGAAGCCCGTGAGAATAAATCGATAATGGGC
Source organism: Salvia rosmarinus (assembly GCA_036937905.1). Lineage (NCBI taxonomy): Eukaryota > Viridiplantae > Streptophyta > Magnoliopsida > Lamiales > Lamiaceae > Salvia > Salvia rosmarinus. The sequence continues at coordinate 8,225,769 of CM072818.1, forward strand.
TTTGGTTTAACGAGGCCCAAAATGAAAGCCCATGGGTAATAAAACCCTACACTATATAAGCTTCTTCTTCTTCCTTTGAAACCCTAGCCTCCCAAATCTCACTCATTCTTGCAACTTCAAGAAAACAAATCCTCAAAGGTAGACTTTAATTCTCTCTTCATTTTTTATGAGTATATGCGTATATATGTATGTATATGATCAGAGGTGTGTCTGTATGTTGAGAGAGATGTTTGAGAGAGGACCGAGAGGATGATGGACGAGAGGTGAGGGAGAGGGTCGGCGGCGCGCCCGCCGTGCCGCAGCTATGTCTTGTGCGCGGTCGCCGTGTGTGTGTGTGCTGTGCTCGCCGTCGTGTGTGTGTGTGTGCGTTCGTGTGTGTGTGTCATCGTGTGTGTGTGTGTGAGTGTACAGCGAGAAGGAGAGGCGATGGTGGCTGGCCGGCGCGACGTCGCCGGATCCAGCGTCTGCAGCGGCTGCCGCCGCCGTGAGTGTGTATTCATGCGTGTGTGTGTGTACGCCGTTGCGCGTGCGTGTGCGCGCGTCGATGGTGTGAGTCGTCGCTGCGTCTTGCGTACGCCGGCTGCAGAGAACCGAGAGGAGGTCACCGACCGGGGAGGAACGGCGGCAGCGGCGACCTCGTAGGCGCCGCCGGTGTGTGAACCGAGAGAAGAGTGAGAGATGTGAGGTGGGAGAGAGATGAGAGAGAGAGAGAGAGGTGAGAGGTGGGGAGAAATGGAGAGAAACAAGAAAAAAATGGGTCGCCGAACCGTCGCCGCGACGACAGCAGAAAAGCGCTACCGGATTGTGGAAGGAGAATTAGGTTTAGGGTTTGAGAGTTGGGTTGGGCTTGTGTTGTATTAATTAAACGGGTGATTCATTTTATTAATATGTGTTGGGCTCTTTATTAAATGGCTTTGGGCTATTTTTATTTATTCTCATAATAAATTAATGTAGAGATGGGTGACTTAATTAATTCATAATGTCAATGGGCTTTTAATTAAATGTCATGGACTATGGAATTATTTTAATTCGAGCCGTAATTTAAATTGTGAGTTGGGCTCCAAAGAATTTAATTGTAGTTGGACCTTAATTAATTTAAATCTTTGGGCTCAATTAATTAAATAATAGTTGGGCTTAGATTTAATTAATGATTGAGCTTTAATTTGATTAATTAGTTAACTTGCTTTAATTAATTAAATCCTTAGACTTTAATTAATTAAATAAATAAGTTTAACTTTAAGACTTAATTAATTAAATTATATTAAGTCTTATTAATTAAATAATTAACTTAAACTTAATCATAAGTTTAAATTATTTAATTATGGTAAGTTAATTAATTAATTAATTAATTACTATTAAGTTAATTAATTAATTGATTAAGTTAAGGTTAAGTTCAAGTTTAAATTATCTTTAATTTATGATTATGACTTACTTAATTAATGTAATTAATTTCTTTTAATGAAATTAATTAAGTTATGATGATTAAATAAATTAAATTATGTTAAACAAGTGCATAATTTGATAATTATATTATGTGTTATATTAAGCGAGAGTCCTTAATATATGTATATATGATTTTAGTATGCAATTTAATTGTATTATACTTTTGTAAAAAAGTATTTAACAAAGGAAGATTATGAAATTTAATTCGTTTTTAAACGAAAAGTCGAGCAAGGGTATTGTTGGTGCCTTAGCGAGATAAATTAGTTTTCAAATTTAATTATATTTCAAAATCCGGGCTTAACGAATCATAAGCTAGTATCCTCATTTACTTGAACTTAAGGCTAGCTTTTCGAGACCTATTAAGATTAGTGCTTCTTGTAGGTTTTGACGATCAAGTGGATTAGCGTTGCTTTCCCGAGACGCGTACTATAGTGTAATTCTTCAGGCTTTGTCCTATCAAGGTGGGCTTACTTTACAAAAGTATAATTGAGTTATATGCTCGATATTTCATGAAATGCAAACCGCTTATCCAATAAAATGTTTTTGTGCGCCTACTGCTTAAGGCTCGTAAATGTATCGATCGAGATTCTCTTTAAACCTAACACGTTAATTGAGAATTGTGTACACCGTTAGTTGTTTCGTGGGTTGATCTCCATCGGCACTAACCAAGTAATGAGGCGTTATAAGGGTGCTTGTCTGGATGTGTTCCGAGTACGCCATGTTACTATGGTGCTTGTCTCGATACGTTCGGCACATCATGGATTGTCCGGTTACGCCCCGATGACAATAATGGGAGAATGTGATCCGACGGTGGCTAGAGGTCCGGGATCAAAGCGAGTAATGTAAGAGTCGCGACAATGGGCCCAAATGAATGAAATATTTTGCATGCTTAGAAGTGGTTTCTCTTTTAAAACCTTCTAAGTTATGTTATCATGATCGATAAACCGATTTTACGGATTTATGAAATGTTTATGAAAATGTATGCCCACCGAGTACATTAGTACTTAGCCCAAATATTTTCAAATGTTTTCGTGTTGATCAACGGGCGCGACAAGGCGGAGCGAGATTTGAGTTCACTCAGTATTTTGACGGATTATTCCGTATTTAGACTTCACGATGAATTAACTCTAATTTTATTTCCTCTTGTCTATGACTTGAATTGTACCTTTTGATGAGCTTAGACTCAATCTTTGATGTTTAGCATTCTAACGATTTTGGCTATTAGAAGCACGAAACTAAACTTGTGATCCCGAGGATAAATATTGTTTTGATTGGATTACATCCTTTGATGTCTTCCATTTTAATTTAGGAAGCTATTCCCAAATCCTATGGTTTATCGCCTCGATCATTCGAGTCAACTCATTTACTTCACATTTTCTATTATTTTTATTCGTCATACCGATTTACGAGCTTGCTATATCAAGAAATACGGGCGTGACAGAGTGGTATCAGAGCATAAGTTTTCTTTCGTGTCTCTGACTGCCAAAACCTTTTCATGTCGAGTCTAGAATAGTATCCCTAGACTTCTTGAAATCTCAGTGACTCTCAGCTCACCGTCACGCCAACTGATCAACAAAGGTATGATTTTAAAAGTTTCAAGGTTTTGACTATGAAATCATGTATGCCATTGATGAAAGTTGTCATGTGAATTATCAAGTTATTTTCATATGTTGTTTTGTGAATTGTTTAATTATTTTCACAATATCATTGTGAGTCATTGTACTCAGATAAGCTAAGTTCATTGTCGTGTTGGGACAACCCGAACCCTTAACGACAAATGAAATCGATTATCGAATTAGATTTTCAAATCTTTCGATCATGCATGAGACTGTTATCTAAGTTCATTGTCGTGTTAGGGACAACCCAACCCTTAACGACACAAAAGAAATTGATTTTAATTAGATTTTCAAATCTTTTCGATCATGTATAAGATCGTTGGAACCTACATGATAATAGCTTCCACAAAACGAAATGATTGATGACGATTTTGGATTCATATCCCTAAATGATTGAAATAAGGTATGGGTTCTATCACAAACTGTGTGTACCCAAGGACTGTTTTGAAACGTAAGTCGTGATAGCCTCGCTATAACAACTTAGAAAGAACTAGTTCACGGTTTCACATAGAAGCGCTTGAACATAGAAGTAACATGGAAAAGATTGAGGATTCACTTGAGTTATACCATTATGGTTATGATTAGTTTCTCATATAGGTGTTATCTTTTCAGAATGGAAGACGCACCAATAGGAGATGGCATGAGAGACGCACCAGAAGGGAATGGTAGGGGTCGAGGACGAGGACGAGGACGAGGACGTGGTCGTGTACAAGGAAGAGGTTTTGTTCATCAAGAACCTAATCCACAAGTAGCACCGGACCGTACGACTGAAGAAAAGTTCCGCAAAGAGAAACCTCCGACGTTCGATGGACTAGGTGATCCGATGGATGCTGAGAAATGGATACGAGCTGTGGAACGGATTTTCAACTATATCCGATGTGAAGATAGGGAAAAAGTGAAGTGCGCCACCTACCAGCTCGTGGAAGAAGCTGACTTCTGGTGGGAGTCAGTGAGACGCACCATGACTGAAGAGGAACTCGATGACCTCACATGGGAAGAATTCAAGACTGAATTATATGAGAAGTACATACCAGGATGCTACCGTCAGAAGAAAGCGAACGAGTTCGAATCAAGCGTAGAATTGAAAGGTCATTGAATATGATGTAGCTTTCAACCAACTGTCAAGGTATGCTCCACATCCGTGGACACCGATGCAAAACGCTACCGAGAAGTTCGTAAACGGATTACGCCACGAGATAGCGATTTCCTAGCAAGTCAAGGTGATCTTACATATGCACGCATAATCGAGGCAGGGCTCTTACCATCGAGTCACCGCCGAGAGAAAGGAAAAGCTCTCTACAAGTGTGCATATGCCCATTTCAAGACAATGGCAAGGGAAAAGAAATGGAATGAGGGTAATGGGGAAACTTGAAATGGGAAGAAACCTCGAACCGTAATCCGGCGTAATCAAAATCCGCCCAATGATGGGTCGAACACCTTGCCCGTAATGCCGTAAATTCCCCTAGGCAAATGTCGAAGGGGCAAATGCTTGTTATAATCATGAGAAATTGGACATTTTGCTCCAAAGATGTCCAAAGAAAAATGGAAAGCACCCCAACACCAAACCCCGAAATCAACAAAGGCAAACTCGCCCCGTAGGAAACCAAGGACAACCACCAACGCGAGGGCCTATGCTCTAAACCGAAGCAAGCGGCTCGAGCATTGTGGAAATCGGCGTGTATGGTCAACGGACCGGTATACCTGTTATAGCTTTGTTTGATACAGGGGCATCACACTCTTTCATTTCACATGTTGCTTGTAAGGCTTTAGACTTAACTCCTGAACCATCTAGTGAAGCTTTAGTGATTAGCACACCAGGTGGAGAAAGAATGTCTGCTGAACATATTGTTTCGAACTTAGAATTGAACATAGGTGCTGAAGAATTTAGGGCAGACTTATACGTCATCTCTATGATAGAATTTGACATCATCCTAGGAATGGATTGGCTCACCAAAGTCAATGCCACAATCTTGTGTAACGAGAGAAAGATCTCATTCCAGACCCTTGGAAAGGAGGGGGACGAATTTTCATGGGATAAGAATGGGAAAAGGAGTATCAGTGATATCTGCCATGAAAGCCACCAAGATTATGAAGAAAGGAGGTTGCTATGCAATTCTCGTCAGCTTGACAAGAAAACCAGAGGCGGAGAAAACAATTGGAGGAATTCCAGTGGTTCAAGAGTACAAAGATGTTTTTCCAGAAGAATTGCCGGGTATGCCACCAGATCGGCAATTAGAATTCACAATCGACTTAGAACCCGGAGCAGCTCCAGTATCAAAAGCACCGTATAGGATGGCCCCACCTGAATTACAAGAATTAAAGATTCAGTTGCAGGAGCTGTTGGACCTAGGTTTCATACAACCTAGTGTATCGACATGGGGAGCACCAGTCCTATTCGTCAAGAAGAAAGACGGAACATTGAGGATGTGCATCGATTACAGAGAGTTGAACAAGCTCACTATTAAAAATAGATATCCTCTCCCCAGGATAGACGACTTGTTCGACCAACTGAAAGGAGCTGGAGTATTTTCCAAGATAGACCTAAGGTCTGGATACCATCAGCTCAAAATGAGAAGGGATGATATTCCTAAGACAGATTTAGAACACGTTACGGACATTAAGAGTTCACAGTAATGCCGTTTGGGTTGACAAATGCCCCAGCTGTTTTTATGGATCTGATGAATAGAGTATTCCATCAGTATCTCGATAGTTTCATCTTAGTGTTTATCGATGATATTCTCATCTACTCTAAGACCGAGGAACAACATGAAGAGCACTTGCGTGTTGTACTTTAGATTTTGCGAACTAAAATTATACGCCAAATTCAGCAAGTGTGAATTTTGGTTAAAGGAAGTGATGTTCCTCGGACACATCGTGTCAGCCGAGGGAATCAAAGTAGATCCTGCTAAGGTGGAAGCCGTCAAAGGATGGAGGACACCATCAAACGCCAATGAGATCAGAAGTTTTCTCGGTTTGGCGAGATACTACGATCGATTCATTGAAGAATTCTCAAAATTGGCTAGGCCAACGACACGCCTTTTAAGAAAAGGACCAAGTATACTGGACCAAGACTGAGAAGAGTTTTCAAGAGCTCAAGACCAAGCTAACCATCGCCCAAAGTGTTAGCAATCCCAGAGGAGAATGAAGGATTCGTTGTTTACACGGATGCCTCAAAGTTGGGATTGGGTTGTGTACTAATGCAAAACCGGAAGGTGATAGCATACGCATCTCGTCAATTGAAGCCACATGAGTTGAATTATCCGACTCATAACTTAGAGTTAGCTGCAGTCGTGCATGCTTTGAAGATTTGGAGACACCACCTTTATGGAGTTAAGTGTGAAATCTTCACAGATCATAGAAGTTTAAAGTACTTTTTCGAGCAGAAGGTTCTGAATATGAGATTTCAAATTTTATTTATTACCCAAGTTCGCTCATTGAGTTTAACTCTATGATCTAGTTTTAACTGGAAATCACTGAGTTTTCTTTTCGTGAAAGAAGTTTACAAACAGAAAATTTCATAAAAGAGTCATTTTGTAACCAAGCCTTCATGTGACTGAGAAGGATTTGTGACGGGTCTGGCCAGCCCATATGACCAAAGACATCTCAGTAGTCGTCATTCTGATCTTCGGATCCTATATTCCAATTATTCAATTCAAGGAACATATTGGTTCAAACTCTCAAAAGTACAATCGACTCAATTTCAACCCTTACACTTGTAAGTTGTTTTGATAAGTTTTCTTCAATCCTCGGAACTAATAAGTACGATGTAGGTCGACTTACCTTGTCACCTAAGTTTTCGTAATTTGTAAGTGATAGACATCAAGTTATGACGTAGAGAAGTTCTCGATGAGACGAGATATATTCTTTCCTATGATACACATAAGTACGACGACCCTTGAGGGTTTTTGCGACATCTCGATGACAAGAAAGTTATACCCCATGCGAGTGTTATGATAAGGAAGTTATGAACTAAATACTCTTTAGCATTGAGTGCAAGAGTAGAAGTAAAGGAATATATATGATATTCTTGAGAAATAATCTCATATTAATATTTTATAAAGAGAGATTACAACTTATCTTCAAGATAGTTGATTGTCCTTAAGACCTCGTTAGGTTGGACATGTTTAAAGTTGGTGATGCACTAGACTCTTTTCAATGGACATATAAGGAATGATAGCATCCTTGTTAACAAATCTCTCGCTTTATACCTCAACCCTTAGAATTATGCTTGAGCATAATTGATTCCAATATACGAGACCTTGTATGGTCAAAATGTCGATCACCCTTTATTGGGACGAAGTGGGAGAAAGGAAGTCGCTAGGTCCCGACCTAGTACAAAGAAATGGTTGAGAAAGTCGATCACATTAAACAAAGAATCAAAGAAGTCAGATGCGGAAAAGTCTTACGCCGATAAGCGCCGATACGACTTAGAATTTAATGTCGGGATCGAGTTTTTCTTAAAGTTTCTCCTTCAAAGGAATTATACGCTTTGGTAAGAAAGGAAAGTTACGACCCGCTATATAGGACCTTCGAGATCCTAGATGTAATAGGCCTTGTAGCCTATAGGTTGGCTTTGCCACCAAGCATTGGAGACGTACACAATGTGTTCCATGTCTCAAATTAAGGAAAATACGTGTTTGATTCAAACATGTAATTAAGTACGATGAAGTAGTCCTAGCTACGACTTAAGTTATGAAGAAATACCGTCCAAATTTCGGATAGAAAGTTCAAGTTTTACGGAACAACAAACAAATTGTTCTCACAAAGTAAAGTGGAATCATCACGATGCGGAGGATGCCACATGGGAACTTGAGGACAAAATAAAAACTAAGTATCCCGATTTAGATTACAAGGTATGGAATTTCGAGGACGAAATTTTTATAAGGATGGAGGGATGTCATATCCCGTCTTTCTTAATAAGATTAGAAGGACTTTCGAACTTAGAATTATAAGATGATTCGTGCCCGATGAAAGAAAATTTTTAAATTCCAACAAAAGATTTATTTCATTGAATTTTATGAAGTGAAAATGAGAATTATTATATATAATATATAATCGAATACAATTTATATATATATATTTTTATATAAATCATTATATCAATAATATCATGTCAACGTTTAAATTATTAATTCATCGTCCTTAGGATCGAATTTGAAGCCCGTGAGAATAAATCGTATAATGGGCTTTGGTTTAACGAGGCCCAAAATGAAAGCCCATGGGTAATAAAAACCCTACACTATATAAGCTTCTTCTTCTCCTTTGAAACCCTAGCCTCCCAAATCTCACTCATTCTTGCAACTTCAAGAAAACAAACCTCAAAGGTAGACTTTAATTCTCTTCATTTTTTACGAGTATATGCGTATATATGTATGTATATGATTGTAGGTGTGTCCAGTATGTTGAGAGAGATGTTTGAGAGAGGACCGAGAGGGTGATGGACGAGAGGTGAGGAGAGGGTCGGCGGGCGCCGGTGCCCAAGCAGCGGCTGCTATGTGCGCGGTCGCCGTCGTGTGTGTGTGTTGTGCTCGCCGCCGTCGTGTGTGTGCGCGTGTATGTGTGTGTCATCGTGTGTGTGTGTGTGTGAGTGTACAGCGAGAAGGAGAGGCGATGGTGGCTGGCGGCGCGACGTCGCGGGATCCGGCTGTCTGCCGGCGGCCGCCGCCGCCGTGAGTGTGTATTCATGCGTGTGTGTGTACGCCGCTGCGCGCGCGCGTGCGCGTGCGGCCGATGGCGTGAGTCGTCGCTGCGTCTTGCGTACGCCGACGAGAGGAACCGAGAGGAGGTCACCGGACTGGGAGGAACGGCGCCGGGCCTCGTGGGCGCCGCCGGTGTGTGAGCCGAGAGAGAGAGTGAGAGATGTGAGGTGGGAGAGATAGAGCAGAGAGAGAGAGCGTGAGAGGTGGGGAGAAATGGAGAAAACAAGAAAAAATGGGTCGCTGAATCCGTCGCGACGGCGACGGCACAACGAAAAGCTACCGGATTGTGGAAGGAGAATTAGGTTTAGGTTTGAGAGTTGGGTTGGGCTTGTGTTGTATTAATTAAACGGGTCGGATTCATTTTATTAATACGTGTTGGCTCTTTATTAAATGGCTTTGGGCTATTTTTATTTATTCTGTTGGGCGAAATTAATGTAGAGAGATGGGTTGACTTAATTAATTCATAATGTCATCGGGCTTTTAATTAAATGTCGATGGACTATGGAATTATTTTAATTCGGGCCGAATTTAAATCATGAGTTGGGCTCCAGTGAATTTAATTGTAGTTGGACCTTAATTAATTTAAATCTTTGGGCTCAATTAATTAAATAATAGTTGGGCTTAGATTTAATTAATGATTGAGCTTTAATTTGATTAATTAGTTAACTTGCTTTTAATTAATTAAATCCTTAGACTTTAATTAATTAAATAAATAAGGTTTAATTTTAAGACTTAATTAATTAAATTATATTAAGTCTTATTAATTAAATAATTAACTTAAACTTAATCATAAGTTTAAATTATTTAATTATGGTAAGTTAATTAATTAATTAATTAATTACTATTAAGTTAATTAATTAATTGATTAAGTTAAGGTTAAGTTCAAGTTTAAATTATCTTTAATTTATGATTATGACTTACTTAATTAATGTAATTAATTTCTTTTAATGAAATTAATTAAGTTATGATGATTAAATAAATTAAATTATGTTAAACAAGTGCATAATTTGATAATTATATTATGTGTTATATTGCGAGAGTCCTTAATATATGTATATATGATTTTAGTATGCAATTTAATTGTATTATACTTTTGTAAAAAGTATTTAACAAAGGAAGATTATGAAATTTAATTCGTTTTTAAACGAAAAGTCGAGCAAGGGTATTGTTGGTGCCTTAGCCGAGATAAATTAGTTTTCAAATTTAATTATATTTCAAAATCCGGCTTAACGAATCATAAGCTAGTATCCTCATTTACTTGAACTTAAGGCTAGCTTTTGAGACCTATTAAGATTAGTGCTTCTTGTAGGTTTTGACGATCAAGTGGATTAGCGTTGCTTTCCGAGACGCTGCACTATAGTGTAATTCTTCGTGCTTTGTCCTATCAAGGCGGGCTTACTTTACAAAAGTATAATTGAGTTATATGCTCGATATTTCATGAAATGCAAACCGCTTATCCAATAAAATGTTTTTGTGCGCCTACTGCTTAAGGCTCGTAAATGTATCGATCGAGATTCTCTTTAAACCTAACACGTTAATTGAGAATTGTGTACACCGTTAGTTGTTTCGGGTTGATCTCCATCGGGCACCAACCAAGTAATGAGGCGTTATAAGGGTGCTTGTCGGATGTGTTCCGAGTACGCCATGTTACTATGGTGCTTGTCCGGATACGTTCCGAAGTACATCATGGATTGTCCGGGTTACGTCCCCGATGACAATAATGGGAGAATGTGATCCGACGGTGGCTAGAGGTCCGGGATCAAAGCGAGTAACAGAAGAGTCGTGACAATGGGCCCAAATGAATGAAATATTTTTGCATGCTTAGAAGTGGTTTCTCTTTTTAAAACCTTCTAAGTTATGTTATCATGATTGGATAAACTGATTTTACGGATTTATGAAATGTTTATGAAAATGCATGCCCACTGAGTACATTAGTACTTAGCCCAAATATTTTCAAATGTTTTCAGGTTGATCAATGGGCGCTGACGGGGCAGAGCTGAGATTTGAGTTCACTCCGTATTTTGACGGATTATTCCGTATTTAGACTTCCGCTGATGAATTAACTCTAATTTTATTTCCTTCTTGTCTATGACTTGAATTGTACCTTTTGATGAGCTTAGACTCTGAATCTTTGATGTTTAGCATTCTAACGCATTTTGGCTATTAGAAGCACGAAACTAAACTTGTGATCCTGAGGATAAATATTGTTTTGATTGGATTACATCCTTTGATGTCTTCCATTTTAATTTAGGAAGCTATTCCCAAATCCTAAGGGTTTATCGCCTCGATCATTCGAGTCAACTCATTTACTTCATATTTTCTATTATTTTTATTCGTCATACCGATTTACGAGCCTGCTATATCAAGAAATACGGGTGTGACAGCCTCCACCCGTGATTGTAGTGGACGGTACGCACTTGAAGGGCCGCAATAAAGCAGATATTATTCGTTGCCATGACAAATGACGGCAACGAGCAAGTTTTTCCATTAGCTTATGGAATTGGTCCAATCGAGAATGATGTCTCATGGACTTAGTTTCTGTCTCGACTACAAACTGCTTATGGATCAAATACGTAGATGTTGATTGTTTCGTATGCCCATGTCAAGATAATGAATGCGGTCAAGTGTGTCTACCCTGATGCAGCACACGGATTATGCTACTACCATCTGCTGAAAAAAATCACCCCGTTTGGGCAACCATCCGCAAAGTTATTCCATAAAGCCGCTTATGCGTACCAAGATGCATACTTTGAAAAGGCGATGGCTATGTTAAAGTCTCTCGTCAAGGCCGATGGTAGTGGTCCATATACCAAGTTGGTGGAGGTTGGAGTGAAGAAGTGGGCTAGATCACAGTGCCTCGTTAGGCGCTACAGTTTTATGACATCGAACATTGCCGAATCATTCAATTCTCGATTATTGTGGGCTAGACGATTGCCAATTTGCTCAATGATTGAGGCAATCCATCACATTACAGTAAAATGATTCGATGAGAGACATGAAGCAACAAAGATGTACGCGAGCAGCGTGTAAGATGATGGTATCAATGGAAATATCACGCAGATACGATGTAGTGCCCTCATCAGACTCCACTTTGAAAGTCAAGCACGGAAGCAAATCATTCAGAGTGAATCTCAATATGCAATCGTGTGCATGTTTGGAGTGGGACATGGATATGATACCGTGTTCTCATGCTATTGCAGCTATATGGTACGGATTTAAGTTTAATTATGTTAATTGTTTTTGATCAAATTGATTTCACTTACATATAATTGATTATATTAATTTTTTAGTCATAAAGGTCATCATATATCTAACTATGTGGGGGAGTACTACCATTCTGCAAAGCTAGCCGAAGCATACTGTGCGCATCAATCCTGCTCACCACGCCTAGTTGACTGCTCCTCCGCATGTTGCTTTGGAATTACGCTTATGCCTCCTAATAGAGTCCGTCAGTCGGGCGCCCGGAAATGGGTCGATATCGTCATCCAACAGAAGTGGGATCGAATAGTAGAAGTCGTGCACCACGGACATGTAGCTTGTGTAGTAATGAATCGACACGCGTCGGAAGTGTTCTTACTTGTCAAGAGACGAGTGACATTGTAATGAAAGCACTTATTCATGTAAAGATATTATTAACATTATTATTATTTTAACTTAATCAAATTGAATTGAATTGAAATTAAAATTGAAGATCAGATTAAAATTAATCCATTGTCGATAAGATAATATAACTAAGAATCTATTACATGAGATAAAATAAAAAAAATCATTACATAGTAGATGCTAATTTCTGCTAGTCGACGCTCCTCCTTTAGGCTTCTTATATGGCTCACATAACTCATATATACTTCCACCTATTTTCTTTCTATATGCTAAAACATTCGTCATACCCCATTCGATGCTCGGTGAACCAGAAATAAGACGTTCTACAGTCATGCACACAAATGGACCATCACTAACATCATCGTCCTTGTCAAATACCTCTGAAGATTCAGCTGGTGTAATAATCGCATCATTGTTCCATGGTGGTATTTGGTGGGAGTTATTATCGAACCATCTAGAGTAGATCAGAAACTACCGCAATAATCTATTCAGGCATACCAAGTCCATCATCCTCGCATCCAATTGATCCTTGTCCATCTGCCAACATTGCAAGTCAAACAGCACGCAATGACCCGAGTGCATATCCATGCGACATATCACGAAATGCTGCTCGATGATGCATGGGATGATGATCTATAAAAATTAATATTTAGAGAAAATAAACAAGGAAAATTTCAATTTTTGCAACTTATTGTATTAAATAGGTTACGTGCCATGGTCTTTGACCGGCAAAGCCGAGGACAACTGCAGCCCAATGCGCTGATGGTTTCCATGCCATAACAATGCTGTCAGGGGTAATGATCAATGGTGCCTCACGCGGGTCTTGAATGTAGGACGAAAGCGTTGCGTGTACCTCGAACCACGAATTTTGCAGAAACGTCTATTCAACATTGAAAATTAATTAATTCCGTATACTACACATATATAATATATATTGATTGTATTAAAGACACAATACTACGAAAAACCAAGATCAAGGATGATTGTGTTATGAGAATCCACCCATCCAATAAGTCGATTCCCCATCGAGTCTCATCCTCGATGCATCATGAATAGATCGACTGTCTGCAAAATTATTTTAGGGATACATATTAATATAAGTAGATGTACTTCAAAAAAATGAAGCATATTGTATAAAAACGTACTTACCCAAACATCAAAAAGCCTATCTGCCATTTCGATACACAAAAAAAATCGAACCTGGATTTGACGATCAGTACCCCGAACAACCAACAATGCATTCTTTCTCGTCAAGAAATACTCGTACTTCATCAATACATCGTCGAAAATTGTACGTGGGATCGGGCTATTAACATACGGTGACCTCATTGCAGCCGAAGGTCTCCGTGCCCGTTCATCTCTCCGGGCTTCCAACTACAAACATTTAAGCATATGAGTCGTCAGAAATGAAAACATGACAAATATAATGAAATACTATAAATCATCAAATATGAGACTTAATAGTTACCGTCGCTCCAATCGCTGTCGATAGGCTCGAAAGTCTGCCTCACGACGTTCTGAGGCGTCAGATCACTAAATAAGTCCAGTCCTAGCATGGAATGATGAGATGCGCCCGGATCGTACCATGGATCTAGGGAGAGTAGCGGGGAGGGTAATCACCGGGCTGATGTAGGGCTGGCTCAGTCGGCTCAATATATCCACCGCCTCGAGGACATCTCGACCGGGTCTGCTGCCTAACCTTCATCTCTCGTCATCGCCGCCGGAAGATTCACGCCCGAGGTGCGGTGTATACGTATCAGTGCTATGTGCGCAACCACATCGAGTCTTCTCTAAGAAACTTTCAAACCATTTCTTCATATTTGGAATCCACTTTTCTTCGATAGACTTCTCGATGCGTTGCACTGCTCTGTCTTTACTCTCCCGAATAGATTCCTGGATCCAACGACGATCGACGGAACTAAGACGCCGGGGGTGCTCACCACCACTGCTCGATGAAGAAGAAGTTGCCTGCCTGGCATGTTTCCCCGTATCCCGTCTCTTAACAGATGGACGGCTATCCATATATGGTCGCTGCGGCTCCTCAGTAACCGCAATCTCAACGAACTCAGCCGACGATGTCCTCTGGCTGGGTCTTGAAGGTGAAGGCTTTGAGGGCCGCCACCGAGACTCAAATATCGATATCGAACAAACTGTGGATCCCTCCTCGGAACTCGACGTCTACGTCGAGGCTCATCCACCGGATGAGACATCCCTGATACAGCACGACGAGAAGGGAACTGTCGTCCCTCCCTCAAAGTATTTGAAGGTGTCAGAAAATTCACGCCGAGTGGAGAGGGGTGTGAGATAGACGCCCAGTAAAAGGTGCTAACCTCGAATGAGTCAGGCTCGATCGTTGTGAGATGATAATCGACCTACAATAAATTGAAAGATATTATTTAATATTCTAATAAATACAATACATCATACATGATTTAAAATTATAAATAAATTCTGTACCTCTTGCTCAAAAAGAGGTTGTACAGCTGCCGGCGAGAGCCTACTCTTGAACTTCCACCTCAACACTCTTGATCGCTACCGGGGTTGACGATTCTTCCAAATATACTTCTCAAGCCTGGTATGATCTCGAGTGACCAAACATATAGTGCCCAGACTGGTCCGTAAAAGTGGTACTGAGCATTTGGTTGACAATGCATCGTATAATATCTCAATATCTGGTAACTGTATGCCCCCCACGAAAATCGGTAAAACGCATCCAGATCGTCAACCAATGCCCAAACCCAATCAGCTATTACCTTGCCCATCTCGTACCCAAATACGAATCCATAAAGGAGAATAACGTAGGCCACACGTAAATATAAACTAAGATCTAGGGCATTAACATCATCACTACAAAATCTATCTACTAGATTACCTAATGTAATATGTGTGCCCCCGCAAAAAATCCTATATACCTCAACGTTGCTCAAGTCGTAGTCTAATGTGGGATCAAATGATGATGTCCCAAATTGCAAGCCGATGACTAGAGCATAATCTCTAATGGAAAAACATATATTTATTCCATTGATGAAAAAATACATTTCCGGTTGCGTAGGTTCTATTTGACGGGAGACTATATGGTGCAAAGATAAACTAGACTTAGGCCCGGGAATCCAATCAATCATATGACCAAAGCAACCCTCCTTAAATATATCTAGCAACTATTTGCCGCCCTTATCTAGCAACACATTCTTAATATACTTAAAGTAGTATGTCCTATAATATGTCTTTACATCCGCCACAACATTTATCGTAGTAGGCCTCAAGAAAACAAGATCGACCTACAATTATATCAATGCCACATATTACACCAACAAACCAACAAACTACTACAATAATTATTACACATCCACTACAACATAATTGAGAAGCATAATGAAAAATATTTAATTGTCATTATCCAAATACGTAGGAGACTAATTCAATGCTAATCTAAAGCTGAAATTTCAAATGATAATATGGATAAAGAGTTTTTACATATTATGAATTTTAAATAAATAAATTTTATAAAATAATTATATTAAACTTGAAGTATGTTATAAACTTGAATTTTCAGATATATCTACAAACTTGAATTTTCGATATATCTACAAACTTGAAGTATTTTCACTTTTGAAATTTGTTGATAATTAGATATGCTTTTATTTTAGTATTATAATTGTATATCTAATTATCCCAACTAATTAATTGGTTGATAGAAATATAATTGATTGAAAATTTCCCAACTAATTAATTGTATATCTAATTATCCCAACTAATTAATTGTATATCTAAATATAATTGTGTTTTATTTATTAATAAATTAATTTTTAATCGTGTCACAAATTAAATAGTATTTCTTATTTGTATTATACTTTAAAAAATGGCTTTGATGAAGCCCTTAAAAATCTTAAATAAAATATAATATTGTATTATTAACTTCTCTGCATGTTTTCATGATTAATTTAAATCCTTAAAAAATCTTAATTTAAACTATCTAGGATCCATTCAATGAACATCTCACATTAAACAAAACGAAAGTTTACAGGAGCAAAAACAAACAAAAACAAATATTCAATCGTAAACATATAAACCATAAACACTATTTATTCAATCATATTATTCAAGCCAAAACAAATATCTCATTCAATTGAAAACATACAAGCCATAAACAATATTTATTCAATCACATTATTCAAGCCATATCGGTAAATATTAACTACTCATATTCAATCACATTATTCAAAATATTTAATTACTCATATTCAATCATATTATTCAATCACATTTAGCAATATTTATCCAAAATATACATACTGTAAAAATCGCATAACTATATTGTTTCAAAATAATATACACGAGAACATCCCGATAAGTCCATATTGTCACTCGTTCGTGTAAAATATGGTTTCGCCTAAATATGGTTTTGCCTGCAATTATTACAAAATTCAATTAATAACTAACTATTAGAAAATTAAATTGATATCAAAGCCAATGTTTTCTCCGGTCGAGGAATTAAGTGTTAATTGAAAATTAGAAAATTAAATTGAATTGAAAATCAAGTGTAGTTTCCTGTTTCCGGTCGCCAATGTTGTCTCCGGTCGATCGGAGACAGCCTTTACACACTTAATTTTCGAATATATACATATAACTCTTGTTTCCGGTCGACAAACACTGTCTCCGGTCGAGGAAGGCTTTTCTCCGCTTGTCGACCGGAAACAACAAATTAATTCAATTTCAAGATATAACGCGTTGTTTCCGGTCGAAATTCGCTGTCTTCGGCGACCGAAACAATACTCTCGACCGAAACTTCATTTTCATGAAACAACAAGTAACATGTATGATTTTCACCCGAATGCGAGAATTACCTCCGTTGTTCTTCACGGTCTCTTCTTATCTTTCAAATTCACGGAATGGGAATGGAAATGGAAATTCTACAATATCTTCTTATCTTTCGGCGTGAAAAATTATAGAAGAGTATTTCAAAATTTTTGAAAACCGAAGAAATCAAATCGAGAAGATTGAAGTGAGAGAAGAAGAAATCTAAAATCTGAAATTCACTTGTATAAAGATTGAAGTCAGAGAAGGGAGCAAAGTAATCAAAAAGAAATACGAAATCTGCAAAAATCGGTTGAGGGCGTTAAATTTGCACAGAAAAAAAAGAATAAGATTCCCTCTCACATCACTTTACAGAAGACAGACTGCAAATTTCAGAATTTTTTACTGTTTTGATTTAAAATATAGTTTTTTAATAGGTTTGGGTATGGGAGGTTTGGGTATGGGCTGTAGTTAATTTTTAGGTTGGATATGAGTGGTACATATATTATGAAAGTTGGGGTCCCTAGATTTTTTTATTGAAAACCACAAGTGGTACAATACTAAAATTAGAATATAAATAGAATGATTTATAAAAATTACATGACAATAAAACTTAATTTCAAGTGTTTTGTCAATCAAAATTAAGACTTTCGAAAGTAAGAAATAGTACTATACAAATGATAGCAAATAGTCACTATGAAACTAATAACTTAATATGTCAAAATCCTTGGACTTTCCTTGTCTCGAGCATCGACTGTGCTCGAGACATTAAAAAAAATTGGTTATCTAATTATTAGAACTTGGTTCAAAGTTTTTGGGAGAATAAAAAATAGTTGTTAGATATAGAGTATATTTGCTCGTTGTTACAACTCGATGATTGAATTAGTGTCTCGAGATGAAGCCGTTGATCAACTCAGCTCTCTCGTCTGCCGACTGCAGGGCCTGAAAAGAAAAGTATATTCTTCTGAATTTATGCGTGATTGATAATGCGTGATTCGTGTTTCTAAACTCTTAAAAAACTCCTTTTCTAATTAGGTTGCATTTATGGAATTTGTGGATTGATATATAAACAGAAAAGAAGCGTTGGTTATTGAGATGAAGAAAGGGATAATACAGTGATTGAAAGATCATTAACTTCTAGTCATGATAGTTAATAATATATACATCCGTAATAAAAATAATTAACTTCTAGTCATGATAGTTGAGAGTCGGTGACACTTGTGAATTGAGTAATGTTGATTCACTCTGGCAATTAAGCCGTTTATATGAGTTACTGGTTGATGAGTCAGTTGGAAGAGGGAAGCCGGACAGAGCACCTACAGGCACAAAAATGTCGGACTCGGCTGGAACATCTAGAATCTGCAGAACTGGAAAATTTGTCGGAGTGGAATAGCACCAGGCTGAAGAGGATACTTGTTGACTACATGCTGCGGATGTCATATTACAACACGGCTGTAAAGCTTGCAGAGAGCAGCAAAATTCAGGTGATTTTCATTTTTCACCATCTCGCGTTATCCTTGAGGTGCTTGACATATACCATTGTTTGCTCTAAATAGGATAAATAACTTAGTTGCCTTCTTTGCCAACTTTCTTTTTACTGACTAGGTTCCATTTCTTACCATTCATTGATCGTGGAGAGATGAGAGACTATTTATGCTCTGGCACCGGGTGCCGGCTAAGATGCATCTAAATTTTAAATAAGAAAATAGAAATTTTGGCATATTATGAAAATTTGGCTTTGCATTTTATTTTATTTTTTGAAATGTATGCTTTGCATTTAAATTGCCAAATTGTGACTATTTTAATTGATCTTGGAAAAGCAGGTACAAGATATCTTATTTTAATTAGAGGAGCAGTATAGTTTTGATTACTCCAACAACCACACTTATTGTAATCTTCCATATTTTGGTCTACATTCAAGAACTCAGAAGCACTTCTCCCATTTTTCTGTATCCGCTGCATTTTCTGCTTCTCTCAAATTAATCATGGCGGCTTATGCAGCTCTGGTTTCTGTCATGCATATCATAGAAAACCTTCAAAATCATCCTCGCCTCCTATTTCTCCACAAACAACAAGCTCTTCTCCTCACTCAAAAGGTTGCTTCCTGCAAGAATTTCTGGAACGCTATAATCCCCATCTCGGCTACAGCACTGAAGCAGATCCATTGGAGAGTCGCATTGCTGATGCAGCTTATGCGGCCGAGGATGTCATCGAATCTCATATCGTGGACCAGATCACAAGTGATAGGGAAAAGATGAGCTCCGATCTTACCTACATCACAGAAGCAGATAGGGAAAAGATGAGCTCCGATGCCTTTTATGAAGCTCTAGAGAAGGTGATTGATGAATTGGCGTTGATCCAAAAAGAGGCTGATTCCATCGAGATCAAAGATGTCCAATTCAAGCTGCACACAACAAAGTCAACGCCTCTTGATTCCGTGACCAGTAGTTCTTCTTCCATTGCGCAGAAGGGTATTAGCATGGTGGGTGCTGATGATGCCAAGAGTCAACTGAAGGATAAGCTCGCTTCTGATCGCCATGATCTCCAAATCATTCCCATCACAGGAATGGGCGGCGCAGGTAAGACCACTCTTGCCAGATATATTTATGAACATCGTTTTACTAATGGCCGTTTTGATATTTGTGCGTGGGTTACCATCTCTCAAGAGTATAGTACTCGAGAAATGCTCATAGAAATTCTTCGTCAATTAAATCAAAACGATGATCAGAATTTGAGTGAGTATGAATCAGGACAAAAGTTGTACCAACACTTGTTCGGTAGAAGATACTTTATTATAATGGATGATATGTGGAGCACTGAGGCATGGGATAGACTTAGGAGGTTTTTGCCGGATAACAAAAATGGTAGCAGGATAGTGGTCACAACTAGGATATCAAATGTTGCTTCTCAGTTATCCTACTCTAATAGCCTTGTTGAGATGAACCTTTTGGATGAGGCAGATAGTTGGGAGCTGCTCTCCAAAAGTGTGTTTGGAGTTAAAGGACGTTGCCCAGTTGAATTAGAGGAAATTGGGAAGAAAATCGGAAAAAGTTGCAAAGGACTTCCAATTTCAATCGTTGTGGTGGGAGGAATTTTGGCCAAGTCGGAACAAACAAGAGAGTTTTGGGAATACATAGAAGAAAACATAAATCCAATGGTGAATTCAGAGGATGATGAGCGTTGCTTGAAAACATTACACATGAGTTATAAGCAATTGCCGATCCATTTGAAACCATGTTTTCTGTATATGGGAGTTTTCCGTGAAGATGAGGTGATTGTAGTATCAGAGCTTGTTAAATTGTGGGTTGCCGAAGGATTTCTAAAACCAGTAAGTGGGAAAAGCTTGGAAGAGATAGGGAAAGAGAATTTAAAGGATCTTGTCGATAGAAATCTGGTTTTCATTGCTGTGGTGGGTGTTATAGGAAACATAAAGAAGTGTAGAATTCATGACTTGGTGAGAGACTTTTGCTTGAGGGAAGCTCAAAAGGAAAGATTTTATGGTGTGGTCTCGAGCCCAATTCATGAAGATGGGCAACGCCGCATTGTTATATCCAGTACCCTATCAAAGAATGACGGCATAAACACCTTTTCATCATCCATGTCACTGGTTCGTTCTTTGGTGGGGAATTCTGAGTACCCACCGGTCTATCACAAGCTCAAGTTGCTGAGGGTATTATTTCACTCACGTGAACTCATGAAAGAAGCAGAATTCTTAGTTAACTCACGGTTCCTTGAGTTACGTTGGCTATCAAAAGAGAACACACTTCCTAGTTCAATTTGGCTATTTTGGAATCTACAAACATTATTTTGTCCATTAAGTGACGCCAGTGCGCCCACTGATATTTGGTACATGCCTCACATTAGCCATGTTCAGTTCTACTGCCTCTGGCTCCCAATCCTCCCAACGACCAAGATGGCATTCTTTTGGGAAATCTGCAAACACTTGGTCGGGTAATAGATTTTAAGTGTACTGAACAAGTGATTAAGAGAATTCCCAATATCCAAAAACTGGAAATATCATATGGCTGCGAGCTTGATGAAGCCGACATGAATTTTCATTATCTAGATAAACTTGAGTCCTTGAGCTGCTGCTTTAGAAATAAACATGGTTCTTCTCCACACAATCTAATTAATTTTCCACATTCGCTCAAGAAGTTGAGTCTATTCATAGAGAGATCTGAATATTGGGAAGACATATTGGATAAGATAGGTGTGTTGCCCTTTCTTCAGAAGCTCTCACTCCAAGGGGGGAGATTCAGAGAAGGGCAGTGGGTAACAACTGAAGGCCAATTCCGCAGCCTCAAATTCTTGGCTCTTATGTGGTGTGATGATCTAAAGGTTTGGACAACAGAAAGCTCCCACTTCCCGTGCCTTGAGCAGCTTCATCTTTTTGGAATTACTGATCTTGAGGAGATCCCTTTAGAGTTTGCAGAAATACCCACACTCGGAGTAATTCGCTTGGTAGATTGCAGCGCGTCTGCTGTCGGATCTACTAAAAGAATATTAGAGGAACAAGAGGAATCAAATGGGGAAGCAACCATTCAAGTTCGACTTGACGACTGATAACGAAGCACGGGAGAGCTTGGCAAGTCCTAGCTTGGTGTTACATTCTGGGACGAAGAAGAAGTTTTAGATTTGGAGGTTGATGCTGAATCCTAATTTGCATAGATTTTCTAATCCTTCTGTCCGGACTGTTTGTTGCTTGGTTTTCTTATACTAGACAAATACTCTTTTTCATCTATCAATATTCTGGGTCTTGTTTGCTCCAAGGTTTATGATTTTTCATCTATCAATACTCTTTGTTTGCTCCAAGGGTTTATGATTTTCTCTTTGTTCATCTTATCTAGCTAGTGTTTAATGATTGTATGATTATTATCTAATTTCTAATATTATTGTGATGTATTCGGCATTTGCTTTGTGAAACACGATTTTGTTTAGGAAAAACAATGTTGCTTGAAAATGTTGAATCATGCATCATTATGAAAATGGGGTTTGATTGATTTATTTTATTTGTAAGTTATGAGTTGATGCAGGAAATGAGGTCCACTTATGGTTGAAAATGTTTATTGGGGCTCAAGTTTATGTAGGTAGACTGCTTTCTAATTTATTTATTTTATATTTTTTTTGGAATTTATTCTCCATATTTTATATATTTTAGAGACGAGCTATTTACTTTTTCTTATAAAAAAGTTGCAAATTACATCTTGATTTAAGTTTTTAGACTCTAGGGTGTGTTAATTTTAAGTCAATTTTCTATGATTTTAAGTTCAAATTTTTATATGTTCAAATTTTAAGTTCAAATTTAAGTCAATTTTCTATGATTTTGTATGTTAAATTTTTAGACTCTAGGGTATGAAAAATGAGAAGATTTAAGTTGATGTATAATATTAGGCTCTATTTATAAAGAAAAAAAGAGATAAACTTTGATATAATATTTACATTTTAATAAATAATTATCATAAATTTAAATTCTACATTAATGAATTTTACTTGGCCAATTATACACTACAAAAATACAGCCGATCAGCGACGGATTAGCGACGGCCTAAATGCGGGTCGTGAATCAGCGACGGATTAGCGACGGAATAAAAAGGAATTTTTTTTGAGACGGATCAGCGACGTAACATGGCGGGGATTTCTCGCGCGAAGTATTAACGACGGCATTTGCGTCGCTATTCCGTCGTTAAATTTAACGACGGACACTATCCGTCGTTAAAATTAATTTTTTTTGTTATTTTTTTTAATTGGATAACAATTCCGTCGCTAATCCGTCGTAAAATAAGCGGATTATTTTTAGTTTTTTTTTTAATTTATTTTAACGACGGACAAAATCCGTCGTTAATTTTAATTCTGAATTTTTTTATTCCCAAAAATTTTAGCGACGGATTGTCCGTCGTAAAGTAGTCGCTAATTTAACGACGAAATGTAGTCCGTCGTTAAATTAAAATGTTTTTGATTTTTTTATATTCGTATGTAAATTAACGACGGATATGTGTCCGCCGTTAAACTTATTCCGTCGTTACATTCGTTATTCCGTCGTTAATCCGTCGTTACGAGGTTTTAAATATAACGACGAATAATTCCGCCGCTAATCCGTCGCTAAAAGTTTAATTACGCGCTTTCTTCCCAATTTCATATATGAAATTGAAACCTCCTCCCAACCCCAACCCCACCAGCTCCCACCTCGTCTGTGTGCTCGACCACCGCCGCCACCGCCGCCCACCCCGACCCAGCCCACCACAGCCCACCCCACCCCCCCCACCGCCGCCCACACCTACCCCGCCCCCGCCGCCGCCCCCCCCGCCGCCCCACCCCGCCCCCCACCCCGCCCGCCGCCCCACCCCACCGCCGCCGCTGCCGCCGCCGCCGCCGTCCCCGCCCGCACAGGCCGCCGCTGCCCCGCCCCCGCCGCCGTCGTCCGTCGGGTTGGTTTGTTTGGTTTTTTTTATTTTGTTATATATTTGTTATATATATTGAATTGATAGTGAAAATTATTATATGATGTATTGAATTGATAGTGAAAATATTATATATGATATTGAATTGATAGTGAAAGTATTATATATGATGCATTGAATTGATAGTGAAAATTGAATTGAGTTTACCGAATTGATAGTGAAAATGATGCATTGAATGTTAGTCTTGTGATTTGGGCTTGTGAAATTGATAAGCTTGGATGTGAATTGAGATGATAAATTCATCATTTCGTGAGTTAACTGTACGCATATGTGGTGTTTGATAAAAATGTTTGCGAGAAATTGATAAGCTTGGTGTGAATATGTTTAACTTGGATGTGAATTGGGATGATAAATTCATCATTTCGTGAGATGTTTTGAGTTGTTAAGTGTATAATTATGCATATGGTGATGAATTGGTGAAATTTGGATGAGTTTGGTTGAATTAGAATCAAATGGCGATTAATTTTATAAAACTTACTCTGCCGAAATTTTGTTAGAATTGTTATATGAATAAAATATTTTATAAGTGTTTATCTGTCATCTAAAAATATTGACCAATTTGCAGTATAGTTGCCACCTAGCTAGTAGTCAATATTTTTAGGATTAAATAAATTTATATTATAGGCAGCCAAACGACGTTGATTTAATACTAGCTCATTTTTCAATATTTTTCAATAATAAAAACTTGAATTTAGGGACATTTTTATCATTTTGTGATAGTTTAAAAATTTAATTGTAATTGTGAATAATTTAGGGTTTGTTTGTTAGCATGTCAATAGTTTGGGTGTATTTGTAATTATGTGTAATTCGATATATTTCTATTAAAAGGTCAATAATTTGGGATATTAAACTGCAATTTTCCCTTATAATTATAAACATGAAATAAATAAATTTTCTTACTCATGTACGGAAAGGATTTTGGGTCTTGAAATTTTATGAATTAATAACCCAAACCCATCTCCATTTTTTAAATAAAACAAACCCATCTCCTTATTCTTCCCTTAAACGTCGCAATCCAATCTCAAAATCTTAGCCCACAACCCACCACCATAATAAATTTCATATTTCATAATTATTTAATAATTAAGTGTGATCACATTTTCTAAATGAGTGTGGTCCATATATGTCCTTGTATGAGGATGTCATCACAAGAAACTACTTCATAGATGAATTAACATATTCCTAACTTATGAGTGTATAATTAGTTTATATTGTACAACTTATGTTGAACATGTTTAATTAATTATTTATAATTAGGAGCTTGAAGAATGAATGACAATCGTGAGTGGATGTATAAGAGGTTTAGTTCGGTTGGTGGATTAAATATCAATTTCTAGATGGACTTGAAAGTTTTATCAATTCGCTAGTGCTCGCTTTTATTCGCGGATGGAGAGAAAATCAAGTGTCCGTAAAGAAGTGTAAGAATATACCTTATCGAAGAAAGATATCGTATGATATCACTTATCAAAATTTAGATTTATTCCAAATTATCACACATGGATATTTCAAGGAGAGACAACCACAAGTAGGCACAATGTTGTGGATTCGAGATGTTAACCGTCAACCAAATACGTATCATACGATGGTAGTGGATCTTTGCTGGTCCACAGCCCAATTTGACGAGATCAAGAGGAGCCAAATTCGATGCAAAAAATTTTATGATATGTTGAATGTCGCCGATAAACCTTTGTGGCGGGTTGCTCGGATCATACACAATTATCATTTGTGGCTCGACTTCGAGTTGGAAAGCGAGAACAACATTATCGAGAAGGGTTTTGATCAAATATCGAATCGATGAAAGAGTCGCATCCGATGGAAATTGCGTGCTAATGACTTCTACAAAGACAAAAAGATTGTTGCGTGGCATGGGGTTGCCCGTACACAAAATTGATTGTTGTCCATTTAATTGCATGATTTATTGGCCAAGATTCGAATTGACGAGCTGAAATTTCAGTAACCATCCTCGTTTGAAGAGCAATACTCGGCCGGTGGAAGTCGACGGAAAGCACAAGTAGCATATAAAAGATGTATTATTTTCCTCTAACTCTCGACTACGAGATTATATGCATCCAATGCTACAATGAAAATATGCGCTGGCATGCATCGTCGGTCGATGATGGGGTCATTGATCGCCTTTTCCACACGAAAAGGTGTAAGTATAGGTGTTAAGCATCGTATCCACGAGATTGTATCACGAAAACATAGAAGTTAGCTCAACGATAATTCATCATTATCCAAGCACGTAATTTGGGTGAAAGGTTTAAGGCTTGAAATTAATCCAAAGCAAAGGAACCAAGCGAAAAATAAAATAAAACAATAAAAACACTAAGATAACTATGAAGAAAGACTAACCCTAGGGATGCACCAATCCTATCCACAACGATGTTTATCCCGCTTATTATTAACCGCTTTAATCCGCATAAGACGGAAGATCACAAATATAACCAACAACTTGATTCGACAATTGCGGCGTAGTTGATTACTAATTTTCCCTATCACGCTTCGCCTCTAGAGGAAAATAAGCAACTCCAAAAGGATCACTAAGAAAATGCTTCCTACGAATGTCCTATCTCAGTTACGACTCAAGGCTTATTCGTATCATGCATTCAAGATCGATTGACAATTAATACAATTACGTCATTAACTGGCAACTAGATATGCATCAAGATTGATCAGAAATCAACACATATAAATAAGCACAATGAATCATGAATCAATGCCTGGAAGGTAAATAACAATAGCAGGAATCACAACATATAGGATCGAATCATGCAAACCCTAGGATTAGAACGGAAAACTAGCCAGACATAATAAACGGAATAAAATACGATTTAATCATGAAAACGGAAATTAAATATATAAAACCCGTAGGGAGACGTCTGAAGAACAATGGTTGGTCTTGAATCCAATCCCAAGCGAACGAACGGAAAACAACGGAAAACGATCGGACAATAACGTTCCGATCGATAACGAAACGATAAACTAAACTAGAACAAAGCAATAATTAAAGCTAGAACTAAACGGAAGCTAAAACAAAGATAAACTGAGGAAAAACTCTCTAAAAACGTGCTGGGGGCGTCTAAGGTCTGTCGGGGCGCAAGGGCTCTCGCCTATTTATAGAAAAGGTGGAAACCCCAATTTGCGCCCGCCGCCCCGCCGCGATCGCTTCGTGGTCGCTAGCTCGACCGCGAGCCATCTCCCCGCACTCTTCTTCGCCGCGGTCCTCCTCTTCGCCGCATGGCACTCGCGACCGGGCTAGCGGTCGCTAGCAATCCGCACCGTCGCGAAATCGCCCGGTGAGTTCTCGGCGCCAGCTTCGCCGCTGGCACGAGGTCGCGGTCGCGCTCTTCCGGCCGCCGGTTTTGCTCATGACCAGCCTAGCGACCGCTAGGTGGTCGCTAGAAACCGCACAGACAGATATTTTCTCGCGCCGCTCCTTGCTTCGATTATCAACATATAAACCTACAAAACGCCAAAGGAACACCCAAGAGCAATATCTTCTAGAAATAGATAAAACATTAAGAATCGATACATAAACGCACATTAAACGAGCTAAACTCATCTTCAAATATCAATTATAAACGTAAAATGCGCTTATCGATCATGCGTCATCCGCGACTCAATTGCATGGAAACATTTGAACACGAAGTTTCCCTTATTTGCATCGAAATTGTAACGCGCGATTGGGACTCTCAACCGACGGTTTTCAGCCATTCGGTCAATCAGAAAGCAATATTCATCATGGCCCGCTATATCGACCCCTTATAATCTTCCCCGGTACGTATGAAGGAGCAATACATGTTTCTTACGATCTTAGTGCCGGACCGCGTAATCCGGAAGAAGATTGATGTGTTCTTGCAACCATTGATAGCAGAGTTAATAGATTTGTGGGACGACGGCGTTTTACTTATGATGTATCGTTGAAGCGAAATTTTCAAATGCACGCATTACTTTGACAATTAGTGACTTCCCTGCATACTCTATGTTGTCTGGATGGAGTACAACTGGAAGATTAGCTTGTCCGCACTGCATGGAGTATACCGATGCTTTTACTTTAGCTAAAAGTGGTAAGCAGTCATGGTTTGATAACCATCGTAAATTTCTAGCTCCTAATCACCCATTTCAAAGGATCAAGAGGTTTCGAAAAGAACACAGTGATTACTAACGATCCACCAGAAGCGCGATCAGGAGATGAGCTTCTGTCACTAATTATGGGTATGGGACTAGTCTCCGTAACAGAGATTGGCAGTGATGAAATAAATAGCAGAATATCCAAGCAGTTTGGAACTGGATGGAAGAAAAGAAGTATTTTCTGGGATCTACCTTACTGGAGTTCTCTTTTGATTCGGCATAATTTGGATGTCATGCACATAGAGAAGAATGTGTTCGATAATGTCTTCAACACAGTCATGAATGTCCAAGGGAAGACAAAAGATACGAGCAAATCTAGAGAAGAACTTAATTTATACTGCTACAGACCAGAGTTGACGATGAATGAATCAACAGGAAAATATCCAAAGGCTTCTTATACACTTGACAATCGTGAGAAAAAAGTCTTATGTGAGTGGGTAAGAGGTTTAAGATTTCCAGATGGGTACGTTTCGAACATGGGTAGATGTGTAGACATGACAAAACTGAAGATGTTTGGGATGAAGAGTCATGACTGTCACATTTTCATGCAGCGAATTCTACCGATTGCATTTCGCGAACTTCTCCCACCCAATGTTTGGAAAGCTGTAACAGAATTATCTTTATTCTTCAAAGATTTAACTTCTCGAAACATAGGGCTTGATGATCCTGTGCAGGCTCCAAGAAAATATTCCATTGATTTTATGCAAGCTTGAGCGCATTTTTCCCCTAGCTTCTTCGACTCCATGGAACATCTTCCGGTTCATCTAGTCGATGAAGCCCGTATTGCGTGGCCTGCTCAATACCGATGGATGTATCCATTTGAAAGGTACCGCTTGTACATTATCACATATATATATATATATATATATATATATATATATATATATATATATAAATTGAAGAACAACGCTCTAAATTTTGTAGATACTTACGTAAATTGAAGAACAACGTATTTAAATAAAGCCGTGGTTGAGGGTTCTATCTCGCAATGCTTACTTAGTAGAAGAAGCATCGACATTTTGCTCGTATTATTTTGATGATCACGTAAGAACGAAGTTCGTAGATTTGTATCATGGTCAAGCGGAGATTAGGCACGAAGACTATCCAGATATGCTTCAAATCTTCAAGCAAGATGGCGACCTTTCGAAATATGTCAACGAGATATTTGGATAGTAGAGAATATGATGTCGCTCGCTTATACGTGTTGCTCAACCGTGTTGAAGTTGCGACATTTACATGGCGTAAGTGTCGTGTTTTTCTTAGAATTCATTCCACATTATTATTATTATTGTTATTATTAACTAGGCTCGTAAATATATGTTGATGTAGTTTATTCATCGAAGATGTGAAAAGATCAAATCCACCGATCTCTAGCTCGATATTCAAAGGTCGATTGAAAGAGGCTTCCGCTTTGGTTTGAGGCATATGTGAGTGTTCGATGATTATTAGTAGAAAATATTTAATATGTACGCTTAGTCATTCTAATCATTTTTTACTAATAATAGGTCAAAGATCATACTAACAACATTGTGAATCCGCTCATATTGTCTCTTGCCAAAGGGCCTTCACTCTAATTAAGACGCACCTGTGGTATTATATAAATGGTTACAAATTTCACACATTAGAACATGGGTCACAAAGATCAACTATGAATAGTGGAGTGTGCATTAAAGGTGAAACTTATGGTACGTATACGCAAGAACTCGATTTTTATGGGCGATTATTGGAGGTTTGTGAGTTGGAATATCCTGGCTACCAACGAAGACCACAACATTGTTTAGATGCGAGTGGTTTGATCCTTCACGATTGGGGTTATCAATTCATTCCGAGTACAAGTTGGTTTCGTAAATCATACGAGAAGATATAACAAGTTCGAACCGCTTATCCTCGCCAATCAAGCCATTCAAGTATACTATTGTGCATATCCAAGTTTAAAACAATCTATGAAAGAGTGGTGGAAGTATGCAAAATTAAAGCTCGATCTAATGTGGAAGTTTCGGATGAGAGTTCTGATCGATAGTACCTTCCCTTTCAAGAGGATGAATTAGGTTCGATTACTAATGTCGTTGTGGATGAGGACACGACACTAGTTCATCCCGATGGTACACTCATAGACATTGAAGAGACATCGATAATGAAGATGATGAAGTTGAATTGTCGAGTCGTAAGACAATCATACATTGGATGATGATGATGACGACGATGAATAGGGTTTCAATTTATAGCATTTTTTGTATGCACACAAAACATTATGATATGCATTATTTGTGAATTTATAGCATTTTTAGTATGCACACAAAACGTTATGATATGTATTATTTGTGAATTTATAGCATTTTTTAGTATGCACACAAAACGTTATGATATGTATTATTTGTGAATTTATAGCATTTTTTAGTATGCACACAAAACGTTATGATGAAGACGACGATAATTGTCACTAGTATGCACAAGAAACGCTTTTATTTTCTAGTATACACACAAAACGTTATGATATGTATTATTTGTGAATTTTAATACAATATTTTTACATTTGTTTGCAAATGTCATCACGCAGGAGGCACCTGTGGTCATACACGCCGCCTTCACCCGCCACCTAGAAGAAGGCATGGAGGCACTCTCACAGCCCCGCCCCTCGAGCAAGAGTGGAGTGCCATCTAGAGAGGATGAAGAAGATAGCCATTGTGAATGGGTATGACGTTATCTCAGATGTCTCGCTTTAAATAAATTGTAGCATTCGATGTCTTTATTTCGTAAATTGTAGCATTTTGTGTCCGAGCAATGATATAGCCCGCGTGATTACGGAGTCATTCCGTAGATTCATGAATCACAACGCTTCAATTGGAAATTGGTACCTCAAGAGTTCAAGCGATTTATTTCGATGAATTCGAGGTTCGTGTTGTTTATAATGTCATTTATGATTTGACCTTAATTTGCATATTGTAATCATATATTTTTACGTAAATATTTTATTGGGATGATACGATGGACGAGGCCTGGTCTACTCCTCACCGGTGCGCAAGGCAGCGAGCGCTATAAAGATCTTGTTCACAAGATCAAGCGTGAAGGACTCGCTTAACCCACCTCCATTTATCCCCGAGCGAGATTGGGATAATTGGAAGGCATATTGGGCTCGGACGACGCCCAAGAGAAGGCGCAAAGGCCCGCAGAACAGGATGTCCGAGCCGATGGCGAGGGTACCGGATAGTCAAGCATCGGGTGGCTCACGCCCGCACTCGAGTACGCGAGAGATTGTAAGTACTTTCAAGTTTTAGATATAGTAAATTTATTTAAGAATCGTGATACTTGTTAATTATTTAATTTGTTTGACTTATTTATAGGCAAGAGAGCGTGGAGTAGCCGTAGAAGATGTCCAAGGGATGTATTCCGTAAGTATCATGCCACCGACGACGGAACTATATGACGGAAAGCTCGGAGTATCGCGGTAAGTATATTCGTTAGCGCAACAACGAGCATTTAATTAAATAATAATTGTATGAAATTATATTACGAGGCAAGTTGAGGAACAGGTGACCCAGCTTGAGCCAATCTGGGGGATGAGACGCCGCCAGATAGGACTCAAATTCTCAAAATGTCCTTGGGAGCCCTCAAAGAAAAGAATAGGATGTTTGGGCTGGTTCTCTATCACGGACATACATGCAGAGGGTCGTCCTCATTCGGTGGAGAGTGCCCACCACGATCCCACCGCTTATCAACAATGATATTGGATCCGAGGCCCGATTGAAGTCGAAAAGAACAACGCCTGCATACGAGGCCAGAATGCAAGCTGAGCTGAGAGCGCGAGATAGCGTGCAAGAACAGATTCAGGCTCAGATCGCTGCGCGCTCAGCAGGAGGCCCTAGAGCGCTTCATGGCCAGCTCCGCTTCCCCCACCGTGATATGAGTCTCCGCTTCCTCACCTTGTCATATTCGGGTCAGATTATGAATTTGTTAACTTATCGCATGATTTAGAATTGTTTTTATGGGATTGTTCGATATTACGATATTTTGATCGAAATGCTTTGTTTGGATCAAATGCTTTGTTTGGATTGAATTGGTTTATTTCGATAGTTTGTATTATATGGATTGAATTGGTTTGTTTTCATAGTTTGTATTGTATGGATGGAATTGGTTGGAGGTTGGAATTGGTTTGTTTGGTTGGATCAATAGATTGAATTGGATGGAATTGGTTGTTTGATATTTGTTTGGGTTGGTTGTTTGAAAACAGTGTTCGGTCCGCCAAAATTGAAATTGAAGTCGCAGTAACTGCTAATATAGCGACGGATTAGCGACGGATTAAAGACGGATTAGAGACGGTTTAGAGACGGATTAACAACGTGAAATAATCGAACCAACTGTAACTTGCGACGACTAGAGACGCTTCTCGACGGATTTATTTACGGAATTTTTTACGCAATAGAAAAAACTATAAATTTAGCGACGGATTTATTCGTCCGCTAATTAGCTTACGGATCGTAGACGGATTAGAGTCGAATAACGACGGAGTAGAGACGGAATTTTAGCTACGGAATAAGTGTGTCGTTAATCCATCGCTAACTACTTACGCATTAGCATCGCATTAACGACGGTATTTATATCGCACGACCGCTCGAGAATCGCAGATTAGCGATCGAATTTTCCGTCAGCCGGTCCGTCGCTATTTTTAGCGACGGACATAATTCCGCTGCTAAACGCTTACCAACCAGTTTCAAACGACCCCAATTCGTCGCTAATCCGTCGCTAATACATTTTAGCGACGGATCAGACTGTTTTTTTGTAGTGATATTTGGACACTAGTCAACAATGTGGGTGATGGTTTTTCCTCAAACTTGGTTGGGTCAACCAATTAGGATTGTGAACTTTTTTGCTTCTAATTTCTTTTTTCTTTTCTTTTTTATGATATTGTTTGTCTTCTAGTAAAAAAATCATGAAAATATCATGGATGGAAATGGTCTTATCTTTCACATATTTTCTATCAATTAGAGTTATGTAATGTAAAATTTTGTGCATCTATATGTAGTTTTTTTAAAGATCACATGTATGTTATATGTCATTTTCATTTTCTTATTGAGTTTGTATCTTATTTTAATTATATGTAAAATTTTTATAATTATGAATTTAAAGTATAATTCTTTTAATATTTTTCTTTAGATATGTATAAAATAATAGACTTACTTTTAGATAATAAGTAGTTAAAAATAAAATAAAAATAAAAATATTTTAGATTGGACTGATGTCATTGATGGAGTATGAAAATGATAAAATTGAATTGAATTATGGATTGTGCCGATGGAAGAGAAAAAAATTACATGACAATACTACAATTAGAATATAAATAGAATAATTTATAAAAATTACATGACAATAAAACTTA
Organism: Salvia rosmarinus; assembly: GCA_036937905.1. NCBI lineage: Eukaryota > Viridiplantae > Streptophyta > Magnoliopsida > Lamiales > Lamiaceae > Salvia > Salvia rosmarinus. The sequence continues at coordinate 8,258,887 of CM072818.1, forward strand.
TTTTCAAGTGTTTTGCCAATCAAAATTAAGACTTCTGAAAGCATGGACTACTACTATACAAAAGATAGCAAATAGTCACTATGAAACTAATAACTTAATGTCAAAATCTTTGGACTCCTTGTCTCGAGCATCGATTGTGCTCGAGATATTCAAAAAAATTGGTTATCTAATTAATAGAACTTGGTTCAAAGTTTTTGACAGAGTAAAAAACAGCTATTTGATATAGAGTGCATCTCAAAAAAATTGGTTATCTGAACTTGGTTCAAAGTTTTTGACAGAGTAAAAAACAGCTATTTGATATAGAGTACACTTGCTCGTTGATTACAACTCGAAACAGAATTGAAGGAGATGAGTTTACAAAACAAACTAAACATAATGTAGAACAAACTCAAAACATATTTTTATTAAGATAATATATGGTTCAAAATAAAGTAAAATAATAAAAATATTTTAGATTGAATCAATGTCATTGATGGAGTATGAAAGTGATAAAATTAGTTGGATTTTGGGATGGCCGGATCGGGGTATTGGGGTGGGGGTTGGGGTATATAATTAATTTCACCATAATGTTAATGTATTCTGATTAGGACTACCAATACGGCATCGTTTCATAACTACTGCTTTGTAGTTGATAATTGATACGACATAAAAGAAAATTTGCAGCTTGGTCGACGCATCATCGTCCACTTCACTTATTAGCAAAGAAAAAGAAAAAAAATAAAAAATTGCAAAAATGTCTTCGGCGCCGATGGAGGTGGATGCGCAGCTCCCAAACGGCAACTCCATCGCTGTGGCCGCAGCCGCCGCCGTCTAAATTCGGGAAGCTAGCGGAGTCCCTCAAACTGGTGCATCAGTTGCTCCGCGTGCCCTTCGAACATTACAAAAAGACGATCCGCTCCAACCACCGCGCCGTGGAGAAAGAGGTCGCCGCCGTTATTTCCGGAGTCTCCGATGCCGCCGACTCGGACCTGTCTCGAGATGAAGCCGTTGATCAACTCAGTTCTCTCGTCTCCCGACTGCAGGGCTCAAAAGAAAAGTATGTTCTTCTGAATTTATGCGTGATTGATAATGCGTGATGCGTGTTTCTAAACTCTTAAAACTCTTTTCCTAATTAGGTTGCATTTAGGAATTTGTGGATTGATATATAAACAGAAAAGAAGCGTTGGTTATTAAGATGAAGAAAGGGATGATAGTGTTTGAAAGATAATTCTTCAGTTCTAGGAATGTACGTATTGTTGAAACAAATGGAATATCAATGTTAGTTTCTTGATTAAGGACATATTTCTGGAGTCTGTGGTGGCTTGAAATTGCCATTCCATAGGTTAATAATATATACATCAGTAATAACAATCATTAACTTTTAGTCATGATAGTTGAGATACTCGGTGAAACTTGTGAATTGAGTAATGTTGTTCCATTTTGGCAGTTAAGCCGTTCACATGAGTTACCGGTTGATGAGTCCGTTGGAAGAGGGAAGCCGGAAAGAGGACCTACAGGCACAAAAATGTCGGACTCAGCTGGAACATATAGAATCTGCAGAACTGGAAAATTTGTCGGAGTGGAATAGCACCAGGCTGAAGGTGATACTTGTTGACTACATGCTGCGGATGTCATATTACAACACGGCTGTAAAGCTTGCAGAGAGCAGCAAAGTTCAGGTGATTTTCACCATCTCACGTTATCCTTGAGGTGCTTGACATATACCCTTGTTTGCTCTAAATTGGATGAAAGACTTAGTTGCCTTCTTTGCCAACTTTCTTTTTACTGACTAGGTTCCATTTCTCACCTTTCATTGACCATGGAGAGATGAGAGACGATTTATGCTCTGGCACTGGGTGCCGGCTAAGATGCATCTAAATTTGAAATAAGAAATAGAAATTTTGGCATATTATGAAAATTTGGTTTGGTAACTTGTTTAGATAGGTAAAGAAGAAGATGCTATTGCTTTCTCCAACTCAGGTTAATTTTTTTGTTACCTTACCTTTGGTCAACTTATTTTTCAAATTGGTTTCCATTTCTTACCTTTCATTGATCGTGGGGGGAGGAGAGATGATTTATGCTCTGGCACCTGGTGTTGGCAGAGAATCATCTAAATGTGAATAATAAAAACTATAAATTTTGGCATTTCATGATGATTTGGCTTTGATAACTTGTTTAGATAGGTAAAAAAGAAGACGGCTTTTGTGAGTTTTGTCCAGTTATTTCCTTGATGGTCCTTGACTTGTTCTCGTTATACTGCTCCTGCGTGTAATTGCTCTAATTCACACGACACAATGACATCCAGATGGTATTTTTTTTTATCTTTGCAGGATCTTGTTGATATAGATGTGTTTCTTGAAGAGAAAAAAGTTATTGATGCTCTTCAAAAGAAGGAGGTTGGCCCTGCTCTAGCACGGTGTGCTGACAACAAGTCTAGGTTAAAGAAGTCAAAGGTAACTTATATTTTACCTGTCTTCCCGCCTTCTTTCTTTTCTTATAGTAGAATAAAATGTCTTATTCAGAAGGGATGTATTATTTCTCCAAATATATGGCACAACGAAGCACATTGTCATGTCGGCTTCAATCAAAAGCTCTTATATATAGCGTTAGTCCAAAAAATTTGAATAAGTTATTGGTGAACTAAATGCTTCTCTTCTATGCTGAAGACGTTTGACAAATATGATCTAATTTAAAATACTTTGCACTTTGATTTACTTGTATAATATGCTATATATATATATATATATATATATATATATATATATATATATATATATATATATAGGTTGATCCAATGAGAATCATCTTTTTGAGAACTTGAGAACCATGCATAAGACGTTGAATATAATGACTAAAACTTTCTAAAATTGTTACCCAACAAAATAATTTTAGAAAGTTTTCGTTATGCACAACTTTATACCGTTTTGTGCATCATATTTAGCATCTTATGCATGGTTCGCAGAGTTCACAAAAAAAATGTGGTTCTCATTTGAATAGATTTTATTCATCAACTTTATTCATCAACTTTATACGCCTATGCATAGTTCTCAAGTTCTCAAAAAGATGAGTTCTCACCGATCCAACCCCAAATGAGAACTACATCTTTTAAACTCTGAACCATGATAAGACGTTGAAGATGATGCACAAAACAAGATAAAATCGCAGCATAACTAAAACTTTCTAAAATAATTTTGTTGTGCAACAATTTTAGAAAGTTTCATTATGCACAACTTTATACTGTTTTGTGCATCATCTTCAACGTCTTATGCATGGTTCTCAAGTTCTCAAAAAAGATGAGTTCTCACTGGATCCAACCCCTATGAGTGGATCAAATGAGAATGTGGTTCTCATTTGAATAGATTTTATTCATCAACTTTATTCATCAACTTTATACGTCTATGCATAGTTCTCAAGTTCTCAAAAAAGATGAGTTCTCACTGGATCCAACCCCCAAATGAGAACTACATCTTTTTTGCGAACTCTGCGAACCATGCATAAGACGTTGAAGATGATGCACAAAACAGTATAAAATCGTGCATAACGAAAACTTTCTAAAATAATTTTGTTGTGCAACAATTTTAGAAAGTTTCGTTATGCACAACTTTATACTGTTTTGTGCATCATCTTCAACGTCTTATGCATGGTTCTCAAGTTCTCAAAAAAGATGAGTTCTCACTGGATCCAACCCCTATGAGTGGATCAGATGAGTTCTCACTGGATCCAACCCCTATGAGTGGATCAAATGAGAACCACATCTTTTTTGCGAACCATGCATAAGACGTTAACAATGATGCACAAAACGGTATAAAGTTGTGCATAACGAAAACTTTCTAAAATTATTTTGTTGTGCAACAATTTTAGAATGTTTTTGTTGTGCACAACTTTATTGATTTTATTCATCAATTTTACACGTCTGTGCATAGTTTTCAAGTTCTCAAAAAAATGAGTTCTCAATGGATCCAACTTATATATATATACACACACACACACAACTATACAAGTATGATCTACAAGTTATGGGGGAACTAGAATGCTGTTGGAAGCAATTGAATTTTCAAAGCTTGCAATTGAATTTTCAAAGCTAGCAATTGATATTTTTCAAAATCTGAAAGATAGGTCATTATGGTTGTCTAACTGCATAACTTACCCAATTGTTTTACAATCAAAATGTACAAAGAGTTTTCTTATTTTTGGTTGAAATATAAATTTAGGTAAACTGCATTATTTGTCTTGTTGTTTGTGCAATCATCTTTGATAATCAACTTCGATGTCTCTGTCTGGATGATGAAAATTGAAAAACAATACAATTTTAATACTCAAACCTCCAAGTATAGTCCTACAATGATGGTCTATTGTTCTTGTAAACAAAATGAGTGCTCAATGTGTTCATCTTCAGCTTGGTTTCGAGCACCCATTGGAGCTAAAGGAGTTGCTATTTTTAAACAAGTAAAAGAAGAAGAATAGCTAAAAGAAACAAAAACAAAAAAAAGGCAATAATGACCAGATAAATTTGAAGACATAGACCTTCTTATCTATGTTTTAAAGGCTGTGTTGCCACTTTTTAAAATTTGATTATGTTGTTAGATACCTGTGGTCAACTATTTTACATACTCTTTCATGTGTCCTTTGTGAGAAGGAAATAATACAAAACATAATTTGAAAAACAGGAAGATGTTAATGCAGTCTCTGCATGGTGAAAGGACCTTGAAATCAATTAATGTGTATTCTGCAGAAGCCATATGAAATAATAGTATATGGAAGTACAGTTGGTTGTTTTATTTCTGTTCTACGATATGATGGTCTTCTTTCCCTTTCTTTGTATTTTTCCATTCTCTTGTTTCTTTTTCTTTCTTTTTGAGGGTGGAGCTGGTAGTTGATTTTTCATGAAATAATTTGCTTGGTGCATACTCTACTAGTTGGTTTAGACATTATAGAGATTTAATTGTATGACTCTTACCGTGATTCCAGCCATTATTTCTTTTTAAAATGCTATAACGAACCTCCATTTGATTTTTTCTGCAAGTGATCATAAGATATTCTTCAGCCTGCTGTTAGTTGATATTGTTTCCATCTAATAATACCCCTTCAATTTCTGATTGAAAGACTTACCTGCATCATGCAATTCCTGTGGCAGATATTTCTCATTAGTCACTTCAATAGGGATGGGGACCTGGTACCCAATTGACATTTATAACCTATCACTGTTGCAGAGCACTCATGGGTGGTAGTGTAGAACCCCTTGAAACAAGTAGAGTTGACATTAATGTTGCTTAAACATGCATGGCAACTTAATCCTTAAACAAAATGTCTAAATAAATGGTATAGCTTTGTTTGAGTTTCTGCATGTTACCTGATCAGTTGGCCATTTGACTATGGAATATTCTTTAGATACTATGCCAACTCGTGTGTTAGTACAGTTTCAGTTTCGTTTGCACTTGATAATTTGTGTCAATTTACTTGCACTAAACCTCGAATGCTTTTGCAGAGCAAATTTGAGTTCCAGCTGAGACTGCAAGAATTCATTGAGTTGGTAAGAGCTGATACTCATATGCGGGATATATCTTATGCTCGAAAGTATCTAGCGCCTTGGGGAGCTACACATATGAAAGAATTGCAGCGTGTTATGGCAACCCTTGCTTTCAAAAGTAACACTTTCTGTCTGTTTTAGAAGGTCGGGCCAGTTTTGGTTATTGAGTTGATATCTCCTACTACAACTAACTGAACTAGACATTGTTGTCTTGCAGGTCTTGTTCGAAGAAAAACAGGGGGATTTTTTGGCTGACCAGTTTGAGCAAGAATTCTGTAAATTGTATGGCATGACTCTTGAGCCTTTGTTGAATATATATCTACAAGCTTGCTTATCAGCACAGAAGACCCCGTATCCTTACTATGCAATTAGCTGCGTGCTTTCCATATGTTCTAGATTGAATGTGCTAAAATTTCACAAATTAATCAGCACAACCGTCGAGAAAGGGCTGTCAGCTACTATTTTTATACTATGTCTAAAATTCTCTTCTCTATGAGATGATTCCATCTTCGATTCGTAGTCCTTGTCTTTTCTTTTTTGATGACCTTTTGGGACGAACATCTCCTTTTGTTGTCTCCTTAGATGGGCTAGTTCCTCCTTCATATCCTTCATCTTTTGCTGTTGCCGGTAAAACAGTTTTTTGTTGTTGCTCCCACTTGCTAGGTGCAATGGACTTTAGTATACGATCTTCATTGTTCGTACGGATTAGTCTCAACTTCATACTCCTCGTCCCAACTGTCTTTGTTCTCTTCTGCAAAAGATAGTTGGCGAGTGTTTACCCTGGCTGCTCTGCTCGGGTTATGCCTCCTATCCAGATTGATAGGATTTTGGTCCAGTGCCCCTTCATTTTTCGACTCTTCATGGACGTTTTTATTGACAAGATGCGAAGCAGTATTTGCTGGAGGAAGTCCTCTAGCGTTCACGGCTTCCTCCAAGAGTATTTTTTCCGCGATGACTAAACTTTCAGACGTTAAAAGGGTGGATCCCTGCCCTATGGCCGACTACCGGCTATGTACGATATTCTGACCACCATGCGGGGTGAGGGTCGTTTCCTTTGAATTCCTCGATTGTTCTCAGGCCATATTTAGGGTCTAGAACTTTTGTCTTTGTAATACCGAGTACACAAATTTTTCATGTTGTTGGGAAACCTCAACGTCTCAACTTGAGATAATTACCTACAGACGACGCCAGTTGATAGATTCAACTTATAAGTCTAATAAATAATTATGAAAATAGGCGTACCTTGTGTTAATGTTGGAATATTGACTATGAGCAAGAAATGAGAATGTTGTGTCGATCGTCTGACGGCGCATTTGGATCAAGCCAATTGTAAAACGAGTTGGAGGGAAGCCCTCGGGTAGATACTCTGATGCTCAAGTCAGTAATGTATTGTGCTTAAGGTTTATTGATTGCTTAAGGTTGCTTACTTGATCCATTCATGATGAAGATATTTGTAGATGTGGGCATGATATTGGATTAGATAATCTGAATCCTTTTAGGGATAGGATACGTACGAATCCTCCTAGACTTGCGTTGTTTCTCTTGCGTCAGGTTCTTATCGATAAGAGTCAGCTCATATTCGGAGACAAGAGTCATGTTGGTTGTTACATACTTACACATACGATGTCGTTTTGCTATGAGGGACTGCGGTCCTGGGCTTATAGATATGGGCTTTGAGACTCAGTTTCATGGGTCTATTACCTTCGATTATCTTGCTGATTTGGCATCCTCCCGCTAGGCATGATACATGTAATCATTCCATGTGTATTATTTATAATAAGTTGGCATATACTGTATTTATTCCCTATCAAGTATATATAAATTTTAAACGAGTTTAAGTGGATGAACCATAGCCTTATCTTTTTTATTCATCTCCGTGTTTCACCGTGATGAATGTCTATGTGAATGAACCTTAGCCTATTCAAGAAATGGTTATGAATATATTTTCGCTTAATAATTTTTCTTTGGTACAAGAATAGCCTATTACACTGGCCCATTTTGAGACATCATCAATCGTCCCCATCACGCCACATATATTACACGAAGAAGAAGAAGAGGAAGAAATCAATTACTAATTTACTATTACTTTGCTTTCAAACAACTAAGATTGATGTACTTCAAAGTTTTACAAAATGAAATACATTAAACAATTTTGATGATTTTTTTTGATAATTTTAAAGGTTATGTCACGCTGGATTTGAATTCAAAACTTTTGGTTTCAGACATTAACCAATCTACCACTAGGTCAACACAAACAATAGTTTTGACGATTTAACTCACCTTTGTGTAAAGAATAAATCTAACTCTACAAAAAACAAAGAGACCGTAAATAAATTTAATTAGAATGTTAAAATTATCATTTACAAAAGGGGGTGGTCTCTTGTGCGGGCTGCATGCATAGTGAGACCACCCCAATTATTTTTTTAATTAATTAATTAATTATAGTTGATTAATTTAATAAACCTTAATTATAAACTAATAAATCATAATTGTGAATTAATAAATAATAATTTTGAATTAATAAACCATAATCATGAATTAATAAAGCCTAATTGAAATTAATAAACACTAACTATGAATTAATCAACCCTGATTATAAATTAATAAATCATAATTGTGAATTAATAAATCTTAATTTTGAATTAATAAATCTAATTATGAATTAATAAATCCTAATTTTGAATAATAAACCCTAATTTTGAATTAATAAACCATAATTATAAATTAATAAACCCTAATTGTAAATTAATAAATTCTAATTATGAAATAATAAACCCTAACATTTTATTATGTGTGAATCCAAGACTTTTAACATTCTTTTTTATTAGATCATATTTCTTTTGCAAATATTTTTGAGTTTTAAGAAATCAAATTAGAGGTTTGATTATATTTTCTTTTTTATCTCTTCAATCCTGAAAATTGTATTTTAAGTGAGTGTGTTAGTTTTTGATTTTTTTTTTCACATAATTTGACAAAAATTATAATTAAGTAATTTCTCTTAATTTCTAAAATATTTATATATTTTCTAAAATCACTCATAATGGACCTAATCTTTTAAGAATTTGCACAAGGCTCATGTTTTTGGCCCGACCCGTAATCAAGATATGTATTTTGACCCGGACAACTATTCTAATAAATATGATACAACCATAGAGCTACATTAGAAAATATTATTGTGTGCGTGTTGTAGCTTAGTGGTAGAGTGGTTAATCGTCAAAGCCCAAAAGGTCCTTGGTTCGAGTCCACGCGACGCTACTTTAAATTCTGTATTAAATTGACCAAAAAAAAAAAAAAAAAAAAAAAGAAAATATTATGGGAATTTTGCTGTAGGAAAAAGTTAAAGTAATTGAAATTATAAATAAATAAATAAAATTACAGAATAGACATTTTTTTTCAAAAAATTCCAGACAGGCAGTGGCAAAAAATTGATTCTCGTCATCAAATCGTCGCAAATGGCTATTTTAATTTTCATCCTTATATTTTTTCTATTTTTTGAGTTAGGAATGAAAGGGTTGAGATTCATATTCTGTTTTTTCATCCTCACAAAGGAAATAAATATCATTGATCTACATTTCTCATTATTTTAATCGCTAATAATATTCAATTTATTTTAATATTTTAATAAATAAGATTCTGGTTTGTCCGAGTAACAAAAAATCTTAGGTGATATGATTAACTCAGAAGCACTTCTCCCCTTTTTCTGTATCCGCTGCATTTTCTGCTTCTCTCAAATTAATGATGGCGGCTTATGCAGCTCTGGTTTCTGTTATGCACGTCATAGAAAACCTTCAAAATCATCCTCGCCCTCCTATTTCTCTCCACGAACAACAACTTCTTCTCCTCACTCAAAAGGTTGCTTCCCTGCAAGATTTTCTGGAAGGCTATATCCCCATCTCGGCTACAGCACCGAAGCAGATCCATTGGAGAGTCGCATTACTGATGCAGCTTATGCGGCCGAGGACGTCATCGAATCTCATATCGTGGATCAGATCACAAGTGATAGGGAAGAGATGAGCTCCGATCTTACATATAGCACAGAAGCTGATAGGGAAAAGATGAGCCCCGATGCCTTTTATGAAGCTCTAGAGAAGGTGATTGATAAATTGGCGTCGATCCAAAAAGAGGCTGATTCCATCGAGATCAAAGATGTCCAATTCCAGCTGCGCACAACAAAGTCAACGCCTCTTGATTCCATGACCAGTAGTTCTTCTTCCATTGCGCAGAAGGGTATTAGCATGGTGGGTGCTGAGAATGCCAAGCGTCAACTGGAGGATAAGCTCGCTTCTGATCGCCCAGATCTACAAATCATTCCCATCACAGGAATGGGCGGCGCAGGTAAGACTACTCTCGCCAGATATATTTATGAACATCGTTTTACTAAGGGCCATTTTGATATTTGTGCGTGGGTTACCATCTCTCAAGAGTATAGTACTCGACAAATGCTCACAGAAATTCTTCGTCAATTAAAGGGAAACGTTGATCAGGATTTGAGTGAGGATGAATCAGGAGAAATGTTGCACAAACACTTGTTCGGTAGAAGATACTTTATTATAATGGATGATATGTGGAGCACTGAGGCATGGGATAGACTTAGGAGGTTTTTGCCGGATAACGAAAATGGTAGCAAGATAGTGGTAACAACTAGGATATCAAATGTTGCTTCTCAATTATCCAACTCTAATAGCCTCGTTGAGATGAAACTTTTGGATGAGGCAGACAGTTGGGAGCTGCTCTCCAAAACTGTTTTTGGAGAAAAAGGACGTTGCCCAGTTGAATTAAGGGAAATTGGGAAGAAAATAGGAAAAAGTTGCAAAGGACTTCCAATTTCAATTGTTGTGGTGGGAGGAATTTTGGGCAAGTCGGAACAAACAAGAGAGTTTTGGGAATACATAGAAGAAAACATAAATTCAATGGTGAATTCAGATGATGATGAACGTTGCTTGAAAACATTACACATGAGTTATAAGCAATTGCCGATCCATTTGAAACCATGTTTTCTGTATATGGGAGTTTTCCGTGAAGATGAGGTGATTGGTGTCTCAAGGCTTCTTGAATTGTGGGTTGCCGAAGGATTTCTAAAACCAGTAAGTGGGAAAAGCTTGGAAGAGATAGGGAAAGAGAATTTAAAGGATCTTGTCGATAGAAATCTGGTTTTTATTGCTTTGGTGGGTAAAATAGGAAACATAAAGAAGTGTAGAATTCATGACTTGGTGAGAGACTTTTGCTTGAGGGAAGCTCAAAAGGAAAGATTTTATGGTGTCGTCTCGAGCCCAATTCATGAAGATAGGCAACGCCGCATTGTTATATCCAGTACCCTATCAGAGAATGACGCCATAAACGTCTTGTCATCATCCATGTCAGTGGTTCGTTCTTTGGTGTGGAATTGTGTGTACCCGCCGGACTATCACAAGCTCACGTGCAGCAGGTTGCTGAGGGTATTTCACTCAGGTGAACCCACGAGAGTAGCAGAACTCTTAGTTAACTCGCGGTTCCTAATGTTACTTGTGTCGCGTTGGCATTCATATTGCAGACTCCCTAGTTCAATTTGGCTATTTTGGAATCTACAAACATTAATTTGTCAACACCGGCCCGTTATGGCGCCCACTGATTTTTGGTACATGCCTCACATTAGACATGTTCAGTTCAGAAGTCTCCGGCTCCCAAATCCTCCCAACGACCAAGATGGCATTCTTTTGGGAAATCTGCAAACACTTGGTCGGATAATAGATTTCAAGTGCACTGAACAAGTGATTAAGAGAATTCCCAATATAAAAAAATTGGAATTATCGTATACTCGTGATTGCCAGCTTGACGAAGCCTACCTGAATTTTCAATGTCTAGATAAACTTGAGTCCTTGAAGTGCTCCTTTAGAAATAAACATGGTTCTTCTCCACACAATCTAATTAAATTTCCACTTTCGCTCAAGAAGTTGACTTTAATATTCATAGAGAAATCTGAATATTGGGAAGACATATTGGATAAGATAGGTGTGTTGCCCTTTCTTCAGAAGCTCACACTCGACAGGTGGAGATTCAGAGAAGAGCAGTGGGTAACAACTGAAGGCCAATTCCGCAGCCTCAAATTCTTGGCTCTTATCGACTGTGAGGATCTAAAGGTTTGGACAACAGAAAGCTCCCACTTCCCGTGCCTTGAGCAGCTTCATCTTTTGGAATTCGTGATCTTGAGGAGATCCCTTTAGAGTTTGCAGAAATACCACACTCGGAGTAATTCGCAGCGCGTCTGCTGTCGAATCTACTAAAAGAATATTAGAGGAGCAAGAGGATTCAAATGGGGAAGCAACCATTCAAGTTCAACTTGACGACTGATAACGAAGCACGGGAGAGCTTGGCAAGTCCTAGCTTGGTGTTACATTCTGGGACGAAGAAGAAGTTGTAGAATTTGGATGTTGATGATGAATCCTAATTTGCATAGATTTTCTAATCCTTCTTTCCGGACTGTTTGTTGCTTGGTTTGCTTATACTAGACTGATACTCTTTTTCATCTATGGATGTTTTTCAAATTGGATTTTCATCTATACAAGGTTTATGATTTTCTCTTTGTTTGTTTTGTAATATAACACTAGTTCATCATATCTATCTAGTGTTTAATGATTGTATGATTATTATCTAATTTCTACTCCTATTGTGATGTATTCGGCCTTTGCTTTGTGAAACACGATTTTGTTTATAAAAAACAATGTTGCTTGAAAATGTTGAATCACCATTTATATGAAAAGGGGGTTTGATTGATTTATTTTATTTGTAAGTTATGAGTTGATGTAGGAAATGTCGTCCACTTATGGTTGAAAATGTTTATTGGGGCTCAAGTTTATGTAGGTAAGACTGTTTTCTAATTTATTTATTTTATACTTTTTGGAATTTATTCTCCATATTCTATATATTTTAGTGACAGACTATTTACTTTTTCTTATATAAAAGTTGCAAATTACATCTTGATTCATAATTATATTATTAATAAAAATTGATTTTATGGGAAAACCCGTAACCATTAGGTCGTTATTATTAATTAATATTTTATTGAATAAAATGATGGTAGCATACAAATCAAAAAAGAAAAAGATAAAAGTAGAAAGATAGATAGCGGTTGAAGGTTCTTATAAATTAAAAAAAAATAAAAATTAGTAGGTATGATTACGAGAATCCGAGAAATCAAAATTAAATTAAAAATGATGAAGATGTTACTAATGGTTAATATGGGAGGGTTCGCAAAAAGAGTGTGAGGTTACAGTTGTTTCGATCAAAAGTATACTCTTAATTGACTCCTAATCGAATGAGGAATTATAGTAGGGAAAGTTAACCCTAGTCGTCTCTCAAGGAAAACTTAACAGGGCGTTACTAAGTTGCCACATGAAAAAAAATAAATTCCTAAACACTCTAAATTCAAAAGGGGGTTGATAGATTACCTAGGCAAGAAATTATTAAAGAAGGAAAGACGAATTAACTAGGCGGAAATTGACAAAGCAGATAAATTATCTAGGCAAGAATTAAACCCTAAATCGAAGAACATGGAATCGAAATTATAAACCCTAGACATGAATCGAAAAGATTAAACGGAAGACAAGATTACTTAGACGAAAATCAAAATTAATCTTAACCCAACGAGAAATCAATAACAATCAAATACGAAAAGATTAAACGGAATAAAGCAATAGAAGAAATTTACTTAATCAAACGAACGATGGAATTGATAATCAAACTTCGTGAGTACGAATCCAATAATCCTTACAATAATTCTTGAATCAAATCCAAAGACAAGAGAAGGAATAAATACGTAACTAAGAACTGAGAGAAAATTTCGTCTGAAGCTCTCGAACCAAAAAGACGGAAAACTAAAAATAATGAAAGTGAACGTAGGTTACAGCTGCTTGAAAACATATATATAGCGGCCCAAATTAACGCTAGCCGGACGCGAGCCCAATACGGACGCGGCGCTTCAAGAACAGTGGTAGCCCACCGACTCAAAGCAGCGCCGGATACGCGAAGTCTCGGATGGGCAAGCTAGCGCCGGACGCAAGGAGGCGCCGGACACGTCGAGCTACTGGATGAATTCTCTTATTGGCACAGCACCGGACGCACGGACTCTCGGGGCCGATCTTGCACATGCAACCCAGCGCCGGACGCAGGCGAGCGCCGGACATGGGGGCCTTCGGTTTCAGCTCCTAGCGCCGGACGCGGGCGCTCTCGGGATGATACGTGCAAAGGGCGTCCAGCGCCAGACTCACGCCAAACGCCGGACGCGAGAGCTCATGGGAGCGTACTGCCACGGATGCACATCGCGCCGGACGCTCTTCACTGACGCATTGACGCATTGCACAGGCCACGCCGAGTCCGCGCTGCGCGCTCTTCAAGCAAGAAATATTCAACGCAATCATTTTCCTACACAACACCCAAACGAATATGATTCCAACAAAAGATATTCTAATATGACCAAAAATGAATCAATACGTCGAAAACAAACAAAGAAAAACAAAACGAAAACATGCAAAACAACACCCCCATACTTAACTCTTTGCTTGTCCTTGAGCAAATTTTAGTTTCTTGAAAAGAATGGTACACATAGAATCAATACTTCAAATAGAATCAATCATATATTCACATCCCTTCAATGCATCTTAATAATATAGTTCTCAATATAATGATCCTCATTCATCAATCAAAACATGTGACTTATCATAGAATAGTCAGTTTCGACTCAACATGATTTCGTAAATCAATATACAACTTATATGGTTCCTTTCATGTAAGATATCCCAAATGACAAAAACAAATAAGAACTTGTGGAACTTAAAACCGATTATAGACAATAATCGTTAGGTGGAACCTTCAAGTTGTACACTCGAGTATCCTAACGTAGATATCTATACCCATAGCAAAGAGTCTCCATTCGAGAGACAACACAAGCAAGAGGGGTAGAGCCCCTTATTCGAGTTTTAAGCTCACTTATTTCATAATAACGACATATTTTCTTTTCTTTTCTCTTTTTTTTTTTATTGTCCACTTTTTCTCGAAAGATCATACAAGAGATGGGTTCCATTTACGAAGCATATGGCATCCGATCACACACCTTGTCTAAACACAGCTTTCTAATTATGTCCCACGCTCAAATTGACACCTAAGTTTCATCAAACTAAAACCATATACCAAGATGCAAAGAATTTCGATCAAAACACAATTAATTCAACTTAAAGCATAATTCTTCATACACCATTGATTTCAAGAAGATAAAATCATCTCTAATCCAAAAAAAAGTTAAGAAACGACAAAACACAACAAAGACAAAACTAGAAAACAACAAAACAAACCAACTGAAAGAAACCCCCACACTTAAAACATGCAAGGTCCTCATTGCGATAAATGAAAAGAGAAAGGTAGAGGAAACTTCCCGAAAGCGAAGAAACGGAACGCGGGATCAACAAAGAACAAAACCTACAAAACAGAAATGAGAGAAGCAAAACAATGAAACAAGGAAAACAAACGAAACACAAACAAAAGGAAAAACATAAACGCCCAATAGTGAAGAATCACTATTGATCGATGGCGGTGGTGGAGGAGCGAAAGCCATGAAAGGTAGTCCACGCGTGCTCCACCGGGCTTCGCGGCGGCCATGCGTTGATTCTCGCCAATCATCTGCCGATTATATTCATTCCAACATCGGTTCTCGCCATGCCACAACCGATTCGCTCGTCAAGGCGTTGATTTTGCTAATCAAATCGAGAATATATGTCTTGACGAAACTCGTCCAGATGGCTCGCCAATTCACCCTAAACTATCCCAGCCCTCACGATTGAATTATAACCTTGACCCGATGCATGTTGTCGAGGAGGAATCGCGGATGATTTGGATCGGCGCCGCCTCGAATGGGCTCAGATCCCTCCCCGCATCGGTATGTTGGATGCCTTCATCATCGGATGGAACAGTGGTATCATAGATGACCATATCACCCGAAGGTGCATGTGATGGTCCCGCACCGCCGCTTGGGCTGCCTCGGCTTGGCTGCACAGCGTCAAGCGCTAGCATATATCTCTTCACGCAATTCCTCCGATTATGAGGTACCGTGAGTGGTCTCGTTATATGCAAAGGGAGCGCCTCGCAGCTCACTAAGATCAATCATCTTAGGTCGAATGAGATCTTGCCCAGGAATTGGTCGTCCATCATTATTTATGATCCTCAAGTTCACTGCCAGACCAGTAGGGATTTGGCACAAGGTTGGCCGACATTTCTTACGCTACCGAAAAGTCGCAAGTGGTCCCAAATAAAAATGTCGGTGAAATCTTCGCCTTCTTTACAAAGACATGTGAGCGGAAGACCTCAAGAAGATTCACCTTATTAGCCCGCTCATTTCGAAAACATTGAATTCTATAAACTTGTGGACCATTGCCAATGCATCATCCTTGATAAAACCACTCGACATTCCGATCGATGACCGCTATTAAATCTCGATAGCTCCTTCCGTGCCTCTAACATTGAATGAACGAGGCACACCACGTGCACCGTAAGTCGGAAACCAAACACCCCTTCATAATACGAGGTGTTATAACATACTCTTGCCCAACATTTACAAGACAAGGAATCGATTCATCATCAATACACACCGCAAGAGAATTCAAGCAACAATGGATTATAACCGTAAATCCATCAAAGCATATCAAGCAATCCCAAATTTTTCAAATACTTAACCCTATCCTCAAGACCTAAACTCGCATCAATTGCCAATGAATCGACGCGAGGCGTGATTTCTTGAAATGCAAAACGACGATAGTGTGTACCTTCCACCGGATTATAGATTGGGAAATTGGAAGAGTACATAATGTCGATATCCTCTCCGGGTTCCTCCATAGGAACATCGTCTGCTTGATAGTGACGGGAACTGGACCCAGCCGCATTCTTAGTCCGAACCATAACGAAATACGTGGAAGAGGGCACTGAATTTCCAAATGAGGCTGAGCACAGGAGCTGAGGCACGGGCGTGTGAGGAAGTAGGAAGCGCCGGACAGAGAGGGCGCTGAGGAACGAGGCGAGCGGCGCTTCAGGCAAGAGCCGGATGGAGGCGGAGGCGTGGCGCGCGGCGTGAGGTGCAGGTGCAGCGCCGGACGGGCGTGTGGCGTTGGACGGAAATGCCGGACACGGAAGGAAGCGCCGGACTTGGAAAAAGGCGTGCGGCGTCGGACTTGGAAGAAGACGTGCGGCGCCGGACGGAGGGAAGGCACCGGACGGAGACGGAAGCTTGGCGTGAGACGCGCGGTGCTTCGTTGCCAGCGCCGGACTGAGGTAAAAGAGCACGGCACCGGACGGAAGGACGCTGAGGGAGGCGAGGCGTGCGACGTCAATGGAGCGCCGGACGGGAAACTATGGAGCGGCGGCGGGAGATGAATTTGTTCTGAGAGAGGCTGTGCGAGAGAGAAAGAGCATAAGCGGCACAAATAAGAGATAGAAACCCTAATTCACGTATATATATAAATATATTTTTTGATAATAAAATCGAAAATTGAGCCAGCGTCGGTTTTATGGCGTCCGGCGCTGGGTCGGCTTATCGCCTAACTTTGATTCACCCCGTCCGTACTGGAAAAGTTCACGCCCACTTTTGATTATCACCCCACATCCGGCGCTGTGTGCTTGACGACTGTTTTGATGCACCCAAGGTCCGGTAACTTCGTCGTCCCGGCCGGGCGAGCCTCCCGACGAAATTCTTTGATCGTACGCACTCACGGTTTCGTCGCGTCCGGCGCTGGGTACCTCCTCGACGTTATTTTGCTCGCTTCAACTTTTTCGACCATGTTCCGATTCTAGATAAAATTACTCCTCAACCCGCACCACACAAAACCACAAAAAGAAATCAAAACACAAACAAAGACAAAACCAAAGAAAAACACGAACAAAAGAAACGTGGGTTGCCTCCCACGAAGCGCTTGTTTACTGTCATTAGCTTGACACGAATAAATCATGACGATTAAGGGTCAGCGACGGAAATAGATTCCACCGTGAAGGAAGTCGGACCCCCTTCTACATAGGGCTTCACACGTTAACCATTGACCTCGAACGATTCGTCTGAACCTTCTTTAGTGAGCACAACCGAACCATACGACTTCACTTCCATGATGATAAACGGGCCACTCCAACGAGACTTCAACTTCCCGGGAAAAAGCTTCAGTCGGGAATTGAACAATAAAACCTTCATACCGGGCTTCAAATTCTTGTGCACTATGTGTTTGTCATGGATGGCCTTCACTTTTCTTTGTAAATTCGGCATTGTCATATGCCTCATTGCGTAATTCTTCAAGTTCCGAGTTGTAACATCCAATATGGAAGCATCTTGCAACTCCAAAGAAATGGTTCATGGCCCACAAGGCCTTATGATCAATCTCCACCGAAGATGGCACGCCTTCCCAAACACCAAACGGTAAGGACTCATTCCAAGAATGCTTTTGTATGCGGTGCGGCACGCCCATAGTGCATCGGGTAATTTGGTAGACCAATCTTTTCGGAAGGTTGGACCATTTTCTAGATCCCTCGATTTGCCGATTGCTAGTCTCGGCTTGTCCCGATGTCTGTGGATGGTAAGGCGTCGCCACCTTGTGGTTAATCCCACTCTTCTTCATCAACTTCTCAAACAACTTGTTGCAAAAATGCTTCCCTCCATCACTAATGATTGCTTTGGGAAAACCAAACCTGCACAGTATATTCTCCTGCACAAACTTCAAGATGATATAAGAATCACATGTCCGAGTAGGGA
The DNA here is from genome assembly GCA_036937905.1 of Salvia rosmarinus. NCBI lineage: Eukaryota > Viridiplantae > Streptophyta > Magnoliopsida > Lamiales > Lamiaceae > Salvia > Salvia rosmarinus. The sequence continues at coordinate 8,277,144 of CM072818.1, forward strand.
TAGCCTCGACCCACTTGGACACGTAGTCAACGGCAAGCAGAATATATTCAAAACCAAAAGATTTAGAGAAGGGTCCCATGAAATCGATTCGCCACACATCGAAAATTTCTACCACAAGAATATTATTGAGGGGCATTGACGAGCTCAAGTTTTGTGCTTTTTTTCTGTGTCTTATCTAGGTCTAGATCGAGTCTTTTGTGTCTTTCTTGTTGTGTTTTGTGTCTGGGAGGACACATTGGTCTGCAGGGGCAAGGCAGGGCAGAAATGGGCAACACGGAGTGGAACTTGCATGGCGGACGAATAGAGATACGATGCACCCCGAGGGCACAAGGAGCTTCGCTCATAGCCAGGGCATTCAAACCCGAGTCGTCGCTCACACACGCAGAACCTCCTTACAAACCGCACAAGTTCAAACTCCAGAAGGGTAGCCAAATGGGCAAGCGCAAGGGAAGAAGGAGGAACAAGGAAGAAGAAGAGAGATACTGGGCAAGAGAAGACGAAGAGAGAGCTAATGGGCAAGATACGGGGGACTGGGTGAATCTCGCTAAAACCGGAAAGGATGCGCGCTGATACCGAATCACACCAAATCCGGAGGGGATCATCCCGAATCCCTCTGGGTAAGGAAACACGCTGCTCAACAAGGAAACCCTAAGGATTTCCAGCCCATGGGCCATAACCATCGCAGATCTCTCTCTCGGTCTATATATATGGATGAAGGCGCGACTTGTGCGTCACTTCACTCTCTCCTTGCCTGTTTTATCATCTTCGCATTATCAAATCATCAGCATCACCACATACATTAAGTCCTTTCGAGGTAAACACTTTTATTCGCTTTGTCAGATGTTTTGCGGCATGCACTTTGGGCTCGCCGTTTATTTCATTCAAGTAATAGTAAGTTGTTTCCGTTTAATTATGGTTTCGATTAACTGTTGCATGTTTGTTTATTTTATGTCTAGCTAAGTCTTTATTCTGGTTTGGGCGTGACTAAGTGGAGCATGATTAATATAACTCGAGAGGTCTAAGTAGGGTATTACGATCTACATGCGTGTGTTCCCGAAGCACTAGGTCCTGGGCATTATATAACTTAACCAAACTCGTTGTGTTAGTTGCAAATAACATCGTGGGTAAGGAAGGGTTGCAAGTAATAATTGGGTTAAGTATCGGGTGTCCCGCACCCCAAATAGTACGATCGGTGTGGGCGAGTTGGAGTAGTCCTAGCAACGCCTTTGCCAATACCGGTCTCATTAGATCATAACGCTGCTCGTAGGCGCATGTACCGAGGTGTCCTCGTGCGTGGGCATTACGGGTTAGATAGTTTGCATAGGGTGTCCCTCGCCTTCTTTACACGTAAAGGATAGACTTGAGGGGCTGTCAGGGCGTGACGCGTGACAACGGGTCACGACGTATGTCTCTTATAACCGGTTGATGCATGTCATGTAGTGAAAACCTTTGCACCTAGGACCGAGTGTTAATTGTCTTCACGGTTGTTGCCCAAGCCGCACTCGCCTTATTATTTGATATTCCTTTGAGTTTGTTTCGTGTTGCTTTAGCCATACGATAGTGATCAAGATAATTACACCACCTCATCCTTTTAAGTGACATCGCGACATCGAGATTGCTACACCAACTCCTCGTAGGATCGACCCTATACTTATCGCTGGCTACGCCTGTGATGGGCAATAGGTTATAAATTTATTTTGAACGCTAAACGACAGCGTGTCAGAATTGGCGCCGTTGCCGGGGAGTTGCGCATTCCAGTAGTATCTCTATTTCTTGAGTTTATATTGCTTTCTTTATTGTATGCTACGACCTAACCTTGCAGGAGAGAACGGAGGACTTTTGTACGATCCTGAGATCGAAAAGCACGCAAGGCGGAGGAGAGCAGCAGTACGGAGGGCACGACAAGCTGCAAGGGCAGCTAATCCAGAAGAGAACCCAGAGGGCAATACGATGGGTGAACAACCGCAAGTAGAGCGAACATTGAGGGAAATGGTGTTCCCTAACAACCAGAACCTGAGGCCAACGGGCATCACTTTGCCCGCGATCAATGGCCACTAGGAGATGAAGCATTCCTTCATCCAGATCCTCCCCCGATTCAGTGACATACCCGGGGAGGATCCACAAAGACATTTACAAGACTTCGAGATGGCTTGTGGGACTATCCGCCAATGAAAACCTTGGGGAGTATGTGAGATTAGTATCATTCCCCTTCTCTCTACATGATGGGGCAAGAGAATGGCTCTACACCTTGCCCACAGGAAGTGTGACCACTTGGGCACAACTGCACCCGAAGTTCCTCGAGAAGTACTTCCCTGCCGCCCGCATTCAAAACATGAGGAAAAGGATAAGCAGCATCAAAATGGGCACGGGGGAAACCTTTTATGACTACTGGGGAATGTTTAAACAGTTGCAGGCGAAATGCCCTCAACATCAAATTCCAGACCACGATCTGATCCAATATTTCATGGCCGGACTGAGGGCAACAGAGAAAATTTGGGTGAATGCAGCTTGTGGAGGATTGATAATGAACAAAGTTCCCAGTGAGGCCTTTAGACTATTGGGCGAGATGGCCGAAGAAAACAGAGATGAAGGAGGAGAAGTTTCGAGGCAAGCCGTCGCTACTTCTTCAACCGTGGAGACCAAGTTGGATAAACTTTGCAACCTGTTCGACAAGTTCATAACCAACACGGGGCCAGGGCAAAAGAAAGCTAAAGTTTGCTAAATTTGCGCGGCCGTGACACATCACACGGATCAATGCCCCACCCTTTTTGAAGAAGAAGAAGTCAATGCAGTGGGTCAGAATGGTAATGGGCAATACGAGCAGAGGAGATATGATCCAAACTCCCAAACCTACAACCCAGGATGGAGGAACCACGAAAATTTCAGGTGGTCTAACAACCAGCAAGTGGCAGGACAACAACAGCCATACAGAAATAATCAGCGTGACCAAAGCGGTGGGCCATCATTAACCGAACTTGTGCATTCAATGGCACGAGAGAATGTGAAGGCTCAACAAGAGAACGAGAAATTTAAGGTCGAGACAAGGGGAGCCCTCCAGAGCCTTGGGAACCAAGTTTCCTAATCGACGGCCACCGTAACGCTGCTCGAGAAGAAGAAGGAAATTTACCTCCTCAAGCAGAGGTAAACGAGTTAGCCCAACTGAATGTCAGAGTCTCGAGAAGTGGGAAGAAACCGCCAGAGAAAGTTTTCATGCCTAAGGACGACGCAGACATGCCCAAGTGGAAGATCTCACGTAACACAATGGTCAAGACGACAATGATCAAGAGGAACGCCAAGGAAAAGATGAAAAAGAAGAGGCAATCATTGAGCCAACCTATGTCAAACCTAATCCTAAGGTTTTACCTTCCTTTCCAGGCAGATTGGCCAAGAACAGGAGAGAGGAAGAAATGAGCGAGATGTATCGCGTGTTTCAGAAGGTGGAAATTAATATACCGCTCATCATCGCTTTCGCATGATGCCAAACGGGCAAAGTTCATGAAAGAATTGTGCACGAAAGGTGAAATACAAAGATAATGCAAAATTCCGTGGGAGAAAATGTATCCGCATGATCGCAGCCGAAATTGCCCGAGAAATGTGGAGATCCAGTGATGTTTTTCATTCCTCGCGTAATAGGCAATACGAGGATCGAAAGGGCTATGCCGGATTTGGGGCATCTATAAACGCCATGCCCTTGTCAATGTTCAATGAATTAAAGGTGGGAACCCAAGCCAACACGAGTGGTTATCCAATTAGCGACAGTCCAACGCTCATCCGAAGGAATCATCAAGACGATTGTCAAAGTGGAGGAACTCATATTTCAGCGGACTTCTACGCTCGGATATGGGCACGATGGGCAACAAATCATCGCTATGCTATTGGGTCGACCATTCATGAAGACAGCCGTAACTAGGATTGATTATGACACGGCAAATTATCATGTGAATTGATGGCGAGACGGTGACCTTCAACATCTTCAAGGCCATGGAGCATCCTATTGATATTGAGGTCGTGGAATTCATTGATCACATTGAACCCATGGTGGGAGACATCCTGCCCGAGATAGGTTTACAAGATCCGCTGGATGCAGCAATTCAAAGTGGTCTTAAGGAATGAGACACTCAAGGAGAAGCGACCACGGACAATGTCGGAGGCCTCGCTTATTTGTGGAGCGAGCTCGAGGACTCAAGTGGTCAATATACCAAAACATGCCCAAGTCAAGGAAGAAGAAAAGCTCGCTCCATCCCTTATGAGAGCATCGAAACTCGAGCTAAAGACTCTTCCTCACCACCAAGTACATCTTTCTAGGGAAGGACGACACCTTGCCGTGATCATCAATGCTAAACTCATCCGAGTCGAGAAAGTCGTGAGAAGTGTTATTGGGCAATACAAGGAAGCTATCGACGGACATCGTCGACATCAAGGGCATCGCCCTTCCATATGCTCACAATATTCTATTGGAAGAAGAAGCTAAACCAAGACGCGATCAACAAAGGAAGTTGAACCCAACTATGAAGGAGGTAGTCATGAAAGAGATCTTGAAGCTTCTCGACTGGGCATCATATATCCCGTGACGACAAGAACGGGTCACCCAAGACACGCCGTGCCCAAGAAGTCGTGCATTCGTAGTGAAAACGAGAAAGGAGAGCGATCCCAACGAGACTCCAAACAGTTGGAGAATGTGTATTTACTATCGAAAGCTCAACACGGTAACCGAAAAGATCACTTCCCATTACCTTTCATCGACGATATGCCGGAAAGGTTAATAAAACAAATTCTTTTATTTTTAGACGGATACTGCCACATGCGATCCGGTTGCCCAGGTGATCGTGATAAAACTACTTTCACATGCCCATTCGAACATTTGCCTACGTAAGAACGCCTTTCGGCTTGTGTAATGCCCCGTGACATTTCAATGATGTATGATGAGCATCTTCTCGCACCTATTGGAGAAATGCATAGAGGTCTTTATGGACGACTTCACGCCTACGGGAATCATTCGAGAGTGCTTGACTAATTTGGAAGTAGTTCTACGAGATGTGTCGAAAAGAATTTGATCCTCAATTATGAGAAATGTCATTTCATGGTACAAGAAGGATTGTTCTTGGGCACGTGGTGTCCGAAAGATTGATAGAAGTAGATAGAGCTAAAGTAGAAATCATCGCCAAATCGCCTCTATCCAGCCCCCTCGACCTTTTGTCCTCCGCTTTGTTTTTGTTTTCGTTTTTGTTTCATTTTTGTTTTTGTTGTTTCTGTTGTGTTTTTGTTTTTGTTTTGTTTTTGTTGTTGTTGGTGGTCAACCTTTTCTCACCCACTTTGCTCAAGGCAAAGTGTGTGAGTGAGGGGTTGCTTCGCTTTTTGTTTTGTTTGAGTCGAGAGTCGGTCCTCATTCGACCCACTTTGCCCAAGGCAAAGTGTGTGAGCGTGACCGCCACCTTGCTCGTGTCGTTTGTTTGTTCGTTGTTTGTGTTCCCTCCTTGTTTACCCACTTTGCTCAACGCAAAGTGTGTGAGTTGGGAGGGGTTTTCGTTTTTTGTGTGTCGGTTGGCATGTTTAAATTGATAGGTTTGATTAGCCTGTATTTGTTTTGTTTTGAATGAAGTTAGTGGTTTTAGGAATTCTGTTTTGAGCATGACCGTATGTAAATAAGGATGACGAATTGAATTTGAGCACACATGGTGAGATTTGAGCTTAAACTGTTGTATCTTGATCAACACAGTTTCCTTTCTTGTGTGATAATTGATATCTTCATTAGGCTCTTGCTAGAACTTGCGTGCACTCTTATGTCGAGGCCTTATTGACTTAGCTAAAACATTTAGATGACTTAGGCAATTTTTCTTTCAAATAGCCCACTGAGCCAAAAATGTCCTACCTAATGTTAATCCCTCGCTCACCCCCTCGAGCTTAATAATTTCTTTCATTCACTTAAATTAGCCTGGAAAAAGAAGCCTACCCGGTCAATTGGACTTAGGAGCTAATAGAAGAGAAAGGCGAACAAAAAGGGAAGAACAGTAGCCTCGTGATGGGCAAGAAATAAAGGGTTACCGAATATCGAAGAAAAACGGCAAATGCCCAAGATAAAGAAGGTACCAAATTGAAAGAAAATGAAGGACTTGAAATAAAAGAATATATATTGATGAAGTCCTAAGATGGTCAGGCCGAGGTCTGTAAGAAAAAGGCAAAAGGAAATCCATGGAGGACAAAATAAATTCCTTGAACCCGAGTCCATGATGACCTTAGCCTGCTCCAAAACTTCCCACCTATGTCTTAAGCCCCATTACACCCAAATAAAAGACCTAAGGATGAATGTTTAAAACTTTGTCTAAACGGTGGAGATGGTAGAGGCACGCAAGCCTATGGCATAGTCGAAATGAAAGATGATCGGGCGATACACTAGCCTATACATAAGAGTGCAGAGTGTTGGTAAGGAAAATGCCCAATATGCTCAAATTCAGATTTTGACTTGTTTGATGGTCGCTTGAATGGAGTCTACTGAATTGCTAGTTTGTTCACGAAGCTTATATCGCCGAGATAACCCGCCAGTGAAGATGTGCTAACCTTTGTTTTCGCTTTGTCTTTTCTTTCTTCTCGTTGTCTTGGGCAATTATGCGTGCATGCTTGAGGACAAGCATGTTTAAAGTGTAGGCGTGTGACGAGCCCAAGTTTTGTGCTCTTTTTCAGGTCTGTCTAGGTCTAGATCGAGTCTTTGTGTCTTTCTTGTCAGGTTTTGTGTCCGGGAGGACACATTGGTCTCGCAGGGCAAGGCAGGCGTAAATGGGCAAGACGGAGTGGAACTTGCATGGCATTTAATAGAGATACGATGCACCCAGAGGGCACAAGGAGCTTCGCCACGCCTGTGGCATTCAAACCCAAGAGTTGTTCCGTTACACGGCGAACCTCCTTACAAACCGCACAAGTTCAAACTCCAGAAGGGTAGCCAAATGGGCAAGCGCAAGGGAAGAAGGAGGAACAAGGAAGAAGAAGAAGAGAGATCCTGGGCAAGAGAAGACGAAGAGAGAGCTAATGGGCAAGATACGGGGGATCTGGGTGAATCTCGCTAAATCCGGAAAGGATGCGCGCTGATACCGAATCTCACCAAATCCGGAGGGGATCATCCCGAATCCCTCTGGGCAAGGAAACACGCTGCTCAGCAAGGAAACCCTAAGGATTTCCAGCCCATGGGCCATAACCATCGCAGATCTCTCTCTCGGTCTATATATATGGATGAAGGCGCGACTTGTGCGTCACTTCACTCTCTCCTCGCCCGTTTTATCATCTTCGCATTATCAAATCATCAGCATCACCACATACATTAAGTCCTTTCGAGGCAAACACTTTTATTCGCTTTGTCGTATGTTTTGCCGGCGGCACTTTGGGCTTGCCGTTTATTTCATTCAAGTAATAGTAAGTTGTTTCCGTTTAATTATGGTTTCGATTAAGTGTTGCATGTTTGTTTATTTTATGTCTAGATAAGTCTTTATTCTAGTTTGGGCGTGACTAAGTGGAGCATGATTAATATAACACGAGAGGTCTAAGTAGGGCATTACGATCTACATGCGTGTGTTCCCGAAGCACTAGGTCCTGGGCATTATATAACTTAACCAACTCGTTGTGTTAGTTGCAAATAACATCGTGGGTAAGGAAGGGTTGCAAGTAATAATTGGGTTAAGGTGTCGGGTGTCCCGCACCCCAAATAGTACGACCGTGTGGGCGAGTCGAGTAGTCCTAGCAAACGCCTTTGCCAATACCGGTCCGTTTAGATCATAACGCGCTCAGTAGGCTGCATGTACCGAGGTGTCCTCGCACGTGGGCATTACGGGTTAGATAGTTTGCATAGGGTGTCCCTCGCCTTCTTTACACGTAAAGGATAGACTTGGAGGGTGCGTCGTGGGCGTGACGCGCGACAACGGGTCACGACGTATGTCTCTTATAACCGTTGATGCATGTCATGTAGTGAAAACCTTTGCACCTAGGACCGAGTGTTAATCGCCTTCACGGTTGTTGCCCAAGCCGCACTCGCCTTATTATTTGATATTCCTTTGAGTTTGTTTCGTGTTGCTTTAGCCATACCTATAGTGATCAAGATAATTACACCACCCTCATCCTTTTAAGTGACATTGTGACATCGAGATTGCCACACCAACTCCTCGTGGATCGACCCTATACTTATCGGCTACGACTGTGATGGGCAATAGGTTATAAATTTATTTTGGACGCTAAACGACAGCTGTCGTGCATCTCATTCCGGCACCTATAGATCCCGTCTACGGCATCGATCACAAGCACGGTAGAACGCTTGGGCGTCTTTGAACAATGATGGCCAAGAGAATCGATTGAGGACCTTGAACGCAGTCTTTGTCCGCGAAATGCCCTCCATAATTACCATTATGGCATCTTTCCAACACTTGGAATTGCTCTTCCTCAGGCACACATCGACGGATCACATCATCCTTCCCGAATTTGAACAGATATGGCTCGTCCCAGAAATATTGCCTGCACAAGGTTAGAAAACGCTTCCTTCCCTGAAAGGTTAGACCAAGTCTCATCTCCCCACAAGCAAGATAATTCACAATGTCAGCGAACCACGGGGAAGATGAGACCGCAAAAGCATTTTCATAAGGAAAATCATTAGCAACAGTCTCATGCAAAAGTTTAACACTCGGGGATTGAAGACGAGACAAATGATCAGCCACACAATTCTCACACCCTTTCCTATCCTTAATCTCTAAATCGAATTCTTGAAGGAGAAGAACCCAACGGATTAACCTAGGCTTGGCTTGAGGTTTGGTTAACAAGTACCTTAAAGCTGCATGGTCACTATGAACAATCACTTTAGAACCTATGATATAAGAGCGAAATTTTTCTAAAGCAAAAACCACAGCTAACATTTCTTTTTCAGTGGTCGTGTAATTCACCTGCGCATGATTCAAGGTAGAACTAGCATAGTAAATTACACGGAGCATCTTATCCACACGTTGCCCTAAAACAGCCCCTACAGTATGATTGCTAGCATCACACATAATCTCAAAGTGTTCATTCCAGTTCGGGGCTACAACCACGGGGGCACTAGTCAACTTCTCTTTCAACACAGAGAAAGCATGCATACAATCATGATCAAACACAAACGGCACGTCTTGGGCAAGCAAACGACACAAGGGTTGAGAGATTTTTGAAAAATCCTTAATAAACCTACGGTAGAATCCCGCATGCCCTAAGAAACTCCTAATCCCATTAACGTCAACAGGTGGGGGTAATTTCCCTATAACATCAATTTTGGCTCTATCCACCTCAATCCCATCAAGAGAAACCAAGTGCCCGAGAACTATACCGCTCTTAACCATGAAATGACTCTTTTCCCAACTTAAAGTCAAATGACTCTTGACATATCTATTAAGCACATGATCAATTTTAGCCAAGTCATCAAACGAGGAACCGAAATGTAAAAGTCATCCATAAATACCTCCATGAAGTCGCCGATCATTTCGAGAAGATGGACATCATGCACCGTTGGAAGGTTCCAGTATTGCAAAGACCAAACGGCATACGGCGGTAAGCAAATGTCCCATGCGGCTCGTGAACGCCGCCTCGATTGGTCTTTAGGAGCTATGGCAACTCGATAATAACCGACAACCCGTCAAGAAAATAATAAAATCGTGACCGCTAACCTATCAAGCATTTGATCAATGAAGGGTAGAGGAAGTGATCCTTTTGGTGGCGGCATTCGCTTCCTGTAGTCAATGCACACGCGCCATCCCATGGTGGCTCGGACCGCACCAACTCCCTCGCTATTTTCGAGAATGAAATGCCTCCTTCTTCGCACTACATGCACGGGGCTCACCCATTCACTATCGGCGACTGAAAAGATGAGGCCTTCACCTAGGAGTTTGTAGATCTCCTTCTTCACCACATCAGAAATCACAGGGTTCAACCTCCTTTGTCCGTCTCTCGTTGGGCGAGCTTCTTCCAAGGTGATGCGATGCATACATGTGGCGGGTTAATGCCACGGATATCGCCCAAACTCCACCAAGGCAAGCTTGTTCCTCTTCAAAACACCAATCAACGATCTTCCTCATACCGAGCCAACGTCGAGGAGATGATCACCGGCTCGCTCTCCTTCCTCTAGAACACATACTTCAAATCGTTGGAAGCTCGAGTTCAACAGATGGCTCGGGAAGCTTGCCACCACGTACTTCTTGCTCGTCGGCCGATCCCATGAAGACCTCTTCAACTGTGTGCCTGCAAAAATACATTCTCGACCAAGGGCTCAATAGTATCGACAAAAGCACAATCATCAATATAATGAGCAGTAGGGGCATTAAGGCTATCTCTCACAGAAAATGTAACCGTGGTCCCTAAAACAGTCATCTTAATAAGACCACTCTTAACATCTATCATGGTATTAGTGGTGGCCATAAACGGTCTACCGAGGAGAACAGTGTGAGACCTACCATCCTCCCGTACATCCCCAACTTCCAAGACCACAAAATCCATCAAAATAATCAGACCCCCCACATTAACCATAACATTTTCCACTACCCCCTTGGGGTATCTCATAGATCTATCAGCTAATTGAAGGGTCATGCCAGTGGGTTTCAACTCCTTAAGACCTAATTCTTGAAAGATAGAATAAGGCATCAAATTAATTCCCGCCCCCAAATCAAGCATACCTAAGGCCTCTTTCCCACTCCCCATAGTAATCTTAATGATAAAGCTACCTGGATCGCGAAGCTTGGGTGGAAGGAAGTTGCATGATTGAATTCGCCGCCTGGAGACGACCACATTGGCAATGTCTCCCGGCCTCTTCTTGAGGTGAGCTCCTTAAAGAATTTCACATAGGCGGGGACAGCCGGATGACGTCCAAACAGAGGCAGTTGACGTGTACTGAGACAAAGAACTTGTAGAAATCATCAACTGTTGGTCCCGCTTGGCATTCGTCAACCGATGGGGATAAGGGACCCGGGGCTTGAACGATGTCTTTGTAGATTGCCCCGGCGGAACATACGGATTGGCTGCTTTGTGCAACTCACTCTCATCTTTCTTCTCAGGAACCTCTTCTTCAACATGAGGTTGCTCAACATCGACAGTGGGTGCCTGTGAAGGAACTGGAGTCGGCATAGTCACCATGTTATCGATTTCCTTCCCACTTCGGAGCACTGTCACGGCATGAGCTTGATGAGCTTGCCCGGGCAACTTGTTCCTTTCACTCTGCTGCCTCATCTCATTAAGAGAAGTGGCAATCTGACCCATAGTTTTCTCAAGACGCCTCATCGTCGCCTCCGTACTGTCATTCCTCTGATTATTCTTAGCGATGTAGGCGTCGAGAGAATCATCAGCAGGCGTCCACTGAGATTGCGGGGGCCACGTGGAAACTGTTGAGGCGGTGGAGACTGCGATGGTATTGCTTCGCGCGGCGGTTGCTAGGTACCGCTGGTGGCGGTGGTGGCTGGCCGGTAAGGATATTGTGGAAACGACGGCTGTCGATATGATCGCCGCGGATATTAATACCGCCGCCATACGCTCGCCGCTTCGACGGATATCGCTGAGCGGTATCTTCGCGCGCGGTACTACTGCGAGGAGGCGTCGAGTTCGTGTGTTTGAACCCGAACCCTGACCTTGGTTCTCGATTCTTCCATCTGTAGTCAGATCGCGGTGGTTTTGCTCATAGGTCGGCCTCGCTCATAAGGTTGTCGAGGCTGAAAACCTTGCATAGCATAAGCCTCTACTCCGCCTTCATAGACGGGCGCTCCCATATTAGGACAAATATCCGATATATGTCCCATTTCCATGCAAATCCCACAAGGATGCATCGAGAAATCTTGAGGGGGTGCGCCGAACTCCTGCGAAGGAGCAATAACTCTGGGGTGGTAAAGGGAACTCACCGCTTCATCTTCATCTCGTTCATCTCTCTCATGAGTCGCGCCATCTGCGCTCGTCAAATCCGATCCCGCCTCCAATGAGTTGACGTAAGATCGCGCATTAGACGCCTTTTGGAGGGAATTGCTCGCCATGACGTCAAAGATCTCGTCAAGAGCCTCGGCTGTGATATGAGCTATGTTGCCCCCTGCTGCGTCGTCAGCCTTTTCCTGATCGGATTTCAGGATCCCGTCATAGAAGAATTGGCACAAAAGAACCAACGGGAAGAAGTGATGTGGGCATCGCCTTTGAAGCTCTTTGAATCTTTCTCTCGCTTCATGGAACGGCTCATCTAGATCCTGCTTGAACGTCATAATTTTTGATCGAAGATCCTTGGTCTTCTGCTGCGGATAGAACCTCAACATGAATTGTTCCACCACAGAGTTCCAATTTGTCAGAGAGTCGGCGGGAAAGCTCATAAGCCAAGACTTGGCTTTATCCTTCAGAGAATAGGAAAAACAACGCATCTTCAACTGTTCTTCGTTCAGGCCCAACAGAGGGAATGACTGCACCACTTGATTATATTCTCTGATAAAACTTAGGGCATCCTCATTTGCCATGCCATGAAAAGTGGGAATGAGGTTGAAATGATTTGGCTTCAACTCATACCCACGTGCCGCGGGGCACAACACGATTGGATTAGTAGTCTCCCCTATCTTAGGGCGAAAGTAATCCCCATCGGCGAGGGCGCGCTCCTCATGATTGTTGTTCACTCGGTCACCCATGATCCCTGAGGAATTCTTCAAACAAAAGATTCTCGACGGTAGTAAATCCCCTTTCAAGTGTGAGAGAACTGTCCTCACAGAAGCTATCACAATCGGAGTGATCAAAGTCTGCCACACTAGGCAGTCACGGTTTCCTCGGCTTGCGAGTATACTTCAACGGGGATGCCAATCCAGGAGTTAGGCTTCGGCGTCCCTGCATACACAACACTCAACAAACGAGATCAAACGCAACTGCGGTACAAAATAAGAAAGGCAATGAGAAGAATAAAAACGAAAAACATGCAACATTAATAAACGCCAAAAGTTTTCCCCGGCAACGGCGCCAAAATTTGTTTCGATCAAAAGTATACTCTTAATTGACTCCTAATTGAATGAGGAATTATAGTAGGGAAAGTTAACCCTAGTCGTCTCTCAAGGAAAACTTAACAGGGCGTTACTAAGTTGCCACACGAAAACAAATAAATTCCTAAACATTCTAAACTCAAAAGGGGGTTGATAGATTACCTAGGCAAGAAATTATTAAAGAAGGAAAGACGAATTAACTAGGCGGAAATTGACAAAGCAGATAAATTATCTAGGCAAGAATTAAACCCTAAATCGAAGAACATGGAATCGAAATTGTAAACCCTAGACATGAATCGAAAAGATTAAACGGAAGACAAGATTACTTAGACGAAAATCAAAATTAATCTTAACCCAACGTAGAAATCAATAACAATCAAATACGAAAAGATTAAACGGAATAAAGCAATAGAAGAAACTTACGAATCAAACGAACGATGGAATTGATAATCAAACTTCAAAGTACGAATCCAATAATCCTTACAATAATTCTTGAATCAAATCCAAAGACAAGAGAAGGAATAAATACTGAACTAAGAACCAGAGAAAAATTCTCGTCTGGAAGCTCTCGAACCAAAAAGACGGAAAACTAAAAATAATGAAAGTGAACGTAGGGTTACAGCGTTTGAAAACGTATATATAGCGGCCCAAATTAACGCGCAGCGTCGGACGCGAGCCCAGCGCCGGACGCGTGCGCTCAGAAAACAGCGGTAGCCCAATGTCGGACTCGAGCAGCGCGGACGCGAAGTCTCGGATGGGCAAGCCAGCGCCGGATGCAAGGAGGCGCCGGATACGTCGAGCTACTGGATGAATTCTCTTATTAGCACAGCGCCGGACGCAGGCGAACGCCGGACGCGGGGGTCTTCGGTTTCAGCTCCCAGCGCCGGACGCGGGCGCTCTCGGGACGATACGTGCAAAGGGCGTCCAGCGCCGGACTCACGCCAAACGCCGGACGCGAGAGCTCATTGGAGCGTACCAAGCGTCGGACGCACATCAGGCGCCGGACGCGGCTCTTCACTTCGACGCAGGCGACGCATTGCGCACCCAGCGCCGGCTACGCCGAGTCCGGCGCTTGGGTGCGCTCTTCAAGCAAGAAATATTCAACGCAATCATTTCCCTACACAACACCCAAACGAATATGATTCCAACAAAAGATATTCTAATATGACCAAAAAGGAATCAATACGTCGAAAACAAACAAAGAAAAACAAAACAAAAACATGCAAAACAGCAGTCTTAGGTGTAAGCTATTTACTTTAAACTTTTTTTCCTTAAAAGAAAATTTATAAATTAAAACGATATCTTTTTGATCGAAAAGTTATTGTTTTGAATGTCATCCGTTAGCTTCGATTCCGTAGAAATTCAATTTGCAGAAGAAAAAAAATTAGACAAATCAAAACTTGAGGTATATAAATAAAAACAAATGGTGTGTAAAATTAGAAAACATCCAAAGTTTGTATATTGACAGGCTATTATCCCTTAATAAATACGTAAAAAAACAAGATCAAGGAATATTGAAATCATACAAGATCATAAGGTAGTTTTATTAAAAGTTGAACACAATATAACGATGGAGAGTTCGAGTTTTTTGTTGGTTGTGGCTTAGTTTTGCACATTTTTCCACCGTTTTATAGTAGCTTAAAAAAAATACAAGTTTTGATGAAAAAATCTATATAAATACTTGCGAGTTTCAAAATTATTTATGATTTCTTATAATTATTAATTTGGTATATATACTGTTATTGTTAACTTTAAGTTTTTCGAGCTTTATATAATATTTGTTAATGATCGATGTTCTAAAATTATAGTAAATTTTCTATGATTTTGTATGTTAAATTTTAGACTATGGGTATGAAAAATGAGAAAAATTAAGCTGATGTATAATATTAGGCTCTATTTATAGAAAAAAAAAAAAGAGATAAACTTTGATATAATATTTATTTTTTAATATATAATTATCATAAATTTAAATTCTACAGTAATAAAATTTTATTGGGCCAATTATATATGGACACTTGTCAACAATGTGGGTGATGATTTTTCCTCAAACTTGGTTCGGTCCACCAATTAGTATTGTGAACTTTTTTGCTTTTCTTTTTCTGATATTGTTTGTCTTCTAGTAAAAAAAAAATCATGAAAATATCATGGATGGAAATAGCCTTATCTTTCACATATATTCTATCAATAACTCTGTAAAATTTTGCGCATCTATTTGTAGTTTTTTTAAAGATCATATTCCAATTCATGTATCTTATATGTAATTTTCGTTTTCTTATTGAGTTTGTATCTTATTTTAATTATATGTAATTTTTTTATAATTATGAATTTAAAGTATAATTTTTTAAATATTTTTATTTATATATGTGTAATATAATAGATTTACTTTTAGATAATAAGTAGTTAAAAATAAAGTAAAAATAAAAATGTTTTAGATTTGATTGATGTCATTGATGGAGTATGAAAATGATAAAATTGAATTGAACTGTGGATTATATAGGTGGAAGAGAAAGAAATGAATATTATATTAAAAAATTGGACTGTGATAGATTATGAATAAGAATAGTCTTATGGCACGATCAAGTAAATCAGGAAGAATCAATCATGACAAAAGAAAAGCTAAAAGCAAAAAAAATAAAAAATGGTCTTTCTCTCTACCATTATAAGTTAACGACATAATTTGAATCTTAAACTATTTCCATTAAGATCCAACTTTTCATTTGAAGCAAATTAGTCCTTCCTCCCAAATTTTGCATATCTAATGTTCGTTGATTTATTTTATTTGTAATTTTGAACGTTGAAAATATTTGTTGTTTCTCAAGTTTATATACATGGCTTTTCAGAATCAATCATCTCTCTCTCTTGAAATTTATTCTCTTTGTTTGGGCTATTTATTTTTTCTGAGATAGTAATTGCAAATTACATCTGGTGATATAATATATTTTCTCTGTCCACCAAAAGTTTACATTTTCCTCCGTTCGATATCTTTTTATACTTATAATGTGGGATCCCTTCTTCATTCGTTACAATTTATTAAAATTTGTGCCGCCAAAAAAATATACCAAAAACAATACAAGTTTTTGGTGAATTGAGGGACAAAATATTTTTTATTAAATAGATTGAGGGTAGTATAAAATAAAAGGAAAAGACAAATATTACTCAATGTTTATTGCAAGCCATGCATATTACTATGCCTTCGGTACACCTGATATGAATACTCTCAACTATAATAAGCATCAGTAACATATAAACTATACTTTTTAGTTATAGGAAAGTTTGACAGTAAAGTGGACCTTATTATGTACGTGTTTTGGCCTAATAGTATAGTGATTAATATAAGGGGTTAAATGTCTCAGATTCGAATTCATCGTGACGCGGTATTTAAAATTTATGTATCAGTTGATAAAAAGTTGAAATTATTGTATAATCAAATAACATAAACACAATCAGATATACATAGCATACAAAAGATAATCATTATAAATAATACTCTCACCGTCAATCAAAAGCTTGCATTTAATTCATTTTCGTTCTATCTACCAAAAATTTGTATTTACCATTTTTTGAAACATCAACACAATACATGGCCCATCTTTTAATCTCATTATACATTGATCTATTTATTTATTGAGGGTGTTTGGCTAAGCTTATTTTAGAGAGCTTATAAGCTCCAAGTGCTTATAAGGTGTATGTCTCAAGTATATATAAGTTGTCAAAATATTTGGATAATTGAGTTTATAAGTTAAAGAAAGAATCATGAGTTAGAGAAAAAAAATCATAGTTACAGAGAGAAAATTGATGAGAGATAAAGTTGATAGGGTCTATGTAAAAGGTAACAAATCATAGCAATGTTATTTTGGTAAATTCATTGTTGTTTATAAGTTAATAAAAAAATAAGTTGAGGTTGAATAACTTATTTTTTAGTGAGCTTATAAGTTGTTGGAGCTTATTTTCACAACTTATAAGTTGTTTGGAGCTTATTTTGCCAAACACTTCGTAAGTGCTTATAAGTTCAGCCAAACATCTTAATTATCTCCACTTACTTTACACTAATTATATTTTATTATGTGACACCTAGAGATGGCAATGGATCCCGGACCCGATCCAAATCCGTGGATCCAGATCTATTTTTCAGGATCTGGATCCTAAAAAATTTGGAGCCAATGGATCTGGATCGGATCCTACCCTCATATTTCGGATCTGGATCTGAGATTTAGTTTTTGAAACCCAGATCCGACCGTAGATCCAACAATATATATATATATATATATATATATATATATTATTTAGCTATATGTTTCATTTCGTTCTTTGTGTAGTAAAAATATAAGCATTTTTCATCCTAACTAAATAAACAATATTGTTTTATTTATAGCTGTTTGAAATTTATATTCACTTATACTATAAGTTATATAGTAATATACATTTTTCTGCTAAGATAGAGTAATACTATTTATTTAGTATTATTCATACAGTACACGTGATTTGGTGTTTATTCAACCTTTCTAATTAATCATCTCAATTATTATATGCACCCTTCATTTGTTCCTTTAATATATGTTTACTTGAGTGATATAAACATCTTCCAATATAATGATAATTGTAGAAATTCTAAATAATTGTTATAGTATTATTGTGTATTTGGATTATTATGGTATTACTGTGAATTATAATTGATTTAGAATTTATTTTAGAAACGAAAATATATGGATCCGAGTCTAGACCCTAGACCCTGAGGATCTTATGGATCTGGATCTAATTTTTTTTGGACCCAATGGATCTGGACCGGATCCGGACCCAAGCAAAAAAAATTGGATCTGGATCTGGATCTGGACCTAGTCAGATCCGGTCCATTGCCATCTCTAGTGTCATCAAAAGTAGTGCAAGCTTTTGGTGGAAGGATGAAGTATATTATTTTGATTTATATATAAGCATGTGGAATTGATAAATAATATTTGATTTTCATGAAATAATGGCTAAAAACATTTGTAAAACAATTATATGATGCAATAATTTACATAAAAGGTTGAAACTTGCATTAGATCAAGAAGAAAATTCGTGCCACCAAAAGTAGTGCAAGTTTTTGGTAGACAGACGAAGTATATTATTTTGATTTATATATAAGCATATGGAATTGATAAATAATATTTGCAGATAAAAGCAAATTTTCATGAAATAATGGTTAAAAACAATTGTGAAACAATTATATGATTCGATAATTTACGTAAAAGTTGAAACTTGCATTAGATCAAGAAGGAAAATTTTACGTCACATAAACAGATTTATATAAGAATAAGATGATTATATAGTTATCTAAGTTAAGAATGTCAATTATAGCGCGAGCAAAAATGTCAAATTATAGCCAAGTCATCGCCTATTGGGACTATTATCACCAAATAGTACCAATGGGACCAACAAAATAGTTGGTCCTATTGGTACTATTTGGTAATAATAGTTCCAATAGGGCCAACACCTTGGCTATAATTTGACATTTTTATGTTCGTGACTATAATTTGACATTCCTTAACTTGGATGGCTATATAAGTGTATTTCCACTTTATATAACGTGTAGTGAAAAAATAACATTAAATATATTATTTTTGGAAGTTGATGATATATTGTATATAAACCTTGATGAAATGTATTGATCCAGATTTCTTAGGAATAACATGAATACATTTTAATTACCTTTTATTTTCAACTAACACACTATAATTATAAACATTGGCCGAAGAAAAAAAATGTAACTAACTTTTGATATGTATTAAAAATATGTTAATTTAAAGTTGAAATAACTAATGCCCAAATTCTTCTTTCAAGAAAAATATTATACACATGTCTTGTAGTGTGTACCCGAATAGGCTAATTAAGATTGTAATATACAAATATAAAAATATTAGAATTATAATTATAAGATAAATAAGTATCAAACAAAATAAATGAAATTGTTGTCTGAGCCCGCAGTCATTTGTAATTATTGGTAGGCCCAACACTAGTAAATGCAGAAGAGATGCACGGGAAATCTCGAAAATGGTTTTGGCGGCCCAATTATAAAATGTGGGTCGGGTTTCGGATTATGCATATAGAAAGGACGGGTCTGGGTTATAATATTCTTTACAACGGAAGTCTTTCCCTTTCGAATCACCGAAAATTTCCGACCAAATTTATGCCGTGAAAATCTATCCCTGCGTTTTTCAAGACATGGAGAAGGAAAGATTCAAGACTTTGGAGAAAGCAATTCGCCCTCAAAACTTGCTCAAAACTTTTAAATCTAATATGTTATGATCACACTAGTTGATCATGACCAAAAGTCATCCAATTCTTCAAGAACTTGAGATAGTGATATTGAAGAAGACAAACATTTGGAATTTATATTGCAGAGTAAAAGTTTTACAAAGGATAATATTTTTGATACTTCTATTTACAGCACTAACATCATTTATAGTAATCTTCTCGTCTAATAACAGTCATTTAACAACCTAACTATTCTTTCAACGGCTCAACCGATTCAGTTGTTAGTTATACCCGTTTCAACTGCTTCTTGACACGTGGCTTCTTCTCTGCGTTCTGGAATGCTGCGTTGGTTATGCGGTTATTCGTCCGTGACTTCTTACTGCATGCCTTCTATCTGTATCTGCATGTCTGTGCATGGTATAACACTGCCCCCTCCTTCAAACATGACTTGACCTCAAGTCATAAACAATGCAGGAAATTTGGATTCCATAGTCGAGAAATCCTCCCATGTGGCCTCTTCTTCCGGTAAATGTGACCATTGGACTAACACCTCCGCACACGGACTATTATTCTTGCGAACCAGTCTTCGAGCTAAAACCTTGATCGGAATAAGCAGAACCTTACCATCATCATCGAAGTCGGGTAATGAGGCCGTGACATTATTACTGGAATTAGTACCACGCTTGAGAAGACTAACATGAAAGACGGGGTGTAATTTGGAGGTAGGAGGTAAACGAAGTTCATATGCTGCAAGTCCCACTTTCCGTATAATCTGAAACGGCCCTGCATATCTCGGACTCAACTTCCAACATTTATGCAATCGTAGCGAGTGTTGTCGATATGGCTTCAATTTAAGATACACCCAGTCATTAACTTGAAATTCCCTGTGCTTCCGTCTTCTATCCGCGGTTGATTTCATACGATCTTGTGCCTTTTGTAATGTGTGTTTGAGATGCGCCTGTATGTCAAGTTTCTCCTGAATAGTAGCCTCGACGCCAATTACCTGTGGCTCAGTATATGATGATAGGGCCATTGGTGTGGGTTTATACCCATATAAGGCTTCAAACGGAGTCAATTGGATTGACGTATGATAACTCGTGTTATACCAGAATTCGGCTAAAGGCAGCCATGTAATCCACTTTTTCGGCTCTTGTCCACACATACAACGCAGGTACGTTTCCAGGCATTGATTCACCCGCTCGCTCTGCCCATCAGTTTGAGGGTGGTATACCGTACTGAGATGCTGCTTAACTCCGAGTGACACGAGCAATGACTTCCACAAGTGACTAGTAAAAATTCGATCACGATCGGATACGATACTTGCTGGTAAACCATGGAGTTTATAAATCGTATCAAGGAAGATAGTTGCACAATGCGATGCCGTATATGGATGTTGGAGGGCGACAAAATGCGCATACTTTGTGAATCTATCCACAATCACCCAAATAGAGTTCTTATTGGCCGACACAGGTAGCCCTTCGATGAAATCCATCGTAAGGTGTTGCCATGCTTGTTCTGGTAGAGGGAGCGGTTGTAGCAATCCCGGGGACCGTGTGGTCTCATGTTTGCTTAATTGGCATTGATGGCACTGCAGCACGTATGCTTGGACATCTTCACGTAATCTCGGCCATAAGAAAGTGGATCGAGTTCTTTGAAATGTGGCGTTGATACCCGAGTGCCCTCCATAATTAGAATCATGCATGTATGCAATGATCGTTGATCGTAAACCGCCTCCAGTACCCACATATAATTTTCCCTTAAATCGCAGCAATCCACTATTATAAGAAAATATGGATAAATCATAGGGTGTTACCGTGCACGATATAATTGCCTCCTGTGCTGTAGTGTCATCTTTGTAGCTGTTAATCAACTCCCCCGTCCATAATGGTGAGCAAACTGTAATAGCATGATATGTACCACAGACTTCGTCCCTTCGTGATAGAGCATCGGCCACTTTGTTGTCAACTCCACGTTTATACTCGATCTTATAATCGAACCCCAACAATTTCGTGAGATATTTATGCTGCATCGGGGTGGATAATTTCTGCTCCAATAAGTGCTTCAAACTTTGATGATCCGTTCGGATAATAAACTGATCGTGGAGTAAATACGCACACCACTTCTCGATTGCTAATAGAATAGCCAAAAATTCTTTCTCATATGTTGATAGACCTTTATTTTGAGGGCTAAAGCCTGGCTGATGAAGGCAATGGGATGATTATCTTGCATGAGAACTGCTCCAATCCCATTGTACGATGCGTCTGTTTCCAGCACGAAGGATTTGTTAAAATCCGGCAAGGCGAGAACTGGTGCTGTAGTCATAGCTTTCTTCAAAGTTTCGAATGCTATTTCTGCTTCTTTACACCACTTGAATCCTCCTTTCTTTGTGAGATTGTTGAGTGGTTTGGCAATGGCACCATAGTCACGGATGAACTTGCGGTAGTATCCTGTCAAACCAAGAAAGCCTCTTAGTGTCTTCAACGTTTTCGGTTTAGGCCAGTCCATCATGGCTTGGATTTTCTGTGGATCAGGTGCTACTCCGTTTTGACTAATGATATGCCCCAAATACTCAACATGCGTCTGCCCAAATACGCACTTTGAAGCTTTAGTGAACAGTTGGTTTTCAAGTAATACTATAAAGACTGCTTCCAAATGTTGGAGATGCTCGCCTTTCGATTTACTATATACCAATATGTCATCAAAAAAAACGAGTACGAACTGACCAAGGTATGGTTTGAAAACCGAGTTCATTAGTGCTTGAAACGTAGCCGGTGCGTTTGTAAGTCCGAATGGCATTACTTTGAACTCGTACAACCCACTGGATGTCACAAATGCCGTCTTGTGTATATCATCTTTATCCATGCGAATTTGATGATAACCTGCGCGAAGATCAATTTTTGAAAACACCGTTGCTCCTCCCAATTCATCAAGTAGGTCATCGATCAATGGTATTGGAAAATTATCTTTGATCGTGAGGGAGTTGAGATTCCTGTAGTCAATACAAAACCGCCAAGATCCATCTTTCTTTTTGACTAGGAGGACTGGGGAGGAGAAAGGACTTGTACTGGGTTGGATAATTCCATTCTGCAACATTTCTTGGACCGCCGACTTCGATCGCACCGACGATACGGGTACTTGTAGGCTCTCTGTTTGAATGGTGTAGCATCCAGTTTCAACATAATCTTGTGATTATGACTTCGTTGTGGCAGTAAATCCACTGGTGTGTCGAAGATTGACACATACTTGCTGATCAAAGGATTTATGTCTTCGTGAGAGTTGCTTGCTTGAATCACCTTTTCTGCACTTATCATACATAGGCAACCGAATAGAGCTCCTCTACCTTTTCTGATGGTTTTTTGATATTGCTTTGCCGAGATCATTCGCAATGATATCTCTGGTTTGACTCCTTGCAACATGATAATTTTGTCTCCTTTCTGAAAAGTTATGCTTTGATTGTTGAAATCGAATGTAATAGGTCCCATTTGCCTTAGTAGATCCACACCTACGACCATATCACATCCTCCCAGTTGTAGGATCCGTATTGGTGCACTGAATTTGCAGCTCCCCATCTCCCATTCTAGCTTGGGACATCGTGTGTCGCATTTGATTTGTCCTCCATACGCTACTGTCACCAATAGGGGATTTGTATATTCCAGCTCACAATTCATCTTTTTAGCCGCAGATTAAGTCCAAGAACCGTATGTGCTCCCAAGATCTACTAACACCGTAACTTCATGGCTGCCTACTTTGCCTCAATTCTTATTGTGTCTGCTGCCACCGACCGCAAGTGCACTTAACGAAATCAGAACTCCTCCTCTCTGCCTCAATCTCTTGGAGTATTAGTTCAGATTCTTCCTCTTCACCGCTGCATATGATCGTGAATAACTTTTTACATTTGTGACCCAGTTGATATGGCTCGTCGCAATTGAAGCATAGCCGTTTCTTCCTTCGATCTTCAATCTCCGCCGGTGATAGCTTCCTGAATGTACTTTGTTTTTGAGGGCCTTCGTTTACTGTCGCACTTGAGCTGTTCTCACTTAGCCTCTTCCAACTGTAGTCGTTTCCTTTACTAGTTTGTTTCGGACCTCTCCCCAACGCCACTAGCTGCAGTTCCTGTTTTTTAGCTAATTTGATGGCTTGCTCCAGCTTTTGGGGTTCGAACATTTCCACTACGCTTGATATTTCTTCTTTGAGACCGCCTACATAACACCGTATGAAGTAGTCTTCATCTAAGTTTCGATTACTTACTGCAATAAATGTCTTGAGTTCCTCGAATCTGCGAGTGTACGACGTTACATCTGTTACTTGCCGTAGATGGTTGAATTGAGAGATCAAACTCTTCCCTTTTACTTCAGCAAATCTGTCTATCACCATTTCAGTGAATCTTTTCCACGATAACCCCTCCATTCCTTCCACATATTCGAGGTACCAAAGGTCGGCTATACCTTCCATGTACATAGCAGCCGTAAAGACCTTCTCAGCTTCGTGCATGGGGTTTACTGCAAAATACTTACCACATTTTCTGATCCATTGCATAGGATTTTCTCCATGGAATTTTGGAAATTCGAGTTTTGGCATGCGGTAGTGTAGGGAATTTGAGTGAGTTGTGTTATCTCTACCCTTACTTTGACTTGTTTCTCCTCTCTTCTCTCCCGATTCACCAGTACCATCATTTCCACTTTCTTGCTCGTTATCCCCCTTCGATCGTGCTTCTTTCCTCATTTCTTCAAACTGTGTCTGCATCATTGTGATCATCGATTCTTGTTGCTGTTGGATTTTCATCATCTGAGCTTCGATGTTTGATACTCTTGCTTCCATTCTCGTCTTCCTGGGCATGAATTTCTTCTTCGGCAGTTGCGTGGTTTCTTGCTCTGATACCACTTGTTATGATCACACTAGTTGATCATGACCAAAAGTCATCCAATTCTTCAAGAACTTGAGATAGTGATTTTGAAGAAGACAAACATTTGGAATTTATATTGCAGAGTAAAAGTTTTACAAAGGATAATATTTTTGATACTTCTATTTACAGCACTAACATCATTTATAGTAATCTTCTCGTCTAATAACAGTCATTTAACAACCTAACTGATCTTTCAACGGCTCAACCGATTCAGTTGTTAGTTATACCCGTTTCAACTGCTTCTTGACACGTGGCTTCTTCTCTGCGTTCTGGAATGCTGCGTTGGTTATGCGGTTATTCGTCCGTGACTTCTTACTGCATGCCTTCTATCTGTATCTGCATGTCTGTGCATGGTATAACATAATATTGTTACTGCTACCGGTGATGATAATTTAAAGGAAATCTTTCGTCAAATCAAAGCCTCCAAAAAAACTGTAAGCTAATTATTCCCCTATATATGCATATATATGTATCCTATTCGTTGGATGAGAGAGACTCTTGAACTGATTTATTCTCCGAAAACTCTGATTTGCAGACAGTTATCAACTACGGTGCGTCATGGTATGTCCAATTTTTCGATTATTTAGATGTATGTTTCTGATTCACACTCCTTGTTCGCATTCTAAATGAAACGTGATCTGAAATGAGCGTCGAGGTTCTGTTAGCGTAGACGTCACTTAAGTGTTCGATGAAATGCTTGAAAGATGAGCTTTACTCAAGTGTTCGAGGAAATGCTATGAAATTTAACTGTTCGATGAAATGCTATGAAATTTAACTGTTCGATGAAATGCTTAAAAGATGAAATTTACTTAACTGTTCGATGAAATGCTTGAAAGATGAAATTGACACTAGTGTTCAATGAAATTCTTGAAAGATTAAATTTACTTAACTGTTCGATGAAATGCTTGGAAGATGAAATATACGCTAGCGTTCGATGAAACTCAATTGTTCGATGAAATGCTTGAAATATGAAATTTTCCCGCTATTAAACTTTCTACCTTGTACCACTATTAAAATGATGTAATTTTAGTAATTTAGAGTTAATAAGAAATCAGGATCATCAGCTTTCCTGATCAACGATTGATTTTTTATTGTCAAGTGTCGTGTTTGCAGTCAGATCCTTCCTGCATTTTGCGAACTGAGCACCAAGTTTTCGAAGCTATCTTTTGTTTATGCTGATATTGATGAATCTCCAGAGACGACTCAGCACATACGGTACACGCCCACATTTCATTTCTACAGAGACGGCGAAAGGGTAGATTAGATGTTTGGGGCCGGAGAGGAGCGTCTACATGATCGCCTCTGACTGCACTCTTGAAAAAGATATGTGCAGAGATCTTTTATCTGTTAGTAGACTCATCCTTTTTTTCACATTATATGATTCAATAGATTGTTGATGATTGCCCATGATCGAGCATTTCTTGATTCTCGTATCACAACTGGAAATGTAAGGTTTCATAAATTCATGTTCAATCTTGTTAGTTTGATTCAACTCTTTCTTCCCAAGGAGTTGGAATTTGTAAGCAATGTTGCCACTTCCATCAATTTGAAATCTCATACAACGCAACAGAACATGTAGATTTTTTTTTATTAAAAACCATAAGTGGTACAATACTAAAATTAGAATATAAATAGAATGATTTATAAAAATTACATGACAATAAAACTTAATTTCAAGTGTTTTGTCAATCAAAATTAAGACTTTCGAAAGTAAGAACTAATACTATACAAAAGATAGCAAATAGTCACTATGAAACTAATAACTTAATATGTCAAAATCCTTGGACTTTCCTTGTCTCGAGCACCGACTGTGCTCGAGATATTAAAAAAAATTGGTTATCTAATTAATAGAATTTGGTTCAAAGTTTTTGGGAGAATAAAAAATAGTTGTTGGATATAGAGTATATTTGCTCGTTGTTACAACTCGATGATTGAATTAGTGTCATTGATGGGATATGAAAGTGATAAATTTAGTTAGATTTTGGGAGGGGGGTGTATATAATTAATTCCACCATAATGTTAATGTATTTCATCAAGTTTTACATAGCAAGTATAATTCTGATTAGAATACGACGTCGTTTCACAACTACTGCTTTATAGTTGATAGTTGATACGATATAAAAGAAAATTTGCAGCTTTGTCATCTACTTCACTTATTAGCAAAGAAAATAAAAAGTTAAAATAAATAAATATTTTTACAAAAATGTCATCGTCGCCGATGGAGGTGGATGCGCAGCTCCCAAACGGCAACTCCATCGCTGTGGCCGCCGCCGCGGCGCCGCCGCTGTCTAAATTCGGGAAGCTAGCGGAGTCCCTCAAACTGGAGCATCAGTTGCTCCGCGTGATATTCGAACATTACAAAAAGACGATCCGCTCCAACCACCGCGCTGTCGAGAAAGAGGTTTCCGCCGTTATTTCCGGAGTCTCCGATGCCGCCGACTCTGACCTGTCTCGAGATGAAGCCGTTGATCAACTCAGTTCTCTCGTCTCCCGACTGCAGGGCCTGAAAAGAAAAGTATATTCTTCTGAATTTATGCGTGATTGATAATGCGTGATTCGTGTTTCTAAACTCTTAAAAAACTCATTTTCTAATTAGGTTGCATTTATGGAATTTGTGGATTGATATATGTTAGATCCAGAGCTAATCTTGTTTCTATGGAATGCAATGCCGATGCTCGACGTAGCATACACAGTCAGCATAAAGAAGAAAACGTTGAATGCTCCCAGGCAGCTCAACTTGAAGAGTATGTGAAGAAAGATCTAGATAGTGTTGTTGTCAATATTTGATTGTTACAAGTGTTGATATATTATTGTGTTCGTACACTCTTGGTATATTCCCTTTATTCTGGTATCTAGGTTAGATGTCTAGGCTGCTATATATAGCAAGCTCTTTCCTTCACAGCCGTAATGTAACAGTTAGATATATCAATGAAAATGGGTATATTTTAGTATTGAGTTGATTTTCTACAAGGGCTTTGAATGTAAAAACACACTATGGACCTCACTTTTGGCTTTGAGAAGATAAATCCAGACATACCTACTCGAATGATCAATGAAACTAACATAATAGGAGAAACCGTTAGAACTTGTAATAGGAGCAGGCCCCCATAGATCACTGTGAATGAGATCTAAAGGAGAAAGATGTTTTGAAGTGGATTCAGTGTATGGCAATCTATGCATCTTAGCAAAAACACAAGGTTGACATAAACTAGAACTTTTCATTTCATTGAAGGGTAAATTACAGGAAAGTAAGGCTTTCTTAACAATATCAGAGGTACAATGACCTAATCTATTGTGCCAAACATCTAAACTAATAGGAGAAGTAGATTGAGAGAGAGCTACAGTGGGCTGCAAGACTGCAGTAGCCACCAGTGGCCTTTGATTGAAAGCTGAAAAATGGTGGGAAGCTTGGCTACTTGAAGGTGAAGGATGAGAGTTGTGGAGAGTGAATTGATATAGACCTCCTTTAAGGGAACCTTTGAGGAGAGTAGCCTTGGTGACCTGGTCCTTCACAACACAAAAAGTGGGGTGAAACTCAAAAAATACATTATTATCTCTAGCAAACTGAGACACACTTAGTAAGTTTTTGGTGATGTGAGGAACGTGTAAGAGATTGTGAAGGATGAAAGGCTTTGTGGAAGAAGGCGTGGTTAAGATTCTTTTACCTATGTGAGCGATATCAACACCATGACCATTTCCCATTTGAAGTTTAGAAACACCTTGATACTCAGATGCTGATGAGAGATTAGATAAATCATGTAACACATGATTTGTGGCGCCTGAGTCAGGGTACCAAGCGTTCTCGTTGTTATAATCAGAGGCAGCATATTGGGAAATACCTGAATTGGTGTATGGAGTTACAGAGGAGATATGAGCCACATGAGCTCCAGGAGTGAACTGAAAACGATTTCCAGATTGAAAACATTGTGTAGATGGCTGTTGTTGTTGACTTTGCTGCTTTGGCACAAAAGATTGATCAAATCTATGCCAGCATCTATCAGCTGTATGGCCAGGTATGAAACACACTTGACATGTGGGCTTGTTTCCAGGATTGAGCCCTCTACCACGGCCACCAGTAAAACCTCCACGATATCCACCTCTGCCCCCTCCTCGGGGTCCATTGAAAAATCCTCTGCCTCTGTAATTCTGTGCAGCTCCTCTCCGTGTGTTAGTTTGCGCCATATAATTGAGAGATGGTTGAGATCCATCTGAGTTGAGAGGAGCAGACTTGGTGGATTCCAATCTGTTCTCAAAGCTAAGCAACAGAGAATGTATATCCATGGTTGTCCAGGATTCCATTTTAGAACTCACAGTTACCATTACTGCATCATATTCACTCCCTAAACCATTTAAGATATGCATAATCTGGTCTTCATCAGATACATGGTGTCCAACAGAATTAAGCAAATCTCAACAAGTTTTAACCTTGGACAAATACTCAGTCATGCTCATACTATCCTTCTTGAGAGTTTGCAATTGAAGCTTATATTGCATTACCTTTGCTCTAGATTGACTAGAGAAATTTGTTACAAGAGCATGCCATATAGAAGCTGATGTGGTGAGCCCAACAACCATAATCATCACTGCCTCAGTCAAGGAAGACTGAATCCAAGCCGACAGAATCTGATCTTGCCTCTCCCATGTAGTATAATCTGGATTTATTGACCTGCGTGTAGTAGCTCCTTCTTTTTCTTCGATCCACATCGGTGGTGGTTGAGTGAAGCCCGTGAGATATCCTTCGAGGCCATAACCTCTAACTGTTGCCAGGATTTGCTGTCTCCAAATAAGAAAATTTGTATCTTTCAATTTTGTAGGTGTCGGTAGATTTTGAAGAAAAATTACTGAGTTCTACTAGATGAGCTCGATCCACCAATGGCAGATCCCGTTTGTGATTCTGCCATGATAACAAAGGGAAAATTGTATCAAGAGACAGGTAGGGATCTACCTGCTCTGATACCATGAAAGAAAAGCTCGAAGAAGAGATAAGCTCACAAAATAAAGACCCATTTTCATTGATATATCTAACTGTTACATTACGGCTGTGAAGGAAAGAGCTTGCTATATATAGCAGCCTAGACATCTAACCTAGATACCAGAATAAAGGGAATATACCAAGAGTGTACAAACACAATAATATATCAACACTTGTAACAATCAAATATTGACAGCAACACTATCTAGATCTTTCTTCACATACTCTTCAAGTTGAGCTGCCTGGGAGCATTCAACGTTTTCTTCTTTATGCTGACTGTGTATGTCACGTCGAGCATCAGCATCGCATTCCATAGAAACAAGATTAGCTCTGGATCTAACAATATATAAACAGAAAAGAAGCGTTGGTTATTGAGATGAAGAAAGGGATAATACAGTGATTGAAAGATAATTCTTCAGTTCTAGGAATGTACGTATTGTTGAAACAAATTGAATATCAATTTTAGTTTCTTGATTAAGGAACATATTTCTGGAGTCTTTGGTGGCTTGAAATTGCCATTCCATAGGTTAATAATATATACATCCGTAATAAAAACCATTAACTTCTAGTCATGATAGTTGAGAGTCGGTGACACTTGTGAATTGAGTAATGTTGATTCACTTTGGCAATTAAGCCGTTTATATGAGTTACTGGTTGATGAGTCAGTTGGAAGAGGGAAGCCGGACAGAGCACCTACAGGCACAAAAATGTCGGACTCGGCTGGAACATCTAGAATCTGCAGAACTGGAAAATTTGTCGGAGTGGAATAGCACCAAGCTGAAGAGGATACTTGTTGACTACATGCTGCGGATGTCATATTACAACACGGCTGTAAAGCTTGCAGAGAGCAGCAAAATTCAGGTGATTTTCATTTTTCACCATCTCGCGTTATCCTTGAGGTGCTTGACATATACCATTGTTTGCTCTAAATAGGATAAATAACTTAGTTGCCTTCTCTGCCAACTTTCTTTTACTGACTAGGTTCCATTTCTTACCTTTCATTGATCGTGGAGAGATGAGAGACTATTTATGCTCTGGCACCGGGTGCCGGCTAAGATGCATCTAAATTTTAAATAAGAAAATAGAAATTTTGGCATATTATGAAAATTTGGCTTTGATAACTTGTTTAGATAGGTAAAGAAGAAGATGCTATTGCTTTCTCCAACTTAGGTTAATTTTTTTGTTACCTTACCTTTGGTCAACTTATTTTTCTGATTGGTTTCCATTTCTTACCTTTCATTGATCGTGGGGGAGGAGATATTTTTATGCTCTGGCACCTGGTGCTGGCAAAGAAGCATCTAAATGTAAATAATAAAATATAAGTTTTGGCATTTCATGACGATTTGGCTTTGATAACTTATTTAGATAGGTAAAAAAGAAGACGGCGTTTGTGAGTTTTGTCCAGTTATTTCCTTGATGGTCCTTGACTCGTTCTCATTATACTGCTTCTGCATGTAATTGCTCTAATTCACACGGCACAAAGACATCCAGATGGTTTGTTTCTATCTTTGCAGGATCTTGTTGATATAGATGTGTTTCTTGAAGCTAAAAAAGTTATTGATGCACTTCAAAAGAAGGAGTTTGGCCCTGCTCTGGCCTGGTGTGCTGACAACAAGTCTAGGTTAAAGAAGTCAAAGGTAACTTATATTTTACCTGTCTTCTCCGCCTTCTTTCTTTTCTTATAGTAGAATAAAATGTCTTGTTCGGAAGGGATGTATTATTTCTCCAAATATCTGGCAAAACGAATCACATTGTCATGTTGACCTAAAAAAATTGAATAAGTTATTGGTGAACTAAATGCTTTTCTCTTCTATGCTGATGTATATATACAACTATACAAGTATGATCTACAAGTTATGGGGGGATTAGAATGCTGTTGGAAGCAATTGAATTTTCAGAGCTAGCAATTGATATTTTTCAAAATCTGAAAGATAGGTCATTTATGGTTGTCTAACTGCATAACTTACCCAATTGTTTTACAATCAAAATGTAAAAAGAGTTTTCTTATTTTTGGTTGAAATATAAATTTAGGTAAACTGCATTATATGTCTTATTGTTTGTGTTTGTGCAATCATCTTTGATAATCAACTTGACGTCTCTGTCTGGATGCTGAAAATTGAGAAACAATACAATTTTAATACTCAAACCTCCTAGTATAGTCCTACAATGATGGTCTATTGTCCTTGTAAACAAAATGAGTGCTCAATGTGTTCATCTTCAGATTGGTTTCGAGCACCCATTGGAGCTAAAGGAGTTGCTATTTTTAAACAAGTAAAAGAAGAAGAATAGGTAAAAGAAACAAAACAAAACAAAACAAAACAAAAAAAGCAATAATGACCAGATAAATTTGAAGAAATAGACCTTCTTATCTATGTTTTAGAGGCTGTGTTGCCACCTTTTAAAATTTGGCTATGTTGTTAGTTACCTGTGGTCAACTATTTAAAATACTCTTTCATGTGTCCTTTGTGATAACTGATAAGGAAATAATACTAAAACATAATTTGAAAATCAGGTACTTGTTACTGCAGTCTCTACATAGTGAAAGGACCTTGAAATCAATGATGTGTATTCTGCAGAAGCCATACGAAATAATAGTATATGGAAGTACAGTTGGTTGTTTTTTTTCTTTTTTACGATATGATGGTCTTCTTTCCCTTTCTTTATATTTTTCCATTCTCTTGTTTCTTTTTCTTTCTTTTTGAGGGGGGAGCTGGTAGTTTATTTTTCATGAAATAATTTGCTTGGTGATATACTCTACTAGTTGGTTTAGACATTAAAGGGATTTATTTGTATCACTCTTACCGTGATTCCAGCCATTATTTCTTTTTAAAATGCTATAACGAACCTCCATTTGAATTTTTCTGCAAGTGATCATAAGATATTCTTCAGCCTGCTGTAAGTTGATATTGTTTCCATCTAATAATACCCCTTCAATTTCCGATTGAAAGACTTTCCTGCATCATGCAATTCCTGTGGCAAATATATCTCATTAGTCACTTCAATAGGGATGGGGACCTGGTACCCAATTGACATTTATAACCTATCACTGTGGCAGAGCACTGATGGGTGGTAGTGTAGAACCCCTTGAAACAAGTAGAGTTGACATTAATGTTGCTTAAACATGCATGGCAACTTAATCCTTAAACAAAGTGTTTAAATAAATGGTATAGCTTTGTTTGAGTTTCTGCATGTTACCATCGAATGCTTTTGCAGAGCAAATTTGAGTTCCAGCTGAGACTGCAAGAATTCATTGAGTTGGTAAGAGCTGATAATCATATGCGAGATATATCTTATGCTCGAAAGTATCTAGCGCCTTGGGGAGCTACACATATGAAAGAATTGCAGCATGTTATGGCAACCCTTGCTTTCAGAAGTGACACTGTCTGTCTGTTTTACAAGGTCGGGCGAGTTTTGGTTATTGAGTTGATATCTCCCACTACAACTTACTGAACTAGACATTGACTTTCATTGTTGTCTTGCAGGTCTTGTTCAAAGAAAAACAGGGGGATTTTTTGGCTGACATAAGACCCCGTCTCCTTACTTTACAATGAGCTGCGTGCTTTCCATATATTCTAGATTGAATGTTCTAAAATCTCACAAATTAATCAGCACAACCGTCTAGAAAAACGTATACAAAAACAGTACAGAACTTGCCGGACGTATTACAACGTGAAACAGAAAGGTAGAAAGAGATCAAACTAACAAATGACAAAACTGTATTGAAACTAAAATGAAACAAAAAACCGTAAGCTAATGCCGAGTCGAGGAGGCCTCTTTCCGCAAGACGAGATACGCCCCGGTAGTGCTCTCGGTTACGCGTATCGTCTCCAAAGATGAAACGGCAGCGTCTCGTAGGTGGCAGCACCGCAGACCAACGAGCTCCGGCGAACTGGACGGAGGCGAGGACAGAGCTTGGACACAAAAACTGTATGCAGGGAGTGCTCTTAGGAATGCTAGAATGCTTTTGCAGTAGGTGGCTAATGCTGGGGAGACATGTCCTATTTATAGGCGTCGTCCCCCTCATGGGGAGCATGCTGGAGTCAACACCCGCATTGATGTCGGGTGTTACGGAGTTATGTCCCCTATTGAGTGCGCGGCGGTTTCTGGAGACAACGTGGGCACGTTTCCCGCAAAGCCATCATGTCGGAGCGTTACCGGCGGTTACGACGAATCTGGACAACGCGTGCGTCCAGGTTCATTGGATGTATCCGGACGTCTCTTCAAGTGAACAGCAGGCCCAACGGATTGGGCCACACGAGTTGGGCCTCGGACCAACTCCATCTTTGAGCTCGATCAAACGTTGATCCAAAAAGTAAGGGCAATGGGCCACGTAACCAGGCTCACGAACAGGCCCAAAGACCACCCAAAGACCAATTGCCAAGATCCAAGATCCACGATCCACGATCCACGGACCACGGAACCGAACCGAACCGAACCGAGCCGGCCGAGCCGGGCCGGGCCGGCAGCGGCGTCGGGCACCGACACCGGCCTGGGCGGGCGGGCGGCGGCGGCGGCGGCGGCGTGGGCTTTCCGACCCATCACTTGTGCACATAATTATACTAAGTGTTCAATGAACCACTTATATAGACAATTAATGAATGTACATTAATCAATGTGGGATAAGGATTAATTAATCCATGCTTATCCCCTTAAGCACAAAACTCCATGTTTAAGTGACCAACTTTGATCCACTATTTCTCACTCACCGGAAATCGGATTTGAGAATGTGAATACACCACGATCATCTACTCAAAACGTAGATCGATCCTATGCCAATTAATTTCACAAAATTAAATATTACGTCACTCAAAATCTTGGTCAAAGTAGCTTCCTGGCAACTTGACCACATATATAATATTATATATATATA
This sequence comes from Salvia rosmarinus, assembly GCA_036937905.1. Classification (NCBI taxonomy): domain Eukaryota; kingdom Viridiplantae; phylum Streptophyta; class Magnoliopsida; order Lamiales; family Lamiaceae; genus Salvia; species Salvia rosmarinus. The sequence continues at coordinate 8,311,097 of CM072818.1, forward strand.
CGCTTGATTTCCAACAATCCCCCACATGAGTGGAAATAGCCATATGCATGTATGCAGACACAGCTCAGTCCTCAAGAGATGTTAAAATATTTGGACAGGTGGTTTATGGCCTTGAATCTTCCATAGTTAGTACCATCGAGTACACAGGCGGATTAGTGGACACGATGCCTTGAACCATTCCCCCACAACGTGCACTGAGACAACGGTATTAACACTTTAACACCTCAACCTCATCCGTTCTCACGTTTGATTCCATTTTGGCCATGGGCATCCACTTTGGATTCATAAGTGTGTTGTTTGAAGCGGCCCCACTTCGAACTTACATAGGTGATTCTTTACCGAGTATCTTGCCGTACTCAACCTCCTCGATGTATCTTAGGAATCATTAAGAGTTAATGACTCAACCTCACCACTAGGCAAGTTTTTCACCACTCGTTTGCTTTCTAGGGAACAGACTAACTTGAGTGTTTATACACGAACTCCTATAGCTTAGTTCTCCCATTGAACCAAGTTCTTGGGATCTCCAGTCATCATGGTTGGGTTACCACTATGATTGTTCTTAAGATGTGGATTTTAGTCCCATTCCCTCTAGCAACTTGATCATTTGATCTCGGTTCAACCCTTTGGTTAACGGATCTGCCAGATTATCTATTGACTTGACATAGTCAATTGATATAACCCCACTTGAGATCAAATGTCTCACCGTATTATGTCGCCGACGTATATGTCGAGACTTACCATTATACAAACCACTTTTCGCACTTCCAATAGCTGCTTGGCTATCACAGTGAATCATCACTGGTGGCACGGGTTTAGACCAACATGGAATATCTTCCAAAAAATTACGGAGCCACTCGGTTTCCTCACCAGCTTTATCCAAAGCTATGAATTCTGATTCCATGGTGGATCGGGCTATACACGCCTGCTTCGTGGATCTCCAAAAACAGCACCTCCCCAATCGTGAACACGCACCCACTTGTAGAAAGTGAATATTTCGTGTCGATATCCAATTGGCATCACAGTACCCTTCAAGTACCGGGGATATCTCGTGAAATGCGACTATGATTTTGAGTATACTTCAGTACCTCAAAACTCTCACTAAAGTCTTCCAATGCTCATTGCTTGGATTGCTCGTGTAACGACTCAATTTGTTCACGGCGCAAGCTATGTCGGGTCGGGTACAATTTGTAAGATACATCAAACACCCGATGACCTTAGCATAGTCTTCTTGCCCAACATGTTCACCCTCGTTTTACTCAGTGAACATTGAGCTCCAATGGGTCTTAGCGGTAAACTATCAAGCGCGTGAATTTCTTAAGCACTTTCTCGACGTGGTGAGATTGTGTCAAGACAATTCCGTCGATCTTCTTAGAATCTTGATTCCAAGAATCACATCGCCTAATCCCATGTCCTTCATGTCAAAATTTCTATTTAACATGCGCTTTGTGTCATTAATGACTTGAGTATTACTACCCATGATCAACATGTCATCTACGTACAGACACACTATAACATAACCATTATCAGTGTTCTTAACGTAGACACATTTATCACACTCGTTGATCTTGAAACCATTTGTCAACATTACATTGTCAAATTTCAAGTGCCATTGCAACGGCGCTTGTTTCAAACCATATAGAGACTTCACGAGTTTGCATACCTTGCCCTCTTGACCAGGTACTACAAACCCTTCGGGTTTCTCTATATATACCTCATCCTCGAGGTCACCATTCAAAAACGCAGTCTTAACGTCCATTTGATGAATCTCAAGATTGTGCAAAGCAACAATTGCGAGAAGCACCCTAATAGACGTAATCCTCGTCAAAGGTGAATATGTATCGAAGAAATCGTACCCCTCTCTTTGTTTAAACCCTTTAACAACCAAACGGGCTTTATACTTTTCAATTGATCCATCTGCCTTGTACTTTCTTTTAAGGATCCACTTGCATCCTAAGGGCTTACAACCTTCAGGCAAATCAACCAGCACCCAAGTGTGGTTTTGCAAAATGGAATCAATCTCAGTTTGAACAGCCTCTCGCCAGAGCATCCCGTCTGGCTGAGCATAGGCTACTTTGATTGAAGTTGGTTCTTCGTCCAACATGAACGCAATATAGTCAGGACCAAAATCCTTTGGCGTTCTGACTCTACTGCCACGTCTCGGTTCCGACCCTTCTAGATCAGACCTCGATCGCTTATGCGATATCGGTTCTTCCTCCAAAGGTTTAGAACTCGAAGCTTCACCATCAGTTCTATTGCTAGAATTGGCTTCACTTTTATCCTTATCTTTACGAGGATAAACACTTTCAAAGAATATAGCATTCCTTGACTCGATCGTCGTTCCCACGTCATATCCGGTACCTCGACTGTGGATCGAAAAAGCGATAGGCTGCTGCTTGATGCATACCCAATAAAGATACAATCATTGTTTTAGGTCCAATTGTAACTTGTTTAGGAAGAGGCACCTCAACCTTCGCCAAACACCCCACACTTTGAGATATTTATGCGATGGCTTTCTTCATTTCCACAACTCGTGGAGTGACATCCTTACCCTTGAGTGGAATCTTGTTCAAGATGTAGTTGGTGTCAAAACAGCTTCCCCCACAAGTTACTGGGCAACCACGAACTAATCAACAAAGCATTCATCATCTCCTTAAGTGTTCGATTTTCGTTCAAAGAACGCCATTAGATCGAGGTGAATAAGGCGTCATTTGATGTATTATACCACTTTCGTTGCATAATGCCTCAAACGGAGCTACATATTCTCCCCTCATCACTTGATGTCTTAATTCGACAACAGTTGATTCTCGGCTCGTTTTGAAGTTTTAAAAGCTTCAATAGCCTCGCCTTTACTTCTTAGAAGGTAAAGATAACAATATCTTGTCATACCATCAATAAGCGTGATGAAGTACTTTTACCACCTCTAGTTTGTACAAACTTTAAATCACACACATCGGTGTGAATAAGTTCTAGAGGCTTAGTGCTCCGTTCTACCGAATGAAGCGGTAACTTAGCCGTTTGGCTTCTACACAAACCTCACATTTCGTTTGTGTATTAACTTCATTTAACTTTAGTAAATCTAAATTTACTAATCTTTTATTGCATTTAGATTAACATGTCCTAATCTACAATGCCATAACTCGAGCACTCAGTCAAGTAAGAGGAAGTAGATGCATTTTTATTCATAGCAATCTTGGGTACACGGCGCACAGCCATTACATTCAATTTGAAAAGACCATCGTGTTGGATTTGTATACTGAAAGCAGTTTGGTTGAGCTTGTATACAATGTTTCCTGTTACCACTATCACAATCTCCTATCTGATTTGAATACTTGATTGCATATATCCGTGTCCCTTATCTCATATATAAGTTAGATCATACGGTGTGTAGAAGATCACGTAAGTCCGTATGATTGGTCAAGCTTAATGAGATATAAAAGTTTCACACCGAGACAACTTGAGGACGAGTTGTCGGTATAGGCTGCGGTATAGATAACAAGTGACTTGACTTGGTTGCTTGTCTATGCTTTGATACGTCTTTGACGTATTGAAGGATCACAGTGAGATGTGTTCTTCTATCTGACCGTAGTGAAGAACCAAGATCTCGGAGACTTACGATGATCTAAACCTCGATAAGGTATTAGGTGAGTATGAGTTACTGACCATCACTTTGACTTGTTATGGGTGAGGGTTATATGTTCTAACCCAAGATTCTCCGCATCTTGGGTGGTGGCAGTGCTTGTATGTCACGCTAGTTATCTCATGTCAGTCACCGTATCCGTTTAGGATGATGGCGTCCCTTAAGGAGCTCAAAAGGTTTATTGTACTAAACCCCGCGGTTGAGTTAGCTCAAGTACAATAATAAGGTTGAGTGGTACTACTTAAGAAATGAAGTTATTAATCGTTTAAGCGATCAGATTGCTAGAAATGATTAATGGACGTTCGATATCTTAAATCTGGGATTCGTAATGTCTAAGTGCAAGCCCGACTCAACTTCGGTAATAAAGGGTAAGTCAACATTCTTTCTCTAGTGGCATGATCGAATGTTTATAAATTAATTTATGTTCGGGTGAACATAAGATAATTAATTTATTTGAGGCCCATCTTTATTCCTTGCATTTGATCCACAGGTGGCCCATCCAGGCCGACTTAGCAAGAAAATCGGCGCCCTATCATGCTCTCTAAGGCAAGATTTTATTCTCTTTATCCTACAAGGATATAATTATATTTATGGTATATGCATAGATCCTTTCCATATAAGATTATGGTAATAATCACGAGTATGGAAATAATCTAAGAGTATGGAAATAATCCTAAGATTATGGTAATATTCCATATAGGATTATGGTAATTTCCATATAGATTTTGGTAATTTTCATATAGGATTAAGGTAGTGCATTATAAATATAAGGTATGAGATAAAGTCTAGGTTAATGCTTAATCATTGACAAGAAATTTTCGTCCATCCTCTTTGTGAGTTTGAGAGTTTGAAAATTGATAGAGAGAATTGGGTGATTTTCGAAGCATTCTCCATAGATCGTCCTCACTCGGCGTTGGAGATTGGGCATCCGGGATACATCCGGAAGGTCAAAGCACGAGTCTCGACCGTTCGATCCGTTCATCCGTTCGATCCACCTCGGCGGATCCAAAGGTAAACACGAAAACCCCTACGTGTTGCAATTAATTATATAGGCGCATGCTAGGAATATAATCAATGTATGGTGAATTAAACACCCAAGATAGATCCTCGGGGCGAGGGTTAACATACGTTTTCCCAACAATTGGTATCAGAGCCTGGGATCAGAATCTTGGCTCTGTTGGATTAATTCACGTTTGATTATTACGTGCGTTTTTATTAATTGTGGATCTGTCGTTCATCGTGGCTCGTTTTGTTTTTGTTTTTCACCACGAGAAAATCCGTGGTTAGATTAGATTTATTTTTCTGTAAATCTTATCCGTAAAAGAAGAACGAAGCGAAGCACGAAGAACGAAACGACGGAAGACACATCGGAGGAACCGGACGCGCACAGCACGAAGGCGCTGGCGGCGGCATGCGGCGTGCTCGGCGCTCGCAGACGCCTTCCGGCTGCTGCGCGCTTTCGGCGGACGACGGGTCGGCGATGGCGGCGCGAGGCGCACGTGGCGAGCGGCCAGCGGTGCGGCGCGCGCGGCAGCGTGGATGCCTCGACACCGCTCGGCGCTGAGCGTGCGTCGCGGCGCCGAGCGGTTCGCGGTCGCTCGCGTCTGCGAGGCAGACGCTGCAATGCGCGCACGCGGCGGCGACGGGGCGGCGAGCTTCGGCGGCGTGCACGTCCTCGGCGGGTCGCGGTCGCCCCATGACATGGCGAGCCCGCGAGCAGCGGCGACGGGACACGCGAGCGTGTTCGACAAGACCTTCAGGCGACCCGGCGCGCGATTTTAGCAGAGCGTCGGTGGCGCTCGGCGATGTCTTGGCATTCGCGCACGCCAGCGACCGCAGCGCCTCGGCAATGGCGCGCAAGATAGGGCGGCGGATGGCGGTGGGCGCGCATGGGCTGTGCCTGGCGCGCTGCCCAGACATTCTGGTCGACCCGACCCGTTTCGACCCTGATCCGTTTTCAGCCCGGATCGAATTTCCGCCCGAATCCGGTTTGTGAAATCCGGTCCGTGCCGTGCACGTGAGGCCTGTTGAAGTTTAATTACACTTTGTAAATCTATGTAATAGATTAGATTTAAATGTGCGGGTTTCACGATTGGGCGCGATGAGCGTTTTATTTTATTTTATAGTTCATATGCATGTCGTGGATGTTTAAATTATGCGGTAGCATGCTATGTATGTTTATATTATGTTGACAAACCTTTAAGTGTTTTACGTAAATGGATGCGCATAGTAAGCATGCTAGGTTTATCGCGTTTATCAAGTATATTTTAGAATTACTGCGAGCATGTTTTACATGTTGAGTTCTATAGAAAAGCATGCTAGGATTACGTGATCTGCATGGACAAACCTTTTGAATAAAAGACTAAGCAAGCAACCCGACAAATTAATTTTCAAATTAAAATGTCTAGACCTCCACTTTTGATCTCTAAACAAAGTGAGACGACTTGTGAGTAAACGTCCACACGCGTGGCTTGCTTGCCTTGTTTATCATAAGTTTGTTAGATGAGATTTCTAAAATAAAACATTTTAAATCTATTGAGAAGTGGGAGTTTCATGTAAACGTCCACACGCGTGGCTTGCATGTGCGATTTTCATAAGTTCTCTAGAGATAGATATAAAATGAGATAACAAAAGAATTTGAATTGGGCGGTATGGTCCGGTGAGTATACCAATTCTAAGAATTCATTTTCTCCCGTTAAAATTGTGGTCAATGCTTAGACATCACCTCAAGTACAACTTCCCATGAAGTCCTTCTTGCGATAGTGATGTGGTCTAGTAAGGTCAATCGTTAATTTCATTTGTCATAAGGATAAGTTGACATGGATTGAAATTAAGCGACTAAAAGGTGTATTTTAGTGCAGTCGGGGGGTTCGTGTGTAAACGCCCACACGCGTGGCTTGCATGTGGGATTCCTTGGGCGATTGGAGGTTTCAATTAATATTGTTTTATCAAAGGTTACAATATTATTATTACAATTATTTGCGATCGTATGCTTATGTGTTTTACTTTATCGTTTGAGATATGTCTCTTACGCGATTATCAATATGCTCGCACAAAATCCGTTATCCGGTCCAAATTTTATCAGTGGAAGCGAAACATGGAATATGTTCTTATCGTTGAAGAACACATGTTTGTTCTCACTACTCCTAAACCGATGCCCTTACTAACGATCGACTAATGAGCGGAGAGTCGGCGGACTTTGGAATAAGTCGAACAATATGGCTAAATGCTATATGATGACTACTATGTCCAAAGGCTTGCATACCGACATCGATCGATGGTGACGCGACGATATTTGGTCAAGTCTCGAGAGTAAGTTTGGGCGATCGGATCGACACGATCCGCCCACAATGAGAGAAATCTTGGCGTGTAAGATGGAAGAAGGTAGTTCGGTCCATGAACATGTCTCCCATATGACTCATCTCATGGATAGTCTTGATCGGTTGGGAGGAGGTATTGACGGCGGCCAAGGTCGATATCATCCTCAATACACCGCCCAAGTCTTTTGAGAACTTTCGCGTAAATGCGATCATGAGCAAGACCGAGTTTACACTTAGTCGGTTGCTTAATGATCTCGTGGGCTGCGGAAGGAGTTATGGGAAAAGGAGCACATGCTCTTGCTAGCACATCTAAGGGCCCAAATTTTCCGTTGCAAAATGGGAAAAGAAAAGGGGTACCAAAGGTGGTAGAGGCGAGGAAATAGTGGGAGTAATGGGAGCAAGAACATGGTTGCCACCGAGGCTTGAAGAAGCGAAGGAGAAGGGCAAGTGCTTCAAGTGCGGTAAGACGGGCATTGGAGGCCAAGTGCCCTATGCTCATGGCTCAGTGCGCCGTTTGCTTTAGTAACGGAAACATGTTTAGCGACTTGTTTACCCATTCTTGGGTAGTAGATACTGGTAATCGATCATGTTTGTTACACCTTGCGTGGGTTCCTGCGGACAAAGGAGCTGTTTGATTGCGAGATAACGATCTCCATGGGCAACGCGCGAAAGTCAGCATTGCGGTTGGAGATGTTCTTTATGTTTTGGGACAACAGTTTTAGTTTTGAAAGGCGTTTTATATGTGCGGATTTTCTGCGGAACCTTGTTTACATTTGAAATTTTTACTCATGGATATTCATTATTTTTGATAGTGGTGTTTCTATCATAAGAAATGACGAAGTTATACGTGTTGGCACCTTATATAATTAACTTTATACTATTTACGCAAAACATAATACCTATAACTATGTTGCATCTTCATCAAACCCTAAAAAGAAAGTTTTCTTCGCAAGATGACTCTACTTTTCTCTGGCATCTTAGATAAGGTCACATCAATCTAAATAGGATCCAAAGACTGGCTAAGAATGGAGCGTTGGGTAAACTCACGGTTACTCCGTTCCCAGTCTGCGAATCCTGTATAGAAGGTAAGATGTCGACCAAACCCTTCAAAGCGAAGGGTTATAGAGTCAAAGAAATGTTGGAGTTAGTTCATTCGACACATGTGGACCGATGTCCACACAAGCTCGTGGAGGGTACGGTATTTTGTCACTTTCATTGGCGATTACTCAAGGTATGGATACGTATACCGCTTCACCGCAAGTCCGAATGCTTTGAGAAATTCAAAGAGTTTAAGGCGGAAGTGGAGCGAAGCTAGGTAAGAGTATCAAGTCATCTGCGGTCCGATCGCGGTGGCGAATACCTCGATAACGAGTTTATGGACTATCTAGTGAAGTGTGGGATTACCTCCCAACAAGATTTCACCGGCACACCACACAAAATGGTGTGTCGGAGGCGAAGAAATAGGACTCTTTTGGAAATGGTTAGATCTATGATGAGTTATGCTACATTGCCTATTTCGTTACGGGATATGCCTTAGAGGCGGCATACTTGCTAAATCTAGTACCGTCCAAGTCGGTCGAAAAGACCCCTTCGAGTTGTGGTTTGGGCATGAGCCCGCTTTAAGCCACATAAGGATATGGGCGATCCAGCACATGTCTTGAACAAAAGGGCGACAAGTTGGAGGCTAGATCGACGCAAAGGCATTTATTGGCTATCCTAGAGGAACGAAGGTGGTTTATTCTATAGTCCTAAGGATCGGAAGGTCATTATTAGCACTAATGCCCGATTCTTAGAAGAGGATTATATGAAAATCATAAGTCCAAAGTTGAAATCATTCTTCAAGAATTAGAAGATGATCGTATTCCACCACCGATTAGGCGAAAGGTGCGAGATGTCGAGTCTAGTGGGAGGATCGACACCGGATACTTCAAGAAATTGAAGTGGGTCGAGTTCCACCGAGATACCGACCGCACAAGTGGTACCTACACAGCAAGTTGTGCAAGTTAGAGAACCACAAGTATCTGCACCCACCGTTGCCATTGTGCTGTAGAACCTCGTCGTGAGTGGGAGGGTTGTTCGTCAACCCGAGCGATTTATGTTCGTGGGAGAATCTTGGTTTAGTCCAAGAAAAGAACAGCACTAATCGACCCATGGACATACGAGAGGCGATATAAGACAATGATGCAAGATCATGGAACTTACGTTTGGGCGAGGTGGTAAAGTCCTATGGATTTACCCAGCTTGCCTAGCGAAAGTTGTGTGTATCGTTTAGATGTCAGCGGTGATGTGGTATTTCTTGCACTTTACGTAGATGACATTCTTCTATTCGGCAACAATGTGAAGTTGTTATCGACGTAAAGAGTTGGTTATCCGATCGCCTTCAAATGAAAGACTAAGGAGATCTGAGACATTCACGGGATCAAGGTTTTCGAGATCGCAAGAGGAAAATGTTGAGCTTATCTCGAGCATCTTCATTGATCATCGTGATTACTCGTTTAGTATGCAGACCGCCTAGAAAGGATTGCTACCTTTCGGACATGGCGTTCCTTTATCTAAGGAGCGATCACTTTTGACCGCAGGAGATAGAGGAAATGAGACAAGTTCCCAAGTTTCCGCCTTAGGAAGTCTCATGTATGCAATACTATGCACGAACACGATATCTGTTGTCGCGATGAGCATAGTAGCGGATATCGGTCTAACCACGGACAAGCACATTGAATTGCGATAAAGCATATACTCAAGTACCGAAAAGGACTCGAGATTATAGGCTAGTTTACCATGCGATAGTCTAATGCCTTTGGGTTATCTGAGACTCGGATTTCCAAGCTGATCGTGATGAGAAAAAGTCTACCTCAGACTATGTGTTTACCTTGGGAGGTGGAACCGTATCCTGGCGGAGTGCAAAGCAGCGATGCATTGCGGACTCTACCATGGAAGCCGAACATGTAGCCGCTTCGGAGGCTGCTAAAGAGGCTGTCGTTCAAGAACTACCTCATGGATCTAGATGTGGTACCTGGTTTGCCCAAGAGTATCATGGTTTACTGTGATAACTCAGGTGCAATGGCAAACTCGAAGGAACCACGGATCCACAAGGAAATTTAACACATAGAGATAAAGTACCATGTCATACGAGAAATCGTTAGACGAGGGGACGTGCTGATTGCAAAGATTGATACGACGGATAACCCAGCGGATCCATTCACTAGAGCCCTGACGCAATAAGTCGGCGCCGGACACGTTAGAGGACTTGAATTGCGCTAGATGGCACCCACTTAGAAAGGAAACTTTTGTATAAGTGGGAGAAGCAAAGTGATGGTTTTGTTTGTAATAGCTAGTAGAGACACATTGTATACTAAAAGTTTGCTTTAGTATAAGTGGGAGATTGTTGGATTTGTATCTTGAAAGCGGTTTGGTTGAGCTTGTATCAATGTTTCCTGTTACCACTATCACAATCTCCTATCGATTTGAATACTTGATTGCATATATACGTGTCCCTTATCATATATAAGTTAGATCATACGATGTGTAGAAGATCACGATGCGTATGATTGGTCGTTTAATGAGATATAAAAGTTTCACGGTGAGACAACTTGAGGACGAGTTGTCGGTATAGGCTCATGTATAGATAAGAAGTGACTTGACTTGGTTGCTTGTATGCGTGCCGGCACGTCTCGGCGTATTGAAGGATCACGGTGAGATGTGTTCTTCTATCGACCGTAGTGAAGAACCAAGATCTCGGAGACTTACGATGATCTAAACCTCAATAAGGTATTAGGTGAGTATGAGTTCTTGACCATCACTTTGACTTGTTATGGGTGAGGTTATATGTTCAACCCAAGATTCTCCGCGATCTTGGGTGGTGGCGATCTTGTATGTCACGCTAGTTATCCATGTCAGTCACCGTATCCGTTTAGGATGATGGCGTCCCTTAAGGAGCTCAAAGGTTTATTGTACTAAACCGCAGTTGAGTTAGCTCAAGTACAATAATAAGGTTGAGTGGTACTACTTAAGAAATGAAGTTATGTCGTTTTAAGCGATCAGTTGCTAGAAATGATTAATGGACGTTCGATATCTTAAATCGGAGGATTCGTAATGTCTAAGTGCAAGCCCGACTCAACTTCGTAATAAAGGGTAAGTCAACATTCTTTCTCTAGTGGCATGATCGAATGTTTATAAATTAATTTATGTTACGGGCCGAACATAAGATAATTAATTTATTTGAGGCCCATCTTTATTCCTTGCATTTGATCCTCGGCTGGCCCATCCAGTTCAAGCTTAGCAAGAAAATCGGCCCCTATCATGCTCTCTAAGGCAAGATTTTATTCTCTTTATCCCACAGGATATAATTATATTTATGGTATATGCATAGATCCTTTCCATATAAGATTATGGTAATAATCCTGAGAGTATGGAAATAATCCTAAGAGTATGGAAATAATCCTAAGATTATGGTAATATTCCATATAGGATTATGGTAATTTCCATAGAGGAATATGGTAATTTCCATATAGGATTAAGGTAGTGCATTATAAATATAAGGTATGAGATAAAGTCTAGGTTAATGCTTAATCATTGACAAGAAATTTTCGTCCATCCTCTTTGTGAGTTTGAGAGTTTCGAAAATTGATAGAGAGAAATTGGGTGATTTTCCGAAGCATTCTCCATAGATCGTCCTCACTCGACGTTGGAGATTGGGCATCCGGGATACAGTCCAGAAGGTCAAAGCACGAGTCTCGACCGTTCGATCCGTTCATCCCGTTCGATCCACCTCGACAGATCCAAAGGTAAACACGAGAAAACCCCTACGTGTTACAATTAATTATATAGACGCATGCTAGGAATATAATCAATGTATGGTGAATTAAACACCCAAGATAGATCCTCGGGGCGAGGGTTAACATACGTTTTCCCAACACCTCGGTGAGATAACCCCTACCAAGGAACTTCCCAAACTTAGTCGAGACAAACTTGTCCGACTCAAAACTAGTCTAAAACCCTTATTAACTAGAATGAGGCCGATACTAAATTCTTGCGAATGTCCGGGACATGCAAGATATCCTTCAAGGTGATCTCAATGCCGGACGACATCTTGAGCACCACATCACCAACTCCGTAACCTCGGACGACTTGGTTCCCCATGTTGAGCTTCGCCCTCAACAAAGCTTGTGGGTGGAGAAACGCATCTTTTGGGCGCATCGTGCGCTGATTCGCCAATGTCGATGAACCATCCGTAGGAAAACATATGTTTAGCCCTCACCAAGATCTATCTTGGGTGTTTAATTCACCATACATTGATTATAAACCTAGCATGCGTCTATATAATTAATTGCAACACGTAGGGTTTTCTCGTGTTTACCTTTGGATCCGCCGAGGTGGATCGAGCGGGATGAGCGGATCGAGCGGTCGAGACTCGTGCTTTGACCTTCGGATCGTATCCGGTTGCCCAATCTCCAACGCCGAGTGAGGACGATCTATGGAGAATGCACCGAAAATCACCCAATGCTCTAAGATGGCTCTCGAAAATCTCTCCCAAGAACTATGGGAATCTCGAAAATATGAGGATAAATTATGAGCATTAACATAGACTTTATCTCATACCTTATATTTATAATGCACTACCTTAATCCTATATGGAAATTACCATAATCCTATATGGAAATTACCATAATCCTATATGGAATATTACCATAATCTTAGGATTATTTCCATACTCTCAGATTATTTCCATACTCGTGATTATTACCATAATCTTATATGGAAAGGATCTATGCATATACCATAAATATAATTATATACTTGTGGGATAAAGAGAATAAAATCTTGCCATAGGAGCAATAGGGGCGCCGATTTTCCTCTTGCTACGGGCTGGATGGGCCGACCAGGATCAAATGCAAGGAATAAAGATGGGCCTCAAATAAATTAATTATCTTATGTTCATCCGAACATAAATTAATTTATAAACATTCGATCATGCCACTAGAGAAAGAATGTCGACTTACCCCTTTATTACGAAGTTGAGTCGGGCTTGCACTTAGACATTCTGAATCCCGTATTTAAGATATCGAACGTCCATTAATCATTTATAGCAATCATTTGCTTAAAGCGATTAATAACTTCATTTCCTTAAGTAGTACCACTCAACCTTATTATTGTACTTGAGCTAACTCAACCCGCAGGGGTTTAGTACAATAAACCTTTGAGCTCCTTAAGGGGCGTCATCATCCTTAACGGATACGGTGACTCGTCATGATAACTAGCGTGACATACAAGACACCACCACCCAAGATGCGGAGAATCTTGGGTTAGAACATATAACCTCACTCATAACAAGTCAAAGTGATGGTCAAGAACTCATACTCACCTAATACCTTATCGAGGTTTAGATCATCGTAAGTCTCAGAGATCTTGGTTCTTCACTACGGTCGATAGAAGAACACATCTCACCGTGATCCTTCAATACGTCGTAGACGCGATACCGGCATAGACAAGCAACCAAGTCAAGTCACTTCTTATCTATACATGACCTCATACCGACAACTCGTCCTCAAGTTGTCTCGGTACAGTGAAACTTTTATATCTCATTAAGCTTGACCAATCATACGGACTTACGTGATCTTCACACAATCGTATGATCTAACTTATATATGAGATAAGGGACACGATATATGCAATCAAGTATTCAATTCGGATAGGAGATTGTAATAGTGGTAACGAGAAACATTGTATACAAGCTCAACCAAACCGCTTTCAAGATACAAATCCAACACCATCCACCTTGATTCTCGGCGTGGTTGAGTTCTTGGTCACCACAGCAGCCAAGTCATCCTTGTCCCATTTGTCAAGTCCTTCTCGACAACGTTGGTAACTTGCTTAGCCTTCTTCTTCTTAGGTGTGAGCCCTTACTGTGTGGCCATGCTTGCCACAATTATATGATCCCGTCAAACTTACGGAAACCACCTTCCCTTTGCCTTTATCTTTGAAATTGGGACGAACACGTTTGTTGAAGGGACCGCTCTCTCAACAGTCGGGCTCTAGCATCGATCAAGCCTTTCCCTTTTAGTTCTAGCTTCTTCACGTCCGGACTCGATGCGCAGCCCGGCGATCAAGTCTTCAAGTGTCATGTCCTTTCACTTGTGCTTAAGGTATACCTTGAAGTCTCTCCACCCCGGGGGTAGCTTCTCAATCACTGTAGCGACGATAAAGCCGTCCGAAATAGTGTGCCCTTCGGCTTGAACCTCGTGCACAATGAGTTGAAACTCTTGCACTTGGTCCATGATCGGTCGGGAATCGACCATCTTGTAGTCCAAATATTGGGCTACAATGAACTTCTTAGTACCTGCATCATCACTGCGGTAATTATTTTCTAGCGCATCCCACATACTTTTGGATGTCGTTACAACAGTATAAACACTATACAAGCTATCTTCTAAACTACCAAGTATAAATTTTTTACAAAGGTAGTCGCCAGTGCGCCACTTGTCATATGCTGCTCCGACGTGAAAGTCCATCACTTCAGTCCCCGGAATGGCGGGCTCATCTTCCACCAAGAAGTTGGCGAAGCCCAACGTCGTGAGGTAGAACAACATCTTTTCTTGCCATCTCTTGAAGTCGGATCCTCCAAACTTGGTGACTTCTCGACCGGCGGCATCATCCTTGCGGTATGAGCAGTGCGAGATCGATCCATGGCGATCCACGGTGTTAGATCCCATGGATCTAACGATCGACCAACCGAAAAGTGCGATCGTCGAACGAATGAACCACTAAAAGTGGAACCAATTGTTGAACCACTAAAAGTGGAACCAACGGTCGACCCAAAGGGTCCCATGGATGACCCCAAGGCATCGAACCAAACATGACCGAAGCCATTGTGCGAGGTGGAATGCGGGCAGCAGCGAGGCAATGCAAGGCAAGCGAAGAAGGGCGATCGAGTCTTGGAACAATCGACATCTCCAAGCAAAGGTTTAGGTTTGAAGTTTTAAGTCAATTTTAAGTCGACTCTTCCGTGGCAAGTAATATCTCGTCTTGCGATTGTTGGAAACGTGTACAAAATAGTACTGAACTTGCGGACGTATTACAACGTGAAGCAGTAAAAGTAGAAAGAGATCAAACTAATAAATGAAAAAGCTGTATTGAAACTAAATGAAACAAAAATCGTAAGCTAATGCCGAGTCGAGGAGGCCTCTTTCCATAAGACGAGATACGCCTCGGTAGTGCTCTGGTTACAGCGTATCGTCTCTAAAGATGAAGCGGCACACGTCACGTAGGTGGCACCACATGAACCAACGAGCTCCGTGAACGGGCGGAGGCGAGTACGTAGCTTGGACACAAAACTGATGTGTGAGTGCTCTTAGGAATGCTAGAATGCTTTTGCAGTGGGTGGCTAATCTTTGGCGTATATGTCCTATTTATAGGCGTCGTCCCCTCATGGAGAGCATCTTTGAGTCAACACCGCATTGATGTCGGGTGTTACGGAGTTATGTCCCTATTGAGTGCGTGGCGGTTTCGGAGACAACGTGGGCACGTTTCCCAAAGCCATCATGTCGGAGCGTTACGGCGATTCACGACGAATCTGGGCAACGCGTGCGTCCTGGTTCATTGGACGTATCCGGACGTCTCTTTAAGTGCCTGCAGGCCCAGCGGATTGGGCCACGAGTTGAGCCTCGGACCAACTCCATCTGGGCTCGATCAAACGTTGATCCAAAAGTAAGAGGCGATGGGCCACGGAACCGAGCTCACGAACAGCCCAAAGAATGCGGCCCAAAGACCACCCAAAGACCAAGATCAAAGATCCAAGATCCACGATCCACGATCCACGAACCACGGAATCGGGCTGAACCGGAGGGGCGGGCCGGGCGTGAGCGGCCGGGCGGGCGGCGGCGGCGGCGGCGGCACACGTGTCTTGTAGCGTGGGCTTTCCAAACCATCACTAGTGCACATAATTATACTAAGTGTTCAATGAACCACTTATATAGACAATTAATGAAGGTACATTAATCAATGTGGGATAAGGATTAATTAATCCATGCTTATCCCCTTAAGCACAAAACTCCATGTTTAAGTGACCAACTTTGATCTACTATTTCTCACTCACCGAAATCGGTTTGAGAATGTGAATACACCACGATCATCTACTCAAAACGTAGATCGATCCTATGCCATTTAATTTCACAAAATTAAATATTACGTCACTCAAAATCTTGGTCAAAGTAACTTCCTGGCAACTTGACCACATATATAATATTATATATATATACGCTTGATTTCCAACAATCCCCCACATGAGTGGAAATAGCCATATGCATGTATGCGAGACACATTTCGATCCTCAAGAGATGTTAAAATATTTGGACAGGTGGTTTATGGCCTTGAATCTTCCATAGTTAGTACCATCGAGTACACAGGCGGATTAGTGGACACGATGCCTTGAACCATTCCCCCACAACGTGCACTGAGACAACGGTATTAACACTTTAACACCTCAACCTCATCCGTTCTCACGTTTGATTCCATTTTGGCCATGGGCCTCCACTTTGGATTCATAAGTGTTTTGTTTGAAGCGGCCCCACTTCGCACTTACATAGTCGATTCTTTACCGAGTATCTTGCCGTACTCAACCTCCTCGATGTATCTTAGGAATCATTAAGAGTCAACGACTCAACCTCACCACTAGGCAAGTTTTTCACCACTCGTTTGCTTTCTAGGAAACAGACTAACTTGAGTGTTTATACACGAACTCCTATAGCTTAGTTCTCCCATTGAACCAAGTTCTTGGGATCTCCAGTCATCATGGTTGGGTTACCACTATGATTGTTCTTAAGATGTGGATTTTAGTCCCATTCCCTCTAGCAACTTGATCATTTGATCTCGGTTCAAACCTTTGGTTAACGGATCTGCCAGATTATCTATTGACTTGACATAGTCAATTGATATAACCCCACTGAGATCAAATGCCTCACCAGATTATGTCGCCGACGATATGTCGAGACTTACCATTATACAAACCACTTTTCGCTATCGGCCCTTCCAATAGTCTGCTTGCTATCACAAAGAATCATCACTGGTGGCACGGGTTTAGACCAATATGGAATATCTTCCAAAAATTACTGAGCCACTCGGCTTCCTCACCGCCTTTATCCAAAGCTATGAATTACGATTCCATGGTGGATCGGGCTATACACGTCTGCTTCGTGGATCTCCAAGAAACAAGACCTCCCAATCGTGAACACGCACTCCACTTGTAGAAAGTGAATATTTCGTGTCGATATCCAATTGGCATCACAAGTACCCTTCAAGCACCGGGGATATCTCGTGAAATGCAGCCCATGATTTTGAGTATACTTCAAGTACCTCAAAACTCTCACTAAAGTCTTCCAATGCTCATTGCTTGGATTGCTCGTAAACGACTCAATTTGTTCACGCAAGAAGCTATGTCGGGTCGGGTACAATTTGTAAGATACATCAAACACCCGATGACCTTAGCATAGTCTTCTTGCCCAATGTTTCACCGTTCTTACTCAAGTGAATATTGAGCTCCAATGGGTCTTAGTGTAAACTATCAAACGCGTTGAATTTCTTAAGCACTTTCTCGACGTAGTGAGATTGTGTCAAGACAATTCCGTCGATCTTCTTAGAATCTTGATTCCAAGAATCACATCAAGAAATCCCATGTCCTTCATGTCAAAATTTCTATTTAACATCGCTTTGTGTCATTAATGACTCGAGTATTACTACCCATGATCAACATGTCATCTACATACGCACACACTATAACATAACCATTATCGGTGTTCTTAACGTAGACACAATTATCACACTCGTTGATCTTGAAACCATTTGCCAACATTACATTGTCAAATTTCATGCCATTGCAACGGCGCTTGTTTCAAACCATATAGACTTCACGAGTTTGCATACCTCGCCTCTCGACCAGTACTACAAACCCTTCTGTTTTCTATGTATACCTCATCCTCGAGGTCACCATTCAAAATCAGCCTTAACGTCCATTTGATGAATCTCAAGATTGTGCAAAGCAGAATTGCGAAGCACCCTAATAGACGTAATCCTCGCCGAGGTGAATAGGTATCAAGAAATCGCACTCTCTTTGTTTAAACCCTTTGAAACCAAACGGCCTTATACTTTTCAATTGATCCATCCGCTTTGTACTTTCTTTTAAGGATCCACTTGCATCCTAAGGGCTTACAACCTTCGTGCAAATCAACCAAAGACCCAAGTGTGGTTTTGCAAAATGGAATCAATCTCACTGAATGACCTCTCGCCAGAGCATCCCGTCTGCCGATCATAGGCTACTTTGATTGAAGTTGGTTCTTCATCCAAAATGAACGCAATAAAGTCGGGACCAAAATCTTTCGCGTTCGTGACTTCATCGCCACGCCTCGGCCCGACCCCTCCGGATCGCACTCGATCGCTATGCGATATCGGTTCTTCCTCCAAAGGTTTAGAACTCAAGCTTCACCATCGCTCTATTGCTAGAATCGCTTCACTTTTATCCTTATCTTTACTGGGATAAACACTTTCAAAGAATATAGCATTCCTCGACTCAATCGCCGCTCCCACAACATATCCGTACTCCGACTGTGGATCGAAACGATAGGCGCCATTGCTCAAAGCATACCCAATAAAGATACAATCGATCGCTTTAGGTCCAATTGTAACTTGTTTAGAAGAGCACCTCAACCTTCGCCAAACACCCCACACTTTGAGATATTTGTCACGATGGCTTTCTTCCTTTCCACAACTCGTAAGGAGTGAAATCTTTACCTTGAGTGGAATCTTGTTCAAGATGTAGTTGGTTGTCAAAACAGCTTCCCCACAAGTTCTGGGCAACCTCGAACTAATCAACAAAGCATTCATCATCTCCTTAAGTGTTCGATTTTACGCTCAAAGAACGCCATTAGACCGAGGTGAATAAGAGTTGTCATTTGATGTATTATACCACTTTCGCTGATAATGCCTCAAACGAGCTACATATTCTCCCCTATCACTTCAATGCCTTAATTCGACAATTTAGTTGATTCTCGGCTTGCTTTTGAAGTTTTTAAAATCTTCAATAGCGCCGTCTTTACTTCTTAGAAGGTAAAGATAACAATATCTTGTACAACCATCAATAAACGTGATGAAGTACTTTTACCACCTCTAGTTTGTACAAACTTTAAATCACACACATCAAGTGTGAATAAGTTCTAGAGGCTTAGTGTCTGTTTCACCGAATGAAACGATAACTTAGCTATTTTCGCTTCCACACAAACCTCACATTTCGCTTGTGTATTAACTTCATTTAACTTTAGTAAATCTAAATTTACTAATCTTTTATTGCATTTAGATTAACATGTCCTAATCTACAATGCCATAACTCGTAGCACTCACCAAGTAAGAGGAAGTAGATGCATTTTATTCATAGCAATCTTGGGTACACGGCACATACCATTACATTCAATTTGAAAAGACCCCAGCCGAGATAACCCCTACCAAGGAACTTCCCAAACTTAGTCAAGATAAACTTGTCCGACTCAAAACTAGTCTAAAACCCTTATTAACTAGAATAGAGCCCGACACTAAATTCTTGCGAATGTTCGGGACACGCAAAGACATCCTTCAAGGTGATCTCAATGCCGAACGATCTCGAGCACCACATCACCAACTCCGCAACCCTGGACGTAAGCTTGGTTCCCCATGTTGAGCTTCCTCCTCAACAGTTTGTAGGTGGAGAAACGCATCTTTCGGCGATATGTGCGCAGCTGCTATACCAAGATCGATGTACCATCCACCTCGATTCTCGACGTGGTCGAGTTCTTCGGTCACCACAGCAGCCAAGTCATCCTTGTCCCATTTGTCAAGTCCTTCTCGACAACGCTGGTAACTTGCTTAGCCTTCTTCTTCTTAGGTCGACGACGATCCCTCACTGTGTGGCCATGCTTGCCACAATTGTAACAGCCCTCACAAACTTACGGAAACCACCTTCCTTCGCTTTATCTTTGAAATCGACGAACACGCTTTGTCAAGTGGACCGCCTCTCCAACAGTCGGCTCTAGATCGATCAAGCCTTCCTTTTAGTTCTAGCTTCTTCACGCCGACTCGGCGCAGCCTCGACGATCAAGTCTTCAAGTGTCATGTCCTTTCACTTGTGCTTAAGGTAGACCTCAAGTCTCTCACCCCGGGTAGCTTCTCAATCATCGTAGCGACGACAAAGTCAGTCTCAAATAGTGTGCTTCGGCTTGAACCTCGTGCACAATGAGTTGAAACTCTGCACTTGGTCCATGATCGGTCGGGAATCGACCATCTTGTAGTCCAAATATTGGGCTACAATGAACTTCTTAGTACCGCATCATCATCGGTATTTCTTTTCTAACAAGATCCCACATACTTTGGACGTCACACAACAAGATAAACACTATACAAGCTATCTTCTAAACTACCAAGTATAAATTTTTACAAAGGTAGTCGCCAGCGCCAATTGTCATATGTCGCTTGGACGTGAAAGTCCGTCACTCATCCCCTGAATGGCGGGCTCATCTTCCACCAAGAAGTCACGAAGCCCAACGTCGCGAGGTAGAACAACATCTTTGTCGCCATCTCAAGTCGGATCCTCCAAACTTGGCGGCCGGCCGGCCGGCATCATCCTTGCGGTATGAACAATCGCGAGATCGATCCATGACCGATCCACCAGCAGTTAGATCCCATGGATCCAACAATCGACCCACTCGAAAAGTGCGATCGTCGAACCAAACGAACCACTAAAAGTGGAACCAATTGTTGAACCACTAAAAGTGGAACCAACAATGACCCAAAGGGTCCCATGGTTGACCGAAGGCATCGAACCAAACATGACCGAAGCTATTGTGCCAAAATTATGGCGGCAGAGAGGCAAGCGTGGCGCGGCAAAGAAGCAGGCAAGTGGTAATGGTAGTCGGTTGCGCAGAACAATCGACATCTCCAAGCAAAGGTTTAGGTTTCGAAGTTTTAAGTCAATTTTAAGTCCGACTCGCCGTGGCAAGTAATATCTCGCCTTGCGATTGTTGGAAAACGTGTACAAAAATAGTACGAACTTGCGGACGATTACAACGTGAAATGTAAAGGTAGAAAGAGATCAAACTAACAAATGACAAAACCGTATTGAAACTAAATGAAACAAAACCGTAAGCTAATGCCGAGTCGAGGAGGCCTCTTCCAAAAGACGAGATACGCCCGGTAGTGCTCTCTGCCCGCGATCGCCTCTAAAGACGAAACGCAGCTGTCTCGTAGGTGGCACCCACAGACCAACGAGCTCCCATGAATCGGACGGAGGCGAGGATGAGCTTGACACAAAACTGTATGCAGGGAGTGCTCTTAGGAATGCTAGAATGCTTTTGCAGAGGTGGCTAATCGTCAAGCGTATATGTTCTATTTATAGGCTGCCCCCCTCATGAAAGATGCCGGAGTCAACACCCGCATTGATGTCGGGTGTTACGGAGTTATGTCCCCTATTGAGTGCGCTGGCGGTTTCGAGACAACGTGGCACGCTTCCGCAAAGCCATCATGTCGGGCGTTACGGCGGTTCACGACGAAACGGGCAACGCGTGCGTCCTGTGTTCATCGACGATCCGGACGCCTCTTTAAGTGCACAAGAGTTCAACGGATTGGGCCACACGAGTTGGGCCTCGGACCAAATCCATCTTTGGGCTCGATCAAACGCTGATCCAAAAAGTGCGGCAATGGGCCACGGAACCAGCTCACGAACAGGCCCAAAGAATGTTCCCAAAGACCACCCAGACCAATCGCCAAGATCCACGATCCACGGACCACGGACCAATGACCACGAACAGAACCGGGCCGAGCCGAGCCGAGCCGGGCCGGCCCGGCCGGCGCGGGGCGCGGCCGGGCACCGGCACCGCCCGGCGCTGGCGGCGGCGGCGGCGGCGACACACAGTAGGCGCAGGCTTTCCACCCATCACTTGTGCACATAATTATACTAAGTGTTCAATGAACCACTTATATAGACAATTAATGAAGGTACATTAATCAATGTGGGATAAGGATTAATTAATCCATGCTTATCCCCTTAAGCACAAAACTCCATGTTTAAGTGACCAATTTTGATCCACTATTTCTCACTCACCGAAATCGGATTTGAGAATACGAATACACCACGATCATCTACTCAAAACGTAGATCGATCCTATGCCATTTAATTTCACAAAATTAAATATTACGTCACTCAAAATCTTGGTCAAAGTAGCTTCGGCAACTTCGACCACATATATAATATTATATATATATATACACTGATTTCCAACAATCCCACATGAGTGGAAATAGCCATATGCATGTATGCGCATACGCCCACCCTCAAGAGATGTTAAAATATTTGGACAGTGGTTTATGGACTCAATCTTCCATAGTTAGTACCATCGAGTACACAAAGCGGATTAGTGGACACGATGCTGAACCATTCCCCACAACGCAATCGAGACAACAGTATTAACACTTTAACACCTCAACCTCATCCGCTCACGCTTGATTCCATTTCGCCACGGGCCTCCACTTTGATTCATAAGTGTTTTGTTTGAAGCCGCCCCACTTCGCACTTACATAGGTGATTCTTTACCCAGCATCTTGCCGCACTCAACCTCCTCTCGATGTATCTTAGGAATCATTAAGAGTCAACGACCAACCTCACCACTAGGCAAGTTTTTCACCACTGCTTGCTTTCTAGGAATGACTAACTCGAGTGTTTATACACTAACTCCTATAGCTTAGTTCTCCCATCAACCAAGTTCTTGGGATCTCCAATCATCATGGTTGGGTTACCACTATGATTGTTCTTAAGATGTGGATTTTAGTCCCATTCCTCTAGCAACTTGATCATTTGATCTCGGTTCAACCCTTCGTTAATCTGATCGCCAGATTATCTATCGACTTGACATAGTCAATCGATATAACCCCACTGAGATCAAATGCCTCACCAGACATGTCGCCGACGATATGTCGAGACTTACCATTATACAAACCACTTTTCGCCCTTCCAATAGCTGCTTGGCTATCACAAAGAATCATCACTTGTGGCACGGGTTTAGACCAACATGGAATATCTTCCAAAATTACTGAGCCACTCGGCTTCCTCACCGCCTTTATCCAAAGCTATGAATTACGATTCCATGGTGGATCGGCTATACACGCCTGCTTCGTGGATCTCCAAGAAACAGCACCTCCCAATCGTGAACACGCACTCCACTTGTAGAAAGTGAATATTTCGTGTCGATATCCAATTGGCATCACAAGACCCTTCAAGTACCGGGGATATCTCGTGAAATACACCCATGATTTTGAGTATACTTCAAGTACTTCAAAACTCTCACTAAAGTCTTCCAATGCTCATTGCTTGGATTGCTCGTGTAACGACTCAATTTGTTCACTACAAGCTATGTCGGGTCGGGTACAATTTGTAAGATACATCAAACACCCGATGACCTTAGCATAGTCTTCTTGCCAAATGTGTTCACCCTGTTTTACTCAAGTGAACATTGAGCTCCAATGGGTCTTAGCGGTAAACTATCAAACGCTGAATTTCTTAAGCACTTTCTCGACGAGTGAGATTGTGTCAAGACAATTCCGTCGATCTTCTTAGAATCTTGATTCCAAGAATCACATCGCCTAATCACATGTCCTTCATGTCAAAATTTCTATTTAACATGCGCTTTGTGTCATTAATGACTTGAGTATTACTACCCATGATCAACATGTCATCTACATACGCACACACTATAACATAACCATTATCGTTGTTCTTAACGAGACACAATTATCACACTCGTTGATCTTGAAACCATTTGCCAACATTACATTGTCAAATTTCAAGTGCCATTGCAACGGCGCTTGTTTCAAACCATATAGAGACTTCACGAGTTTGCATACCTCGCCTCTCGACTCAGTACTACAAACCCTTCGGGTTTCTCTATGTATACCTCATCCTCGAGGTCACCATTCAAAACGCAGTCTTAACGTCCATTTGATGAATCTCAAGATTGTGCAAAGCAGAATTGCAGAAACACCCTAATAAACGTAATCCTCGCCGGAGGTGAATAGGTATCAAGAAATCGTACTTCTCTTTGTTTAAACCCTTCGACAACCAAACGGGCCTTATACTTTTCAATTGATCCATCCGCTTGTACTTTCTTTTAAGGATCCACTTGCATCCTAAGGGCTTACAACCTTCCGCAAATCAACCACCCCAAGTGTGGTTTTGCAAATGGAATCAATCTCACTTTGAATGACCTCTCGCCAGAGCATCCCGTCCGCCGAGCATAGGCTACTTTGATTGAAGTTGGTTCTTCGTCCAACATGAACGCAATATAGTCGTGACCAAAACCTTTGGCGTTCGCACTCTCTTCGCCACGCCTTGCTTCCGACCCCTCCGATCGCACCTCGATCGCTATGCGATATCGGTTCTTCCTCCAAAGGTTTAGAACTCAAGCTTCACCATCGCCTATTGCTAGAATTGGCTTCACTTTTATCCTTATCTTTACTGTGGATAAACACTTTCAAAGAATATAGCATTCCTCGACTCAATCGCCGCTCCCACAACATATCCGTACCTCCGACCGTGGATCGAAACGATAGCGCCGCTGTTCAATGCATACCCAATAAAGATACAATCGATCGTTTTAGGTCCAATTGTAACTTGTT
Organism: Salvia rosmarinus; assembly: GCA_036937905.1. Classification (NCBI taxonomy): domain Eukaryota; kingdom Viridiplantae; phylum Streptophyta; class Magnoliopsida; order Lamiales; family Lamiaceae; genus Salvia; species Salvia rosmarinus. The sequence continues at coordinate 8,335,733 of CM072818.1, forward strand.
TAGAAGAGGCACCTCAACCTTCGCCAAACACCCCACACTTTGAGATATTTGACGATGGCTTTCTTCCTTCCACAACTCGTAGGAGTGACATCCTTACCCTCGAGTGGAATCTTGTTCAAGATGTAGTCAGCTTTCAAAATGCCTTCTCCCCACAAGTTCTGGGCAACCTCGAACTAATCAACAAAGCATTCATCATCTCCTTAAGTGTTCGATTTTACGCTCAAAGAACGCCATTAGACCGAGGTGAATATGAGCTGTCATTTGATGTATTATACCACTTTCGTTGCATAATGCCTCAAACGGAGCTACATATTCTCCCCTCTATCACTTGAATGCAGTCTTAATTCGACAATTTAGTTGATTCTCGGCTTCGCTCTTGAAGTTTTTAAAAGCTTCAATAGCCTCGCCTTTACTTCTTAGAAGGTAAAGATAACAATATCTTGTACACCATCAATAAACGTGATGAAGTACTTTTACCACCTCTAGTTTGTACAAACTTTAAATCACACACATCGGTGTGAATAAGTTCTAGAGGCTTAGTGTCTGCCTCACCGAATGAAACGGTAACTTAGCCATTTTGCTTCCACACAAACCTCACATTTCGTTTGTGTATTAACTTCATTTAACTTTAGTAAATCTAAATTCACTAATCTTTTATTGCATTTAGATTAACATGTCCTAATCTACAATGCCATAAATCGTAACACTCACCAAGTAAGAGAAGTAGATGCATTTTTATTCATAGCAATCTTGGGTACACGGCGACAGCCATTACATTCAATTTGAAAAGACCCCGTGAGATAACCCTACCAAGGAACTTCCCAAACTTAGTCAAGACAAACTTGTCCGACTCAAAACTAGTCTAAAACCCTTATTAACTAGAATAGAGCCCGACACTAAATTCTTGCGAATGTCCGGGACATGCAGACATCCTTCAAGGTGATCTCAATGCCGGACGACATCTTGAGCACCACATCACCAACTCCGCAACCTCGGACGAAGCTTGGTTCCCCATGTTGAGCTTCCTCCCTCAACAGCTTGTAGGTGGAGAAACGATATTTTCGGCGCATACGCGTGCGCAATTGCGCCAAGATCGATGAACCATCCACCTTGATTCTCGACGTGGTCGAGTTCTTCGTCACCACAGCAGCCAAGTCATCCTTGTCCCATTTGTCAAGTCCTTCTCGACAACGTTGGTAACTTGCTTAGCCTTCTTCTTCTTAGTCGACGGCAGCTCTTACTGTGGCCATGCTTGCACAATTGTAATCCCGTCAAACTTACGAAACCACCTTCCTTCGCTTTATCTTCGACATCGGGACGAACACGCTTGTTGGAGGACCGCCTCTCCAACAGGTTGGCTCTAGCATCGATCAAGCCTTTCCCTTTAGTTCTAGCTTCTTCACGCCGACTCGATGCGCAGCCCGACGATCAAGTCTTCAAGTGTCATATCATTTCGCTTGGCTTAAGGTAGACCTCAAGTCTCCACCCCGGGGTAGCTTCAATCATCGTAGCGACGACAAAGCCGTCTCAAATAGTGTGCCCTTCGGCTTGAACCTCGTGCACAATGAGTTGAAACTTTGCACTTGGTCCATGATCGATCGAGAATCGACCATCTTGTAGTCCAAATATTGGGCTACAATGAACTCTTAAGACCGCATCATCACTACGGTATTTCTTTTCTAGCGCATCCCACATACTTTGGATGTCGTTACACAACAAAGATAAACACTATACAAGCTATCTTCTAAACTACCAAGTATAAAATTTTTACAAAGGTAGTCGCCAAGGCGCCATTGTCATATGTCGCCGGACGTGAAAGTCCGTCACTTGACCCCCTAATGGCGGGCTCATCTTCCACCAAGAAGTTGGCAAGCCCAACGTCGTGAGGTAGAACAACATCTTTGTCGCCATCTCAAGTCCGATCCTCCAAACTTCTACGGCTTCGGCGGCATCATCCTGCGGTATGAACAAAGCGAGATCGATCCATGACCGATCCACCAAAGTTAGATCCCATGGATCCAACAATGACCCAGCGAAAAGTGCGATCGTCGAACCAAATGAACCACTAAAAGTAGAACCAATTGTTGAACCACTAAAAGTGGAACCAACAACACCCAAAGGGTCCCATGGTTGACCCCAAGGCATCGAACCAAACACGACCGAAGCCATTGTGCGGTGGCGGCAGCAGCAGAGGCAAGGAATGAAGGAAGCGGCAGCCGCGGCGGAGGCGAGTCGATGGCGAGGAACAATGACATCTCCAAGCAAAGGTTTAGGTTTCGAAGTTTTAAGTCAATTTTAAGTCCGACTCTTCGTGGCAAGTAATATCTCGCCTTGCGATTGTTGGAAAACGTGTACAAAAACAAGACAGAACTTGCGGGCGTACATAACGTGAAATGTAAAGGTAGAAAGAGATCAAACTAACAAATGACAAAACAGATTGAAACTAAATGAAACAAAAACCGTAAGCTAATGCCGAGTCGAGGAGGCCTCTTTCCATAAAGACGAGATACGCCCGGTAAGGTTTCTCGGTTACGCGTATCGCTCCAAAGACGAAACGGCGCTGCCTCGTAGGTGGCAAAGCACACAGACCAACGAGCTCCGCGAATCGGACGGAGGCGGGACGAGCTGGACACAAAACTGATGCAGGAGTGCTCTTAGATCGCTAGAATGCTTTTGCGGAGGTGGCTAATCCGTGAGACATGTCCTATTTATAGGCGTCGTCCCCTCATGGGGAAGATCTTGAGTCAACACCGTATTGATGTCGGGTGTTACGGAGTTATGTCCCCTATTGAGTGCGCGGCGGTTTCGGAGACAACGTGGCACGCTTCCGCAGAGCCATCATGTCGGAGCGTTAACGACGCGATTCGACGAATCGGACAACGCTTGCCCGTGTTCATTGGACGATCCGGACGCCTTTTCAAGTGCAGCAGCCCAACGGATTGGGCCACACGAGTTGGGCCTCGGACCAACTCCATCTTTGGGCTCGATAAAACGTTGATCCAAAAGTAAGCGGCGATGGGCCACGAACCGTGCCCACGAACAGCCCAAAGAACGGCAAAGACCAATTGCCAAGATCCACGATCCACGGACCACGGACCACGGACCGGACCGGACCCGAACCGAACCGGAGCCGAGCTGGCCGGCCGGGCCGAGCACGAGCGTCGGGCGTTGGGCACCGGGCCGGCGTGGCGGCGGCGGCGGCATGCGCGTGGGCTTTTCACCCATCACTTGTGCACATAATTATACTAAGTGTTCAATGAACCATTTATATGACAATTAATGAAGGTACATTAATCAATGTGGGATATGGATAATTAATCCATGCTTATCCCCTAAGCACAAAACTCCATGTTTAAGTGACCAACTTTGATCCACTATTTCTCACCACCGAAATCGGATTTGAGAATGTGAATACACCACGATCATCTACTCAAAACGTAGATCGATCCTATGCCATTTAATTTTACAAAATTAAATTTTACGTCACTCAATATCTTGATCAAAGTAGCTTCCTGGCAACTTGACCACATATATAATATTATATATATATACGCTTGATTTCCAACAGGGCTATCAGCTACTATTTTTATATTATGTCCAAAATTCTCTTCTCTATGAGATGATTCCATCTTCCATTCGTAGTCCTTCTTGTCCTCTCTTTTTGATGACCTTTGGGACGAACATGTCCTTTGTTGTCTCCTTAGACGGGCCGCCTCCTTCATATCCTTCATCTTTTGTTGTTCTTTGGTGTAACAATTTTGTTGTTGCTCCAACTTGCGAGGTGCAATGGACTTTAGTATACGATCCTCATTGTTAGTACGGATTAGTCTCAGCTTTATACTCCTCGTCCCAATTGTCTTTGTTCTCTTCTGCAAAAGATAGTTGGCGAGTGTTTACCCTGGATGCTCAGGTTATGCCTCCTATCCAGATTGATAGGATTTTAGTCTAGTGCCCCTTCATTTTTCGGCTCTTCATGGGCGTTTTTATTGACAAGATGCAAAGCAGTATTGGTTGGAGGAAGTCCTCTAGCGTTCAAGGCTTCCTCCAAGAGTATTTTTACCGCGACGACTAAACTTTCAGACATTAAGAGGGTGGATCCTCGCCCCATGGTCGATCACCGGTTATGTACGATATTCGACCTTCGTGCGGGGGTGAGGGTCGCTTTTCAATTCTCGATTATTCGAGGCTATATTTAGGTCTAGAACTTTTGTCTTTAATACTGAGTACACTAATTTTTCGTGTTGTTGGGAAACCTCAACGCCTCAACTTGAGATAATTACCTACATGATCGACGCCATTGATAGATTCAACTTGTAAGTCTAATAAATAATTATGAAAATAGACGTACCTCGTGGTAATGTTGGAATAATGACTATGAGCAAGAAATGAGAATGTTGTATTGGATTGTCGGACGACGTACAGATCAAGCCAATTGCAAAACAGAGTCGGAGGGAAGCCCTTGGGTAGACACTCTGATGCTCAAGTCAGTAATGTATTGTGTTTAAGGTTTATTGATTGCTTAAGATTGCTTACTTTATCCATTCGTGATGAAGATATTTATAGATGTAGGCATGATATTGGATTAGATAATCTGAATCCTTTTAGGAATAGGATATGTACGAATCCTCCTAAACTTGCGTTGTTTCTCTTGCGTCAGGTCCTTATCGATAAGAGTCAGCTCCTATCCGGAGACACGAGTCCTATTGGTTGTTACATACTAACACATACGATGTCGTTTTGCTGCCAGGGACTACGGTCCTGGGCTTATAGATATGGGCTTTGAGACCCAATTTCATGGGTCTATTACCTTCGATTATCTTGCTGATCTGGCATCCTCACATTAGGCATGATACACGCAGTCATTCCACGTGTATTATTTATAATAAGTTGGCATATCGTATTTATTCCTATCGTATATATAAATTTTAAACGAGTTTAAGTGGATGAACTATAGCCTTATCTTTTTATTCATCTTCGTGTTTCACCGTGATGAACGTCTTTGTGAATGAACCTTGGCCTATTCAGTAAAATGGCTATGAATATATTTTTGCTTGATAATTTTGCTTTTGGTACAGTAATAGCCTATTACACTGGCCCATTTTGAGACATCATCGGTCGCCCCCATCACGCCACATAAATTACAGGAAGAAGAAGAAGAAGAAGAAGAAATCAATTACTAATTTACTATTACTTTGCTTTCAAACAACTAAGATTGATGTACTTCAAAGTTTTACACAATGAAATACATTAAACAATTTTGACGATTTTTTTTTGATAAATTTAATGCATAAATTTAAAGGTTGTGTTACGCTGGATTTGAATCCGAGACTTTTGATCTCAGATATTAACAACTCTACCACTAGGCCAACACACACAATAGTTTTGACGATTAACTCACCTTTGTGTTTGTGTAAAGAATAAATCTAACTCTACAAAAAAAACAAAGAGACCGTAAATAAATTTAATTAGAATGTTAAAATTATCATTTACAAAAGGGGTGGTCTCTTGTGCGGGCTGCGTGCATAGTGAGACCACCCTAATTATTTTTTAATTAATTAATTAGTTATTTAGTTGATTAATTATTATTAAATTAATTAATTTAATAAACCTTAATTGTAAACTAATAAATCATAACTCGTGAATTAATAAATAATAATTTTAAATTAATAAACCATAATCATGAATTATTAAAGCCTAATTAAAATTAATAAACACTAACTTTGAATTAATCAACCCTAATTGTAAATTAATAAATCCTATTTATGAATTAATAAATCTTAATTTTGAATTAATAAACCCTAATTGTGAATTAATAAATCCTAATTTTGAATAATAAACCATAATTATGAATTAATAAACCATAATTATGAATTAATAAACCCTAATTATGAATTAATAAATTCTAATTATGGATTAATAATCCTAATTTTGAATTAATAAAAATAATTATCAATTAATAAATCTTAATTGTGAATTTATAAACCATAATCAAGATATGAGAATTTAAGTAATTTCTTTTAATTTCTAAAATATTTATATATTTTCTAAACTTACTCATAATTGACCTAATTTTTTAAGAATTTGCACAAGGCTCATGTTTTTGGCCCGACCCGTAATCAAGATATGTATTTTGACCCGGACAACTATTCTAATAAATATGATATAACGATAGAGCTACATTAGAAAATATTATGAGAATTTTGTTGTAGGAATAAGTTAAAGTAATTGAGAATAAATAAATAATATTACAAAAATAGACTTTTTTAAAAAAAAAATCCAGACGAGCAGTGGCAAAAAATGGAGTTTCGTCATCAACTCGTCGGAAATGGCTATTTTAATTTTCATCCTTATATTTTTTCTATTTTTTGAGTTAGGAATGAAAGGGTTGAGATTCATATCCTGGTTTTTCGCCCTTACAAAGGAAATAAATATCATTGATCTACATTGCTCATTATTTTAATCGTAAATAAGATTCAATTTATTTTATATTTTAAGCCGACGCAAGTTTGTCGGGAATCCTAAGAAACATGCCATACTACAGTTTTACGCTTTGCAATTTTATTTTATTTTTTGAAATATATGGTTTGCATTTTAACTTGTGCAAGTAGGTACTATATATATTTTTTTTAGAGGAGAGGAGGTACAAGATATCTTATTTTATTTTTTGAAATGTATGCTTTGCATTTTAAATTGCCAAATTGTGACTATTTTAATTGATCTTGGAAAAGCAGTATAGTTTTGATTACTCCAACAACCACACTTAATTGTAATCTTCCATATTTTGGTCTACATTCAAGAACTCAGAAGCACTTCTCCCATTTTTCTGTATCCGCTGCATTTTCTGCTTCTCTCAAATTAATCATGGCGGCTTATGCAGCTCTGGTTTCTGTTATGCATATCATAGAAAACCTTCAAAATCATCCTCGCCCTCCTATTTCTCTCCACAAACAACAACTTCTTCTCCTCACTGAAAAGGTTACTTCCCTGCAAGAATTTCTGGAAGGCTATAATCCCCATCTCGGCTAAAGCACCGAAGCAGATCCATTGGAGAGTCGCATTACTGATGCAGCTTATGCGGCCGAGGATGTCATCGAATCTCATATCGTGGATCAGATCACAAGTGATAGGGAAAAGATGAGCTCCGATCTTACATATAGCACAGAAGCATATAGGGAAAAGATGAGCCCCGATGCCTTTTATGAAGCTCTAGAGAAGGTGATTGATGAATTGGCGTTGATCCAAAAAGAGGCTGATTCCATCGAGATCAAAGAAGTCCAATTCCAGCTGCGCACAACAAAGTCAACGCCTCTTGATTCCATGACCAGTAGTTCTTCTTCCATTGCGCACAAGGACAAGGGTATTAGCATGGTGGGTGCTGATGATGCCAAGAGTCAACTGATGGATAAGCTCGCTTCTGATCGCCATGATCTCTAAATCATTCCCATCACAGGAATGGGCGGCGCAGGTAAGACTACTCTGGCTAGATACATCTATGAACATCGTTTTACTAAGGACCGTTTTAATATTCGTGCTTGGGTTACCATCTCTCAAGAGTATAGTACTCGAGAAATGCTCATACAAATTCTTCGTCAATTAAATCAAAACGATGATCAGAATTTGAGTGAGCATGAATCAGGACAAAAGTTGTACCAACACTTGTTCGGTAGAAGTTACTTGATTATAATGGATGATATATGGAGCACTGAGGCATGGGTTAGAGTTAGGAGGTTTTTGCCGGATGACAAAAATGGTAGCAGGATAGTGGTAACAACTAGGATATCAAATGTTGCTTCTCAGTTATCCTACTCTAATAGCCTTGTTAAGATGAACCTTTTGGATGAGGCAGATAGTTGGGAGCTGCTCTCCAAAACTGTGTTTGGAGTTAAAGGATGTTGCCCAGTTGAATTAGAGGACATTGGGAAGAAAATAGCAGAAGGTTGCAAAGGACTTCCAATTTCAATTGCTTGAAAATGTTGCTTGAAAAGGTTGCAAAGGACTTCCAATTTCAATTGCTTGAAAAGGTTGCAAAGGACTTCCAATTCGGAAAAAAAATGTTGCTTGAAAATGTTGAATCATCATTTATATGAAAAGGGGGTTTGATTGATTTATTTTATTTGTAAGTTATGAGTTGATGCAGGAAATATCGTCCACTTATGGTTGAAAATGTTTATTGGGGCTCAAGTTTATGTAGGTATACTGTTTTCTAATTTATTTATTTTATACTTTTTTTGGAATTTATTCTCCATATTCTATATATTTTAGTGACAAGCTATTTACTTTTTCTTATATAAAGTTGCAAATTACATCTTGATTCATAATTATATTATTAATAAAAAAATTGATTTTATGGGAAAACCCGTAACCATTAGTTCGTCCCAAAGGATTATTATTAATTAATATTTTGTTGAATAAAGTGATGGTAGTATAAAATCAAAAAGAAAAAGATAAAAGTAGAAAGATAGATAGTGGTTGAATGTTCTCATAAATTCAAAAAAAAATAAAAATTAGTAGGTATGATTACGAGAATTCGAGAATTCAAAAATAAAATTAAAAATGATGAAGATGCTAATTATGATTAATATGGGAGGGTTGCAAAGAGTGTGAGGTTGCAGGCTTAGGTGTAAGCTATTTACTTTAAACTTTTTTCCTTAAAAGAAAATTTATAAAATTAAAACGATATCTTTTTGATCGAAACGATATTGTTTTGAATGCCATCTTAATTTTGATTTTGCCATGTTAGCTTCGATTCCGTAGAAATTCAATTTGCGTAAGAAAAAAATTAGACAAATCAAAACTTGAGGTATTTAAATAAAAACAAATGGTGTGTCAAATTAGAAAACATCCAAAGTTTGTATATTGACAGGCTATTATCCCTTAATAAATACGTAAAAAACAAGATCAAGGAATATTGAAATCATACAAGATCATAAGGTAGTTTTATTAAAAGTTCAAAACAATATAAAGATGGAGAGTTCGAGTTTTTTGTTGGTTGTAGCTTAGTTTTGCACATTTTTCCAACGTTTTATAGTAGCTTTTTTAAAAAAATTATAAATGTTTATGAAAAAATCTATATAAATACTTGCGAGTTTCAAAATTATTTATGATTTCTTATAATTATTAATTTGGTGTATATAATGTTATTGTTAACTTTTTTAAGTTTTTCGAGCTTTATATAAAAAAATTTAATGATCGATGTTCGAAAATTATAGTCAATTTTTTATGATTTTGTATGTTAAATTTTTAGACTCTAGGGTATGAAAAATGAGAAAATTTAAATTGATGTATAATATTAAGCTCTGTTTATAGAGAAAAAAAAAAGAGATAAACTTTGATATAATATTTTATTTGATATATAATTATCACAAATTTAAATTCTACTGACTAGGTTCCATTTCTTACCATTCATTGATCGTGGAGAGATGAGAGACTATTTATGCTCTGGCACCGGGTGCCGGCTAAGATGCATCTAAATTTTAAATAAGAAAATAGAAATTTTGGCATATTATGAAAATTTGGCTTTGCATTTTATTTTATTTTATTTTTTGAAATGTATGCTTTGCATTTTAAATTGCCAAATTGTGACTATTTTAATTGATCTTGGAAAAGCAGTATAGTTTTGACTACTCCAACAACCACACTTATTGTAATCTTCCATATTTTGGTCTACATTCAAGAACTCAGAAGCACTTCTCCCATTTTTCTGTATCCGCTGCATTTTCTGCTTCTCTCAAATTAGTCATGGCGGCTTATGCAGCTCTGGTTTCTGTTATGCATATCATAGAAAACCTTCAAAATCATCCTCGCCCTCCTATTTCTCTCCACAAACAACAAGCTCTTCTCCTCACTCAAAAGGTTGCTTCCCTGCAAGAATTTCTGGAACGCTATAATCCCCATCTCGGCTACAGCACTGAAGCAGATCCATTGGAGAGTCGCATTGCTGATGCAGCTTATGCAGCTGAGGACGTCATCGAATCTCATATTGTGGATCGGATCACAAGTGATAGGGAAAAGATGAGCTCCGATGCCTTCCGTCAATTTTTTTTCGGAAGCTTTTTTCCCATATCGAGTATAGGGGATAAGATGAGCTCCTATTTCTTGTATCGAGCTCTAGAGAAGGTGATTGATGAATTGGCGTCGATCCAAAAAGAGGTTGATTTCATGGAGATCAAAGGTGTCCAATACCAGCTGCTCACAAAGTCAATGCCTGTTGATTCCATTGCGCACAAGGACAAGGGTATTAGCATGGTGGGTGCTGATGATGCCAAGAGTCAACTGATGGATAAGCTCTCTTCTGATCGCCCAGATCTACAAATCATTCCCATCACAGGAATGGGCGGCGCAGGTAAGACAACTCTTGCCAGATACATTTATGAACATCGTTTTACTAACGACCATTTTGATATTTGTGCGTGGGTTACCATCTCTCAAGAGTATAGCACTCGAGAAATGCTCATAGATATTCTTCGTCAATTAAGTCAAAACGTTAATGAGAATTTGAGTGAGCATGAATCAGGAGAGATGTTGTACCAACACCTATTCTGTAGAAGATACTTGGTCATAATGGATGATATTTGGAGCACTGAGGCATGGGATAGACTTAGGAGGTTTTTGCCGGATAACAAAAATGGTAGCAGGATAGTGGTAACAACTAGGATATCAAATGTTGCTTCTCAGTTATCCTACTCTAATAGCCTTGTTGAGATGAACCTTTTGGATGAGGCAGATAGTTGGGAGCTGCTCTCCAAAACTGTGTTTGGAGTTAAAGGACGTTGCCCAGTTGAATTAGAGGAAATTGGGAAGAAAATAGCAAAAGGTTGCAAAGGACTTCCAATTTCAATTGTTGTGGTGGGAGGAATTTTGGGCAAGTCGGAACAAACAAGAGAGTTTTGGGAATACATACAAGAAAACATAAATTCAATGGTGAATTCAGAGGATGATGAGCGTTGCTTGAAAACATTACACATGAGTTATAAGCAATTGCCGATCCATTTGAAACCATGTTTTCTGTATATGGGAGTTTTCCGTGAAGATGAGGTGATTGGTGTCTCAAGGCTTGTTAAATTGTGGGTTGCCGAAGGATTTCTAAAACCAGTGAATGGGAAAAGCTTGGAAGAGATAGGGAAAGAGAATTTAAAGGATCTTGTCGATAGAAATCTGGTTTTCATTGCTGTGGTGGGTAAAACAGGAAACATAAAGAAGTGTAGAATTCATGACTTGGTGAGAGACTTGTGCTTGAGGGAAGCTCAAAAGGAAAGATTTTATGGTGTCGTCTCGAGCCCAATTCATGAAGATGGGCAACGCCGCATTGTTATATTCAGTACCCTATCAAAGAATGACGCCATAAACGTCTTGTCATCATCCATATCACTGGTTCGTTCTTTGGTGTGGAATTCTGAGTACCCAATGGAAAGATTTTATGGGCAACGCCGCATTGTTATATCTACTACCATATCAAACAATGACGCCATAAACGCCTTGTCATCATCCATGCCACTGGCTCGTTCTTTGGTGAATTTTAATCCCCGATGGCTCAATCAAAAGCTCAAGTTGAGCAGGTTGCTGAGGATAATGCACTCATGTGAATTCATAATCATGGAAGTACCAGAATTCTTAGTTAACTTGCGGTTCCTTGAGTTCTGGTCCTCATCAATAAAGCGCACATTCCCTAGTTCAATTTCGCTATTTTGGAATCTACAAACATTAATTTGTCCAGCAGGGGACGCCAGTGCGCCCACTGATATTTGGTACATGCCTCACATTAGACATGTTCAGTTCGGAAGGCTCTGTCTCCCAAATCCTCCCAACGACCAAGATGGCATTCTTTTGGGAAATCTGCAAACACTTGGTCGGATAATGGATTTCAAGTGTACTGAACAAGTGATTAAGAGAATTCCCAATATCCAAAAACTGGAAATATTGTATGACTGCGAGCTTGATGAAGCCGACATGAATTTTCATTATCTAGATAAACTTGAGTCCTTGAACTGCTACTTTGGAAATGAACATGGTTCTTCTCCACACAATCTAATTAATTTTCCACATTCACTCAAGAAGTTGACTCTATTCATACAGAGAGATGAATATTGGGAAGGCATATTGGATAAGATAGGTGTGTTGCCCTTTCTTCAGAAGCTCACACTCCAAGAGGGGAAATTCAGAGAAAAGTGGGTAACAACTGAAGGCCAATTTCGCAGCCTCAAATTCTTGGCTCTTATCGACTGTGAGGATCTAAAGGTTTGGACAGCAGAAAGCTCCCACTTCCCGTGCCTTGAGCAGCTTTATATTTTTGGAAATCATCTTGAGGAGATCCCTTCAGAGTTTGCAGAAATACCCACACTCAGAGTAATTCACTTGGAAGATTGCCTCGTGTCTGTTGTCGAATCTACTAAAAGAATATTAGAGGAACAAGAAGATTCAAATGGGGAAGCAACCATTCAAGTTCGACTTGACGACTGATAACGAAGCACGGGGGAGCTTGGCAAGTCCTAGCTTGGTGTTACATTCTGGGACGAAGAAGAAGTTGTAGATTTGGAGGTTGATGCTGAATCCTAATTTGCATAGATTTTCTTCTTCTGTTTTTACTCCTTCTGTCCGGACTGTTTGTTGCTTGGTTTTCTTATACTAGACAAATACTCTCTTTCATCTATCAATGTTTTTCGAATTGGATTTTCGCCATAGAGATTTTAATGAGGCTCGGGCCTTGTTTGCTCCAAGCGTTTATGATTTTCTCTTTGTTTGCTTAATAGTATATGTCACGCCCCAATTCCTAATATAATGGAAGCTCCTAAATCGAGACGCGACGAATAAAAATAAGGAGAAATATAAAGTAAATAAGTTGACTCGAATGATCAAGGCAATAAACCCTTAGAATTTGGGAATAGCTTCCTAAATGAAAATGGAAGACATCGAACGATGTAATCCAATCAAAACAAAATTTATCCTCAGGATCACAAGTTTAGTTTCGTATTTCTGATAGCCAATACACATCAAAATACTAACATCAAGAATTCGAGTCTAAGCTCATCAAAAGATATAATTCAGTCATAGACAAGAAGAAAATGTAATTAGAGCTAGTTCATCACGAAGTCTAAATACGGAAATAATCCATCAAAATACGGAGTGAACCTAATCTCGCCTCTCTTACGCGGTGCCATTAATCAACCCAAGACATTTGAAAATATTTGACCGAGTACTAATGTACTCAAGGACATGCATTTGCTAAACATATTTCATAAATTGTAAAATCGCTTTATCCAATCATGATAACATAACTTAGAAGGTTTTAAAAGAGAAACCACTTCTAAGCATGCAAAATATTTCATTTATCGGGCCCATTATCACGACTCTTCCGTTACTCGCTTTAATCCCGGCCTCTAGCCACCGTCGGATCACATGCCCCATTATTGTCATCGGGACGAACCGGACAATTCATAATTTCATGACGAATGCGGAACGCATCCGACAAGCACCATAATAACATGACGTACTCTGGAACACATCCAGACAAACACCCTTATAACGCCTCATGATTATGTTAGTGCCCGATGGAGATCAACCCACCGAAACAACTAACTAGTGTACACACAATTCTCAATTAACATATTAAGTTTAAAAGAGAATCTCGATCGATACATTTACGAGCATTAAATGTAGTAGAACGACAAAAACATTTTATTGATAAACAGCAGATTTCATGAAATATCGTAGCATATAACTCAAATATACTTTTGTAAATAAAGCCCACCTCGATAGGACAAAGCCTGAAGAATCACTATAGTACGCGTCTCGGGAAAACAACGCTAATCCCCTTGATCGACAAAACCTACAAGAAGCACTAATCTTAATAGGTCTCGAAAAGCTAACCTTAAGTTCAAGTAAAGTAGGATACTAGCTTATGATTCGTTAAGCCCGGGTTTTCAAAATATAATTAAATTTGAAAACTAATATATTTCGGCTAAGGCACCAACAATACCATTGTTCGACTTTTCGTTTAAAGACGCATTTAATTCCATAATCTCCTTATGATAAATACTTTTTATAAAAAGTATATTGCAATTGAATTACAACTAAATTCATATATATTAAGGACTCTCACTTAATATAACTCATAATAAAATTCTCAAATTATGCACTTGTTCAACATAATTTAATTTATTTAATTATTCTAACTTAATTAATTTCATTAAAAGAAATTAATTACATTAATTAAATAGGTCATAATCATAAATAAAGTAACTTAAACTTGACTAACATTGACTTAGTCAATTAATTAATTAAACTTAATAGTAATTAGTTAATTAATTAATTAACTTACCATAATTAAATGATTTAAACTTATATTTAAGTTTAAGTTAATTATTCATTTAATTAGACTTAATATAATTTAATTAATTAAGTCTTGAAGGTAAACCTTATTTATTTAATTAATTTAAGTCCAAAGATTTAATTAATTAAAGCAAGTCAAGTCACTTAATTAAATTAAAGCTCAATCATTAATTAAATCTAAAGCCCAACTATTATTTAATTCATTGGAGCCCAAAGTTAAAACAATTTCCCATCAGCATTTAATTAAACTAAGGTCCAGCCAACACATAAATAAATTAAGCCCAACACTTGAAATGAACCCAGCCCATCATTTACAAAAATTCTCGGCCCAACACATTTAATAAAAGAATCAGCCCAAAACTTTGAATAAATAAGGCCCAACTATTTTGAAAGAAACAGCCCAACTCACCCTTTTTTTTAAAAAACGAGCCCAGCCCATTTTAAAATAAACTGAGCCCAATACTTTGAAATGAAAACAGCCCAAAATTAATACATTTTGGCCCAAACTTTAACAAAGCCCAACTAACATAATTTAAAACTAAATTAACCTTAGCCCATGAATAATGGCCCATTATCAACATGAAAATAAAACCCTAGCAGCCCCCTTCCACTTTTTTTCCGGCGCCGCTTTCCGGCGGCGGCGACGGCCAAAATTTCGGCGACCTCATTTTTTTATTTTCCATCTCTATCTCTCAGACACACACAACACGCACACGTACACGGACACACACAACACACTCGCGGACACACACACATGCGCGGACAGCATACACACGCACACGACCGCTGCTGCCATCTCCGGCCGGTCACGTCGTCGGTCGGCAAGTTGCGCCGCCGCCGCGACCGTGACCTCCTCTCGCTCGGATCTCACTATCACACACACACGCGGATGAACACCAACGCACACGCGAGGACGACCGCGTACAACCGCCGCCATCACAGCTCCGGCGACGCTGTCGTCGCGCCACCATCGCGCCCGACCTCAACTCCTTCTTCTCTCTCTCTGTTCTCACTATCACACACCCACACAAACAGCAACACATACACACATACAACCTATGCGTATACACACACACACTGAAGGTGACACACACACGCGACGACAACACACGCACACACACAACGCCTGCACACACATGCCGACGAGCACACACACACGGCGAGCCACGCACGCGGCGACAACAGTCGCCACTCTCCGCCCGCAGCGCCGCCGCCACCACTACCCCTTGTCTCATCTCTCACTCATACAGCCACAACACACACGCACACACTGACGATGCACACACATATACACAAACTCATATACACACATACATATTAAAAGAATAGGAGATTCAAAGTCTACCTTTGTGTGGATTTGTTGAGGCTGTAGAAAATGAATTGAATTGTGAAGCTAGGGTTCAAAAGAAGGGGATTGTATAGTGTAGCGTTTGGGGTTATCTAATGGGCTTTTCTCTTGGGCTTTTTTTTCAAACTAAAGCCCATTAAATAATCAAACACTAGCATAAAGTTATTAATATAATGATTTATAAGTATTTATATGCATCATATTCGATTATCAAAATATATATAATAATTCTCGTAATCAATTTATAATGTTTAATGAAATAAATTCTTTTTGTTGGAATTTAAAAGTTTTCTTTCATTGAGCATGAATCATTTTAAAATTCTAAGTTCGAAGTCATTCTAATCCTATTGAGAAAGACGGGGTATGACAGTATAACACTAGTTCATCTTATCTAGCTAGTGTTTAATGATTGTATGATTACTATGTAATTTCTTATATTATTGTGATGTATTCGGCCTTTGCTTTGTGAAACACGATTTTGTTTAGAAAAAACAATGTTGCTTGAACATGTTGAATCATCATTTATATGAAAAGGGGGTTTGATTGATTTATTTTATTTGTAAGTTACGAGTTGATGCAGGAAATGTCGTCCACTTATGGTTGAAAATGTTTATTGGTGCTCAAGTTTATGTAGGTAGACTGCTTTCTAATTTATTTATTTTATACTTTTTTGGAATTTATTCTCCATATTCTATATATTTTAGTGACAAACTATTTATTTTTTCTTATATAAAAATTGCAAATTACATCTTGATTCATAATTATATTATTAATACTTCTTTTTTTGAATTTATGGGAAAACTCTTAGCCACTAGGCCGTCCCGAGAGATTATTATTAATTAATATTTTTGTTAAATAGATTGACGGTAGTATAAAAATCAAAAGAAAAAGATAAATAGCGGTTGAAAGTTCTCATAAATTAAAAAAAGAATAGTTTGTACAAGAACCCGAGAATTTTAAAATAATAATAATAAAAATGATGAAGATGTTAATAATAGTTAATATGGGAGGATTTAGACGTGTTGACGGGCCGGAACCGCGGTTTAGGGCCGGGCCCGGCGGTCCGGCGGTTCCAAATGTGAAGGCCCTAGCCCGGCCCTACATACTAGTTGGCGGTTTAGGGCCGGGCCTGAGCCCCGGCGGTCCCGGTTCGGGCTCGAACCGCCGGTTTAGGGCCGAGCCCGGCGGTTCGCCTGTTCACAGCAGCGATTTTGTATCGATCATTTCTCTCGTCCGAGCTCCGATTTTCGATCCGTTTGCGCTCACGAACTCGTATCGCGATATACTTCAACTCTTATGAAGGGTAAAATCTCCAATTCTATCTCAATTTTTCTGAAAATTCAATCAAATATGCAACAAGTATCAAAGTCCAAGATTTTAACAAACTTTTAAGTTTTAACTTTTAACTTTTAAGTCTAAAGCTTAATAAACTTGTAAATATTTTTAAAGTTGTAAAATTTGTAAACTACTAAACTTGTAAATATTTTTAAATTTGTAAGTGATTTTTTTATGTTTGAACTTGTAAATACTTTGCATTTTGCATTTGTTAAAATACGATAAATATAAAATATGTGTCAACACTTTGCATTTTTAATAAATGATGAGTAAAATTACATAAACCGCTTATGACTTTTACATAGGGATGAAAAATAATAATAATAAAGGACTTGAGCTCAATTTAATTTCTAAAATTGAGTTGCCTACATATCCTCATAATCATAGAGGAATCAAAGTCCATGTAGTTCTTTTAATTTCTAAATGCTCTACTCCGCCTCCGCACCCGATTCCGATCGATCCGTTTCGGTGAAGGCCTCGCCTTCACTCTCGCTACCATCTTCCCATTGTGGTTCTTGAGCTCTAAGGTCGGCCCTACACCAATCATCGAGCAACATTGTAGTTTCAATGTTCGCCGGCTTCATGTTGCTTCTTCTTTGATCAAGCATTAGTCCTCCAATGCTAAATGCTTGTTCAACGGATACGGTGGATGCCGGGATGGCAAATAACTCATTTGCCATGATTGAGAAGATTGGGCACTCCTCTTTCTTCGACCACCACTTCAAGACATCGATCGAAGGACCGCTATCTTCAACACCAAAGACAAAAGGAGTTTGCAAATATATATCTAATTCACTATTACCTTGTCCTCTCGGCCTTTCGAATGTTCTATTTTGGTACATCAAGTCATTTGTTGCACCAAAGGATCAAACTCATTCATATCAAAAGGAAAATTAATCGTAGACATCATAGAAGAAGGAGGTGGAGTTTGAATATCATCATCACTACCATATTTCGACCTATATTCTTGAAAAGATTTCTTAAATTCTTTTCAAGATTATATTTGATTTGATCTACATCCGGAGATCAAAATAAACTAATTCTCCTTCTATACTAACACCTTGAAAATCCATTTGCCTAAAAGCATCATAATAAACATTAAGCATTTGACAAGTACCATCATATTTCCATTTAGGATCTAAACACTTAGCAAGCAAAAAAATTGTAGGTATCTCCTAAAATATTTTAGCCACTTTTGAACCATAAAATAAATTACACCACATAAAGATGGTTTACTAAAACAACTACGAAAAGACATGGCAATATGCATGCAATGTTCTAAAACCATAACGGAAGTGCAATAATAAACTCCGATAATTGTTTCGTTGCACCATGAAATACCTTTAACAATCGATATAAATCCATGCAAGCATCCCAATGAGACTCATTAAGATGTAATTGAATAGATGTAAACTCTTTTCTAAAAAATCACATAAATGACCCTTATATGAAATAGTACTATTAAGCATTTCATAAGTAGAATTCCAACGATGAGAAACATCCAATTTGAAACATGTATAAGCAATATTTTTATACGACAATATTTTTGCCATTTCTTCCCATAAGTTTTGAAGCATGCAAACATTTGATAGCATCTCTAATAGGACTAACGGAATCTTGAAAATACTAAGTGCATCTTGAACACATAAATTTAAAATATGACAAATGCATCTAGAATGAAAGTATTTTCCTTCAAAAGAAGGTCGATGCTTCAATAAGTTGAGGAATACTAGCGGTGTTTGCGAAGCATTATCAAACCAACGAAAAAAATTTATTAATCAAAGAATACTCATTTAACACACCAATTATAATATTAGCAATACCTAAAGCATTATGAGGCTCTTCAAACTCTAAAAGCAATTAAACGTTTTTGCATAACCCATTTCGAATCAATCCAATGACAAGTAATACCCATATAAGAATTCTTATTATAAGCATCCGTCCAAACATCGGCACAAATAGAAACTTTATGACCTAAACGAACCAAATATTTCTTTAAATCATGTTTTTTTCCATGCATTGTCTCCTAATCTTCTTAAGCATAATACTTCTACTAACTTTGTATGCATTAGGACCAAGTCCCTCTCAGATAACATTCTTCATACGTAACTCTATCGGCATAATTAAAGGGAGTTTTTCCATAGCACAATATCTAGCCATCGATCTTCATATTTTCCTTATCAAATTTAAATAAAGTGGACGCACCGTTGTAGAATATTGAGAAGGGTTTTAATTTGAGCTTGGTTCGCTGATATTCCATACTCATGAGGATGAGAACCCTCCATGTGCCTATTGCGCTCCGTAACATCCTTTCTCGATCCATTTGTAGGTTTTCGTGCAATAGTTGCAATAAGCAACGATCTCTTTCGACCGTCGGGAAGAGGTGCTCACGCCTAGCACTTCCACTTTTCTAAAGAAAATATAACAAGATATTGTAAGAACTATGAACATGAAATTAAAATTGTGAAACTAATTTGTAAGAAACGTAAAATTTACGTGCACAAGTCTTCACAAAACGCTGGACTTAAGTTCCTTTGATTTTGGTGGTTGTGGCGGCGATCTTGGTCAAAGTCGTCATATTCTTCGTCGCCTTCTTCATCGCCGTCTTGGTCGCTCGAGCCTCACGCCACCGAAATTGGGACTTCTTTCCATTCAATGCACCATTTCAACAAATCGAGCATCTTCTTCGCTTGAACCTTCGCAACTTGCTTGAGATTTCCTCTGCCGCTAAGGCCCTTCGTGAACGCTGAGTTGGAATGTCTCCTCCTCACTGGAGCTCCTTCATCGGCGGCCTTTCCTTTCCCTTGTTTAATCGCTTAAAGAAAGACATGATGATTGATGAAGTGAGAAAGTTTGAGAGTTTAGAATAAGAACGAGAGATTGAGAGAGCTTGAGAACTTGAGAGATTGAGTTTGAGAGTGAGAATGAGAGCTTGAAAGCTTGAAAATTAGATGTAAATGAGTGAATTAAGGTTGAGAAATGAGAGATTGAAGTGAGGATAGAGTTAGGATGATGGATATATTTATAGGAGTGATTTTGGGGTGAAAATCGAAAATAGCCGTTTTCTAGCCGTTTCTAGCCGTTGGGACCGCGGCTTAGGGCGGACCGTCGGTTCCAACGGCTTAAAAAGCTCCGCCGGTTCGCCCCGCCCGCTGCCCGCCGGTTCGACCCTAGGCCCGCCGGTTCCAACGGCTATAACCGGACCATGGTTCCATCCCAAGCTCACGGTTCGGACCGGCGGTTAACCGTCGATTCCCGGCCGATTTTCAGATGAACCGAGCCCGCCCTAGGCCCTAGCTCACGGTTCCGTTCAGTTCGTTGACCGCCGTCCGGCCCGAACTGTTGACTTTAGGGTCGGGCCTAGGGCCGACCCGGCGGTTCGGAAAGCCCATGCACGTCTAGGAGGATTCCCAAAGAGGGTGAAGTGGCAGGCTAAGGTGTAAGCTATTTACTTTAAACTTTTTTTTTAAAGAAGATTTATATAATTAAATGGACGTCGTTTTGATTGAGACGATATTGTTGAATGCCACCATGGCATGATCAAGTAAGTCAGGAAGAAAAAAAAGTGACAAAAGACAAGCCAAAGGAGAAAAAATAAAAGTAGTCTTTCTATGATTCTATCTACCATTATAAGTTAAAGACATAATATGAATCTTTAAACTATTTCTATTAAGATCCAACTTTTCATTTTGTAGCAAATTAGTCCTTCCTCCCAAATTTTGCATATCTAATGTTCATTGATTTATTTTATTTGTAAATTATGTGTATTGAAAATATTTGTTGTTGTTCGAGTTTATGCAGAACCAATCATCTCTCTCTCTCTCTTGAAATTTATTCTCTATGTTTGGGCTTCTTCTTTTTATGAGATAATAATTGCAAATTATATCTGGTTATTCATTATATTATGTTCTATTTGTCTACCAAAAGCTTGCATTTAATTCATTTTCGGTATGTTCATCAAAAGTTTGTATTTTTCTTTTCTTGACATCTTTTTATACTTGCAATACATGACATCTTCTTTACTCACTATAATTTATTAAAATTCGTGCCATCAAAAGCAATACAAGCTATTGATGGACGGATATAATAAATATTTTTTTATTGAATAGATTGATGGTAGTATAAAATAAAAGGAAAAGACAAATATTACTAAATGTTTATTGCAAGCCATGTATATTACTATGCCTTCGGTACACCGTACACCTAATATGAATAAGCGTCAGTAGCATATAAACTATACTTTTCATAGTTATATGAAAGTTTGACAGTAAAGTGGAACATATTGTGTACATGTTTCGGTCTAGTGATATAATGATTAATATCGGAGACTAAAATTTATGTGTTAATTTCAAAATCATCGTGATACAATATTTAAAATTTATGTATTAATTAACAAAAAAGTTGAAATTATTGTATAATCAAATAACGTATACACAATCAGATATACATAGCATACCAAAGATATTCATATAGAAATAATACTCCTCCATCAAAAGTTTGTATTTAATTCATTTTCGGTCTATCTATCACAAATTTGTTTTACCATTTTTGAAACACCAACTCCATACATGACTCACTTTTTAATCTCACCATCTGTTAATCTATTCATTTATTATCTTCACTTATTTTGCACTAATTATAATTTATTAATACCCGTGCCACCAAAAGTAATGCAAGCTTTTGGTGGACGGATAAAGTATATTATTTTGATTTATATATAAGCATGTGGAACTGATAAATAATATTTGCAGATAAAATCAAATTTTCATGAAATAATGGTTAAAAACAATTGCAAAAACAATTATATAATGCAATAATTTACATAAAAAGTTGAAACTTGCATTAGATCAAGAAGAAAAATATTACGTCACACAAACATATTTATATGACTTCTAGTATAAAAATAACATTAAATATTATTTTTGGGAAGTTGATGATATATATTGTATGTAAACCTTGAAAGTGAAAAAAAGATCATTGTTTGTGTATACTTGAATGTGCAAGTACTATATAATTAATTATGATAAAATGTATTGATCAAGATTTCTTAGGAATAACATGAATACCTTTTATTTTCAAGTAACACACTATAATAATAAACATTGGTCGAAGAAAAAAAATATAAACTAACTTTTGATATGTATTAAAAATATGTTAATTTAAAGTTGAAATAACTAATGCCCAAATTCTTCTTTCAAGAAAAATATTATATGCATCAATCCACATGTCTTATATTGTGTACCTGAATAGGCTAAATAAGATTGCAATATATAATATAAAAAATGTTATTATTATAATTATAAGATAAATAAGTATCAAATAAAATATATGAAATTGTTTGGGCTTAATTATTCTGAGCCCGCAGTCATTTGTAATTAGTATAGGCCCAACACTACTAAATGCATCACGAATGTGTAGAGAAATCTTGAAAATGGATTCGGCTGACCCAATTATAAAATATGGGTCGGGTTTCGGACTATGCAGATAGATAGGACGGGTCAGGGTCATAATATTCTTTACAATTCTTTCCCTTTCTAATCACCGTAAACTTTCGGCCAAATTTATGCCGTGAAAAGATTCATGACTTCGGAGAGAGCAATTCACCCTCAAACTGGCTCAAAACTTATAAATCTAATCTTCTTACTGCTACCCGTGATGATAATTGATGGGATATGGCCCAACCGCTCAGGCCTACTGTCAGGCCCAAACGAGCTGGGCCTGACATCATGATCAGGCCCACGCGGTTAAGCCAAAAGGCCCAGCCGCCTCTGAACCCTAATTTCGCTCCAGCCTCCTCATTGGTCACAGGCACCGCCCTATATGGAAGGCAATGGACCCCTACACGCCAAGGGAAGAGTCCCTATACGCCAGGGGAAGAGTCCCTACATGGAAGGGGGATAGAACACGTC
Source organism: Salvia rosmarinus (assembly GCA_036937905.1). NCBI lineage: Eukaryota > Viridiplantae > Streptophyta > Magnoliopsida > Lamiales > Lamiaceae > Salvia > Salvia rosmarinus. The sequence continues at coordinate 8,358,650 of CM072818.1, forward strand.
TTTAGGGGTCTCGGATATGTATAAATAGAAGAAAAATTGACAGTAGAAGGGTTGGCAAATTACTGAACACTAGAACTTTTGTAATACAACTACTGCAATAGTAAAAGATTGAGGATCATCACCTCCGTGGACGTAGATCTCTTTTGGGATCGAACCACGTTAAAGGCCTTGTGTTCTTTATTGCTTTCTTTAAATCTCATATACTCGCGTAACTAGATTTATCATTGGCGCCGTCTGTGGGAACACTGAACAAAAAGCTTCATTTTCTCTACAAATTAATGGCAAGAACACGCGCAGACGCTAGCACCGTTGCCGGTACTGGCAACAACCGCGAAAGGAGTTGAGGACGCCACCAGTGGCAACACGCCTGAGGGTTACATGGAAAACGCTCCCAAACACCCTCAGGATCGCCGCCCTGACGAGGAAGAAAATGCCGACCTCAATGCCAGTGAACATGCGGTTCACCGATCTCATGAGGCCCTCGGCCGAGCTGTGTCCGAGTTCCTTAACGCAAACCTCGGCCAATTCCAGAGCTTTCTCCACCAGAGGACGAATGGAGCGGGCACCTCTCGAGTGCCCGAGCTGGCGATCATCGCGCCGAGGCCGTTCCCCACCGGATCGACCAACGCCACCTCGGGCGCAGCAGCCAGAACGCGCCATCGCCAGCCGCCAAGCCTACCACCCCACCAAGATGGTAGAAACCATTCACCCCGCACTCACAGCACAGCAGCCAGCCACCACCTCGGCATATACCCCCCGGGAGGTGAGCGTGATGTAGGAGAGGCGACGAGTCGAACTCCTCCTCAAGAGACGACGACGTCGTTACGGTCCCCCACACCTCCGGAGAGAGATGGCAATGATCTCCTGGTTCGACCGACACGGGAGAATCATCTCTCCCTTCTCCAGAAAGATTCTGGACACACCCTTGCCCCAGCGATACCGAGCACCCAACATCACGGCCTACGATGGCCTTGGGGATCCCTCCGACTTCCTCTTCGCCTACACCACCAATATGGCGAACCAAGGAATGGAGGATTTCCACATGTGTAAGATCTTCCCCGAGGTGCTGATCTCCAACGCCCGATGTTGGTTCACCTCACTCACGAACAGGCGCCCACCGCTTCCGTGACCTCATGGATCGCCAGTGGCGCTTTTACCAAAAGATGCCGCCCCAGCAACCTGCATCCGACCTGCTCACAATCCGCCAGGGACGGGACGAGACGATGTCGAACTTCGTCTCGAGGTTCATCAAAGAGTCCCTCAAAATCGATGAGAGCAACGATCTCTACATCATCAACGCTTCAAGATCACAATCGCCTTGATTGCATATATCCGTGTCCCCTTATCTCATATATGTTAGATCATACAAAGTGTGTAGAAGATCACGAAGTCCGTATGATTGGTCAAGCTTAATGAGATATAAAAGTTTCACAATGAGACAACTTGAGGACGAGTTGTCGGTATAGTCAGTATAGATAAGAGGTGACTTGACTTGGTTGCTTGTCTATGCCGGTACGCCTCGACGTATTGAAGGATCACGGTGAGATGTGTTCTTCTATCCGACAAGAGGAAGAACCAAGATCTCTGAGACTTACGATGATCTAAACCTCGATAAGGTATTAGCGTGAGTATGAGTTCATCACCATCACTGACTTGTTACGGGTGAGGTTATATGTTCTAACCAAGATTCTCCGCATCTTGGGTGGTGGCGATCAGTATGTCACGCTAGTTATCTCAGACGAGTCACCGTATCCGCTTAGGATGATGACGTCCCTTAAGGAGCTCAAAGGTTTATTGTACTAAACCCCGCAGTTGAGTTAGCTCAAGTACAATAATAAGGTTGAGTGGTACTACTTAAGGAAATGAAGTTATTAATCGCTTTAAGCGATGATTGCTATAAATGATTAATGGACGCTCGATATCTTAAATACGGGATTCGTAATGTCTAAGTGCAAGCCCGACTCAACTTCGGTAATAAAGGGTAAGTCAACATTCTTTCTCTAGTGGCATGATCGAATGTTTATAAATTAATTTATGTTCGGGTCAACATAAGATAATTAATTTATTTGAGGCCCATCTTTATTCCTTGCATTTGATCCTGGCTGGCCCATCCAGCCCGTAGCTAAGGAAAATCGGCGCCTTATGCTCCCAAAGGCAAGATTTTATTCTCTTTATCCCACAAGGATATAATTATATTTATGGTATATGCATAGATCCTTTCCATATAAGATTATGGTAATAATCACGAGAGTATGGAAATAATCCCGAGATTATGGAAATAATCCTAAGATTATGGTAATATTCCATATAGGATTATGGTAATTTATATAGGATTATGGTAATTTCCATATAGGATTATGGTAATTTCCATATAGGATTAAGGTAGTGCATTATAAATATAAGGTATGAGATAAAGTCTAGTTAATGCTCACATAATTAACAAGAAATTTTCGTCCCCTCTAGTGCAAGAGAGTTTCAAAATTGTGCAAAGAGAGCAAAGGGTGATTTTCCAAGCATTCTCCATAGATCGCCCTCACCGACGCTGGAGATTGGGAAATCGGGATACAATCCGTAAGGTCAAAGCACGAGTCCGATCCGCTCGATCCATTCATCTCGCTCCATCGACCTCTTCGCATCCAAAGGTAAACACGAAAACCCCTACGTGTTGCAATTAATTATATAGACGCATGCTAGGAATATAATCAATGTATGGTGAATTAAACACCCAAGATAGATCCTCGGGCGAGGGTTAACATATGTTTTCCTACAATTGGTATCGTGGCGAGGTTCGTAATCTCGCTCTGCTGGATTAATTCACGCTGATTATTACGCGCTTTTATTAATTGTGGATCCGCTGCTCATCGTGGCTCGTTGGGTTTTGTTTTTCACCACGAGAAAATCCGTGGTTAGAATAGATTTATTTTTCCGTAAATCTTATCCGTAAAGAAGAACGAAGACGAAAGCACGAAGAACGAGACGACGAAGGACATCGGAACCCTAGGCGCCGGCCGGACGGGCGGGCGACGGCGGCGCGAAATGCTGCGCGCGCGCAGCCACGCCGCCAGCGTGCGCATGTTTTTCTCGACGGGCGGGAAGGGAAGGTGGCACGCTCGGCAGCCGGCATGCGGGCGCGGTTTTTCGTGGGGCGCCAAGACGCCTCGGCGGCGAGGCCGGAAACCTCAAAGTGGCCGAGACCACTCGGCGCATCATGCGCCGACAGGCCTTCGCGGCGTGGGGCGACGGCACGCGAGGCATGCTCGGCGCTCACAGCACACCCCTCGGCCATGCGCTTGTTTCTCGGCAGGTCGCTAGGCGAGCTCGGGCGACACGGGCGCACATGCGCCTAGGCATTGCGTGGAGTTTTCTCGGCAGCACTCGGCCACCTCGGCGCGAAAGGCAGTGAGGAAACCTCAATGCCAGCGGGTGTGCTCGGCGGCGCTAGCAACGCGGGCGCGTTTTTCAGAGGGCCTGGCAGCGCGCTTGGCGACGCGGCACGGCTCGTCTGGCAGGCGGCGGCGTGCGCGGCACCTCACGGCGACTCCTCGGCGAGGCGCGGCGTTGGGGCTCTCAAGAGCACGCTGGCAAAGGCGCTACGAGGTCAAGGCGCGCGATCGGCTTTGCCCTAGCGCTGCCCAAAGACGTAAATGGGCCAACCCGCCCGCACCCGCCCGCACCCGCTTTTCCACCAACCAGATTTTCGTGGCCCGAATCCGGTTTTGACGAATCCGTCCGTGCCGCGTGCACGCGAGGTTCGCTTGACGAATCCGTCCATGCCCGTGCATGCGAGGCCCGTTTTCGATATTTAATTCTGTACTTTGCAAATCTATGTAATAGATTAGATTTTATTGTGCGTGTTTCACGATCGGGCCGCGATGAACGTTTTTTTTTTTTTTTTATCGCTCATATGCATGTCGTGGATGTTTAAATTATGCAAGAGCATGCTATGTATGTTTAATTTACGCTGACAAACCTTTAAGTGTTTTACGTAATTGATGCGCATAGTAAGCATGCTAGGTTTATCGCTTATCAAGCATATTTTAGAATTCTCGAGCATGTTTTACATGTCGAGTTCTATAGAAAAGCATGCTAGATTACGTGATCTGCATGGACAAACCTTTTGAATAAAAAGACTAAGCGAGCAACCCGACATGTTAATTTTTCAAATTAAAATGTCAAGACCTCCACTTTTGATCTCTAAACAAAGTGAGACGATCTGTGAGTAAACGCCCACACGCGGGCTTGCTTGCACTGCTTATCATAAGTTTGTTAGATGAGATTTCTAAATAAAACATTTTAAATCTATTGAGAAGTGGGAGTTTCATGTGTAACGCCCACACGCGTGGCTTGCGTGTGCGATTTTCATAAGTTCTCTAGAGATAGATATAAAATGAGATAACAAAAGAATTTGAATTGGAAGCGGTATGGTCCGAGTGAGTATGCCAATTCTAAGAATTCATTTTCTATTTGTTAAAATTGTGGTCAATGCTTAGACATCACCGAGTACAACTTCCCGCCAAGTCCCTTCTTGCGATAGTGATGTGGTCTAGTAAGGTCCAATCGTTAATTTCATTTGTCATAAGGATAAGTTGACATGGATTGAAATTAAACGACTAAAAGGTATATTTTAGTCCGGTCGGGGTTCATGTAAACGCCCACACGCGTGGCTTACATGTGGGATTCCTTGGGCGATTGGAGGTTTCAATTAATATTGTTTTATCAAAAGGTTACAATATTATTGTTACTTAATTATTTGCGATCGTATGCTTATGTGTTTTACATTATCGCTTCAAGATATGTCTCTTCGCCGATTATCAATATGCTCGCACAAAATCCGTTATCCGTCCAAATTTTATCGAGTGGAAGCGAAACATGGAATATGTTCTTATCGTTTGAAGAACACATGTTTGTTCTCACTACTCCTAAACCCGATGCCCTTATCGACGATCGACTAATGAGCAGCGAGAGTCAAGCAGACTTTGGAATAAGTCAAACAATATGGCTAAATGCTATATGATGACTACTATGTCCAAAGGCTTGCAGTTGCAAAGATCGATCGATGGTAGACGCGATCGATATTTGGTCAAGTCTCGAGAGTAAGTTTAGGCAATCGGATCGACACGATCGCTTCCACACAATGAGAGAAATCTTGGCGTGTAAGATGGAAGAAGGTAGTTCGGTCCATGAACATGTCTCCCACATGACTCATCTCATGGATAGTCTTGATCAGTTGGGAGGAGGTATTGACGGCGAAGCCAAGGTCGATATCATCCTCAATACACCGCCTAAGTCTTTTGAGAACTTTCAGAATGCGATCATGAGCAAGACCGAGTTTACACTTAGTCGGTTGCTTAATGATCTCGTGGCTGCGGAAGGAGTTATGGAAAAGGAGCACATGCTCTTGCTAGCACATCTAAGGGCCCAAATTTTCCGTTGCAAAATGGGAAAAGAAAAGGGGTACCAAAGGTGGTAGGGCAAGGAAATAGTGGGAGTAATGGGAGCAAGAACATGGTCCACCGGAGGCTTGAAGCCAAAGGAGAGGGCAAGTGCTTGCAAGTGTAAGACGGGCATGGAAGGCCAAGTGCCCTATGCTCAGGCTCAAGGTACGCCGCTTGCTTTAGTAACTAAACATGTTTAGCGACTTGTTCTACCCATTCTTGGGTAGTAGATACAAGAATCGATCATGTTTGTTACACCTGCGTGGGTTCTGCGGACAAGGGAGTCTGTTTGATGGCGAGATAACGATTCCATGGGCAACGCGCGAAAGTCAAGTTGTTGCAGTTGGAGATGTTTCTTTATGTTTTGGGACAACAGCTTTAGTTTTGAAAGACGCTTTATATGTGCCGGATTTTCAAGGAACCTTGTTTCTGCTTTCAAATTATTTACTCATGGATATTCTCGTTATTTTTGATAGTGGTGTTTCTATCATAAGAAATGACGAAGTTATACGTGTTGGCACCTTATATAATTCGCTTTATACTATTTCTCGCAAAACATAATACCTATAACTATGTTGCATCTTCATCAAACCCTAAAAGAGAAAGTTTTCTTCAAGATAACTCTACTTTTCTCTCGGCGTCTTAGATAAGGTCACATCAATCTAAATAGGATCCAAAGACCGGCTAAGAATGGAGCGTTGGGTAAACTCACGGTTACTCCGCCCCATCTGCGAATCTCGTATAGAAGGTAAGATGTCGACCGCACCCTTCAAAGCGAAGGGTTATAGAGCCAAAGAAATGTTGGAGTTAGTTCATTCGACCGTGGACCGATGTCCACACAAGCTCGTGGAGGGTACGAGTATTTTGTCACTTTCATCGACGACACTAAGGTACGGATACGTATACCGCTTCACCGCAAGTCCGAATGCTTTGAGAAATTCAAAGAGTTTAAGGCGGAAGTGGAGACGAAGCTAGGTAAGAGTATCAAGTCATCATGGGTCTCGATCGCGGTGGCGAATACCTCAAGAACGAGTTTATGGACTATCTAGTGAAGTGTGGGATTACATCCCAACATAGATTTCACCGGCACACCACGCCTAAATGGTGTGTCGAGCGAAGAAATAGGACTCTTTTGAAATGGTTAGATCTATGACGAGTTATGCTACATCGCTATTTCGTTCGGGGATACGCCTTAGAGACGCGCATACTTGCTAAATCTAGTACCGCCCAAGTCGACCGAAAAGACCCTTTCGAGTTGTGGTTTGGCGCGAAGCCCGCTTTAAGCCACATAAGGATATGGGGCGATCCGGCACATGTCTTTGAACAAAAGGGCGACAAGTTAGAGGCTAGATCCGACGCAGGTCATTTATTGGCTATCCTGAGGAACGAAAGGTGGTTTATTCTATAGTCCTATGGATCGGAAGGTCATTATTAAGACTAATGCCCGATTCTTAGAAGAGGATTATATGAAAATCATAAGTCCAAAGTTGAAATCATTCTTCAAGAATTAGAAGATGATCGATTCCACCACCGACAGCCAAAGGTGCGAGATGTCGAGTCTAGTGGGAGGATCGACACCGATACTTCAAGAAATTGAAGTGGGTCGAGTTCCAATCGAGATACCGACCGCATGAAGTGGTACCTACACAAGCAAGTTGTGCAAGTTAGAGAACCACAAGTGTCTGCACCCACCGCTGCCATTGTGCTGTAGAACTCGTCAGTAGTGGGAGGTTGTTCGTCAACCCGAGGGATTTATGTTCGTGGGAGAATCTTGGATTTAGTCCCGAAACGAACAGCACTAATCGACCCATGGACATACGTAGAGGCGATATAAGACAATGATGCAAGATCATGGAACTTACGTTTGGGCGAGGTGGTAAAGTCCATGGATTTACCCATTGCCAGCGAAAGTTGTGTGTATCGCTTAGATGTCAACGGTGATGTGGTATTTCTTGCACTTTACGTAGATGACATTCTTCTATTTGGCAACAATGTGAAGTTGTTATCGGGCGTAAAGAGTTGGTTATCCAATCGCTTTCAAATGAAAGACTAAGGAGATACAGCTGACATTCTTGGGATCAAGGTTTTCCGAGATCGCAAGAGGAAAATGTCGAGCTTATCTCGGGCGCCTTGCATCGACACCGTGATTACTGCTTTAGTATGCGCACCGCCAGAAAGGATTGCTACCTTTCGGACATGGCGCCCTTTATCTAAGGAGCGACCACTTTGATCGCAGGAGATAGAGGAATGAGACAAGTTCCTACGTTTCGCCGTAGGAAGTCTCATGTATGCAATGCCATGCACGAGGTCGATACATCTCACGTGCAAGAAGCATAGTAGCGACATCGCCTAACCACGACAAGCACATCGATCAAGAGAAAGCATATACTCAAGCACCGAAAAGGACTCGAGATTATAAGCTAGTTTACCATGCGAGATAGTCTAATGCCTTTGGGTTATCTGACTTCGGATTTCCAAGTCGACCGAGACGAGAAAAAGTCTACCTCGGACTATGTGTTTACCTTGGGAGGTGGAACCGTATCTGGCGTGAGTGCAAAGCGAGAATGCATTGCGGACTCTACCATGGAAGCCGAACATGTAGCCGCTCGAGGTCGCTAAAGAGGTCAGATGGTTCAAGAACTACCTCATGGATCTAGATGTGGTACCGGTTTGCCCAAGAGTATCATGGTTTACCGTGATAACTCAGTGCAATGGCAAACTCGAAGGAACCACGGATCCACAAGGAAATTTAACACATAGAGAAAGTACCATGTCATACGAGAAATCGTTGATCGAGGGGCGTCTTGATTGCAAAGATTGATACGACGGATAACCCAGCGGATCCATTCACTAAAGCCCCGACGCAATAAGTCCACGCCGGACACGTTAGAGGACTTGAATTATGCTAGATTGCACCCACTTAGAAAGGAAACTTTTGTATAAGTGGGAGAAGCAAAAGTGATGGTTTTGTTTGTAATAGCTAGTAGAGACACATTGTATACTAAAAGTTTGCTTTAGTATAAGTGGGAGATTGTTGGATTTGTATACCGAAAGCGCTTTGGTTGAGCTTGTATACAATGTTTCTGTTACCACTATTACAATCTCATATCCGAATTGAATACTTGATTGCATATATCGTGTCCCTTATCTCATATATAAGTTAGATCATACAGGTGTGAAGATCACGTAAGTCCGTATGATTGGTCGAGCTTAATGAGATATAAAAGTTTCACAACCGAGACAACTTGAGGACGAGTTGTCGGTATAAAGCTGCATGTATAGATAAGAGGTGACTTGACTTGGTTGCTTATCTATGCCGGTACGCCTCGACGTATCAAGGATCACGGTGAGATGTGTTCTTCTATCCGACCGTAGTGAAGAACCAAGATCTCGGAGACTTACGATGATCTAAACCTCGATAAGGTATTAGGTGAGTATGAGTTCTTGACCATCACTTTGACTTGTTATGGGTGAGGTTATATGTTCTAACCCAAGATTCTCCGTGATTGGGTGGTGGCGGTTTGATGTCACGCTAGTTATCTCGACGAGTCACCGTATCCGCTTAGGACGATGACGCCCCTTAAGGAGCTCAAAAGGTTTATTGTACTAAACCCCGCAGTTGAGTTAGCTCAAGTACAATAATAAGGTTGAGTGGTACTACTTAAGAAATGAAGTTATTAATCGCTTTAAGCGATCGATTGCTATAAATGATTAATGGACGCTCGATATCTTAAATATGGGATTCGTAATGTCTAAGTGCAAGCCCGACTCAACTTCGTAATAAAGGGGTAAGTCAACATTCTTTCTCTAGTGGCATGATCGAATGTTTATAAATTAATTTATGTTCGGGTGAACATAAGATAATTAATTTATTTGAGGCCCATCTTTATTCCTCATTTGATCCTGGTCGGCCCATCCAGTGCCCGTAGCCAAGGAAAATCGGCGCCTTATGCTCCCAAAGGCAAGATTTTATTCTCTTTATCCCACAAGGATATAATTATATTTATGGTATATGCATAGATCCTTTCCATATAAGATTATGGTAATAATCCCGAGAGTATGGAAATAAACCCGAGAGTATGGAAATAATCCTAAGATTATGGTAATATTCCATATAGGATTATGGTAATTTCCATATAGGATTATGGTAATTTCCATATAGGATTAAGGTAGTGCATTATAAATATAAGGTATGAGATAAAGTCTAGTTAATGCTCACATAATTAATCAAGAAATTTTCGCCCCTAGTGCAAGAGAGTTTCAAAATTGTGCAAAGAGAGCAAAGGGTGATTTTCGAAGCATTCTCCATAGATCGCCCTCACCGACGCTGGAGATTGGGCAATCGGGATACATATCCCGAAGGTCAAAGCACGAGTCCGATCCGCTCGATCCATTCATCTCGCTCCATCGACCTCTTCGATCCAAAGGTAAACACGAGAAAACCCCTACGTGTTGCAATTAATTATATAGACGCATGCTAGGAATATAATCAATGTATGGTGAATTAAACACCCAAGATAGATCCTCGGGGCGAGGGTTAACATATGTTTTCCCTACAGCAACAACTGCGGGCCGACCTCAACGACGACCCAACCCGAAGACGACGAGGACGAAGGTCCCAACGCTATGGAGCAGGTCTATGTTATTACCGGACTGCCCATCGGGACGATGAGGTCGTCGCTAAAGAACGAAGCTCGGAGGCCGGCCACTGAGGAGCCGAAGAACAAGCGACTCCGGGACGGTGAGAACATAGTGTTCTCCAAGGAGGACCCGGTGCCCAAGATCATGCCGCACCAGAACGCCATCACTATACAGGCTGTGGTGGGCAACAAGAACATCCACCGGGTCTATATCGACATCGGAGCCTCCGTCAGCATCATCTTCCGTAGCTGTCCGGATAAGCTTGAGGTCGGAGGTATTGTGTACTTCCGCGCCTCCCGCCACGGAGCTTCACTCAAGAGGCTCAACCCGAGGAGTCATTACCTCCCGCCACGGTAGGAAGAGCTCCCAGATCGGCCACCAAGGCCATCCGGTTCTTCCCGTCCAAGCTCCTCTCCGTATAACATCATCCTCGGGAGAGATTGGATGACGCTACCAGGCCGTCTGCTCGGTCTACCACCACCGTCAAGATTCCCACCCCTGGGAGTGCTTAGCATCCGTATGCGACCAAACGGCGGCAAAAAGAATGCCTACGAGTCTCAACCCAAGATGCGGCCTCGCCCCTGCATAGCATTTACGAACCCTGAGGCCGACACCCCGGACGACGGACGACCGGAGCTTCAACTATGCGACGACGATCTCAAGGTCGCCCGGTCGGCACCTGTGGCCCAACCGACATCCGACAAGATGTCATACAACTTCGAGGGATTACGGGGGCGTGTTCGCGTGGTCCCCACTGATATGACCGAGTGTCGCCCGAGCTCATAACTCATCGCCTCAACATTGACCCGGCTACCAAGCCAGTCCGGTAGAAGAAAAGATTATTCGCGGCAGAGCGCAGCCAGGTCATAAGGGACGAGGTGACTCAACTTTAGAAGGCCAAGATCTTGTTCGAGGTCAAATATCCGACCTGGATGGCTAATCCGATCGTGGTTCGAAAGCCGGGGGAGGGTGGCGCATGTGCGTCGATTACAAATGACCTCAACAAGCACCGCCCAAAGATTGCTACCCTCCCGACATCGACAAGAAGGTGGAGCGCTGGTGGGCCACGAGATGTTCAACTTCCTAGATCTATACAAAGGTACCACCAAGTCCCGATGAGCCCTGAGGACGCCCCAAAGATAGCATTCATCACCGACTTCGTGTCTTTGTGTACCGGAAGACGCCTTTCGATGCAGAAATGGGCCACCTATCAAAGACCGGTGGACGCCATATTCAAGATCACATCGGCGGATCGTCGAGGTCTACGTCGACGACATCGTGGTCAAGAGTCAAAAAACGGAGAGCTGCGCCGACGACCTCAGAACTATTCTCCAGCTCCTCAGGTCGGCCAACCTCAAACTCAACCCCCTGAAGTGTACAATCATGGTGAAGACGGGAAAATTCCTAGGATGCTGGGTTTCTCAAGAAGGTCTGAAGGCAAATCCCACTAAGGTGAAAACAGTGCTTGACATGCAAGTGCCGAAGACCATCCGGGAGATCCACAAACTCACTGGGTGTCTAGCCGCCCTCAGCAGATTCTTATCTCGGGCTGCTGAGAAGCAGCTTCCCTTCTTCAAGATCTTAAGGAGAGCTCCGGACTTCGCCTGGCAGGAGGAACACCAGGTCACCTTCACGCAGCTGAAAGAGTATCTCGCCGACCTGCCCACCCCGACCGCACCGAAAGCAGTAGCTCTCTCTTTGTATTTCAGCCGCCTCGACGAGGCAATCAGCGCGGTATTGTTCCGGGATGAGGTCGGACGATAACTCCCCATCTATTTTATCAGCCGAGCTCTCAAAGGACCGGAGACGAGATACACCAGCCTCGAAAAGGTAGCACTAGCCTTGGTAAACGCCAAGCGATGCCTCCGACCCTACTTCCAAGCTCATTCCGTCCAGGTACTAACAGACTTATCTTTGAGACAAGTCTTGTCAAAGCCAGAGTCATCCGGACGTATAGCCAAGTGGGCACTAGAGCTCGGTGAGCACGACATCTCGTACTCCCCCAGGCCGGCCATAAAAGGGCAAGCTCTCGCTGATTTCCTGGTGGAGGCCAAATTCACCGAGGTCGGCTCTACCAGTGAGGTCACTCCAACTCCCGCCTCCACAGCGGAGGAATCTGTCCTCGCACCGCCCGACGGTTGCTGGCAGATGTACGTGGACGGAGCTTCATGCAAAACGGGCAGCGGAGCGGGCATCCTCCTCCTCGGCCCAGATAAGCAAGAAGTCACCTCGCCTCCCGGTTTACCTTCCCAACCACCAACAACGAGGTAGAGTACGGCACCGATCTCGTGACTCCGCCACAAAGGAATTGAAAGTGGACAAGGTCCAGATCTTCTGAGACTCCTGTGTCGTGGTAAACCAGTCCCAGGCGGATACGGCCAAGGAGGATCGAATGAAGCAATACCGAGAAGCGAAGGAGATCTTGACCTCGCTCAGTACTTCAAGATTCATCGAATCCCACGAGGGAAAACACCGAGCCGACGTCCTCGGCAAGTTAGTGCGTCGTCAATAAGTCCACCGGTGGAGGAGGTTCATTCGAAGCATCGCTGAGTCCCACATCGACATCATCATCGAGATAGAGCCGAACCGGATGTCTCCCATGAAGGCCTATCTCGAAGACGCGCACTACCTCAAGATCGGCTCGCCAAAAGATGATGGCGAAATCAGATCTCATACATGAGGGCGCTCTACCGGAAGTCTTACCTTCAACCTCCCGAGATGCCTCGGGCGGAAGAAGCGACTACGTGCTCAATGAAATTCACCGGGGTCTTGTGGAAGTCACATCGGGTCGCGAGCTCTCTCAAAGAAGACGAGGTCGGGATATTACTTGCCCACCTCGCCCAAGATTCGTGAGCTCGCAAAAATGTCCGGCGCGCCGACCCACTCCAAGAAGCTACCCTGCATCGATCGGCGGCTGCAGAGCCCGTGGCCTTTCATGCGAGTGAGGATCGACATCGTTAACCCGCTTTGACCGAAAGCACCGTGTCGGCCGATACTTAGTCGTAGCTGTAGATTACTTCACAAAATGGGTCGGCGAGCCACTTTCGAGCCTCATGAGCGGGAAGATTCTGCACCTTTGTGTGGAAGAACATAGTCCGCCGCCGCATACCGCATCCCGATCTCGAACAACGGCACCCGCCTCGTCGATAAAAATTTCAAGGAATGGTGTGAAGAGCTCCGGATCGAGCAACGCTTCACCTCGGTCGCACACCGCAAGCGAATGGTCGTCGATCGAGGCGACGAACCGCACAATTGTACAAGGGTTGAAGAAGAGGCTAGACCGAGCTAAGGGTGATTGGGCTGAAAATCTCCCTCAAGTCCTCTGGTCCTACAGGACAACACCTCGGACTTCGCGGAGAAACCCCTTCGGTTTGGTCTACGGTGCCGGGTCGCCATACCGGCCGAGATCGGCGCACCAAGCCCGCGCACTCTTCACTTCGACCGAACGGGACGAGGAACACCTACGTGCAACCTTGATGCTCTCGAGGAAAACGCGAGCTTGCGCTTCATAAACGAAGCCAAATACAAAGGCCGGTCGCACGATACTACAACAAAGGGTCAAAGCCTCCCCACTCCAAGCAAAGCGACCTCGTCCCATTTAAATAATGAAGCCAGCAGAGGCGAGCCTAAACAAGCCGGATCCGACATGGGAAGGCCCATACCGCGTTCACAAGGACCTCGGCAAAGGGGCTTACAAGCTAGCTCACCTATCCGGTGCACTTATCCCCCGAACCTGGCATATTTAAGGAGGTACTTTACATAGCTTCGATTTCAGATCAGCATCATGTTAGTCCTTTTATTACCTTGCCGAAGTGCGATGTTATTTACTTCTCAATAAAACATTTGTTTTTCTGATTAAGTATTCCACTTCGCCTCGTCTTATACATATGTGAATATCATTTGGATATACCACATTTAAACCTTCACAAGGGGACGCCTTACGAAGATAAAAATCCCACTAAGTAGGCACGCATCTGACTACTCATTAATTTGAACGTCTACATGCAAAGCATACTGATTGCCCATTAAGTTGGGCGCTCTACATGCACGCGACATCCGGACCGATCTCGCCAACTTATACCCCTTTATTTGGGAAGATATGCACTCCGATACACAGTCTAAATGCATTAACGACTACAAACCGAGTTTCAAGCCATATACAAGTCAATCGGGCTTCCGAGCTCGTTCATACCCCTTTATTTGGGAAGATATACACTTCTGTATACAGTCTAAATACATTTACGACCAAAACGAAGTCCTAAGCTATGTTTGTACCTCTCAAGGGAAAACATACACTTGAATCTAATCTAAATACATTTACGACTACATACAAAGTCCTAAGTTATATACAAACTTATTCGGCTTCCGAGCTCCACTCATACGACTCAAGAAGCTACACCAGTCCTGCACAAAATCTCCAGGTCGGCGATGAACTCCTGGAATAAACTCGGTGCCTTCAACCCAGTCGATGAGGCCGGAACCCCAGTGACCCGCCTCCGGTGCACTCATGAGCCTCGGAAGCACCCCGACCTGGGATGGGGACTCCAGCGGGCTCGAATGCGCTCCGACCTGAGGTAGAAGCTCTGGGGCAAGTCGGACTCTTTTCCGCTGGTTCAGTAGATCGGCCGCGTCCCCGCCTACGACCCGACCTCGGGCGCCTCACCCGCCTCGACCCCGCGGATTCGACGCCTCTTTCTCCGAGCTCGGATCGCCACGGACGCCCACAGGCGGTCGGACCAAGTAGCCTCAAGAACGGCATGAGTCGGCAGATAACCGCCCCCATCATCGGGCTCTTGACCACGACACTAGTGGGGTCGGCGGTCCGCTACTTGGCTTGGGCGGGGCGACGCTTCGGACGATCTCATAGATCTCGAGGTACTTCACGAGGACTCGAGGCAATCCTGAAGTTTTACTATTCGCCCTCCTCGTCCCTCAAGACCATCCCCCGGTGAGCGTGCTCGAACCCTCTCATCAACTTCGGAGATGGTCGCACCACCAGATCGGCGAATCGTTGCCTCGTATTACAGCGTGCTCTTGAGCCTGCGCCGCAGCTTCTCTCGGGCTAGCTCAAGCTCCTCTTCACATCGCATCAAACGTCCATGAACGACGTCGGTAGATAAGTCCGTCCCCTGGACTTCGAGACGCACGATCCTTGACTTAAGAGTCTCGTTCTCGGCCAGGAGGCGAGCCGCCTCATGATCGGCCTCTTGCAGCTTCTTCTTCAGATCGGCGGATGATACCGAGCCGACATCCATGTTGGCGAGAACACAGGTCGGTTCGGCGACCGACTTCTCCAAAGTCACCTCTTCATCCTTCTCACCAGAGCACCTCGGACTTCTTTCGGCTTTGTCGACAAGTCGTGATCCAAAGGCGATGTATTGATGAAGTGCTAAAATAAACAAGACAACACACATTTCAAAATGTTGTGTTTATTACTCAAAGTGGGAAATTATTACAAGGCTCGGGATCCTATCGACCCGGCAGTTCGGCTATTACATCGTCCACCGACCTCGGGCTTGTTGCGGACCCGCCGACCTCCCGCGCCCTGCTGCTGCTCCCGCAGTTGGTCCCTACACGGAAGCTCAAGACCTCCTCCTCCTCTTCACCTTCGCCCGCGCCTCGGCAAGTAGCTCACGGAGCTCGGGATCTTCATCCTCCTTGACCGGGCGGCGACCTCGGCCGTCGAAGGGTCGAATCGACGCCTGTGGCCTCGGCAGACGGGAAAGAGCCAACCCGGATATCACCCGGCGTAAGCCTTGTTCGGCTCCGGAGATCGACCTCTGTCGGCCATGCTTGACCTTGTCGGTCGGGCATGGCGGCCGCCAGCTTCTCTCGGTGGCCGACACCACCTGCTCTTGAGCACGGAGGCGGTTGGCGATAAAGCGAAAACTCTCCGACTCGATGAGCTTGCTGGCGAAGGCCCTCAACATTGGCCACTGACCTGCCAGCAAGGCACTCCTCTCGTCGGCAAGCTCCTTCTTCGCGCGGCCACATCCTCGCGCACCTCCTCGAGCTCCCGCCGGCGGCGCCACGGCCAACGCCTGCTTCTGGGCGGCCTTGGCGTCGGCCGCTCTCGCGGCCGCCACAGCGGCCTCAGTCTCCGCCCTCGCTGCGGCCACGGCGCCTTCAGCCTCTGCCCGTGCAGCAGCAAGCTCCCGTTCCAGCATCTCACACCGAGCGGAGCTCTCGGCGATGCACCCAACGGCACGTTGCACTTCACGCTGCAAACCGCCCATTACCGAGCTCGCTTCCTGAAAACAAGTCAAATTAGTACACAAAAAAAGAGGAGGTGCGGAGGAGAAGAAAACAAACAAGGAAGGAAACCATACCTGGGCAAGCGATGCTGCCGAGCTGGAGGTCGGCCCCTCGATGCGGGCTGGATCGTCTTTCTTTGAGGCCACCTCGTCTTTCTTTGAGGCCACCTCGGTCGTCGTAATCAGCTCACCGATGTTATCAACCACCTCGGGTTGCTTAACCGGCTTAGTCCGCCTCGCCTTCTTCTTCGGAGGCTCCTTCCTCGGCGGAGAGGAGCCCTCCCCCTCCAGCGCCAGCTTCACTGTATGACAGAAGAAAGTCGCGTTAGCACAGCAAAATCAGACGTATAAGGACTAAGAAGATGGGGATGCCCTCACCCCGTCCAGGACCCGATCCCGACGCTTCCGACCCATAAACACTCGGCCGGCCTTCTTTAGGTCATCTCGGTGAAACTTATGGATAAAATCTCACCAAGGCCGCCAAGACCTCCTCCATGTGGCCCAGAGGCTTGATTTTCAGGTCCGTCATCGTCGAGGCCCCACTCATACCTCGGATGCCCCTCAGTCCGCAGGAAGAAATACCTATTCTGCCAATGGGACACCTTAGAGGGGACCGCTACCTTAAATTTCAACCGAGGAGACAGATAGTACACTCCTCCTATGGTCTTGACACTAAAAAAACGCATCAATATCTCGAAGGAGAACTCCTCGGCAATGGCATAGCAGGAGAGCCCTAGCCCCACCACCGACCTAATGGAATTCGAGGTCAATTGACAAATCGGGATCTGGAAATACTCTTGAAAGCTAAGAAAAATTGGGGCCAGAGGATACCTAAGACCCGCCCTCAAACTATCTACATATACGGTAATAAATCCCTCCGGAGGGGCCATCGCCCTATCATCCGGTTGCGGCAGGCACCACCACGCCTCCTCCGGGATCCGGTATTCCTTTACTACTTCAAAAAGCTCCTCCAGTGTCAAGCTCGACCTCGCCCGCCCTAAGTCCGTCCCATACCGATGATATCGGCGGAACCTCAGGGACTAATTCCTATGGACTTACCCGTGCGGTTATAGCACATGTAGTCCTTTACATCGGAAGCAGGCGGCGGGCCGAGGCGAAACAAAACTTTCGGGCGAGAAGGCGGAGAAGAAGATGAAGAAAACATACTTACTTTTCACGGAATATATGGCTCCTTCAATGAGATCGGGAAGAAGTCGGAAAATTTCTCGAATTTTATATCTCTGAAACAAAGCGTCGAAGGGGAAAGTGAATAGTTGCCTCATTTGGGCCTATTTATAGGACAAAGGGCGCCTAAAAACTGCCGGTTCAACTTTCACACGTGCCTACCCGCGATTGGATATGGATTTGACGCGCGCACGCGATTCGAGCGCCCAACCGCCACCGTGCGTATGGCGTACTCTACGGTAAGATGCAGCCACCCGATCATCATGATGATTCGTTGACCTTAGACGGCCCTGACCTCGGACTTCCTCCAAGAGGCACCACTGTGTCGGACCTCGGCGTCCTGCCAACGGGCATCGCCCCCTACAAGAGCACCCCTATCCAGCTCGAACCTCGACGTCCTCCAGAAGTCGACGCCGCTCATGCCACACCTCGGCATCCCTAGGAGGACGGCGCCACTCAGGACGCACCTCGTCATCCCTATCCAGGTCGCCCACTCAGGTCGGACCTTGGCGTTCTCCAGAAGAGTGGTGCCGCTCCAGAGCGGACCTCGGTGTAACCCACACACGGGTCGCCATCCGGTGCCTGACTTGACTTCCTTTGCGAGAACACCTTTGTCGAGCGATGACCGGCTCTACCTCGGTCCCCAACAAGCGGCGCACGCCCGAGCGCCAAACCATCTACCTCGGTTCGAATCCCGCGAACCGTTGAATCTCGACACCAAAAGAAAAAACAACACCGTCGACAACAACCTCGGTAGAGCAACATCCCACCTCGGCAAGCGTCATTAACCCACCCCGGCATGGTTGTTACTCGACTATTCGGGGGTATGATGGGATATGGCCCAACTCCGGCCCACCGCCGGGCCCAAACGAGTGGGCCTCGACATCACGACCAGCCCACGCGGTTAAGCGAAGGCCCACCGCCTAACCCCACTAATTTCGCTCCAGCCTCCTCATTGGTCACGAGCACCGCCCCACATGGAAGGCGAGGCCCTACACGCCAAGGAAAGAGTCCATATCGCCATGGGAAGAGTCCCTAGATGGAAGGGGGATAGAACACGTCTTTAGGGGTCTCGGATATGTATAAATAGAATGAAAATTGACAGTAGAAGGGTTGGCAAATTACTGAACACTAGAGCTTTTGTAATACAACTACTGCAATAGTAAAAGATTGAGGATCATCACCTCCGTGGACGTAGATCTCTTTCGGGATCGAACCACGTTAAAGGCCTTGTGTTCTTTATTGCTTTCTTTAAATCTCATATACTCGCGTAACTAGATTTATCAATAATTTAAAGGAAATCTTTCGCCAAATCAAAGCCTCCAAAAACCCTGTAAGCTAATTTATATGCATAGATATGTATCCTATTTGTTGGATGAGAGAGACTCTTGAACTGATTTCTTCTCCGAATCTCTGATTTGCAGACAGTCATCAACTACGGTGCGTCATGGTATGTCCAATTTTTCGATTATTTAGACGTATGTTTCTGTATTCACACTCCTTATTCGCATTCTAAATGAAACGAGATCTTAAATGAGCATCGATATTCTGTTAGTGTAGATGTCACTTAAGTGTTCGATGAAATGCTTGAAAAATGAGCTTTTATAAGTGTTCGATGAAATGCTATGAAATTTACTTAAACTGTTCAATGAAATGCTTCAAAGATGAAATTTACTTAACTGTTCAATGAAATTCTTGAAAGATTAAATTTAGTTAACTGTTTGATGAAATGCTTGAAAGATGAAATTTACTCAACTGTTCGATGAAATGCTTGAAAGATGAAACATACGCTAGTGTTCGATGAAACTTAATTGTTCGATGAAATGCTTGAAATATGAAATTTTCCCGCTATTAAACTTTCTACCTTGTACCTCTATTAAAATGATGTAATTTTAGTAATTTAGAGTTAATAAGAAATCAGGATCATCAGCTTTCCTGATCAACGGTTGTTTTTTATTGTCAGGTGTCGTGTTTGCAGTCAGATCCTTCCTGCATTCTGCCAATTGAGCACCAAGTTTTCGAAGCTATCTTTTGTTTATGCTGATATTGATGAATGTCCAGAGACGACACAACACATACGGTACACGCCCACGTTTCATTTCTGCAAAGACGGCGAAAAGGTAGATGAGATGTTTGGGGCCGGAGAGGAGCGTCTGCATGATCGCCTCTGGCTGCACTCTTGAAAAAGATATGTGCATAGATCTTTTATCTGTTAGTAGACTCATCCTTTTATTATTTGAAATGTATGCTTTGCATTTTCACTTGCCAAATTGTGACTATTTTAATTGATCTTGGAAAAGCAGGTACAAGATATAGTTTTGATTACTCAAACAACCACACTTATTTTAATTAGAGGAGCAGGTATAGTTTTGATTACTCAAACAACCACACTTATTGTAATCTTCCATATTTTGGTCAACTTTCAAGAACTCAGAAGCACTTCTCCCATTTTTCTGTATCCGCTGCATTTCTGCTTCTCTCAAATTAATCATGGCGGCTTATGCAGCTCTGGTCTCTGTTATACATATCATAGAAAACCTTCAAAATCATCCTCGCCCTCCTATTTCTCTCCACAAACAACAACTTCTTCTCCTCACTCAAAAGGTTGCTTCCCTGCAAGAATTTCTGGAAGGCTATAATCCCCATCTCGGCTACAGCACCGAAGCAGATCCATTGGAGAGTCGCATTACTGATGCAGCTTATGCGGCCGAGGACGTCATCGAATCTCATATTGTAGATCAGATCACAAGTGATAGGGAAAAGATGAGCTCCGATGCCTTTTATGAAGCTCTAAAGAAGGTGATTGATGAATTGGCGTTGATCCAAAAAGAGGCTGATTCCATCGAGATCAAAGATGTCCAATTCCAGCTGCACACAACAAAGTCAACGCCTCTTGATTCCATGACCAGTAGTTCTTCTTCCATTGCGCACAAGGACAAGGGTATTAGCATGGTGGATGCTGATGATGCCAAGAGTCAACTGATGGATAAGCTCACTTCTCATCGCCCAGATCTACAAATCATTCCCATCACAGGAATGGGCGGCGCAGGTAAGACTACTCTTGCCATCTCTCAAGAGTATAGTACTCGACAAATGCTCATAGAAATTCTTCGTCAATTAAAGGGAAACGTTGATCAGGATTTGAGTGAACATAAATCAGGAGAAATGTTGTACCAACACTAGTTCGGTAGAAGATACTTGATTATAATGGATGATATATGGAGCACTGAGGCATGGGATAGACTTGAGAGGTTTTTGCCGGATAACAAAAATGGTAGCAGGATAGTGGTAACAACTAGGATATCAAATGTTGCTTCTCAGTTATCCTACTCTAATAGCCTTGTTGAGATGAACCTTTTGGATGAGGCAGCTAGTTGGGGGCTGCTCTCCAAAACTGTGTTTGGAGTTAGAGGAAATTGGGAAGAAAATAGCAAAAGGTTGCAAAGGACTTCCAATTTCAATTGTTGTGGTGGGAGGAATTTTGGGCAAGTCGGAACAAACAAGAGAGTTTTGGGAATACATACAAGAAAACATAAATCCAATGGTGAATTCAGAGGATGATGAGCGTTGCTTGAAAACATTACACATGAGTTATAAGCAATTGCCGATCCATTTGAAACCATGTTTTCTGTATATGGGAGTTTTCCGTGAAGATGAGGTGATTGTAGTATCAGAGCTTGTTAAATTGTGGGTTGCCGAAGGATTTCTAAAACCAGTAAGTGGGAAAAGCTTGGAAGAGATAGGGAAAGAGAATTTAAAGGATCTTGTCGATAGAAATCTGGTTTTCATTGCTGTGGTGGGTGTTATAGGAAACATAAAGAAGTGTAGAATTCATGACTTGGTGAGAGACTTGTGCTTGAGGGAAGCTCAAAAGGAAAGATTTTATGGTGTGGTGTCAAGCCCAATTCGTGATGGGCAACGCCGCATTGTTATATCCAGTACCCTATCAGAGAATGACGCCATAAACGCCTTGTCATCATCCATGTCACTGGCTCGTTCTTTGGTGTGGAATTCTGTGTACCCGCCGGACTATCGCATGCTCACGTGCAGCAGGTTGCTGAGGGTATTTCACCCACGTGAACCCATGGAAGTAGCAGAATTCTTAGTTAATTCGCGGCTCCTTAAGTTATTATGGTCCCCATCAAAAGGGTACAGATTCCCTAGTTCAATTTGGCTATTTTGGAATTTACAAACATTAATTTGTGAACTAATGAACTTCAGTGCGCCCACTGATATTTGTTACATGCCTCACATTAGACATGTTCAGTTCGGAAGCCTCTGGCTCCCAAATCCTCCCAACGACCAAGATGGCATTCTTTTGGGAAATCTGCAAACACTTGGTCAGGTAATAGATTTCAAGTGTACTGAACAAGTGATTAAGAGAATTCCCAATATCCAAAAACTGGAAATATCGAATGACTGCGAGCTTGATGAAGCCGACATGAATTTTCATTATCTAGATAAACTTGAGTGCTTGAAGTGCTTCTTTGAAAAACATGGTTCTTCTCCACACAATCTAATTAATTTTCCACATTCGCTCAAGAAGTTGACTCTATTCATAAAGGAATCTGAATATTGGGAAGACATATTGGATAAGATAGGTGTGTTGCCCTTTCTTCAGAAGCTCACACTCCGAAGGGGGAGATTCAGAGAAGAACAGTGGGTAACAACTGAAGGCCAATTCCGCAGCCTCAAATTATTGGCTCTTGTGTGGTGTAATGGTCTGAAGGTTTGGACAACAGAAAGCTCCCACTTCCCGTGCCTTGAGGAGATCCTTTTAGAGTTTGCAGAAATACCCACACTCGGAGTAATTCTCTTGGTAAATTGCAGCGCGTCTGCTGTCAAATCTACTAAAAGAATATTGGAGGAACAAGAGGAGTCAAATGGGGAAGCAACCAGTCAAGTTGAGTGCTGGTAACGAAGCTTTAGAGAGCTTGGCAAGTCCTAGCTTGGTGTTACATTCTGGGACGAAGAAGAAGAAGTAGATTTGGAGGTTGATGCTGAATCCTAATTTGCATAGATTTTCTAAGCCTTCTGTCCGGACTGTTTGTTGCTTGGTTTGCTTATACTAGACAGATACTCTTTTTCATCTATCGATGTTTTTCAAATTGGGTTTTCGTCTATACAAGTTCATCAAGTGTTTTGTAATATAACACTAGTTCAAATTGTTATCATCTATACAAATTGGATTTTCATCTATACAAGTTCATCAAGTGTTTTTCAAATTGGATTTTCAAATTGGATTTTTCAAATCCTTCTCTTTGTTTGTTTTGTAATATAACACTAGTTCATCATATCTAGCTAGTGTTTAATGATTGTATGATTATTATCTAATTTCTAATACTATTGTGATGTATTCGGCCTTTGCTTTGTGAAACACGATTTGGTTTAGAAAAAAAATGTTGCTTGAAAATGTTGAATCATCATTTATATGAAAAGGGGTTTGATTGATATATTTTATTTGTAAGTTATGAGTTGATGCAGGAAATGTCGTCCACTTATGGTTGAAAATGTTTATTGGGTTCAAGTTTATGTAGGTAGACTGTTTTCTAATTTATTTATTTATACTTTTTTTGGAATTTATTCTCCATATTCTATATATTTTAGTGACAAGCTATTTACTTTTTCTTATATAAAAGTTGCAAATTACATCTTGATTCATAATTATATTATTAATAAAAATTTGATTTTATGGGAAAGCCCGTAACCATTAGGTCATCCCGAAGGATTATTATTATTAATTAATATTTTGTTGAATAAAGTGATGGTAGTATAAAAATCAAAAAAGAAAAAGATAAAAGTAGAAAGATAGATAGCGGTTGAATGTTCTCATAAATTCAAAAAAAATAAAAATTAGTAGGTAAGATTGCGAGAATTCGAGAAAGCAAAAATAAAATTAAAAATGATGAAGATGCTAATAATGGTTAATATGGGAGGGTTCGCAAAGAGTGTGAGGTTGCAGGCTTAGGTGTAAGCTATTTACTTTAAACTTTTTTACTTAGACAATTTATATAAATAAAACGATATCGTTTTGATCGAAACGATATTGTTTTGAATGGTTAATATGTGAGGATTCGCAAAGACAGACAAATCAAAACTTGATGTATTTAAATAAAAAACAAATGGTGTATAAAATTAGAAAACATCCAAAGTTTGTATATTGACAGGCTATTATCCCTTAATAAATACGTAAAAAACAAGATCAAGGAATATTGAAATCATACAAGATCATAAGGTAGTTTTATTAAAAAGTTGAAAACAATATAAAGATGGAGAGTTCGAGTTTTTTGTTGGTTGTGGCTTAGTTTTGCACATTTTTCCAACTTTTTATAGTAGCTTTTAAAAAAAAATTATAAATGTTTATGAAAAAATCTATATAAATACTTGCGAGTTTCAAAATTATTTATGATTTCTTATAATTATTAATTTGGTGTATATACTGTTATTGTTAACTTTTTTAAGTTTTTTAAGCTTTATATAAAAAAAATTAATGATCGATGTTCTAAAATTATAGTTAATTTTCTATGATTTTGTATGTTAAATTTTTAGACTCTAGGGTGTGAAAAATGAGAAAATTTAAGTTGATGTATAATATTAGGCTCTATTTATAGAGAAAAAAAGAGATAAACTTCGATATAATATTTTATTTGATATATAATTATCACAAATTTAAATTCTACACCAATAAAATTTTATTGGGCCAATTATATTTGGACACTTGTCAACAATGTGGGTGATGATTTTTCCTCAAACTTGGTTCCGTCAACCAATTAGGATTGTGAACTTTTTTGCTTCCAATTTCTTTTTTCTTTTCTTTTTTATTATATTGTTTGTCTTCTAGTAAAAAAAATATCTTTCACATATTTTCTATCAATTAGAGTTATGTAACGTAAAATTTTGTGCATCTATTTGTAGTTTTTTTAAAGATCATATTCCAATTCATGTATCTTATATGTAATTTTCATTTTCTTATTGAGTTTGTAACTTATTTTAATTATATGTAAAATTTTATAATTATGAATTTAAAGTATAATTTTTAATATTTTTCTTTAGATATGTGTAATATAATAGACTTACTTTTATATAATAAGTAGTTAAAAATAAAGTAAAAATAAAAATATTCCTTTTTCACCTTTTTTCTTCTCGGTCCAATATTTTTAGATTGGATTGATGTCATTGATGGAGTACGAAAATGATAAAATTGAATTGAATCGTGAATTGTGTAGGTGGAAGAGAAAGAAATGAATATTATATTAAAAGATTAGGCTGTGATAGATTGTGAATGAAAATAGTCTTATGGCATGATCAAGTAAGTCAGGAAGGATCAATCATGACAAAAGAAAAGCTAAAAGCAAGAAAAATAAAAATGGTCTTTCTATCTACCATTATAAGTTAAAGACATAATTTGAATCTTTAAACTATTTCCATTAAGATCCAACTTTTCATTTTGAAGCAAATTAGTCCTTCCTCCCAAATTTTGCATCTAATTTTCATTGATTTATTTTATTTGTAAATTATGAGTGTTGAAAATATTTGTTGTTTCTCAAGTTTATGTACATGGCTTTCCAGAATCAATTATCTCCCTCTCTTGTTCTCTATTTTTGGGCTATTTACTTTTTTCTGAGATAATAATTGCAAATTACATCTGGTGATATAATATATTATCTATGTCCACGAAAAGTTTATATGTTCCTCTTTTTGATATTTTTTTACACTTATAATGTGGGATCCCTTATTCATTCACTACAATTTATTAAAATCTGTGTCACCAAAAGCTGTGCCAAAAACAATACAAGCTTTTGGTGAATTGAGGGAGAAAATATTTCTTATTAAATAGATTGATGGTAGTATAAAATAAAAGGAAAAGACAAATATTACTCAATGTTTGTTGCAAGCCATGCATATTACTATGCCTTTGGTACACCTAATATGAATACTCTCAACTCTAATAAGCGTCAGTAACATATAAAATATAATTTTCATAGTTATATGAAAGTTTGACAGTGAAGCGGAACTTATTATGTACGTGTTTTGGTCTAATAGTATAGTGATTAATATCGGGCTAAATATCTCGATTGAATTCATCGTGATGCGGTATTTAAAATTTCGTATTTTTTTTTTTTTTTTTTTGATATCATGGGAACCCGCACGCGTACCTTAGGTGCGCACCGTAAACCCCACGGTCTGTGCACAGCACAAACCACACAGATGTAAACCACACTTGAAAACCGGGTGTGATGGCTCAAACCCATAGGGCGTTTGGTGGGGTTCGAACACAGTGACCTCTCGGCACAAGAACCCACCTTAACCATTGAGCTGTCCTAGGGGACTTAAAATTTCTGTATTAGTTGATAGAAAAGTTGAAATTATTGTATAATAAACTAACGTATACATAATCAGATATACATAGCATACAAAAGATAATCATATATAAATAATACTCCCACCGTCAATCAAAAGCTTGCATTTAATTCATTTTCGTTCTATCTAACAAAAATTTGTATTTACCATTTTTTTGAAACATCAACTCAATACATGGCCATCTTTTACTCTCACTACATATTAATCTATTTATTTATAGAGTGTGTTTGGCTAAGCTTATTTTAGAGAGCTTATAAGCTCAAAGTGCTTATAAGATGTAATATCTCAAATATTTATAAGTTGTCAAAATATTTGGATAATTGAGTTTATAAGCTAGAGAAAGAATCATGAGTTAGAGAGAAAGAATAGTGAGTTAGAGAGAAAAATCATAATTAGAGAGAGAAAATTGATGAGAGATAAAGTTGGTGGGGTATATGTAAAAAGTAACAAATCATAATAATGTTATTTGGTAAATTCATTATTGCTTCTAAGTTAATGAAAAAATAGTTGAGATTGAAGAACTTATTTTTGGATGATCTTATAAGTTGTTGGATCTTATTTTGTCAAATACTTCGTAAGTGCTTATAAGTTCAACCAAACATCTTAATTATCTCCACTTACTTTACACTACTTATAATTTATTAATATCCGTGCACCAAAAGTAGTGCAAGCTTTTAGTGGACGAAAGAAGTATATTATTTTGATTTATATATAAGCTAATAAGCATGTGGAACTGGTAAATAATATTTGCAGATAAAATCAATTTTTCATGAAACAATTGTTAAAAACAATTGTAAAGCAATTATATGATGCAATAATTTACATAAAAAGTTGAAATTTGTAGTAGATCAAGAAGAAAACCCATTCCACCAAAAGTAGTGCAAGCTTTGGTGGACGGATGAAGTATATTATTTTGATTTATATATAAGCATGTGGAACTAATAAATAATATTTGCAGATAAAATCATATTTTCATGAAATAATGGTTAAAAACAATTGTAAAACAATTATATGATGCGATAATTTACATAAAAAGTTGAAACTTGCATTAGATCAATAAGAAAAATATTACGTCACATAAACATATTTATATAACTTGTAGTGTAAAAATAACATTAAATATATTATTTTTGGAAGTTTAAATGATATATATTGTATATAAACCTTGAAAGTGAAAAAAAGAACATTGTTCTTGTATACTTGAATGTGCAAGTACTATATAATTAATTATGATAAAATGTATTGATCCAGATTTCTTAGGAATAACATGAATACATTTTAATTGCCTTTTATTTTCAACTAACACACTATAGTTATAAACATTGGCCTAAGAAAAAAAATATAAACTAAGTTTTGATATGTATTAAAAATATGTTAATTTAAAGTTGAAATAACTAATGCCGAAATTCTTCTTTCAAGAAAAATATTACATGCAAAAATCTAATTAAGATTGCAATATACAAATATAAAAAATGTCAGAATTAGAATTCTAAGATAAATAAGTATCAAATAAAATAAATGAAATTGTTATTCTGAGCCCGCAGTCATTTGTAATTATTGGTAGGCCCAACACTAGTAAATGCGGAAGAGATGTACGAGAAATCTCGAAAATGGTTTGGGCTGACCCAATTATAAAATATGGGTCCTGTTTCGGATTATGGATATAGATAGGACGGGTCTGGGTTATAATATTCTTTACAACTCTTTCCCTTTCGAACCATGTAAATTTACGACCAAATTTATGCCGTGAAAATCTATCCCTGCGTTTATCTTGGCTAAGAGGAGGAAAAGAATCAAGACATGGGGAACGAAAAGATTCAAGACTTTGGAGAGAGCAATTCGCCCTCATACTTGCTCAAAACTTTTAAATCTAATATTGTTACTTCTACCGGTGATGATAATTTAAAGGAAATCCTTCGCCAAATCAAGACCTGTAAGCTAATTCTTCCCCTATATATGCATATATATGTATCCTATTCGTTGGATGAGAGAGACTCTTGAACTGATTTCTTCTCCGAAAACTCTGATTTGCAGACAGTTATCAACTACGGTGCGTCATGGTATGTCCAATTTTTCGATTATTTAAGTTTTTAAGTTTAAATAATATTTTAAGTTTTTAAGTTTAAAGTCCAGCTCAACAAAATCTATAAACGAAATAATATTTTCCCCCAATTTACCGTCATAATATTATATACATAGATTGGGATATGTCCAAGTCTGACCCTGGATTTAGGTGAGAGATGCAATAGCTTAGGACTGCTAAAATGGATATCGGATATCATATATTGGTTATTATCGAACTAAATCGAAATCGATTTTCATTCTGATCGGTATTGGTTAATGATTTGAGGTTAATTCGGTTATTGTGTATCCGATAACCGAACGAGTATATCTAAATAACAGAAAATAATCAAAATAGTAATAATTATTAATTTATTATTGTTATTAAATTATAAATAATGTAACCTAAATTTAATTATGTTCAATTAATTTATTATTATTATGCTTAATAAATTATTAATTTTTTAAATACGGTTAATTCCTGTTATCTAATAACCGAACTCACTAATCGATCAATTAATTGGTATCAGTTAATGAAATTTTTCATTTTCAATTTCAGTTAGGGGAAACCGATCCAATAAGCAATCCTACAATAGCCTAAGACCTAAGTCTAGAATCACCTAGTATTGTTATATTTAAGAGGAACTAACAACTCATTTTATGTATTATTCTTTTTTTAAGCTTAAATTGGAAAAAAAAATGATACAAATGGGATCTAATTTACAAAAATTATTAATAGCTTTCCTAGTCAATCGTCAACAGAAGTCTTATTTTTTTATTTCTTATTTTTCTTAAAGTTAATAAAATATTAGGAACGGGCTAATATACAAAAATAGTATGAGTACGAATTTTTTAGAGACGCCATAGAAATATTTTATAAGAAATTTACGCAAGTTAAAAGTAACTATAAATTGGCTGGATTTTAGGAAATAAATAATTGGTGCCAAGTATATAGATTTCTCTAGAAAGCCGTATTTGATTTTGGTCTCACACATGACTTCCCAGATACTTGAAGAATTGAGTAATTAAAGCTAGGGAAAATTAAAGCGGCCGTCTTGCGAAACGTACTGCTAACAAACTTT
Source organism: Salvia rosmarinus (assembly GCA_036937905.1). Classification (NCBI taxonomy): domain Eukaryota; kingdom Viridiplantae; phylum Streptophyta; class Magnoliopsida; order Lamiales; family Lamiaceae; genus Salvia; species Salvia rosmarinus. The sequence goes on from CM072818.1 coordinate 8,387,669, forward strand.
CTATGTCATTTTCTTCTTAAATTATGATCTAGTATTATGTTTATTGTTTAGGATCTTCTTGGAAAATGGCATTCATAAGTTGGGAGTGTTTTAACTTAATTAAGTCCAAAAGTAATAGAGAGTCTTGAGCAAAATCATTTCTCAATTAATATGACATTGATGGGTCTCTCTAGGTACATATTGGTGTATAAGAGATACACCAATTAGGTAAATTTTAAATACTTTTTTAGTTAATGTCCGAGGCCAAAGGTCTCGGGTTCGAGTCCACCGTGAAGCAGCCTTTAAAAATTCTGTATTAAATTGACCAAAAAAAAAAGAGATACACCAATTAGGTAAATTTTAAATACTTTTTCTTTATACAAGATTAATTGGCTATTGGGTGTAGCTAGTCGGATAATTGGCAATCCAAATACTGATGATAGTATTGTTAGTCAGTTCAGTTAAGGGGTGTCTTATGCTAAGTGTTATCAGTTAGCAAACCTACTGACTGCTAAGATAGCTGGTCAGTTGGACTGATAACTGATATGCTTGTGGAATGTGATGGTTATTGTATTTTCCTTACTGAAAACTTAAAGTCAGTTTGAAACACTTAGTTAAATATGCATTAGACAATTTTCAGTTTATATCTCTTTAATATCAATCGAATACTGATAGAGGGTTTCAAAACAATGTTATGCTGTTGATAACAGTTCAATAATATGTAAACTGAAAGCAATACTGAAAGTAAATAACAAGTTGATTTTTACGTGGTTCGGAGAGATCGGCTCCTAAGTCCATGGACTGATTGCTCAGTCAATCCACTAACTTCGCACAGGGTATTGTTTACGGGTTCAAGAGTAAATCTAGATACTAAGGTCACCTTACAATATCTCACCTAACTCAGCGTTCCTCCTACGCTTGTTGGTGCTAGGAAACCACTAACTCCTTTCGAATGCAGTCGACTTAACCTCTAGCTTACAAGTGCGAGATGGTCAAGCTTTCAGCAACTAACACTTTGTTGACTACTTTCCAAACTTCTACTAAACTTTTTGGGAGTTTAGTATAGGGGTTTTCAACTATGGATCTGAGTTAACATATATAAGATGAATATCCTAGACTTAATGAAGTGTATACTGAAATCTCGAGCTAATAAATATATGTGATCTCTTGAGATTTACTAATAGCACAGTGAACTTCCTTCTTCGAATCGTTGTTTGATTGGCTTGAACTTTGAGCTTGAATTCTTTGAAATTTCAACTACGCAATGTTTCGTTAACCTTCAAAGATTGGATTATGTGCATATATAGAGAGATGATTTAGAATAGTGTCGTTGGAGGGAGCACCAATCATATTCTTCTATTTGTTGTTTGAATTCTTCCCGTTGAGAATTCTCGTATGTCGCTGTCAGAGTACACTGTAGATCTGAGACTCTGAAAATGTCTTCTAACAAGATATCTTCTGCAGATATGCTAGCACACGTGGCGAGTCAAGCACTCAATGCTTAATATCTTCTGTGTTTCTTCAGTTGAGTTGATTCCATGTTTTATCAACATTGACTTCAGGTTGGGCTAGTCGAGATTGTTCCGTCTTTTGTCGGCTGCTTTCGATTCCGTTTTTATCGACTTCGACACCGAGTCAGTATGATGCTTTAAACAGACATAGATAAATAGCGAGTTTTGACCTGTCATCAGCTAACTTTGACATGAAATAGCTAGCATTGACTACTTATCATCAGCTTTGACTATCCATAGACAGCTTTGACTCCAAGATGCCAGTTTTGACTCTTGATAGCCAGCTTTGACTTCCACGAGGACAATCGGCTGCTTGGTATGACACTTAGTCATATCCTGATTAATTTATCTCTTTCAACGCTGAGTCTTAGTCTCCGATCTTCAGCCTTCAATCTTCCAACATCGCCTTGATCGTTGACTTTTACTCCAGTAGCTCTGTTCATCAACATCACTATACTTGATTCTTGGACATCGGTTGATCTTCCATCGCCGCCTTGATCTGCGATCCTTCAGTTAAGCTTTTATTAGATACACTGATACTGATACTCCTATCAGTAAGGTTGGCTTCAATACTGCTTGAACTCCTTCAGTTTTGGGCCTATCCAGGCTGGTAGTTCTATTACTGGAACCTGTAATACAAACGCCTAACTCTAGAACAAGTCAGTAGTTAGTTAAATCAACAAAGCAATCATCAGAGATTTTGAGATCTAATCAAAACACACAGTTAAGATAGATTAATTCCCAACAACTTATAAATTTTCCAAACAATTTCCCCATTTTTGATGATGCCAATGAAGGAAAATCTTATTTTACCCTATTTATGATTATCTATCTTAGATGTTTAATTCACCATACATTGATCATATACCTAGCATGCACCTATAATTGCAACACATAGGTGTTTACTGGTGTTTACCTACGAATTTCTTGGATATTTGATCAACTACGTATTCCAGCTTTGATCTTTTGGACTGTATCCCGGATATCTATTCTCCAATACTGATTGAGAGCAATCTATGGAGAATACTGTAAAATTTCGCCTCATATATGATTCAATGTGATTTTCAAAAATCACAACAATAATATAAGATCTTCTGATTTTCTCTCATCTTGTATTTATAATGCATTTCTAGAATCCTATTTAGATAAGATCCTTGCATGTCTAATAAATATAATAATCATCTTCAATCCCTGAAGATAAATCATATATAGAATAATTATCTCTTGATATCTAATTGTAACAGATAATATCTATCTAGATATAGGAGATTTATTAAAATAATACATAAATCAGAATATAGTCATAGTAGACTCTACATAGAAGTGGGCAAAAATTCTAGCAGCAACATGCCTTGATGGACCAACCTAGAGATCAAATGCAAGGAATAACGATGAGCCTAAAATGAATTAATTATCTTATGTTCAGCCCAAAACATTAATTAGTTCATAAAAATTTATTCATTTCACTAGAGAATAAATGTTGACTTATCCATTTATTACCGAAGTTGAGTCGGGCTTACACTTAGACTTATGAATCCCCGTATTTAAGATATCGTACATCCATTAATTATTTATAATACTCTGACTGCTTAAAACAATTAATCTCTTTAATTCCTTAAATAGTAGCACTCAACCTTATTATTGTATTTGAGCTAACTCAACTGCGGGGTTTAGTACAATAAACATTTGAGTTCATTAAGGGGCGTCATCGTCCTAAACGGATACGGTGACTCGACTGAAACTAGCATACACATACAAAATCTTGTCACCACCCAAGATGTGGAGAATATTGGGTTATCTTATATAACCCTCATCCATAATAAGTCAAAGTGATGGTCAGTAACTCATACTCACCTAAAACCTTATCGAGGTTTAGATCAACGTAAAGTCACTGAGATCTAGGTTCTTCACGATGGTTAGATAGAAGAAATCATCTCACTATGATTCATCAATACGCCAAGACGTACCAGCATAGACAAGCAACCAAGTCAAGTCATTTCTTATCTATACTGCAGCCTATACCAACAATTCGTCCTCAAGTTGTCTCAGTTGTGATCATTTTTGTATCTCAACCAACTTAATCAATCATACAGATTTCTGTGATCTTCTACATACTATATGATCTAACTTTTGTATAAGATAATGGGACAACATATGCAATCAAGTGAACAATTCAGATAGGAGATTGTAATAGTGATAATAGAAAACATTGTATGCAATCTCATATGCTTTCAGTATACAAATCCAACAGCCAAAACCATAAACATTATACTGACAACAAACTAAAAGGACATATAACTAGTTTCAATAGGCGGACTTGATTTCTATTTGTTGTGATCATCATTATCTGGAAAACATGGTTAGTTTAGCATAATAAGGTTTAAAACAAATACAAAGTCTGGACAAAGAGTCATTGTCGTCGTGGTCAATTGGGTCAGTTTTATAGATTATAGGTTGTTGAGATTTACATGATACAATCGGATAAACTCAAAATCAATAGCAAACATATACAAGTCTATTACAACTCTTCTGACCAACCATCTTCTTTTCTGCTTCGTCCTCTCTTCATCAGTAAGTTGCCCATACATATCAAAAACCTCGTGATAAGCTTTTGGAATTTCTCTGGTTGCTGAGCTACATCTATCTTTAATAATTCGACAACAACTTTTCAATCTGGGCTTGATCAATGAAGTTATCTCTCATAGGCGATGGCACAACTTTCTTGAGTGTATAAATGCTTACATGCCGCCTTTTGCCACGATTAACAATTTTTTCAATGAAAGCACTATCATTGTACTCGAGAAGAAAATTTATGAAACCATCATTGCGATCTACGAGGCTTCAGACAGATCCATCAAGTAGTAGTAGTACATGACGAACTACATCTTCAATTGTTCCCATCTATCATTCGGCCTACCGGAACCCATTTGTCAATCCTGGGCCTGGCACCGCAACAATGTTTCTCGATGAGTCGTTTCTTCTAGAAATTGTTGGATTTGTATCTTGAAAGCGCTTTGGTTGAGCTTGTATACAATGTTTCTGTTACCACTATTACAATCTCCTATCCGAATTGAATACTTGATTGCATATATATGTGTCCCTTATCTCATATATAAGTTAGATCATACGGTGTGTAGATCATCGTAAGTCCGTATGATTGGTCAAGCTTAATGAGATATAAAAGTTTCACGGTGAGACAACTTGAGGACGAGTTGTCGGTATAGGCATGTATAGATGAAGTGACTTGACTTGGTTACTTGTCTATCTTTGATGCGTCTCGGCGTATTGAAGGATCACGGTGAGATGAGTTATTCATCGTGACCGTCGTGAAGAACCAAGATCTCGGTGACTTACGATGATCTAAACCTCGATAAGGTATTAGGTGAGTATGAGTTGCTGACCATCACTTTGACTTGTTATGGGTGAGGGTTATATGTTCTAACCCAATATTCTCCGCATCTTGGGTGATGGCAGTGCTTGTATGTCATGCTAGTTATCTGTATCAAGTCACCGTATCCGTTTAGGATGATGACGTCCCCTTAAGGAGCTCAAAAGGTTTATTGTACTAAACCCTGCAGGTTGAGTTAGCTCAAGTACAATAATAAGGTTGAGTGGTACTACTTAAGGAATTAAAGATATTAATTATTTTAAGCGAGTTCGAGAATCAAACCCGCTTTGTTTTATAGATCGATTCGCAACGCATTTTGAACTATTAAAAGAAAAACTCGAATTTGGAATCCCATGGATTCCAATGGAGTAATCTATGATAGAATCATACTCTTTCAATCCAAGAGATATTTCATTGATTCCGTCTTTGTACTTCCAAAAGAAAGGGATTGGATGATTGAAATTGATTCCACCTAAAATTCTTCCAAATTTTCTATTTCAATCAATAGGAGCCCATGGACGTTCGATATCTTAAATACGGGGATTCGTAATGTCTAAGTGCAAGCAGACTCATCTTGATAATAAAGGGGTAAGTCGAGATTTATTCTCTAGTGGCATGAATAAATGTTTATAAATTAATTTATGTTCAGGTTTGAACATAAGATAATTAATTTATTTGAGGCCCATCTTTATTCTTTACATTTGATCCCTGGGTTGGCCCATCCAGGCCCCTTGGCTTAGTAAAATCGGTGCCCCCTTGTATGCTCCCAAAGGCAAGATTTTATTCTCTTTATCTCACAAGGATATAATTATATTTATGGTATATGCATAGATCCTTTCCTTATGGGATTAAGGTAGTGCATTATAAATATAAGGTAAGAGATAGAATCAAGGTTAATCCTCATTATTACACAAGCAAATTTTCGTCCATCTCATTCTCAAGAGTGTAGTTCTTGAAAATTGTGTAGAGAGCAAGGGGTGATTTTTCCGAAGCATTCTCCATAGATCGTCTTCACTCGGCGTTAAAGATTGGGCAATCGGGATACAGTCCAGAAGGTCAAAGCACGAGTCTCGATCCATTCCGCCTCGTCAGATTCAAAGGTAAACACGAGAAAACACCAACGTGTTGCAATTAATTATATAGGTGCATGCTATGTATATAATCAATGTATGGTGAATTAAATATCCAAGATAGATCATCGGGAGAGGGTTAAACCTAGTTTTCCCTACAATTGGTATCAGAGCCTGGGATCAGTGTCTTGGCTCTGTTGGATTAATTCACGTTTGATTATTACGTGTGCTATTGATTAATTGTTGAATCTGTCGTTCATCGTGGCTCGTTTTTGTTTTTATCGGATTTTGTTTTTCACCACGAGAAAATCCGTGGTTAGATTAGATTTGTTTTTCTGTAAATCTTATCTGTAAAAGAAGAACGAAGATGAAAGCACGAAGAATCGAGGCGAAAAAAGACACGTTGAAGAAATCGGACGCCGCAGCACGAAACGCTGCGCTCGGCGCCATCGCAGCGTTCTCGGCGGCATCGGCGACGGGCGTGTGGGAGGGCGGGGTCAGCGTGGCGCGCATCGCGCGCGGCGGCAGCGCGCGCGTTTTTCGTGCGGGCGCCCGGCGGCCTTCGGCCACGGCGTCGCGAATCTGCCGAGCGACCTCGGTGAGTCGAGCTCGGCAGCCTGAGGCGACCTCGGCGGTCATCCTCGGCGGCTCGGCGGCCCTGGCGACCTCGGCGGTCGTCCTCGGCGGCTCGGCGGCCCAGGCGACCTCGGCGGTCGTCTTGGCGGCTCGGGAGCTGACATCGGCGGTCGGCCTCGGCGGTGGGTGGCGTGGGCGACACGGCTCGGCAAGCGGAGTGCGGGTGCGCGGCTTGGCGCGGAAGCTTCGGTACCGCTGGCGTTGGCGTGTCGCTCGACGGCGCTCGGCAAGCGACCATCGGCCTAAGAAGACGCCAACGCGCGCGCGAGCACCTTCGGTGAGCGCGTGCGCGAGCGATCTCGGCAGCCGCCGGCAGCAGTCTCTCGGCGGCACCGCGGGAGCTCTCGGCGGCTCGGCGGGTTTTCTCGTCGGGCGCGCAGAGGCGGGCGGCGGCGTGCGATCTTTCGGCGGCGCGCATGATACGTGCCCTAGCAGCGGCCCCACCCATCTTGGGCCGACTCGGCCGAACCTATTTTTCCGACCGAATCTAGATTTTCAACCCAATCCGGTTTGTGAATCCGGTCCGTGCCGTGCACGCGAGGCCTGTTTTTGAGATTTTGAAGAGTGCTTTTGTAAATTTATGTAATAAATTAGGCGGTGAATCGGGATCCACGAGTGGGCGCGATGAGCGATTTTATTTTATTTTTATCGTTCAAGCATGTCGTGGATGTTTAAACTATCTTGAAGCATGCTATGTATGTTTAAATTACGTGAACAAACATATTATATGTTTTCGTGGTTGGATCGCATAGTAAGCATGCTAGGTTTATCGCGTTTTCAAGCATATTTTAGAATTACGAGCATGTTCTACATGTTGAGTTCTATAGAAAAGCATGCTAGGATTACGTGATGCATGGACAAACCTTTTGAACAAAAGACTAAGCAAGTAACCCGACATATTAATTTTAAAATTAAAATGTCAAGACCTCCACTTTTTGATCTCTAAACAAAGTGACACGCACCGTGTAGGGAAAAACTAGGTTTAGCCCTCTCCCGATGATCTATCTTGGATATTTAATTCACCATACATTGATTATTTACCTAGCATGCACCTATAAAATTAATTGCAACACGTTGGTGTTTTCTCGTGTTTACCTTTGAATCTGTCGAGACGGAATGGAATGAACGGATCAAGACTCGTGCTTTGATCTTACGGGCGTATCCCGGTTGCCCAATCTCCAATGTCGAGTGAGGACGATCTATGGAGAATGCTTGGTAAATCACCCAATCTCACTATGGCACAATTTTGAGAACCTCACAAGCACTAGGAGGTGGGCGAAAATTCTAGGTTTAATTGTGTGGATTAACCTGATTCTATCTCTTACCTTATATTTATAATGCACTACCTTAATCCCATAAGGAAATGATCTATGCATATACCATAAATATAATAATATCCTTGTAGGATAAAGAGAATAAAATCTTGCCAAATGGAGCTACATGGGCGATTTTCACTAGCTAAAGGGCACGGATGGGCCGCCCGAGGATCAAATCAAGGAATAAAGATGGGCCTCAAATAAATTAATTATCTTATGTTCACCCGAACATAAATTAATTTATAAACATTTATTCATGCCACTAGAGAATAAATCTTGACTTACCCTTTATTACCGAAGTTGAGTCGGGCTTGCACTTAACATTACGAATCCTCGTATTTAAGATATCGAGCGTCCATTAATTATTTATAGCATTACGATTGCTTAAAATAATTAATATCTTTAATTCTTAAGTAGTACCACTCGACCTTATTATTGTACTTGAGTTAACTCAACCTGCGGGTTTAGTACAATAAACCTTTTGAGCTCCTTAAGGGGCGTCATCGTCCTAAACGGATACGGTGACTCGATCTGAGATAACTAGCATGACATACAATCTTGCCACCACCCAAGATCACGGAGAATATTGGGTTAGAACATATAACCTCGCCCATAACAAGTCAAAGTGATGGTCAAGAACTCATACTCACCTAATACCTTATCGAGGTTTAGATCATCGTAAGTCACCGAGATCTAGGTTCTTCACGATGGTCGGATAGAAGAACTCATCTCACCGTGATCCATCAATACGTCGAGAGAAAGCATAGACAAGCAACCAAGTCAAGTCACTTCTCATCTATACCGCGGCTATACCAACAACTCGTCCTCAAGTTGTCTCGGTGTGATTCTTTTATATCTCATTAAACGACCAATCATACGGACTTGTGATCTTCTACACACCGTATGATCTAACATATATGAGATAAGGGACACGATATATGCAATCAAGTATTCAATTCGATAGGAGATTGTAATAGTGGTAACAGAAACATTGTATACAAGCTCAACCAAACGCTTTCGATACAAATCCAACAATCTCCCACTTATACTAAAGCAAACTTTTAGTATGCAACTCTCTACTAGCTATTACAAACTAAACCATCACTTTGCTTCTCCCACTTATACAAAAGTTTCCTTTCTAAGTGGGTGCCATCAAGCGCAATCGAGTCCCTAACGTGTCCGTCGTAGACTTTTGCGGCGAGCTCTTCGTGAATGGATCCGCTAGGTTATCCGTCGTATCAATCTTCTCAATCAGCACGTCCCTCGTCTAACGATTTCTCGTATGACATGGTACTTTCTCTATGTGTTTGGTCGCCTTTGTGGGTCCGTGGTTCCTTCTGTTTGCCATCGCACCGAGTTATCACGAGAAACTATGATACTCTTGGGCAAACCGGTATCACATCTAGATCCATGAGGTAGTTCTTGAACCATCTGACCTCCTTAGAAGCCTCTCGCGGCTACATATTCGCTTCCATGGTAGAGTCCGCAATGCATCACCGCTTGCACTCCGCCAGATACGGCTCCACCTCCCAAGGTAAACACATAGCCGAGGTAGACTTTTTCTCATCACGGTCGACTTGGAACCGAGTCGGTATAACCCAAAGGTATTAGATCGTGCGCTGGTAAACTAGCCTATAATCTCGAGTCCTTTTCGGTGCCAGTATATGCTTTACATGATCCAATGAGCTTGTCGAGTTAGGCGATATCTAGCTACTATGCCTACCGCATAGCGAGATATCGGCCTTGTGCATAGCATTGCGTACATGAGACTTCCTACGCGAAGCGTAGAACTTGTCTCATTTCCTCTATCTCCTTCGCGAATCATGGGATCACTGCCAGAATAAAGGAACGCCATGTCTAAAAGGTAGCAATCCTTTCTTGGTGGTCTCGTATACTAAAGCGAGTAATCACGGTGATCAATGTAAGGCGCCCGAGATAAGCTCAATATTTTCTTCTTGCGATCTCGGTAAACCTCGATCCCAAGAATGTACGTTGCATCTCCTAAGTCTTTCATTTGAAACGATCGGATAACCAACTCTTTACGTCGATAACACCTTCACGTTGTTGCCAACTAGAAGAATGTCATCTACATAAAGTGCGAGGAATACCACATCACCGTTGACATCTAACACGATACACACAACTCTCGCTAGGCAACTGGGTAAATCCATGGGACTTTACCACCTCGTCAAAGCGTAAGTTCCATGACCGGAGGCTACTTAAGTCCCTAAATGGACTTTTAAGCTTCCATACTAGATGCTCTTCACCTTCACCACATAACCTTGGGTTCTGCATATAGATGTCTCTACCTTCCTCAAGGTAACCGTTTAAAAGCGGTTTTAACATCCATTTGCCAAACCTCAAGGTTTAAGTGGGCTGCTATGGCGAAGAAATTACGATGGACTTGAGCATTGCTACGGGCGAAAAGGTCTCATCGAAATCGATGCCCTCAACTGAGTGTATCCTTTCGCCACAAGCACGCTTTAAAAGAAACCTCTCATCGGAATCTCTCTCTCAGATAACCACTTACTACCTACGGCTTCCTTGCCATCCGGTAGAGGTGTCTTTCATATACATCCATAGCCGTTATGGACTCCATTTCTAAGTCCATAGCGGTATGCCATCTTGCATCAATATCTTGTATCGCCTCCTTGTATGTCCATGGGTCGATTATTGCACATTCTCGCTTATCGGGACTAAATCCAAGATTCACCCACGAACATAAATCGCTCGGGTTGACGAACAACCCTCCCACTCTGACGAGGCCTACAGCACAATGGCAACGGTAGGTGCGGTAACTTGTGGTTCTATCTTGCACAACTTGCTCACGTAGGTACCACTTGTATGCGGTCGGTATCTCCAAAGGAACTCGACCCACTTCAATTTCTTGAAGTATCGGTGTCGATCCTCCCACTAGACTCGACGTCTCGCACCTTTGGCCTAATCGGTGGTGGAATACGATCATCTTCTAATTCTTGAAGAATGATTTCAATTTTGGATTTATGATTTTCATGTAGTCTCTTCTAAGAATCGGGCATTAGTCTAATGTGACCTTCCCGATCCTTAGACTATAGAATAAACCACCTTCGTTCCTCTAGGATAGCCAATATCTGACTTTGCGCGTCGGGTCTAGCCTCCAACTTGTCGCCTTCTTGTTCAAAGACATGTGTTTGGATCGCCCTATATCCTTATGTGGCTTAAACCAGGTCGCGCCAAACCACAACTCGAAGGGTCTTTTCGACCGACTTGGGCGTAGATTAGATTTAGCAAGTATGTCACCGCTTCTAAGGCATACCCCGAACGAAATAGGCGATGTTGCATAACTCATCATAGATCTAACCATTTCGAAAAGTCTATTTCTTCGCCTCGACACACCATTTCTTTGTGGTGTGCCGGTGAAATCTGTTGAGGTAATCCCACACTTCACTGATAGTCCATAAACTAATTCTCGAGGTATTCGCCACCGCGATCAGATCGCAGATGACTTGATACTTTACCAAGCTTTGTCTCCACTTCCGCCTTAAACTCTTTGAATTTCTCAAAGCATTCGGACTTGCGGTGAAGCGGTATATGTATCCGCACTCGAGTAATCGTCGATGAAAGTGACAAAATACTGCACCCTCCACGAGCTTGTGTGGACATCGGTCCACACGCATCGAACGGACTAGCTCAACACTTCTTTGGCTCTATTACCGCCCGCTTTGAAGGTCCGATCGACATCTTACCTTCTATCACGAGATTCGCAGATCGGAACGGGTAACTATTAGATTACCCAACGCTCCATTCTTAGCCAGTCTTTGGATCCTATTTAGATTGATGTGACCTAATCTAAGATGCCAGAGAAATGTGGTGTCATCTTGCGAAGAAAACTTTCTCTTTTTAGGGTTTGATGAAGATGCAACATAGTTATAGGTATTATGTTTTGTAGAAATAGTATAAAGCGAATTATATAACGTGCCAACACAGATAACTTCGTCATTTCTTATGATAGAAACACCACTATCAAAAATAACAGAATATCCATGAGTAAATAATTTCGAAACAGAAACAAGGTTCCACCAAATCCGGCACATATAAAACGTCTTTCAAAACTAAAACTGTTGTCCCAAACATAAAGAAACATCTTATTTATGAACGGCCTCGACTTTCACCGTTGCCCATGGAGATCGTTATCTACGCCATCACTCGCCTCCTTGTCCGCAGAAACCCCGCAAGGTGTAACAAACATGATCGATCGCGACCGGTTCACTACCCAAGAATGGGTAGAACAAGTTGCTAAACATGTTTCAATTACTAAAGCAAATGGCGTACCTTGAGCCTTGAGCATAGGGCACTTGGCCTCCAATGCCCGCCTTACACTCAAGCACTTGCCATTCTCCTTTGCTTCTTTAGGCCTCCGGTGGCATGCATGTTCTTGTTCCCATTACTCCCACTATTTCCTCGCCTCTACCACCTTTGGTGCCCTTTTCTTTTCCATTTTCAATGGAAAATTTGGGCCCTAGTTGTGCTAGCAGAGCATGTGCTCTTTACCCATGACTCCTTCCGCGCCACGAGATCATTAAGCAACCCACTAAGTGTATACTCGGTCTTGCTCATGATCGCATTCACGCCGAAAGTTCTCAAAGACTTGGGCGGTGTGTTGAGGATGATATCGACCTTGGCCCGGCCAATACCTCCTCCCAACCGATCAAGACTATCCATGAGATAGTCGTGTGGGAGACATGTTCATGGACCGAACTTCCTTCTTCCATCTTACACGCCAAGATTTCTCTCATTGTGTGAGGCGGATTGTCCGATCCGATCGCCCAAACTTACTCTCGAGACTTGACCATATTTCGATCGCGTCTACCATCGATCGATGATCTTGTCTGCAAGCCTTTGGACATTGTAGTCATCATATAGCATTTGGCCATATTGTTCGACTTATGCCAAAGTCTTGACTCTCGTGCTCATTAGTCGATCGTCGATGTGGCATCGGGTTTAGGAGTAGTGAGAACAAACATGTGTTCTTGATAAGAACATATTCCATGTTTCGTTTCCACTCGATAAAATTTGGACGGATAAGGGATTTTGTGCGAGCATATTGATAATCGATTAGAGAGACATATCGAGAAGAAAATGTAAGCACATAAGCATCGATCGCACATAATTGTAACAACAATATTGTAACCTTTTGATAAAACAATATTGATTGAAACCTCAATTGCCTAAATGAATCCCACATGCAAGCCACGCGTGTGACGTTTACGTGAACCCCCACTGCACTAAAATATACCTTTTAGTCGCTTAATTTCAATCCATGTCAACTTATCCTTATGACAAATGAAATTAACAATTGGACCTTACTAGACCACATCACTATCACAAGAAGAGACTTCGTGGGAAGTTGTACTTGAGGTGATGTCTAAGCAATGACCACATTTTAACAAATGAGAAATGAATTCTTAGAATTAGCATACTCACTAGACCATACCACTTCCAATTCAAATTCTTTTGTTATCTCATTTTATATCTATCTCTAGAGAACTTATGAAAATCGCACATGCAAGCCACGCGTGTGATCGCCACACATGAAACTCCCACTTCTCAATAGATTTAAAATGTTTTATTTAGAAATCTCATCTAACAAACTTATCATAAACAAGGTGCAAGCCACGCGCGTGTGGATGTTTACTCACGGCCTCACTTTGTTTAGAGATCAAAAAGTGGAGGTCTTGACATTTTAATTTTTAAAATTAATTTGTCGGGTTGCTTGCTTGAGTCTTTTTGTTCAAAAGGTTTGTCCATGCAGATCACGTAATCCTAGCATGCTTTTCTATAGAACTCAACATGTAAAACATGCTCAGTAATTCTAAAATATGCTTGAAAACGCTGATAAACCTAGCATGCTTACTATGCGCATCCAATCACGAAAACATATAATATGTTTGTTCACGTAATTTAAACATACATAGCATGCTCTGCGATAATTTAAACATCCACGACATGCAATGAACGATAAAATAAAATAAAACGCTCATCGTGGCCCACTCGGAACCTCGCACTTTCGCCTAATCTATTACATAGAATTGCAAAGCACAGATCTTCATAATCTTGAAAACGGGCCTCGCGTGCACGGGCACGGACCGGATTCGTCAAAATTGGATTCGGGTCGAAAAATCGAGTTTGAGCTGGCGCCCAGCCCGCGCGCCGCCACCTTTTTGTGGTTCACGGCGCGCCAGCGCCCGCTAGGATGGCGCGCTCGCCGCCCGAACGGTGCCGAGGCATCCACGCAAGCGTACGCCCGCACGCCGCCTGCCGAGCCGCGCCCGTGTCCCCCGCCGATGCCGAGCCGCCGGCGCTGCGCTCGCGCGAAGCGCAGCTTCTTGCCGACCTGCCGAGTCGCTCGAGCACACGCCCGCCGAGGTCGCTGAGCGCCGCCGAGCTCGCCTGCCGAGGTCGCCGAGCTCGTCTGCTGAGGTCACCGAGCTCTACCGAGCTCGCCCCGCCGAGGTCGCCGAGCGCAACCCGCGCGCGGCGATGCGCGCGCTTGCCTGCCAGCGACTTGGCGGCTGCCGCTTGCCGACCAGCGGCCGCCGGCATGTGGCGTGGCGCGCCGCGGCGCGCTCGAGGTTTCGCACCTCGCCGCCAGGCGTGCCGAGGCCTGCGCAATGTTCGCGCGCCCGCACGCCGTGTCGCCCACGCTAGTCGCCCGGCGCCAAGACGCGTCCGGGCGGCCGCGGCTGCCGCCAGCGTTCGCCGAGGCTTGCCGCCCACGCCGCCCCTATTCGTCGACTGGTTCTTCGTTCTTCTTTACGGATAAGATTTGAAAAATAAATCTAATCTAACCACGGATTTTCTCGTGGTGTAAAACAAAACCGACAAAATAAACGAGCCACATGAACGATGATCCAACAATTAGTTAGCGCATCGTAATAATCAAACGTGGATTAATCCAATGAGCCAAGATTCGATCCCTGCTCGATACCAATTGTAGGGAAAACTAGGTTTAGCCCTTTCCGAGGATCTATCTTGGATATTTAATTCACCATACATCGATTATTTACATAGCATGCACCTATAAAATTAATTGCAACACGTTGGTGTTTTCTCGTGTTTACCTTTGAATCTGTCGAGGCGGAATGGAATGAACGGATCGAGACTCGTGCTTTGATCTTCTGGACTGTATCCCGGTTGCCCAATCTCCAACGTCGAGTGAGGACGATCTATGGAGAATGCTTCGGAAAATCACTGATCGCTCACTTTTTCACATGTAAAAGGCGTATATGGAAGGTAAGTCGAGTATCGTATCCACAGGGATTGTAATACGAAAACACATAAGCTAGCTCAACGATAATTCATCATTATTCAAGCACAGAAAATTGGGTGAAAGGTTTTAAGGGCTTCATAATTTAATCCAAAGCAGGCGTAACCATACAGAAAATAAAACAAAGCAATAAACACACGGAAGATAAAAAAGATAAGAGAGACTAACCCTAGGGATGCATTAATCCTATCCACAACGTATGTTTATCCTGTTCCTATTAGCCAATTTTAATCCAAACAAGATGGAAGATCACAAATATAACCAACAACTTCAATTACGACAATTATGGCAGAGATTACGAGTTTTCCTACCATTCTAGGTGAAAACAAGTAACCCAAAAGGATCACTAAGAATATGCTTCCTACGAATATCCTATCTCGCCTACGACTCGAGGCTTATTCGTGATCATGCGTTCAAGATCGATCGACAATTAATACAATTACGTAATTAACCGACAACTAGATATGCATCAAGATTGATCGAAATCAACACATATAAATAAGCACCAAGAATCATGAATCAATGCCGGAAGGTAAATGATAATGTAAATCACAACATATAGGATCGAATCATGCAAACCCTAGGATCAAGATTTAAATTTTAGCTACGCATAATTAAATTATCAAAGCAATAAATAATTAAATAAAACATAAATTAAGATAGATAGATAAAACCGTAAGAATCCATGAAGAACAATTGTAGCGACTTGAATCCGGAAGAAATGTCAATTCTAATACTAAACTATGAAATTGGAATGAAAATACTTAAAGAAAAACTAAACTAAATTAAGCGGAAAAGAACTTGCAAAAGAAAATAAAGAAAATTTGTGTTCGCTCTGGAATGGTGTTGCTCTATCTCCCTATTTATAATAAAACATAAGCTCCCTTTTTTCATAAATTCTCCAATCCTATTCTGACTCTGATTCAATCCTATTCTGACTCTAATTCAATCCTATTCTGACTCGGATTAGAAGTATACATGGACTAGGTGTCTCAAATTGCTGAAAATTCATGATTTCTCGCTCATCCTCGCGACCAAGCATCTCGACCAACGGTCGCGAGCGTTTCTCGCGAGGCGTAATTCCCTGCGCGCGACTTCACCGTTTCGCTCCGTTCTCTCTCGTCCGGACTCCGAATTGCAATCCGTTTGCGCCTACGGACTTCTATCGAGATGCTCTTAACATAGTATACTTTGCACATCCATATTTTTCAAATCCATTACGTCACATTCAACGTCGTTTTCAAACAGTTTTTCTTCGCACGAGCTTGCGATTGAGCTATTGATTCCTCTTTATCGTGATCCACCTTTTTGACATTAAAACCTATGCTAAAATGACATGAAATACACACGGCATAATATCTTCCAAGGTAAACATAAATATATCAAAAGACAACTCAAAAGATCACTTATCACTTAGAAACGAAACGAATAAAGCGCATAAATCATGTAAAACGAGCTTATCAACTCCCCAAACTTACCCTTTTGTTTGTCCTCAAACAAATCGAACAAAGGAGAGGCGACCAGCGATAGGCAAAGAGACGAACGTCAAAGCAATAAGCCTCAGAGCAATGAGCAATAAAGATTGACAAATGAATCAAATCACAACCTCTTTCATTAAACTCCACATCATAATAATCATAAGTCCAAGCCTTCTCAAACTTGAATCCTCACGACATGGATATATATATATATAAGAAATCTCAAACACTCAAGTGTATCAAGGAGGATGTGTATACTCTCAAAGTTTAAAAACACATGGAATCTACCATAAGCTTGCAAATCGTCTAATTCTCCATTGCTCAAATATGTGCTCAAGAATTAAGATCAAAAAGGTCTTTATAAAAGGTTATAATGTAGGCTCTTTGGTAGGGTCGGATATATTTAGGCTAAGTGACTCATAATTCCATAATGAAAAACACCACAAGACATAATTCCCAAATTTTCCCAATTTATTTCAATTCTCCATACCAAGAAGTCATTTTTCTTTAAGCACTCCATAATTTTCATGTGTGATATACTCATGTCAAAGCACTAGCTACTTACCCATTTATGTTCTTTTCACACACTTGTGTCATTTATTTTATTTTATTTTATTTTATTTTGAACTTATATGGGTAAGCAACTATTTTTATTATTATCACTTCCTCAACAATTATTCTCTTTCCTTTCTTTTTCTCAACCTTTCATTCAAGCAATCAAAAAATCAAACTAACAACATAACCCAACCCACGGCTATATGAATGAATAAGGTAGGCTCAAACGGGCTCATCAAAGGATAATAGGCTAAGAAAGAATGCCTAATATCATTTCAAAATTCTTAAGCACATCAATGCAACCTCGAAAAGAACCGAGCAAGTTCTAGAAACACATGCTATTTCAAACTATTCACACAGAAGAAACAAGATGAAAAGATATGGCAATCAAAAGCTCAAGTCTCACGTGTTTCAAAAGTGTGATCAAGTTCTCAAAGGCTCAATACTCACAACAATCATAACATGCTTCGTCTCACAAAACCAATTACAATAGATTTTTCTAAAAACAATTCTCATCATCGGCTGCTCGTTATTTAACTCAACCCACAAAATGACACAAAACCCAAACACGAAAAACAAAACAAACACAAACAAAAGAAAATGAACAAAAACGAAAAATAAACCAAAACAAAGAAAACATTGGGTTACCTCCCAACAAGTGCTAAATTTAAATGTCTTTAGCTAGACCAATACTAACCTCGATCAATCGGCGATTTGCGTGCCTTCTTACCAAATCTTTGCTTGCCTCCATATTTTGCGCCGACCGCACCACCACCGAGCGTGGAAGTGGCCTCCCAAACTTGAACAAGTCACCGGAGTTCCATGCCGAGTCCATCTTTCTTTGTAGCACCTTGTCAACTAGTCGGTTGACATCCAAGCTCGAGATTCGCTAGCTGCAACAAAGGTGATTGAATGACACTCTTCATGCTCGCACTATTGTGTCGCGGGATGGCGCATAGATTGAGATTTTCGCTTTTCATCGTTAACACGAAAAGTTAGATCACCTCCCGCACGCCAATTAAAGCACGACCATTGCTAGAAAAGGCCTACCCAAGATTAGTGGTCGATTTTAAATTCGAGAATGTCTAAAATAACAAAATCTATTGGAAAGACAAAATCCCGAACTCTTACCAACACATCCTCAACTATCTCCTTAGGGTACGCGACCGATTGTCGTACCCATCATTAACTAAATGGAGGTCTTCTTTAGTTTGCCCACCCCAAGCGATTGAACACATTTAACGGCATCGTGTTTATGCTCGTCCTAAATCACACAACACGCTGGAACGTGTGCTCTGCAATCTCGCACCCAACGTAAAACTGTCGGGATCCTTCGCTTAGAGGAGCTTCCTCCGTAGACCAAGACACGCATTCTTCTGATAGGTAATTTTTTCAAATTTCCCCAATTTCTTCTTACTTGCAAGCGTCTTTAAAAATTTCATGTATCCCAAGATGTTTTGCTCAAAGAGAGGCAAATTGATCTCAACTTTTGAAAAATCTCTTTGAAACGTAAACCCTCGTCATATTTCGACTTGACTAGCCGACTCGGAACGGGACCGGAGGAGTGTACGTGCGAAGATTGACTTTGGAGGCTCTTCACGGTCGACCTCGCGACCGCCAAGGCGGTCGCGAGGCATCTTCTCTCAGGCGCAATCCTCCTTCGCCCGGCGTTCGAACTTGCGGGCGCGGGTCGCCGCTAACAAATCTGAGCCGCAAGACACTATGATGGCTCGCGGTCGGACTGGCGCGGCGTGCTCGGTCGCGAAGCTTCCGTAGGCAAATTCGGGACTCTCACGACGGTCGCGCGAGCTCGGTCGCGAAGTCTCGCTCCAGCTTACTTTCTTGCTCTGTATGGCTTGGGTAAGCTTGTCCACTTCTCGCCGGATGGCGAAACATTGATTTTCGGGTTTACCTCCGTATTACTCGAAAATTGGCCTGCGTCTTTGTAGTGCATTCAACTGTCGGCTACTTGACCAATCTGATTTTCCAAAATCTTCATATGCTTTCCATAGCCGTCACGGTGGACTCCAAATGATTAATGTTACGCGGTGTTGCTTATAAATGAATTACGTTCGTTGTCAATTGTTGGTTGCTTACAACCAACTGCTGCATCATATCTTCGAGACTTGGCTTCTTCTCTTGAATTACACCATTCGAACGCCGAAACTCACGGAGGTTGTTGGAAGTTGTTGGGGTTGGCATACGAGAAATTTGGATGATTTACATTATTCTGATCAGATGCGGATTTCCACGGTTCCTCCGATTGATATGATTTACCTCCTGTCTCGATCGACTCTTCAAAAGAGTGAATTGCTTCATCACCGTCAGATCTCGAATCGGTCTCGGCAATTCTTTGCTTTAACCATTAGCGTTCTCTCCGTTGGCCATTGATAACTATTTGCCGCCATCTCTTCTATGATGCGATCGCCTCCTACACGACGATTCAATAAACATCCACCGCCGACGCATCCACTATGCTCCTTGTATGCCATGTCACCACAAGAGAACTCTGCGTGATCTCGCTGTTCTTTGAGAATCCGTGTTGTGGGCACTTTCTCAATAGGCCTCGAATCGCCCCACGACTCGAACAATGACTCATCTCCTAGCCGGGAGAGTGGGAGATCTCATGATGATTTTCTCGGCTTTGGCCATGGAAAATACTTTGAGAGGAACTTTTCAGAAAGATCCCCAACTGTTTATGCCCGTGCGGTCCAAACTCTTGAACCACTCCTTCGCACATTGTCACCGAGAGAATCCGAACATCGCATCCGAATCGTATCTTGTGGCACCCCATTCTGTTTGATGGTATCACAAATGTCGAGGAATGTCTCAAGATCGCATTTGGGTCCTCTGTGACTCCTCCACCAAACCGCTTCTCCTTGTACTCATGCCGATTAGCGTCGGCTTTAACTCAAGTTGTTTGCATTGACTTCCGGCCCCATCCGCCTCCTTAGAATTGTTCATGGGAGGTCGGTACATATAATTCAGAGGTCTCGTTTCTGGAGCAGGGACTAGGAGTCCCATATTCGCCATCCGGCGCCGCATCTCTGCGAAATCGCTAACATGCGTGCAGCTTGCTCGGGAGGAATGCCCTGCTTACGTGGATTAGCCGCCATTGCAGCCCGTCTCTTCTCTCGTCCTCTTCTCCTTTGAGAGCTTTCGATCTCGGGATCTAGTAATATTTCAGGAGGTACCTGAGATCTTGTACGCATAAACTACCTAAGAAAAGAGAGAATTCAGCTCTGGTAACAATAAATATAATATATAACTTGAATTAATAAATCTAAATCGTCAAATTATTCCTATGTAATCTTAACAATCCCCGGCAACGGCGCCAAAATTTGATCGACAAGATTTGATCACACGAAAATAACGCACGATGTATAATGGTAAGTCGAGTATCGTATCCACAGAGATTGCAATCCGAGAACACAGAAGCTAATTCAACAAAACTTCATCATTATCCAAGCACAGATTTGGGTTGTGTATTTTTAGGGCTTCAGATATTAAATCCAAAGCAAAGGATGACAACTAGAAAAATAAACAAAAGCAATAAAATATCAAGGAAACAAATATCAAGAAAGACTAACCCTAGGGATGCACTAATCCTATCCACAACGATGTTTATCCTGCTTATTACTAACCATTTTAATCCAGACAAGATGGAAGATCACATATGTAGCCAACAACTTCATTACGACAATTGTGACAGATTGATTACTAATTTTCCCTATTATCATTCGCCTCTAGAGGAAAATAAGCAACCCAAAAGGATCACAAAGAATATGCTTCCTACGAATGTTCATATCTCACCCACGACTCAAGGCTTATCCGTATCATGCATTCAAGATCGATCGACAATTAAAATCATTACGTAATTAATCGCAACTATGATATGCATCAAGATTGATCGAAATCAACACATATAATTAAGCACCAAGAATCATGAATCAATGCCTGAAGGTAAATAACAATAGCAGGAATCACAACATATAGGATAGAATCATGCAAACCCTAGAATTAGAACAGAAATTAGCTAGACATAATAAACGGAATAAAATATGAGAAAATCATAAAAACAGAAATTAAATTGATAAAACCCGTGATGTAGCGTCTGAAGAACAATCGTTGGGTTCAAATCCCAACTTCAATGGAAAACGGGAAAACGATGGAATTCCTTCGGACGAAATCGTTCCAAAGCGTCGACAATGCGTAAAACTATCTTAGAACAATGGAAAACTAAAGCTAGAATCAATCTAAATCAAAGCTAAAGTCAAAAAAATATGAAAAACAATGAAAAACTGAGTAAAAACGTGCATATGAGGTTGGGGGCGCAAAAGGGAGTCTAGGGGTATATATAGGCTAAAGGCTGAAACCCTAATTTGGGCCCAGCCGCATTGCCTCGCGGCCGGGCTCTCGGTCGCGAGGCTCGCTACCAACGCCTGGGCGATTTCAAGGCCACCTCGGTCGCGAGGGTGGTCACTAGTCCTGTGACGACTCGCTTATTTCGCTCCGTTCTCTCGCGTCCGAACTCCGAATTACGATCCATTTGCGCCTATGGACTCCTATCGAGATGCTATTTAACATTATAAACTTTTCACATCCATGTTTATCATATCCATTTCATCATCTTTGATTACATCCTTGCCTTGTGCATCGATTATCACCTGAAAAGCCTACAAAACATCAAAGAGGAACCCCAAGAGTATTATCTTCCAAAAATAGCTGAAAGCATTAAGATCGACTATATAAATGCACTTAATAGATCTCTAATCATCTAAATATATCATCAATAAACGGATAAAAAGCACGTTTATCACACCCCCAAACTTGAAGCATTGTTTGTCCTCAAACAAAACAGAAAGAAAGAAAGACACAAGGAAAGATCAACGAGCGTTAGCAAAGGTGATTACCATAATCAAGCCTCAGAAATACTTTAAAGCTTAAAAACTATTAGTGCACACGACGACATTAGTCAACTCGACAATGTACAACCATTGAAAGCAAAATCTCATTCAATTCAACCCTCACAATGGCATGTGTGTAATATATAGAGCACACTCAACTCATAAAGAAATACGGGACGTGTATGCACTCAAAAATCAATGCAATGCAAAAATCTTACCATAGACTTGACATTTCTCTAATATCTCCACCACGTCAAATGCATTCAAATTAGGATCAAAAAGGACTTTTCATAGGTTGTATTGTAGGCACATTGGTTAAGGTAGCATAATATATGGCTAAGTGACTCAAATATATTCCAAGTACTTCCATCTCTATAATCAGCTCATATGGACTTTTTCCATTTCCTTTTCCTTTCCAACATGCTATTTCGACATTTATTCACTCAAGGTACCATATACTTTGATAATTGACTTCCTTTATGCTCATACTATTCACAAAATTTTTCTTTTCGCTTTGTAATAGAGCTTATAGGTCTATTCTTTTCACACGGTACCATACTTTATCTTTTATCCCCACTTTGCATATCAAAACAAATTTTTCTCCCATTTGATTCTCATATCCATCCTCATCTCTTATCATCCGTTAACAAAAGAATAAGGTCTAATAAAGGCTCAAAAGCATGACAAATGGTATATATCATTGGGCTAGTGTTTGGGTAAATATGTGGTTTAACAAAGATGGCCTTTTATCATTTCCATATTCAAAACACATATCGCAACCTCGACATACGTAAAAACGGCAAGTTCTAGAAGATAATTACATGAACGATATCACACAAATAAAAGAAACTGTAACAAGATGTTTATATAGTGAAGCTCAAGTCTCACAGTTTAAGCAAATGGCGAAAAGCAACAATCTAAGCAATCTCAAGTCCTCCATGCGTCATTTCCTAATATATCATGTGCACTATCAACATATTTAACAAAAAATTCTCTCATCATTGGCTACATGGATTAACACATTTAACTTAAACTCGTTGATCGACCGACACAACAACGAAACAAACGACACGACAAAAGCCCCAAAATATAAACACTTAACAAAACAAGCAAAACATAAGAAAGACTCTCAACAACTCACACTCGAACACTCCCCCAAACTTTTGTCAATAGTGTGCAATGGAGGCAATAAGGTTTGCGAAGAGTGATTGGGAGAGATCTTACCTCGAATGTCACATACTCCGCGATGGATAGAATCCTCGCCATTGATGATATACTGGGACTTAAAACAAACAAACAAGACACAACAAAACAAAGAAAACAAGCAAAACAAAATGAAAAACAACATAAAGCATGTAAATGTCAAGTTACCTCCCAACCAGTCTTTGGATTTATCGTCGCTAGCTCGACGGTACCTCTCATCAATCGAAGCGATTTGACAATCGAGGTCTTTCCAAACTTTCGTTTGCCCTTGTACTTAGCATTCACGGCAGCCCACCAATTGGCATAAGAATGTCTTCCACTGAGCTTGAACGAATCACTCGAATTTTTATACCGAGTCCACTTCTTCCTTGTAGCATGCTCGTCCGACGGTCTATTGCAATTCGAGCTCAAAAATGGGCTGGCTGTGGTCGTGGTGATCGAATAGCGATCTTCATGTGTCGAGTTATCATCTCTCGTGATGGCATCATAGATCGAAATGGTTAACTCATCTTTGTTCACACGGGTGAGATCACCCTCTTCAGACGCCGATCGAGCCCCGCCTCGTGGCTAAGAACGGTCTCCCTAGAATGAGAGGCGTATTCCCATCCTCCGCATATCATGGACTACAAAGTGCGGGGAAGATAAATCCTTTACTTTGATCGTAGACATCTTCCACTATCCTTTTGCCTCTTGTGACCGATCGTACGCCATTTGGAGGGTAATCGTGGTAGCTTCAGCCTCTCTAATCTCCAATTTATTAAAATGGACAACGGCATCAAATTGATGCTTGCCCCAAATCACACAACACTTTGGAGAAGGTATGCCTCCAATGACACAAGGTATGGAGAAGCCTGATCTTTCGCTCAGGCAAACTTTTTGCAAAGACAACATCGCACTCTCGAGGCATTGATCGTCTCGAAATTCTTGACTTTCTTCTTATTTGTAACGGCATCCTTGAGGAATTTCATGTATCCCGCATATCTTTGAGTGCATCTAGCAAGGGATATTGATATTCACCTTCTCGAACATTTCCAAAATCGGGTCACCTATCATCAAGCTTGGGCTTGGCCAAACGACTCGGAAGCGGAATCGGAGGAGTGTACGTCGGAAATTTCGGAACTGGGCATCCCTCGCGACCGTCTTCGTGATCGCGAGGGCGGTCGCTAGGGACCTGCGCTGCTTCGGCTTTCTTCTTCGCGTCCGGGCATGCGGTCGCGGGCTCGGTCGCTAACCTCCCCCCCGAACTCTCTGCCTGATTTCTCGCGGTCGCTTCATCCTTCCATACGACCGTGGGGTCGCTCGCGAGCTGTTCTGGAATACGGTGCATGTGATACCGCGTCGGGCTTGCGGTCGCGAGCTTCGGTTCGAGTGCTCTTCCGTCTTCTTCGTCCGGTGGTTACATGTCTGAAACACGAAGCTAGCTCAACGATAATTCATCATTATTCAAGCACGTAAAATTGGGTGAAAGGTTTTAAGGGCTTGAAATTTAATCCAGCGGCGTAACCATCGTAAAATAAAACAAAGCGATAAACACGGAAGATAAAATGCAGATAAGAGACTAACCTAGGGATGCATTAATCCTATCCACAACGTATGTTTATCCTGCTCCTATTAGCCAATTTTAATCCGAGACAAGATGGAAGATCACAAATATAACCAACAACTTCAATTCACGATAATTACGGCGAGATTACGAGTTTTCCTACCATTCTAGGTGAAAACAAGTAACTCAAAAGGATCACTAAGAATATGCTTCCTCGAATATCCTATCTCACCACGACTCGAGGCTTATTCAGATCATGCTTCAAGATCGATTGACAATTAATACAATTACGTAATTAACCGACAACTAGATATGCATCAAGATTGATCGAAATCAACACATATAAATAAGCACCAAGAATCATGAATCAATGCACGGAAGGTAAATAGCGATAACGAGGAATCACAACATATAGGATCGAATCATGAAAACCCTAGGATCAATCACGGAATTTTAGCTACGCATAATTAAATTACCAAAGCAATAAATAATTAAATAAAACATAAATTAAGATAGATAGATAGATAAAACCGTAAGAATCCACGAAGAACAATTGTAGCGACTTGAATCCCAAGAAATCTTGAATTCTAATACTAAACTATGAAATTGGAATGAAAATACTTAAAGAAAAAGCTAAACTAAATTAAGCGGGAAAAGAACTTGCAAAAGAAAATAAAGAAGAATTTGTGTTCTGCTCTAGAATGGTGTTGAATGGTGTTGCTCTATCTCCCTATTTATAATAAAACATAAGCTCCATTTTTCATAAATTCCCCAATCCTATTCTCTACGATTCAATCTTATTCGACTGGATTAGAAGTATACATGGACTAGGTGTCTCAAATTGCTGAAAATTCATGATTTCTCGCTCATCCTCGCGACCAAGCATCTCGACCAACGGTCGCGAGCGTTCTTGCGAGGCGTAATTCCTGTTCAGCGACTTCGCGTTTCGCTCCGTTCTCGTCCGGACTCGAATGCGATCCGTTTGTGCCTCACGGACTTCTATCGAGATGCTCTTTAACATAGTATATTTTGCACATAATGGATTTTTCAATCCATTACGTCATATTCAACGTCGCTTTAAAATGATTCTTCTTCAAGACGAGCTTGCGATTGAGCTATTGATTCCTCTTTATCGTGATCCACCTTTTGACATTAAAACCTATGCTAAAATGACATGAAATACACACGGCATAATATCTTCCAAGGTAAACATAAATATATCAAAAGACAACTCAAAAGATCACTTACACTTAGAAACGAAACGAATAAAGCCTTATAAATCATGTAAAAGTGAGGCTTATCAATCACCCAATCTCACTATGGCACAATTTTCGAGAACCTCACAAGCACTAGGAGGTGGACGAAAATTCTAGGTTTAATTGTGTGGATTAACCTTGATTCTATCTCTTACCTTATATTTATAATGCACTACCTTAATCCCATAAGGAAAGGATCTATGCATATACCATAAATATAATAATATCCTTGTGATAAAGAGAATAAAATCTTGCCAAATGGAGCTACATGGGCGCCGATTTTCACTAGCTAAAGGGCCTGGATGGGCCAGCCCAGGGATCAAATGCAAGGAATAAAGATGGGCCTCAAATAAATTAATTATCTTATGTTCAGCCCAGAACATAAATTAATTTATAAACATTTATTCATGCCACTAGAGAATAAATGTTGACTTACCCCTTTATTACCGAAGGTGAGTCGGGCTTGCACTTAGACATTACGAATCCCCATATTTAAGATATCGAACGTCCATTAATTATTTATAGCATTACATCGCTTAAAATAATTAATATCTTTAATTCCTTAAGTAGTACCACTCAACCTTATTATTGTACTTGAGTTAACTCAACCCGCAGGTTTAGTACAATAAACCTTTGAGCTCCTTAAGGGACGTCCATCATCCTAAACGGATACGGTGACTCGTCTGAGATAACTAGCATGACATACAAGCATCGCCACCACCCAAGATCACGGAGAATATTGGGTTAGAACATATAACCTCACCCATAACAAGTCAAAGTGATGGTCGAGAACTCATACTCACCTAATACCTTATCGAGGTTTAGATCATCGTAAGTCACCGAGATCTAGGTTCTTCACGATGGTCGATAGAAGAACTCATCTCACCGTGATCCATCAATACGCCGAGGCAGCATAGACAAGCAACCAAGTCAAGTCACTTCATCTATACTGCAGCCTATACCAACAACTCGTCCTCAAGTTGTCTCACCAGTGATTCTTTTATATCTCATTAAGCTTGACCAATCATACGGACTTACGTGATCTTCTACACACCGTATGATCTAACTTATATATGAGATAAGGGGACACGATATATGCAATCAAGTATTCAATTCGGATAGGAGATTGTAATAGTGGTAACAGAAACATTGTATACAAGCTCAACCAAACTCGCTTTCAAGATACAAATCCAACAATCTCCCACTTATACTAAAGCAAACTTTTAGTATGCAACTGCCTCTACTAGCTATTACAAACTAAACCATCACTTTGCTTCTCCCACTTATACAAAAGTTTCCTTTCTAAGTGGGCGCCATCAAGCGCAATCCAAGTCCCTAACTAGCATGACATACAAGCACCGCCACCACCCAAGACGCGGAGAATATTGGGTTAGAACATATAACCCTCACCCATAACAAGTCAAAGTGATGGTGACAACTCATACTAACCTAATAACTTATCGAGGTTTAGATCATCGTAAGTCACCGAGATCTAGGTTCTTCACGATGGTCGGATAGAAGAACTCATCTCACCGTGATCCATCAATACGTCGAGACGCATCAAGATAGACAAGCAACCAAGTCAAGTCACTTCACCGTCTATACGCAGCCTTTACCAACAACTCGTCCTCAAGTTGTCTCGGTGTGATTCTTTTATATCTCATTAAGCTCGACCAATCATACGGACTTACGTGATCTTCTACACCGTGTGGTCTAACTTATATATGAGATAAGGGGACATGATATATGCAATCAAGTATTCAATTCGGATAGGAGATTGTAATAGTGGTAACGAGAAACATTGTATACAAGCTCAACCAAACGCTTTCAAGATACAAATCCAACACATCGTGAGTAAACGTCCACACGCAGCGGGCTTGCTTGCACTTGTTTGTCATAAGTTTGTTAGATGAGATTTCTAAATAAAACTTTTAAATCTGTTGAGAAGTGGGAGTTTCATGTAAACGCCCACACGCGGGGTAGCTTGCATGTGCGATTTTCATAAGTTCTCTAGAGATGGATTTAAAATGAGATAACAAAAGAATTTGAATTGGAAGGTATGGTCCGGTGAGTATGCCAATTCTAAGAATTCATTTTCTTCTGTTAAAAATATGGTCATTGCTTAGACATCACCTCAAGTACAACTTCCCACGAAGTCCCTTCTTGTGATAGTGATGTGGTCTAGTAAGGTCCAATCATTAATTTCATTTGTCATAAGGATAAGTTGACATGGATTGAAATTAAACGACTAAAAGGTATATTTTAGTCTGGTCGATGGGTTCACGTGTAAACGTCCACACGCGTGGCTTGCATGTGGGATTCCTTGGGCGATTGGAGATTTCAATCAATATTGTTTTATCAAAGGTTACAATATTGTTGTTACGAATTATGTGATCGTATGCTTATGTGTTTACATTGTCTTTTCGTGATATGTCTCTTACAATCGATTATCAATATGCTGCACAAAACCCTTATCCGGTCCAAATTTTATCGAGTGGAAACGAAACATGGAATATGTTCTTATCGCTGAAGAACACATGTTTGTTCTCACTACTCCTAAACCCGATGCCCTTCATCGACGATCGACTAATGAAAGGCGAGAGTCGAGCGGACTTTGGCCTAAGTCGAACAATATGGCCAAATGCTATATGATGACTACTATGTCCAAAGGCTTGCGGTGCAGACATCGATCGATGGTAGACGCGATCAAATATGGTCAAGTCTCGAGGTAAGTTTGGGCGGTCGGATCGGACGATCTCCGCTTCCACACAATGAGAGAAATCTTGGCGTGTAAGATGGAAGAAGGAAGTTCGGTCCATGAACATGTCTCCACATGACTCATCTCATGGATAGTCTTGATCAGTTGGGAGAAGGTATTGACGGCGAAGCCAAGGTCGATATCATCCTCAACACACTGCCCAAGTCTTTTAAGAACTTTCGCGTGAATGCGATCATGAGCAAGACCGGGTATACACTTAGTCAGTTGCTTAATAATCTCGTGGCGGCGGAAGGAGTCATGGGTAAAGGAGCACATGCTCTTGCTAGCACATCTAGGGGCCCAAATTTTCCGTTGAAAAATGGAAAAAGAAAAAGGGACACCAAATGTGGTAGAGGCAATGGAAATAGTAGGAGTAATGGGAACAAGAACATGCATGCAACGGAGGCTTAAAAAGCGAAAGGAGAAGGGCAAGTGCTTCAAGTCTTGCAAGGCGGGCATTGGAAGGCCAAGTGCCCTATGCTCAGGCTCGAGGCTCAAGGTCGCCATTTGCTTTAGTAACGGAAACATGTTTAGCAACTTGTTCTACCCATTCGGGTAGTAGACACGGGTCTTGTTCGATCATGTTTGTTACACCTGCGGGGGTTCTGCGGACAAGGGAGTCGAGTGATGGCGAGATAACGATCTCCATGGGCAACGCGACGAAAGTCGAGGCCGTTGCGATCGAGATGTTACTTTATGTTTTGAGAGAACAGTTTTAGTTTTAAAAGACGTTTTATATGTGCGGATTTTCATGGAACCTTGTTTCTATTTCAAAATGTTTATTCATGGATATTCGATTTATTTTTGATAGTGGTGTTTCTATCATAAGAAATGACGAAGTTATCCGTGTTGGCACTTTATATAATTCGCTTTATACTATTTACGCAAAACATAATACCTATAACTATGTTGCATCTACATCAAACCCTAAAAGAGAAAGTTTTCTTAAGATGACACCACATTTCTCCGACATCTTAGATTAGGTCACATCAATCTAAATAGGATCCAAAGACGGCTAAGAATGGGCGTTGGGTAATCTAACAAGTAACTCCGTTCCCGATGCGAATCATGTATAGAAGGTAAGATGTCGACCGCACCCTTCAAAGCGAAGGGTAATAGAGCCAAAGAAGTGTTGGAGCTAGTCCATTCGATGCAGTGGACTGATGTCCACACAAGCTCGTGGAGGTGCAGTATTTTGTCACTTTCATTGACGATTACTCAAGAGTGCGGATACATATACTGTTTCACCAAAGTCCGAATGCTTTGAGAAATTCAAAGAGTTTAAGGCGGAAGTGGAGACGAAGCTTGGTAAAAGTATCAAGTCATCATGCGGTCTAATCGCGGTGGCGAATACCTCGATGTGAGTTTATGGACTATCTAGTGAAGTGTGGGATTACCTCCCAAAGATACTTCACCAAGGCACACCACACAAAATGGTGTGTCGGGCGAAGAAATAGGACTCTTTTGGAAATGGTTAGATCTATGATGAGTTATGCAACATTGCCTATTTAGTTACTCGGGGTATGCCTTAGAAACGGCGACATACTTGCTAAATCTAGTACCGTCCAAGTCGACCGAAAAGACCCCTTCGAGTTGTGGTTTGGGCGCAAGCTCAGTTTAAGCCACATAAGGATATGGGCGATCCGGCACATGTCTTTGAACAAGAAGGCGACAAGTTGGAGGCTAGATCCGACGCAAGGTCGCTTATTGGCTATCCTAGAGGAACGAAAGGTGGTTTATTCTATAGTCCAAGGATCGAGAAGGTCATTATTAGCACTAATGCCCGATTCTTAGAAGAGGACTACATGAAAAATCATAAATCCAAAATTGAAATCATTCTTCAAGAATTAGAAGATGATCGTATTCCACCACCGATTAGGCGAAAGGTGCGAGATGTCGAGTCTAGTGGGAGGATCGACACGAGATACTTCAAGAAATTGAAGTGGGTCGAGTTCCACCGAGATACCGACCGTCATAAGTGGTACCTACCCGACAAGTTGTGCAAGATAGAGAACCACAAGTTCTGCACCCACTGTTGCCATTGTGCTGTGGCGCCTCGTCGTAGTGGGAGGTTGTTCGTCGACCCGAGCGATTTATGTTCGTGGGTGAATCTTGGTTTAGTCCCGGAAGCGAGCGAGCAATAATCGACCCATGGACATACAAGGAGGCGATACAAGATATTGATGCAAGATCATGGCACACGCTATGAACTTAGAAATGGAGTCCATAACGGCTATGGATGTATGAAAAGACACCTCTACACGATGGCAAGGAAGCCATAGGTAGTAAGTGGATATACAAGAGGAAGAGAGATTCGATGGAGAGGTTTCGCTTTTAAAGCCGGGCTTGTGGCGAAAGGATACACTCAGTTGAGGGCATCGATTTCGATGAGACCTTTTACCTGTAGCAATGCTCAAGTCCATCGTAATTCTTCCGCCATAGCACCCACTTAAACCTTGAGGTTTGGCAAATGGATGTTAAAACCGCTTTTCTAAGCGGTTACCTTGAGGAAGGTAGAGACATCTATATGCAAAGAACCCAAGGTTATGTGGTGAAGGTGAAGAGCATCTAGTATGGAAGCTTAAAAGTCCATTTATGGACTTAGCGAACCTCCCGTCATGGAACTTACGCTTTGGCGAGGTGGTAAAGTCCCATGGATTTACCCAGTTGCCTAGCGAGTTGTGTGTATCGGTTAGATGTCAACGTGATGTGGTATTCCTTGCACTTTATGTAGATGACATTCTTCTAGTTGGCAACAACGTGAAGGTGTTATCGAGATGTAAAGAGTTGGTTATCCGATCGGTTTCAAATGAAAGACTTAGGAGATGCAGTACATTCTTGGGATCAAGGTTTACGAGATCGCAAGAAGAAAATATTGAGCTTATCTCGGGCGTCTTACATTGATACCGTGATTACTCGTTTTAGTATGCGAGACCACCAAGAAAGGATTGCTACCTTTCGGACATGGCGTTCCTTTATCTAGGCGTGCCACCTATGATTGCGAAGCGAGATAGAGGAAATGAGACAAGTTCCTACGCTTCCGCCGTAGGAAGTCTCATGTACGCAATGCTATGCACGAGCCGATATCTGCTATCACGGTAGGCATAGTAGCTAGATATCGATCTAACCTGGACAAGCTCATTGGATCGCGATATACTCAAGTACACGAAAAGGACTCGAGATTATAGGCTGGTTTACCGGCGACGGTCTAATACCTTTGGGTTATACCGACCGGATTTCCAAGCCGACCGTGATGAGAAAAAGTCTACCTCGGGCTATGTGTTTACCTTGGTAGGTGGGCCGTATCTGGCGGAGTGCAAAGCGGCGATGCATTGCGGACTCTACCATGGAAGCCGAATATGTAGCCGCTTGGAGGCTTCTAAGGAGGCTGTGGTTCAAGAACTACCTCATGGATCTAGATGTGGTACTGGTTTGCCCAAGAGTATCATAGTTTCTTGTGATAACTCGTGCGATGCAAACTCGAAGGAACCACGGACCCTGGCGACAAAACACATAGAGAGAAAGTACCATGTCATCACGAGAAATCGTTAGGCGAGGGGCGTCTTGATTGAGAAGATTGATCTGACGGATAACCTAGCGGATCCATTCACGAAGAGCACTGCGCCAAAAAGTCTACTGACGGACACGTTAGGGGACTTGGATTGCGCTTGATGGTACCCACTTAGAAAGGAAACTTTTGTATAAGTGGGAGAAGCAAAGTGATGGTTTAGTTTGTAATAGCTAGTAGAGACACATTGTATACTAAAGTTTGCTTTAGTATAAGTGGGAGATTGTTGGTTTGTATCTTGGCGGTTTGGTTGAGCTTGTATACAATGTTTCTGCTTACCACTATTACAATCTCCTATCCGAATTGAATACTTGATTGCATATATCGTGTCCTTATCTCATATATAAGTTAGATCATACGATGTGTAGAAGATCACGAGTGCATATGATTGGTCAAGCTTAATGAGATATAAAAGTTTCCTGGTGAGACAACTTGAGGACGAGTTGTCGGTATAGGCCAGCAGTATAGATAAGAAGTGACTTGACTTGGTTACTTGTCTGTGCCGGGTGCGTCTACGGCGTATTGAAGGATCACGCGTGAGATGAGTTCTTACGTCTCGACCGTCGTGAAGAACCAAGATCTCGGTGACTTACGATGATCTAAACCTCGATAAGGTATTAGGTGAGTATGAGTTCTTGACCATCACTTTGACTTGTTATGGGTGAGGGTTATATGTTCTAACCCAATATTCTCGCATCTTGGGTGGTGGCGGTGCTTGTATGTCATGCTAGTTATACAGACGAGTCACCGTGTCCGTTTAGGATGATGAGTCCCTTAAGGAGCTCAAAGGTTTATTGTACTAAACCCCGCAGGTTGAGTTAGCTCAAGTACAATAATAAGGTTGAGTGGTACTACTTAAGGAATTAAAGATATTAATTATTTTAAGCGATCGAGAATGCTATAAATAATTAATGGACGTTCGATATCTTAAATCTGAGGGATTCGTAATGTCTAAGTGCAAGCCCGACTCACCTTCGGTAATAAAGGGTAAGTCGAGATTTATTCTCTAGTGGCATGAATAAATGTTTATAAATTAATTTATGTTCGGGCTGAACATAAGATAATTAATTTATTTGAGGCCCATCTTTATTCCTTGCATTTGATCCCTGGTTTGGCCCATCCAGGCCCCTTGGCTTAGTAAAATCGGCGCCCCCTTGTATTCTCCCAAATGCAAGATTTTATTCTCTTTATCTCACAAGGATATAATTATATTTATGGTATATGCATAGATCCTTTCCTTATGGGATTAAGGTAGTGCATTATAAATATAAGGTAAGAGGTAGAATCAAGGTTAATCCTCATTATTACACAAGCAAATTTTCGTCCATCTCATTCTCAAGAGTGTAGTTCTCGAAAATTATGTAGAGAGCAAGGGGTGATTTTTCCGAAGCATTCTCCATAGATCGTCCTCACTCGACGTTGGAGATTGGGCAACCGGGATACAGTCCAGAAGGTCAAAGCACGAGTCTCGATCCATTCCGCCTCGTCAGATTCAAAGGTAAACACGAGAAAACACCAACGTGTTGCAATTAATTATATAGGTGCATGCTAGGTATATAATCAATGTATGGTGAATTAAATATCCAAGATAGATCCTCGGGAGAGGGTTAAACCTAGTTTTCCCTACAGAAATTACTTGATGCTCCTCACCATTCTTCACATAACCTCCAAGTTGCTGCATAAGATGTCTCTACCTTACTCAAGGTAACCATTTAAGAAAGCGGTTTTTACATCCATTTGTCAAACCTCTAGTTTCAAGTGAACTGCTATGGCCAGAAGAATTCTGATGGACTTGAGCATTGCTACAGGTGAAAAGATATCATCTAATCAACCCCTCTATCTGTGTGTACCATTTCACCACGGGTCTTGCTTTAAAAGCTGAAACTTCTCTATCAGAATCTCTCTTCCGCTTGTATACCCACTTACTACCTATGAATTTCTTGCCATCTGATAGTGGTGTCTTCTCATATACATCCATAGTGATTATGGACTCAATCTCTAAGTCCATAACGGTGGATCATTCTTTCGTATTTATGTCTTGTATCGCCTCGTTGTATGTACATAGGTCGACTATAGCCTGTTCTTTTGTTGGGATTAAATATGAAGATTCACCCATGAACACGTATCGATCGGGTTATCGAACAATCCTTCCACTACGACGAGACGTTACTAGCCAATGGCAACAGTGAGTGTAGTAACTCATGGTGTCGTTTCTTGCACACTTTGCTAGGTAGGCGCCACTCGTACAGTCGGCTTTCCTAGTAAAACTCGACCTACTTCAATTTATTGAAGTATCTGGTATCTATCTCTTCCACTAGATGCGACATCTTGAACCTTTAGCGGAATCGGTGGTGAATTATCTTGAATTTCTTGAAGAATGATTTTAACTTTGGATTTGGTATTTTTCATGTAGTCCTCCTCCAAGAATCGAGTATTGGTGCTAATAACGACCTTCTAATCCTTAAGATTGTAGAGATAACCATTTTTCATTCCTCTAGAATATCCAACAAACAGCCTTGCGTCAGATCTAGTCTCCAACTTGCCAGCATCCTTGTTCAACATGTGTGTTGTACAACCCCATATCCTTATATGGCTTAAATTGGGCTTAAGCTAAAACTATAACTCGAAATGGGTCTTGTCGACTGACTTGGACGACACTTGATTGAGCAAAGTTGTCACTGTTTCTAAGGCATACCCCAGAAGAAATAGGCAACGTTTTATAACTCATTATTGATCTAACAATCTTTAAGAGAGTCATATTTCTTCGCTCTAACCTACCGTTTTGCTACGGTGTGCCTGGTATAGTCAACTAGGACGTAATCCTACACTCTACCAGGTAGTCTTTGAACTCGTTGTTGAGGTATTCGCCACTGTGATCAGACCGTAATACTTAATATTTTTACCTAGCTTCTTCTCCACTTCCGTCTTAAATTCTTTGAATTTATCAAAGTATTCAGACCTACGGTGAAACAGGTAAATGTATTCGTACCTTGAGTAATCGTCAATAAAAATGATAAAATACCCATACCCTCCATGAGCTTATGTAGATATTGGTCCACACAGGTCAGAGTGGACTAATTCCAACACTTCTTTGACTCTATATCCCTTCGTCTTGATGGGTCTGGTCGATATCTTTCCATCTATACAAGATTCGCAGACTGAGAACAAAGTAACCGTAAATTCTACCAACTCTCAATTCTTAGCCAATATTTGGATCCTATTTAGATTGATGTGACATAATCTAAGATGCCAAAGATATGTATAGTTCTCTTACGAAGAAAACTTCATCTTCTTATGGTTTGATGTAGTAGATGCAATATAATGATATGTATTATGCTTAGCAGAACTAGTATATAGAGAGTTGTATAATGTGCCACCATAGATAGACTAGTCATTTCTCATGATAGAAACACCACTATAAAAAACAACAGAATATCCGTTAACAAAACTTTTAGAAACGAAAATAATATTTCGTCGAAACTCCGGCACATAGAGTACATCTCTCAAAACTAAAATTGTCCTATCAAAACATAAAGTTATATCTACAATCGTAACGGCCTCGATTTTCATCGCATTGCCTATGGAGATCGTAATCTCACCTTCACTCAGCTACCTTGTCCGTAGCCCCCTGCAAGATGGAACCTACAAATGAGTAGAACAAGTCATTAAATATGTTTCCATTACAAGAGCTAATGACATATCTTGAGCTTTGAGCATGTGGTACTTAGTCTTCCAATGCCCAATCTTACTGTACTTGAAACACTTGCCCTTCTCATTTGGTTTTTTTAAACCGTTGGTAGAGCCATTTGCATTACTCTCACTACTTTCTTTAGCCTTAACATCTCTTGAATCCCACTTTCTCTTTTCATCTTTCGATGAAATAGTAGTATTCCTTGAGGTGTGTGCTAAAGATAGTGCTACATTGTAACTTACCTTCCGTAGTTACGGATCTTTTGCATTGAATTTAGAGTATGACTCTTATCATTTAGGATCACGTTATTACGGAAATCATCAAAGAATTGGAAAAAGTATTGAGGATAATATCGATCTTATGTCTGACTTCCCAAACAACTTCATAAGATTTAGCAAGATTCTGGCGGCATCTTCCATCTCTTGATGCTGGAGTTGCAAGGACTTGCACATGGTAACCAAAAGAAGGCACTTCGCCATTCTATTTGATTTATCCCATTTCTCATGCTCATTGCGCTCCTCATCGGTAGATGAATTGTCTACGAGTGTTGGACGAGGTGTTGTGAGTATAAATAAATTTTCTTCAGCAGTAAGAACGATCTCAATGTTTCATTTTCACTCGATATAGTTCGGACCAGATAAGGGATTTTGTGCAAGCATATTGATAATTGGAGTAAGACACATATTTGAGAAGTAATGTAAACACATAAGCATACGATCGCATATACTTTGTAACAACAATATTGTAACTTTTTGATAAAACAATATTGATTAAAACCCCAAATTGCCCAGGAATCCCACATGCAAGCTACGCTTGCGGAAGTTTAGATATAAACCTCTCGACCATACTAAAATTAACCTTTTAGTCATTTAATTTCATTCCATGTCAACTTAACCTTATGATAAATGAAATTA
The DNA here is from genome assembly GCA_036937905.1 of Salvia rosmarinus. Classification (NCBI taxonomy): domain Eukaryota; kingdom Viridiplantae; phylum Streptophyta; class Magnoliopsida; order Lamiales; family Lamiaceae; genus Salvia; species Salvia rosmarinus. The sequence goes on from CM072818.1 coordinate 8,424,748, forward strand.
AAAATTGAACTTTAACTAGACCACATTACTATCATAAGAAGGGACTTTGCATGAAGTTGTACTTGAGGTGATGTCTAAGTAGTGACTATAATTTTGACAAAAAAAAAACAATTCTTAGAATTGGCATACTCATCCGGACCATACTATTTCCAATTCAATTTCGTTTGTTATCTCATTTTACATTTGTCACTAGAGAACTTATGAAAATAGCACATGCAAGCCATATGTGTGGACGTTTACACGTGAAACTCCCACTTCTCAATAGATTGAAATGTTTTGTTTAGAAATCTCATCTAACAGACTTATGATAAATAGTGCAAACAAGCCACGTTTGTAGACGTTTATTCATAGTGCGTATCACTTTGTTTAGAGATCAAAATGTGGAGGTCTTGACAAATTTAATTTAAGAATTAAAACATCGGGTTTCTTGCTTAATCTTTTTATTTTAAAAGATCTATCCATACAGATCACATAATCCTAAAATGCTCTTTCTAGAACTCAATATATAAAACATGCTCACATAATTCTAAAACATACTTTAAAACGTAATCAACCTAGCATGCTTGTTAAAAGTAGTTAATTAAGTAAACATATATACATGCTTCCATGTAATTAAACATACATTGCATGTTACTGCATAATTTAAGCATCCACGACATGCTTTGAACGATAAAAAATAAAATAAATTCGTTCATCTCGACCTATTTGTGGATCATGTGCGTCCCTGCCTAATTTATTATATAAATTTACACAATACAAATCTTCAATTTATCTTCGAAACGGACCTCGCATGCTCGGGTACGGACCATATTCATCAAAACTGGATCTGGGCCAAAAAATTGAATTTGGTCGAAATAGTGATTCAGATTGAAAAACGGGTCGGGTCGAAAAAATAGGTCAAGCTAAAAAATATGGATTCGGATCGAACCGAATTCTAGTTTGTCGAGTCAGGGTCAGCAGACAGGCTAGGCCGCACGTTGGGCCTGCACGCTAGGGCATAGCCCAGCGCCGCCTCGTCCCCTTGTTGCCCAATTGCGGTGCATGTCTTTGGTGAGCAGCGAGCTATCTGCTTGAGGCTATCTGGCGGTATCTGCGTGAGTTCTCGCCCGTCTCCCGTCCGTCCTCGCAGCAGACAGGAAATCCAGTAGCGAGGGCCGCTTTCGCACGCTTCACACAATGGATGCATGTCTCATCCCATCGCCTCACCTTGCCTCGCATCCCTCATACGCATGCGCGAGTCCGCCCGTGCGGCTGCGAGCGAGGCAGGCACTGTGCATCGGGCGTGATGTTCTTGCCGGTCCCCATGCACGTGCGCGTTTGTACCTGCTGGGCTTCCGCCCGCGTGTGTTGCCTGCACACTCTTGTCGTGTGCTCCGTACACGCGTCTCCCGTCGCCTCTGTGCGATGGGACTCCATCGCCCTCGTCTAGTTTTTCATATTCTTTGTCTTCGTTCTTTGTTTTTACAGATATAATTTACAAAAAAATAAATTCTAATCTAACCATGGATTTTTTCGTTGTGAAAAAAGATTCCAATGAAAAAAATAAACAATTGAGCCACGATGAGCAGCGAATCGTAATTAATTATAGCGCATGTAATAATTAAAGGTGAATTAATCCAGCAGTCGAGATCTCGATCCTGAACTCGATACCAATTGATGGAAAATCTTAATTTACCCGTGCTCCCGAGGATCTTTCTTGGTTGTTTAATTAATTATTTATAGCACTATGACTGTTTAAAATAATTAATCTCTTTAATTCCTTAAATACTATCACTCAACCTTATTATTGTACTTGAGCTAACTCAACCTGCATGGTTTAGTACAATAAATCGTTTGAGCTCCTTAAGGGGACATCATCATCCTAAACGGATACAGTGACTCGGTACAGGTAGCCAACATGACATACAAGAATTCTCATCACCCAAGATGCGGAAAATATTGGGATATCTCATGTAACCTTCACCCGTAACAAGTCAACGTGATGATCAGTAACTCATACTCACCTAAATCCCTATCGAGGTTTAAATCAACGTAAAATCACCGAGATCTAGGTTCTTCACGACAGTCATATAGAAAAATTCATCTTACTGTGATCCATCAAAGACGTACCAGCATAGACAAGCAACCAAGTCAAGTCAATTCTTATCTATACTACAGTCTATACCAACAACTCATTCTCACGTTGTCTCGGTTGTGATCATTTTTATATCTCAACGAGCTTAACCAAACATATAGACTTCTGTGATGATCTATATACTGTATGATCTAACTTTTGTATGAGATAATGAGACAAAAGTAAACAATTTAAATAGGAGATCAGAATAATAGTAATTGAAAACCTTATATATAAACTCAATCAATCTGCTTTCTGCATACAAATCCAACAGAAAATATGCAAAAATCTTATGAGCCGAGCTTGAGAGGGTGTTTGGCTGAGCTTATAAGCTCCCAAAACAGACTTATAAGCCATTTTCAATTGAAAAGCGACTTATAAGCTGTTTTGGGAGCTTATAAGCTCAACCAAACACCCTCTGATCTACTATGTTCGTTGCTTCTCAAGATTAGGTCGATGTCTAAAACAACTTAAAGAGTTTTATCGTAAGCTAGTATCGATCAATAAATTAGTGACTACATATTCACATGGTGTTAATCATGGACAATGAAATCAATAGCCACCATTTGGAAACGAGTATTCGAAATTAAACATCGTCTCCTTACAGTAGCTTTCAAATTATACCAATGGGACAAATAACATTATCTATTTAATGTGTGACAGATTCGACTTAGTGATGATGCTTTCGAGCTTTGATCTCTAAAATCTAAAACTACATTCACTAGACCAACCAGGGGAACCTCATACTTTTCACTTTGTACTATTATTTTTTGTCCACTTGACATTATAGTGGGTCGGAATATAAATTATATTAGCCATGCATCATTTATCGTGGATTCATTGTTGATTGGCCTATAATTAGTGAAGGTCCAAATAGCTGAGTAACTAGTTTTAGGCCATGAAACAGGGCTGCTAGTATAATCGATACATATCAATTACCCGAATGTATTAGATAAAAACTATATATTTACATGCACCAATTAAGTTCATAATGAAGTACGAGATAACAATTACATTAGTTATTGTTGTCAATTGTTTCATGTCTTATTTAAGTCTCAAAGATTTTTAGTCGAAATTACTCCTGAAGTCTAACGCCTTTTGAATTTTGCAAACGCAACTAAAAAATAAAAATAATTTAAAAATAAACGAATCTAAATTCGTGTATCTTCAATAACAAAATTTTACATTAGAATTTGTGAAATGATTCTGCTTGCTTCTAGAAAAAGCTTCAAACACTGCTTTTTCGAATTTTTTTCACTGATTTCGCTAAAATAAGGGTTCTAATAAGGGTAGAACGTAATTTGATTTATTATGTAATAAAAAAGAATATGTATATTGTTATACAGAGTTATACATACGTTTGAATACACACATGCATATTGTTGAACACATATATATGAGTTTCTATTTTAAAATATATTGGAAATGCGGGCCTAGTGCACGCTCGCGCACTCCCCGGCCCAGTTGGCCAACATGCACTATTATGTTATTTTTTATGCATGTTTTGTGTTTCGTTGTGCACCTACACTCATGTACTCCCCGCACCCATGGACACCCTTCCCATTCTGCCCCTACGCAAAAAATGGGTTGTCACGTGTCAAATTCGGGTGCATCCATGTGTTCAAAATATGTGGTCTAAATTAGGTACTACATACTATCTAAGGACAAATAACTACCAAAACCCAACTCTATAAATATACATAAGAAATCTATCAAAATATTCATTTTGATATTGTAAAGATGAAAAGTATCCATTATGATAAAAAAGAAAAAAAAATCACTTTTTTTTGCTAATGTATACTAGGGATGTAAACAAATCAAGCCGCTAGTGAGCTATTCGTATCTCTACTCGAAAAAAGCTCGTTCAAAATTAGTTCGTTTTGCAAGCAGGCGAACTCGAGCCTCGAACCGAAATGGATAGGATTTTCGAGCCGAGCTCGAGCTTAGGGATGTTCGGTTCGTGAGTTCGCGAACATGTTGGTTCAAATTCAAGCGAGTGGGTTCGCGAACATGTTCATGAACGTGTAAAATAATAAATTATTTTATATATTTAAATAATTAAAACTAATAATAAATTATAAATTATATTTTATTGATAATTAATAAAAATTATTAATATTATAATTATAGTTTTAATAATAAGTTACAAAATTTAATAATTCCACTCGAGCTTGAGTTCGGCGAAAGTCGAACACGGCGAGTTTGAACTCGAGTTCGAATATGTCTCATAAATGAGTAGTTATCGAACCAAATTCGGTGCTTTCATGAGCTCAAAAATTTTACAGCGAGCCGAGCTCGAGCTCAATTTAAAGCTCAAATTCGAACTCGAGCCAAATAAAATTTAAACGAGCCGAGCTCGAGCTTGGTAGTGTCCGGCTCGGCTCGGTTCGTATATAGGCCTAATGTATATCCTTGCGGATCTATGAAATTCGCGACTATTTTAAGAGTTGTTGCTCGTGAATTGTTCATTTTATACCTAAATTCAAAAGTTGAGGGAGACAACTCGTGAATTGTCTCCTTTATACCTAAATTCAAGAGTAAGGGAAGGCAACTCATGAGTTTGCCATTTTATATCTAAATTCAAGAGTTAAATCCAGTTTAGTTTTGAACTAAAGATAAACAAAAGACTAATTCAAGAGCTAGCTCAATTCAAGTATTACAGGCAAAATATGCTAATTCAATAAAAGGGTAAAACAGAAACAGTGACTACTTTTTATCTTTTTTATATGAATGATTAACTTTTATTTTTATCATGTGAGAATGGATACAAGGCATTATTCTATTGAAATATGAGCCTATACATATGGGCTTACGCATGTGTATTTGCATACACATTATAGTTTATTTGCACATAATACATGTTGCATGGTAGGCGTGTTCATTCATGAATAATAGTAACTATACCTAATATTAATATATGCCACTATATGTACTATATAACACTCATTAAAAAAAAAAAAACTAAAGAATATATTATATATTTTATCTCACATTATTAATTTATAAGTTGACCAACATGAGATATAAAGCGAGAACATTCCCAAGAATCGCATGGGAAATAGGAAAGATGCGAAATGGCAAATGTCAAGATAGTTTGCTATTATTTGTGCAACTTTTTGAACAAAGAAGCTTGGAATAATGTTAAATATTCATATAGATGGCTTCACAATTACTACTTGGCATAAACTCATAAATTCAAGCCTAAAAGTTGAAAGCACAAATAATGAAGTCAAACCAAAGACAAAGAATAAATCAATTTATTGAAAAGATGTTATACTTAGTTTTATTTTTGATCGGATATTTGCATACGTATGTATATTTTTGTAATGAATATATATACACCATAGCGGGTATGATATGTGATAAATCTAGTTACGTGAGTGTGCGAGATTTATGTGAGGCAACAATGAACACGAGGCTTTTCGTGGTTCGATCGTTAATGAGATCTCGTCCACGGAGGAGTGTTTCCTCAATATTTTCACTATAATTTCGATCTGATGGGTGTAGTTACAAGCTCTTAGTATTCGATAAGTTGCCAACCCTTCTAATGTCGGTTTTCCTTCTATTTATACCACTCCAAGCACACAAGGCGAAGGCGTGCTCGTCCTCTCCATTGGTCGAGGCGTGACTCTTCCTCCTGCATGCCCTCCATTGGCGGGCGGGGACCTTCGCCTTCACGCGCCCCACGTGGAGGTGGCGCTGACCTTAGTTCAGGGCCCTTCTCCATTGGCCGGGGGTGGCGGTTACTGGGGCTGGGTTTTGGCGATTAGGGCTCGCCTTGGGCTCAACCACGTGGGCCCGCTACCAACTTTAGGCCCAGCTCGTTTGGGCTGTTAGTGAGCCTGGTCGGTTGGGCCATATCCCATCATAGCCCCCCCCCGAATAGCCGAGGGACAGCGAGGCCGAGGTGGAGTGAAGAAAGCACTTCGCCGCCGGTGAGGTGTGGCTCGGCTGAAGTTGTTTGTTGAAGGCGTTGTCTTTTTAATGTGAGGGTTTATTTGGCGATCGGTGTCGAACGGAGTTGGGTGGTCATTGTCCGTCGCTTGGAAAAGATGTGGCACCGAAGGAAGTGAAGTCGACACGGATATCGCCTGTTGCGTCGATTACGCCGAGTCCGATCTGGGGTGGTGTTACTCTGTGGTGGGTGCCGATGTCGAGCACGAGACCGCCGATCTGGTTCCCTTGTTATTTGTGGGAAGGGCGGGTGCGACACAGGCGCCGCCATCCGGAGGGCAGCAGGGGTCCGTATGATGATTGCTAGGTCGGTGGCGGTCCGTCTTATCTGGTGTCGTCATACAGCGCCGAGCGGCGGTTAGGCACTTTCAGTCGGCGTCTTGCGTGTACCCACGTCCAATCACGTGTAGGCACGTGTCGAATTTGAAGCGGCAATTTGCAGGCGCCCTTAGTCTTATAAATAGGCGGAAGAGGCAGTGTTCACTTTCATCTTTGACTTAAAAATTACGAGAGAAAAATTTTTAGAAATTCTACGAGTTGATCCCGATCTTATTGAAGGAGCCATATACTCCCGTGAAAAGTAAGTATGCTTTCTTCATCTTCTTCTCGCTCTGAAACTTCCCTTTCGCTTGGGTTACGGTAGTGAGTTATCAGACGTAAAAGACTATACGTGTTATAATGGCACAGGTAGATCCATGGGGTGAGTTCTAGGGTTCATGGTGTCCTCGGTGTGGGATGGAATGAGGGTGGGCACGGCGGTCGGGCTTGTCCTTGGAGGAGCTTTTGAAGCCGTGCAGGAATACGGATTCCGGAGGAGGCGTGGTGGTGCACTGCCGGCCGATGATGAGGCGATAGCCCCTCCGGAGGGGTTTATTACCGTTTATGTAGATAGTTTGAGGGCGGGTCTTAGGTATCCTCTAGCCCCCGTTTATCTTAGCCTTCAAGAGTATTTTCAGATCCCGATTTGCCAATTGACCCCGAATTCCATTAGGTCGTTGGTGGGGCTAGAGCTCTCTTGTTATGGCGTTAATAAGGAGTTCTCCTTAGAGTCTTGATCTTGCTTTTTTAGTGTCAAGACCATAGGAGGGGTGTACTATCTGTCTCCCCGTATGAAATTTAAGGTAGTTGTCCCCTCCAAAGTGTCCCATTGGCAGCGTGGGTATTTCTTTACTGCGGGCGAGGCGGTAGAGGTATGAGTGGGGCATCGGTACGGTGGCGGACCTGAAAATCAAGCCCTTGGGCCATACGGAGGAGTTGGTGAACAGCCTTGGTGAGATTTTATCTATAAGTTACACCGAGGACGACCTGAAGAAGTCCGGGCTGAGTATTTACGGGTCGGAAGCGTCGGGATCGGGGTCCGGACTGGGTGAGGGCATCCTCATCTTCTTACTCCTTATATGTTCAATTTTGCTGTGCTAATATGATTTTCTTCTGTAATGCAGTGAAGCTTAACCACACAAAGGGCAAGCGGCCCGCCCGTCTCGCCACACACCGTTGGACCACGGGAGCCTTCTAAAAGAGGCGGGCTGGTGGGCCCACCCGCACCCCGTGGTGGTGGAACACCTCGGCGATCTGTTGAAGGGTCATGACCGATCTCGAGCTCGGGCACGGAGATGGAGGCTCGTGACCATGATCTTGCGAGTACCGATCTCCGTGATCTTACGCCTTCCCTAGTGTTGTGTTTTTTTTTTTTTTTTTTACGCTACTAACCGTTTGATTTGCGGGACACGCCCTCGATCGCAAATGAGATCGCCGCATGGCGGCGTCGTTGCATCCCGCACGGGAGCCGGAGAAAGGCGGCGGTGTTGAGTCCTCGGGTGGTGCGAGGAAGGAGGTGGAGGTTGCAAGGGCGGCTGCCGAGCCGCCCACGAGGGAGAAGGGCCGTCTTGTCTGCGGGAGGCCAGGCCGAGGTGGAGTGCGCTCGGGAGGAGGTGGTCGGGCGGAGAAGAGGCGGGCTGATCGGACGAGTGCTTTCTTGGCGAGCGAGGACCCATCTTGAAGGCCTTCGCCAAACAAACTTATCAGTCGGAGTCCTTCTCCGCCTTTATCTCCGATCTGGCCGCCGTGATGAGGCCGCAGGTGATATCTACCCACCTGGAGGGGTTGGCGGCCACGATGCCTGATTTTGACAAGGCGAAGCATGGTTGGGCTGAGATTGATCAGAGGGCGGTGTGCTTGCAGTATGCCCGGGTGCTTGCGGCGGCCCCTTCCCGTGGTGGAGCTTTAGCCTCCTCTTCGTCGCTCACGGCCGAGGCCGTGTCCCATCTGGTGGATGAAGATCCCGAGCTTGAGGAGCTTCGGCCGAGTGCGGGCTGGGTGAGGAGGAGGAGGCCGAGTTCGGACTTGAGGCCGACCCGCGGCAGCGGGGCGGCGGGAGGAGCGGGAGGAGGCGGGAGGCGGCGAGTCAGGAGAGGGTCGAGGTTAGTGGGCTGGCTTGTAATAATTTGAGCTATGGGGTCGATAGGACCACGAGCCCTTGTAACAAATTCTTACGTATGAAATAAAAATATTTATCACCTTCTGAGACGTGTGTTGTCTTTTTATTTATAGCATTCTGCATCTCAATACTTGGGACTCGACCATGAATTGCTGGCCAAGCTGAAAGGGGTCCGAGGTGCCTTGGCCGAGAAGGAAGAAGAGGTGCAATTTTGGAGGAGTCGGTCTGCCGAGCTGACCCAAGTTTTGGTCGCCATGGATGTCAGCTCGGCGTCTTCTGCCGAACTGAAGAAGAAGTTGAACGAGGCTGATCGGGAAATGGCCCACCTCGTGGCTGAGAACGAGGCCCTGAAGTCGAGGATCGCACAGGGCGGAATCCAGGGGGCGGACTTATCTGCCGACGCTATCCAGGGGCGTTTGATTCAGTGCGAGGAGCGACTCGAATTGACTGCGGAGAGGCTAGCTCAGGTGTCGGAGGAGCATGCGGAGTATGAGAAGGCAATCCGCCGGGCTGGTGGAACTACCATATCCGAAGAAGACCGAGTTGAGCTTCTTTGGCGAGGGTATGGTCTTTGAGGGATGAGGAGGGGCCCAACAGCAAGAAGTTCAAAGCCTGTGTCAACTCCGTTGTGAAGTACATGGAGATGTATGATATCGTCCGCAAACGGTGCATGCCCCGGCCCGGCAGCGAGGCCGCAGCGGGCTCCGCTGACCCGATCATAAAAGAACCCGCAGAGGAGGGCGGCTACTCCGATCATGCCGAAGTGCTGCGGTTGATGGGTCCGTCTGGGAGCGGATCATTCAGAGGGCGATCCTCTGGGAGCGGACGACGACCGAGGACCTCAGGTCGGCGCGGAAGATCGGCGGGTGGTGGGCGAGGTCGTATTCCCGGTCCGGTGCCCGGTCGGGGGAGTCGGTGCGTGACCTCGGGTGAATCCCCACTCCCCGGAATGCCAGTACTGGCGCCTGCGCCGCTTCGAAGTGTCCCAGGACTGGGTGAACGTGACCCTGGAGTCGACGCTTCTGTCCGGGCTGCCCCTGAGCCCGTGCCGAGCGCTTCGGGAGCAGGCCGTGGTGATTCCGGCCTCATCGACTGGGTTGAAGGCACCGAGTTCGTCCCCGGCATACATCGTCGGCCTGGAGATTTTGTAGAAAATTGGTGCAGCTTCAGCAGGTCCTGGCAAGGCGGAGCCCGGAAGCCCGAATGAGGTTGTGTATAGTACAGGACTTTGTATGTAGATATAAATGTATTTAAACTCGTTTCGAAGTGTATATTTTCCCCCTTGAGAGGTACAAACATAGCTTAGGACTTCGTTTTGGTCGTAAATGTATTTATACTTTATACAGAGGTGTGTATTTTCCCAAATAAAGGGGTATAAACGAGCTCGGAAGCCCGGTTGTCTTGTATATGGCTTGGTACTTGGTTTATAGTCGTTAATGCATTTAGACTTTGTACCGGAGTGCACATCTTCCCAAATAAAGGGGTATGAGTTGGCGAGATCGGTCTGGATGTCGCGTGCATGTAGACGTCCAACTTAATGGGTAATCTGTATGCTTTGCATGTAGACGTCCAACTTAATGGGTAATCTGTATGCTTTGCATGTAGACGTCCAACTTAATGGGTAATCTGTATGCTTTGCATGTAGACGTCCAACTTAATGGGTAATCTGTATGCGTACCCTACTTGGTGGGATTTTCATCTTCGTAAGGGCGTCCCCTTGTGAAGGTTTAAATGTGGTGTATCCAAACAGATGTTCACATATGTATGAGACGAAGCGAAATATTCATTAGAAAAACAGATGTTTTATTGAACATGTAATCAACATCGCACTTTGGCAAAACAATTAAGGGACTAACATGATGCCGACCTTAAATCGAAGCTATGTAAAATACCTCCTTAAATGAGTAATGTGCGGTTCGGAGATAAGTGCACGGATAGGTGAGCGACTTAAGCCCCTGCCGAGGTCCTCGAGCAGCGGTATGGGCCTTCCCATGTCGGATCCGACTTGTTAAGGCGCTCACTCTCTTGGCTTCATTATTTCGTGGGGCGAGGTCGCCTACTTGGGCGCGGAGGCTTTGACCCTTTTGTTGTAGTGCACCGTGCGACACTGGCCTTGTGCTTGGCCGTTTATGAAGGCGAGCTCGCTTTCTCCTCGAGGCGTCGAGGTTGGCCCGGTCTTCCTCGTTCTGGCACGGTCGAAGTGAAGAGTCGCGGGCTTGGCGCGCGATCTCGATCGGTATGACGGCCTCGGTACCGTGAACCCGGTGAAGGGGTTTCCCATGCGACGTCCGGGCGTGGTCTGTAGGACGAGAGGACTTGAGGAGATTTTCAGCCCGATCGCCTTTAGCTCGGTCCAAATTTTCTTCAATCCTTGCGATCGTGCGGTTCGTCACCTCGGTCGACCATTCGCTATGCGGGTGTGCGACCGGTGAAGTGTTGATCGATCTGAAGCTCTTCGCACCACTCCTTGAAGTTTTTGTCGACGAATTGGGTGCCGTTGTCCGAGACCAGGATGTGCGGTATGCCGAAGCGGCAGACTATATTTTTCCATCTGATGCGAATCCTTCGCTTGTGAGGCTTGAAAGTGGCTCGGCCTCGACCCATTTTGTGAAGTAGTCTATGGCTACGACTAAGTATCGAAGCTGACCTGGTGCTCGGTCGAACGGACCAACAATGTCGATCCCCCACTGCATGAAAGGCCATGGACTCTGCGGTACGCCATCGATCGAGGCGACTTTTGGCGATGGAGTGAATCGCGCGCCGGGCACTTTTGGCGAGTTCGGCGAATCACCTGCGGTGGGCGATAATATCCGACCTCAGCGTCTTCTTTGAGAGAGCTCGCGACCCGATGTGGCTTCCGCAGTTCCTCGGTAATTTCATTGAGCACGTGGTCGGCTTCTTACGGCCGAGGCACCTCGGGAGGGTTGAAGGTAAGACTTCGGTGAGAGCGCCCTCATGCATGAGATATTTACGGGATTTCGCCATCATCTTTTGGCTTCGAGCCGATCTTGAGGTAGTCGCGTCTTCGAGATAGGCCTTGGGGAGACATCGATTCGGCTCTATCTCGGTGATGATGCCGGCGTGGGACTCGCAATGCTTCTAGAATGAACCTCCTCCTTTGGTGGACTTGTTGATGACGCAGCTAACTTGCGAGGATGTCGGCTCGGTTGTTTTCCTCGGGATTCGGTGGATCTTGAAGTACCGAGCAGTCGAGATCTCCTTTGCCTTCTCGGTATTGTTTCATTCGATCCTCCTTGGCCTCGTGTTTGCCTAACACGGTTCACCACACACAGGAATCACCGAAGATTTGGATCTTGTCCACCCTCAGGTTCCTTGGCGGCGGTCAGGAGATCGTGGCCTCGTACTCCACCTCGTTGTTGGTGGTCGGGAAGGTGAACCGGAGGGCGTAGGTGACTTCGTGCTTATCTGGGCCGAGGAGGAGGATGCCTGCCCCGCCTCACTGCCCGTTTTGCACGAGGCTCCGTCCACGTCATCTGCCAAAGAATCATCGGCGGTGCGGGGACGGCTTCCTCCCGTGGGGCGGGGCTGGGTTACTTGTTGGCGAGCCCACCTCGGTGGTTTGGCCTCAACCAGGAAGTCGGCGAGCTTGCCTTTATGGCCGGCTGGGTGAGTCACGAGATGTCGTGCTCGCCGAGCTCCAGTGCCCACTTAGCTATACGTCCGGATGACTCAGGTTTTAATAAGACTTGTCTCAAGGGTAAGTCAGTTAGTACCTGGACGGAGTGAGCTTGGAAGTAGGGTCGGAGGCGTCGTTTGGCGTTCACCAGGGCCAGTGCTACTTTTTCGAGGCCGGTGTACCTCGTCTCCGGTCCTTTGAGAGCTCGGCTGATAAAATAGATGGGGAGTTGTCGTCCCACCTCATCTCTTACCAGTACCGCGCTGATGGCCTCGTCCGAGGCGGCCAGATATAGAGAGAGGGATTCACCTTGCTTCGGGGCGGTCAGGGTCGGCAGGTCGGCAAGTACTCCTTCACCGGGTGCTGGGCGGCCTCGGTGTTCTTCTGCGGGCGGTTCGGAGCTCTCCTCAGGATCTTGAAGAAGGGGAGCTGCTTCTCGGCGGCTCGAGACAGAAATCTGCTGAGGGCGGCTAGGCACCCAGTGAGTTTGTGGATCTCACGGATGGTCCTTGGCACCTGCATGTCGAGCACTGCCTTCACTTTGGTGGGGTTGGCCTTGAGCCCTCACGAAACCCAGCATCCCAAGAACTTGCGGTCTTCACCATAAATGTACATTTACGGGGTTGAGCTTGAGGTTGGCCGACACGAGGAGTTGGAGGATGGTCTGGGGGTCATCGGCGCAGCTCCGTTTTCCGAATTTTGACTACAATGTCGTCGATGTAGACCTCGACGATCTCCCGATGTGGTCTTTGAATGTTGCATCCACCATCCTTTGGTAAGTAGCCCGGCGTTCTTGGTAGAAAGGCATCTTCGATCTGTGAAGACGCCAAGTCGGTGATGAATCACGGTCTTGGGCGTCCTCAAGACTCATCAAAATTTGGTGGTACCCTTTGTATAGATCCGGAAATTTGAACATCTCGTGGCCCACCAATGCCTCCACCTTCTTGTCGATATCGGGGAGGGTAGCAATCTTTAGGCGATGCTTGTTGAGGTCGGTGTAATCGGCGCACATCGCCACCCTCACAAGCTTCCAGGACCACGGTGGATTAGCCATCCAGTCGGGTATTGACCTCGAGCAGGATCTTGGTCTTGAAGTTGAGTCACCTCGTCCCTTATGACTGGCTGCGCTCGCCGCGCGAATATCCTTTTCTTACACGGATGGCTTGGTAGCGGGTCGATGTTGAGGCGGTGAGTTATGAGCTCGGGCGACACTCCGATCATATCGAGCGGGGACCAGGCAAACACGTCCCTATATTCCCTTAGAAGTTGTATGACATGCCGTCGGATGTCAGCTGGGCCCTGGGTGCCGACTTGGATGACCCTCGAGGGATCGTCGTCGTATAGTTGGAGGCCTCGGTCGGTCATCCACAGGTGTCGGTCTCAGGGCTCGATAATTGCTATGCAGAGGCAAGGCCGCATCTTGGGTTGAGAGTCGTGGCATTCTTTTTGTCGTTTGGTCCCCGGATGCTAAGCACTCCCAGGGGTGGGAATCTTGACGGTGGTGGTAGACCGAGCAGGCGGCCTTGGTGGCGTACAACCAATCTCTCCCGGGATGATGTTATGCGGAGAGGAGCCGAACCGGGAAGAATCGGATGGCCTTGGTGACCGATCGGGAGCTCGTCCCACCGTGGCCGGAAGGGTAATGACCCCTGGTGGGCGCTCTTGAGTGAAGCTCCATGGCGGGAGGCGCGGGAAGTACTGGATACCTCGACCTCCGGCTTATCGAACAGCCACGGAAGATGATGTTGACGGAGGCTCCGATGTCGATATAGACCGGTGGGCGTTTTGTTGCCCTTACGGCACGTATGGTGATGGCGTCTGGTGCGGCATGATCTTGGGCACGGGTCCTCCTTTGAGAATGTTATGTTCTCACCATCCCGAGTCGTTTGTTCTTGGCTCTTGAGAGGCCGACCTCAAGACATCGTTCTTGAGGAAGACCTCGTCGTCCGAGGCGATCCGTAACAACATAGACACTGCTCCATAGCGTTGGGACCTTCGTCCTCGTCGTCTTGGGTTGGGTCGTCGTTGGGGTCGGCCCGCGATTGTTGCCGCCTCCATTTCTTCTGCGCTTCCTGTTTCTCGGCCCAGCTCGGCCGAGGTATTTCTTGAGGGTTCCACCTTTAACGAGCTCGTCGATCTGCGAGCCCAAATTTCTGCAATCCTCGGTATCATGACCATACCCTTGGTGATAGTCACAATACTCGTCTGTGGACCTCTTCTTGGATCCTCCTTTCATGGGGGCGGGCTTCGGGAAGAGCTCGGGATGGAGCTCGAATATTTTCGCCCTTGATTTGAGCAAGGGAGGGGCTCTGCCGCCGAGGTTGGGCGAGGTCCGAGCCTGAACTCAGTGACCCTCTTTTGATTACGTCGAAAGCGCTTGACGATCTGCGCCTCGACTTGGTCATCGGCTTTTTCTCTCGGTTTGCTCGTCCTGTTTCCCTCTTCTTCCGATCCGACTCGTCTCCTTGACGAAGTTGTCCACCAGTTCAAAGCTTGCTCGCCGTCTTTGGTTTTTCCTCGGTAATTTCTTTGTTCGGTAGCGGGCTGGATCCCGTTTTGAGCGCGTTGATGATGTAGAGGTCGTTCTTTGTCGTCGATTTTGAGCGACTCTTTGATGAACCTTGAGGCGAAATTTGACATCGTCTCGTCCGCCCAGGCGGATTGTGAGCGGTCGGAGGAAGGGGCTGCCGGGCGGCATCTTCGATAGAAGCGCCATTTGAGCGATCCATAAGGTCACGGAAGTGTATCTTTGTTACGGCGGGCGAGGTGAACCCGGCGTCGTGCGTTGGAGATCGGCACCTCGGGAAGATTGTGCACATGTGAAAATCTTCCATTCCTTGATTCGCCATGTTGGTAGTGTGGCGAAAAGGAAGTCGGAGGGTCTCCTAGGCCATCGTGAGCCGCTACATTGGGTGCCCGTACCACGGGGCGGGCGTGTCTAGAATCTCCACGGAGAAAGGGAGATGATTCTCCGTGCCGATCGAACCCGGAGATCGTTGCCATTCTTTCGGGAGGGTGGGGATCGATAGCGGCGCCTATCGTCCTCCGAGGGGAGTTCGACCCGTCTTTCTTCCTCTGTTTTGCTCGGCTCTGCGGTCGGCGTGGCGAGGCGGAGGCGGCTCCGCGAATGGCGAGGGCGATTGGTGGTGGCGGCTGGTTCGCGGCGAGCGGCTTCGCGAATGAGGCGGCGGCTCGGCTGCGGTGGCGGCTCCGCTCGTCGGGCGTGATCGCGTTCTCGGCTATCACGCCAGGTGGCGCCGGCTGTTTCGGAGGGGCGGCCTCGGGCGGCCGTGGTGTTCAACAGGGGCCCGAGGGCCCGCCTTTGTCCTCTGGTTGAGAAGCTTTGGAATTGGCCAAGATTGGCGTTGAGAACTCGATCCACAGCTCGGCCGAGGACCTCGTGGGACGAATGAGCTGTTTGTTCGTCCTCGTTGAGGTCGGCATCTTCCCTACGTTAGGGAGGTGGTCACGAGGTGTATGGAGCGTTTTCCATGTGGCCCTCGGGAGTGTGCGCGCTTGTGGCGTCTGCGATTTCCTTCCCGCGACGGTGACCACCACAGTGTCGTCCTCGGCACGGTTGTTGCCGATGTGGGCGGCGGTTGTGCGTGTTCTTGCCATTAAGTTGTAGAGGGAAACGAAGCTTTCTTGTTCGGATGTTTCCACAGACGGCGCCAATGATAAATCTAGTTACGTGAGTGTGCGAGATTTATGTGAGGCAACAATGAACACCGAGGCTTTTACGTGGTTCGATCGTTAATGAGATCTACGTCCACGGAGGAGTGTTTCCTCAATATTTTCACTATAATTTCAGTACAGTGGGTGTAGTTACAAGCTCTTAGTATTCGATAAGTTGCCAACCCTTCTAATGTCAGTTTTCCTTCTATTTATACCACTCCAAGCCTGCAACTGAAGGCGTGCTCGTCCTCTCCATTGGTCGAGGCGTGACTCTTCCTCTGGCATGCCCTCCATTGGCCGGAGCAGGGACCTTTCGCCTTACGCGCGCCACGTGGAGGTGGCGCGACCTGTTACAGGCCTCTTCTCCATTGGCGAGGTGGCGGTTCTGGGGGCTAGGGTTTTGGCGCTGATTAGGGCTCGCCTTGGGCTCAACCGCGTGGGCCCGCTACCAACTTTAGGCCCAGCTCGTTTGGGCCTGTTAGTGGGCCTAGTCGGTTGGGCCATATCCCATCAATATGCAATGAATTGCTATAACAAATAGATATAAGGTTCTAGCTCAATAATATATACAATATAAGTGGACACAATCGATTCGACATGGTCATGAAGATCACTCAAGATCTATAACGAGCTAGTATTGTACTCTCTCCGTCCCGGCCCAATTGGCACACTTGCCAAATTGGGTATCGACCAATTGGCACATACTAAAAATGGCAAAAATTAAATCCCTTAATCTACTCTTTCTCTCTCCAATCATGCCTCTCCAAATTCTACTCTCTCTTTCTCTCTCCAGATTCTACTTCTCTCTTCTACTTTATTAACACTAAATCTTGTGGGACCAACACCATTAAACCCCTTAACCCATTTTTTCTTAATATTTGTGCAAAAAGTGTTGTGCCAATTGGGCTGGGACGGAGGGAGTAATTCATTATATAGAGGGTGTTTGGCTAAGCTTATAGGCTCTTCAAAGCGACTTATAAGGCGTTTAGGAACTTATAAGCTCATGCAAAGTGTTTGGCAAAATAAGCTCCTAAACGCGACATAAGTCATGAAATAAGTCTCAACGGTGATAAGCTTCCTTAAAAATAAGTAGCTCAACCCCAACTTATTTTTTCATAAGCTTGCAAACAACGATGAATTTACCAAAATAACCTTACTATGATTCGTTATAATCTACATATATACTATCGACTTCAACTCTCGTCAATTTTCTTACTCTTAACTATGATTTTCTCTCTCTAACTCACGATTCTTTCTCTAGCTTATAAGCTAAATTACCCAAACACTTTGACAACTTATAAGCTCTTCAAACATTATGTCTTATAAGCTCTTGAAACATCTTATAAGCTCTTTAAAATAAGCTTAGCCAAACACCCTCATAATGACGTATTGTACATTGTTGATCTACACTTAGCATAAAAATATGGGTAAATATCAATTTAAATCCTAAACTATACATGTTTTATCAAAAATATCTTGTACTTTCAAAAATATCAATTTAAACCCCAAACTATCATATTTGTATCAAAAATGCCCCTGTATTCAGGATAGTTTGGGGTTTAAATTGATACAAATATGATAGTTTGGGATTTAAATTGATATTTTTGAAAGTACATGATATTTTTGATAAAACATATATAGTTTAGGGTTTAAATTGATATTTACCCTAAAAATATATGTACAATGTAGCAGTACATTAGTACTCAAACTAAAAATTCACAAACCCTGACCCGATTTTGGTTTGTAGCAAGTTTTATAAATTATTGTAGTAATAACACCACTTTTTAGATTGTAGCAATATATACAAGCCTAGTAACACCATTTTCAAGTTGTAGCATTATATACAAGCCTAAATCTTTCCCCAAGGTGGAAAAAATGATTTAGCAAGATCTTTTTGCATATTGATAGAAAATTTGATGTATCCTTGTATCCTGTAGAACGACGTCATATGAATTTTTAGGCCGAAATGATGTCTTCGAAATGTATTAGTTAACGTGTCTATTTTACCTGAATAATGTTATTAATCCAAGAATTTATAAAACATGTCAAAATCCAAAAATAGATCAAAATTCATAAGATTTTAGCAATTACCTTAAATAAAATGGATATTGTTATTGACTTATTGTATAAAGTGAGGATCTAGATTGTGTGAAGAAAAGTAAATATTCTAATGGGAAGGACTTGTTGTTATCAAAATGAAATGAAAGATGTTTAACATTGACCTACTTTTTATCTCAAGCTTTGAATTATTTTATAAAGTTTATAATCTTTTGACTTTATTCCCTATTTTTGCTTTTCAAGTAATGCAAATCAATCGTTAATTATGACATTTTGTGTTTTTAGCTTATCTGATTGGGTTTTCAGTACTAATCCACTAACTCGTAAACAGAGTTTTTGATTTTGGATTGGTTTGTGAAAATTAAATTAAGATTAGTGCAGAGCTAATGAAGGTTTATGCTTTAGTCAATTTCAAATGAGCATGAAATATATAAATCCATAGTATTCTAATTATAATTAAGGTCAACTTAGAATTTGTCTACTTGAAGTATTTCATCTTTACAAAACATTAATAGGAACATTTGAGATGGTCCATAGAATGTTAAATCGATATAGTGATAAATCTAGTATATATTAGTATGCGAGATTTATGTAAAGCAGTAAAGAACACCAAGGCTTTTACGTGATTCGATCGTTAATGAGATTTACGTCCACGGAGGAGTGATTCCTCAATACTTTCACTATGATTTGATTACAGTGAGTGTAGCTAAAAGCTCTTAGTATTCAACAAGTTGCCAACCTTTCTACCTTCGATCTAACTCCTATTTATACATATCTCCCGACCCTTAAGGTGGGATCTGATCCCCTCCCATGTAGGGACTCTTCTTCTCGCATGTAGGGAATCTTCCTCTTGCCCATAGGGACTTTTAGCCTCCCGCCTGTAGGGACTCCTCGCCTTCTGTGCAGGGTGGGCGCCTGATTAGGGTTTGGAGGCTGATTAGGGTTTAGAGGATGGGCCTTTGGTTCAACCGCGTGGGCCGTTACCATCCCCAGGCCCAGCTCGTTTGGGCCTGTTAGTGAACCCGATCGGTTGGACCATATCCCATCATAGCCCCCCCCTCGAGAAGTCGAGGAACAGCCATGCCGATGTGAAGTGAAGAATGCGCTTCGTCGAGGTGGGATGTTGCTCGGCTGAGGTTGCTGTCGAAGGTTTTTAGATCTCTCTGAGGTCAGGGCTTGACCTGACGATCTCGGTTCGAATCGAGTTAGGCGGTCGGCCGTTACGGGCATGCCTCGCTTGTCGAAGACCGACACAGGTCACACATGGTTGGACAAAGATGTCCGTCGGAAGGATGTCGAAGTCCGACCTGGATAGCGACACCTGCGTAGGTAGTACTGAGGTCCGATCTGGGTAGAGATATCCTTCTAGATGATACCGAGGTCCGACTTGAGACGTCTGATTGTTTTCCCAAGGTCTGAACTGGGCGAGGCGACCTGCGTTTCCTAGCTGGAACACACGGACTAGAGTCGTCCGTAGCGGTACAGGAATGTTCGTTGGAAGGATGCCGAGGTCAGACCTGAATTGCCTGGTGGTAGGGGGCAACGTCCGCTGGTAGGACGCCGATCTCCGACCTGAGCGTTTATGGGTCAGAGGCTCCTAGGCCTGGGTCGGATCGGGGTGAGGGCACCCCCACTATCCTTATTTCTTTGTAATTCCGTATTCTTGTTCTCATCAACTCCTTATCTTGTTATGCAGTGAAGCTCAATGCGCAGAAGGAGGTGGTGGATGCGGCCGAGGTGACCCTCGCAAAGTCACCGAGCTCGCGGCCAAGAAAGAAGGCGAGGCAGGCCGAGCCGGTCAGGCGCCCGTGGTGATGGCGGGCAAGCGCCCGGGTGGTGGGCGACCTAAGCACATTGGTGGCGGCACCTCGGCCGAGTCAAGCCCGACCTCGGCGGACGGACACTGCGTGCCGGATACCGTGCAGTGCCGACTCCAGCTCCCCATATCCTTCCCCAAGGTATAGGTCTCTTCTATATTCCTTGATGTTTCCTTCGTGATACACCTCGACTATGTTGAATTCGGGATGTCACTTGATGATGGGGCTGCACCGCATTGCGGTACATTGCCGAGGCATCTCTCGATGCGAGGCATCGGAGAGGGGCGGGCTGCTGCCGAGGCCGCAGGGTCATTCTTGAGGCAGCGCCATGCTGCAAGCAGGCGCACATCGGCCGAGAGGGCCGCGGCGAGCCGCCAAGATCCTGCCGAGGCCGCCGAGACCGCCCTCAGAAGAAGGCATGGGCCTTGGAGATGGCTCGGGCCGAGCTCGGGAGTCGCGAGAGGAGGCGACTGAGGTGAAGAGGAAGATGGTGAGGAGAGGTGCCTTGCTGGAGGTCGAGGGCCAATGTTAAGGGTCTTCACCAAGGACTCATCGAATCGAGACCTTCTCCTCCTTTATCTCCGACCTGGCCGCCGTACTCCGGACGAAGGTGGTGTCGGACCACCTGGATGGGTTGGCGGCCCAGATGCCTGATTTCGACAAAGTCAAACATGGCTGGGTCGAGGTCGTCCCCCAGACGATGAACAAGAACTATGCCCGAGTGATTGCTTGGTGGGTCTTTCCCCTACGGAGACCTTGGCGGCTTCCACTTCTCTTCTGACGGCTGAGGTCGTGGCCGGGTGCAAGGAGGACGAAGATCCTGAACTCCAGGAGCTTCTTATCGAGGTACACACCGAAGCGGAGGAGGAGGAGCCGAGCTCGGAGCTTCCTTCCGAAGGGGGCCTTGCGCAGCAACAGCAGCAAGTGCAAGTGGAGGTCGGTGAGCCCGGCATAGAGCCCGAGGTCAGTGGACCTAATGTAATAGATTAGTTTTCCGGGGTCGATAGGACCCTGAGCCTTGTAAACATTCCCACTTTTTTGAGTAATAAAATTTATCACTTTCACGAAGCGTGTGTTGTCTCTTTATTTATAGCATTCCGCATCTCAATACCTTGGACTTGATCATGAATTGCTGACCAAGTGAAAGAGGTCCGAGGTGTCTTGGTGAGAAGGACGAAGGGTGATGTTTTGGAGGAGCCGATCTGCCGGTGACCAAGATTTTGGTCGACATGGATGTCGACTCGGCGTCGTCATGACACGAAGAAAGTTGCAAGAGGCCGATCGAGTGGCCCGCTTCACGGTGAGAACGAGGCTCTAAAGCTAAGGGTCACACACTTCGAAGTCGAGGCGGACTTATCGCGATGTGATCCAGGGCGCTGATCTGATGTGAGGAGCAGCTCGGTGGCGGCGGAGAAGCTAGCTCGGATCTCGGAGGAGCACGCGAGTATGAGAAGGTAATCCACCGATCTGGTGGAACTACCATATCGGTGACGATCGAGTTCATAGCTTGTTGGCGGAGGCATGGTCTTTGAGGGATGAGGAGGGCCCAATGACGGAAAATTTAAAGACTGTGCCAACTCTATCGTGAAGTACATGCAGATGTACGAGATCGTCCATAAACGACGAATGCCCCAGCCTCGCAGCGAGTCCACGGTGGGTTCCACTGATCCAATAATAGAAGAACCCGAGGAGGAGGGTGGCTACGCCGATCATGCCGAAGTGCTTCGGTTGATGGGTCCGCCCGAAAGGGCACGGAGCCGGCCTTCCTCGGCGAGGCGAAGCAGGCGGTCATCGGTCGGCCGAAGAAGAGCGGTCGGGGCGGGTCGTAACCCAGGCCAGGCAACAAGCTCAAGAGGCCGCAGTTCGACCCCGGTTCCGGGAGTGCCGCCTTTGGGTCGGGGTGCCTCCGAGCCCGCGCCGAGTGCTTCTAGAGTAGGCCGCGGGGATTCCGGCCTCGTCGACTGGGTTGAAGGCACCGAGTTCGTTCCAGGTGTACATCGCCGACCTGGAGATTTTATTCGGAACTGGTGCAGCTTCAATGAGTCTTGGCGAAGTGGAGCTCGGAAGCCCGAATGAGTTGTATATAGCTTAGGACTTTGTATGTAGTCGTAAATGTATTTAGACTCGTTCCGAAGTGTATATTTTCCCCCTTGAGAGGTACAAACATAGCTTAGGACTTCGTTTTGGTCGTAAATGTATTTAGACTGTATACAGAAGTGTATATCTTCCCAAATAAAGGGGCATAATTTGACGAGATCCGATCTGGATGTCTTTTGCATGTAGATACTTCAACTTAATGAGTGATCTGTATGCTTGCATGTAGACGTTCAATTTAATGAGTTGCCTGTATGCCTTGCACTTAGACGTTCAATTTAATGAGTAATCTGTGAGTGCGGCGCGCGCTTAGTGAGTACCCTACTTAGTGGGTTTTTCATCTTTGTAAGGGCGTCCCCTTGTGAAGGTTTAAATATGGTATATCCAAATAGATGTTCACATATGTATAAGGCAGTAAGTGGAATACTTATTCGAGAAAAACAAGTGTTTTATTGAGAAGTAAATAACATCGCACTTCGGCAAAAGCGACAAGAGGAGTAATCATGATGCTGATTTAAAATCAAGGCTATGTAAAATACCTCCTTAAATGAGTGATATGCCAGGTTCGGGGGATAAGTGCACCGAATAGGTGAGCTAGCTTGTAGGCCCCTTTGCCGAGGTCCTCGTGAACGCGGTATGGACCTTCCCATGTCGGATCTAGCTTGTTAAGACGCTCGGCTCTGCTGGCTTCATTATTTCATAGGACGAGGTCGCCTACTTGGAGTGCGGAGGCTTTGACCCTTTTGTTGTAGTATCGTGCGACCTGGCCCTTGTACTTGGCTTCGTTTATGAAGGCGAGCTCGCGTTTCTCCTCGAGAGCATCAAGGTTGGCACGCAGGTCTTCCTCGTTCCCGTTCTGGTCGAAGTGAAGAGTGCGCGGGCTTGGTGCGCCGATCTCAGCCGATATGACGGCCTCGGTCCTGTAGACTAGGCTAAAGGGGGTTTCTCCGTGCGAGGTCCGAGGTGTTGTCCTGTAGGACCAGAGCACTTGAGGGAGATTTTCGACCCAGTCACCCTTAGCTCGGTCTAACCTCTTCTTCAGTCCTTGTGCGATGGTGCGGTTCGTCATCTCGGTCTGACCATTTGCCTGCGGGTGTGCGATCGAGGTGAAACGTTGCTCGATCTAGAGCTCTTCACACCATTCCTTGAAGGTTTTGTCGACAAACTGGGTGCCGTTGTCCGAGACCAAGATATGCGGTAGGCCGAAGCGGCAGACTATGTTCTTCCACATGAAGGTGCGAATCCTCCGCTCGTGAGGCTCGAAAGTGGCTCGCTTGACCCATTTGTGAAGTAATCTCGGCTACGACTAGGTATCGGGCCGACACGGTGCTTTCGGTCAAGCGGACCTACGATGTCGATCCCCACTGCATGAAAGGCCACGGACTCGTAGGTGCTCGGATCGGTGCAGGGTAGCTTTTGTTGTGGAGTGGTGGCGCCGGACACTTTTGACGAGCTCGGCGAATCTTGGATGAGGTGGGCGATAATATCCGACCTCAGCGTCTTCTTTGAGAGAGCTCGCGACCCGATGTGAATTCCACGACCCCGTGGATCTCATTGAGTCGTAGTCCGCCTCTTACGGTCCGGGCACGTCGGGAGGGTTGGAGATAAGATTTCTGTAGAGGGCGCCCTCATGCGTGAGGTACTTTTGAGATTTCACCATCATCTTTTGGCTTCGAGCCGATCTTGAGGTAGTCGCCATCTCCCGTGTAGCTTTTATGGGAGACATCGATTCGGCTCTATCTCGGTGATGATGCCGATGTGGGACTCGCGATGCTTCGGAATGAACCTCCTCCTTTGGTGGACTTGTTGATGTGCAGACTAACTTCTTGAGGACGTCGGCTCATTGTTTTTCCCTCGTGGGATTCGATGAGTCTTGAAGTACCTGAATGAGGTCAGCATCTCCTTTGCCTTCTCAAGGTATTGCTTCATTCGATCCTCCTTGGCCTTGTATCTGCCTAGTACCTTTTTACCACGACCTGGGAATCTCCGAAGATCTGGATTTTGTCCACCTTCAATTCCGTTGCGAGGCGGAGTCCTGAGATCAGCGCTTCGTACTCCATCTCGTTGTTTGTGGTCGGGAAGGTAAACCGGAGGGCGTAGGTTACTTCTTGTTTGTCTGGGCCGAGGAGGAGGATGCCTGCTCCGCTGCCCGTTTTGCACGAAGCTCCGTCCACGTACATCTGCCAGCAACCATCGGGTGGGTTAAGGACAGATTCCTCCACAGTGGGGGGGAGATGGAGTGACCTCGCTGGTAGAGCCAACCTCGGTGAACTTGGCCTCCACCAGGAAGTCAGCGAGAGCTTGCCCTTTTATGGCCGGCCTAGGGGAGTACGAAATGTCGTGCTCGCCGAGCTCCAGTGCCCACTTGGCTATACGTCCGGATGACTCCGGCTTTGACAAGACTTGTCTCAATGGTAAGTCGATCAGTACCTGGATGGAATGGGCCTGGAAGTAGGGTCGGAGGCGTCGCTTAGCGTTCACTAGGGCCAGTGCCACCTTTTCGAGGCTGGTGTACCTCGTCTCCGGTCCTTTGAGCCCGGTGATAAAGTAGATGGGGAGTTAACGTCCCTCCTCGTCTCGTACCAGCACCGCACTGATTGCCTCGTCCGAGCGGCGGATCTGAGAAAGGAGCTCGCCTTGTTTCGGGGCGGACAGGGTCGGCGGTCGGCGAGATACTCTTTCGGCCCGCGTGAAGGTGACTGGTGCTCTTCCGCCAGCGAAGTCCGGAGCTCTCCTCAAGATCTTAAAAGGAAGCGCTTCTCGGCGGCCGAGATAAGAATCTGGCGAGGCGGTAGACATCCGATGAGTTGTGAATCTCCGGATGGTCTTGACACTGCATGTCGAGCAATGTTTTCCTTAGTGGGATTTGCCTTGAGCCTTCGAGAAACCCAGATCCCGAATTTACCCGTCCTCACCATGAATGTACACTTGGGGTTGAGCTTGAGTCGGCCGACACGAGGAGGCTGGAGGATAGTTCTGAGGTCGTCGGCGCAGCTCTCCGTTTTTTGATTCTTGACCACGATGTCGTCGACGTAGACCTCGACGATCTGCCCGATGTGATCTTTGAATATGGCGTCCACCATCCTTTGATAGGTAGCTCCAGCGTTTTTCAGGCCGAAGGCATCTTCCGGTACGTAAAGACACCGAAGTCGGTGATGAACGCTGTCTTTGGGGCGTCCTCCGGGCTCATTAGGATTTGGTGGTACCCTTTGTATAGATCCAGGAAGCTGAAGATCTCGTGGCCCACCAGTGCCTCCACTTTCTTGTCAATGTCGGGGAGGGGGTCGCAATCTTTCGGGCAGTGTTTGTTGAGGTCGGTGTAGTCGACGCACATGCGCCATCCCCCTCCCGGCTTCCGAACCACGACTGGATTAGCCATCCAGGTCGGGTACTTAACCTCGAACAGGATCTTGGCCTTCTGGAGTTGAGTCACTTCGTCTCTTATGACCTGGTTACGCTCTGCCGCAAATACCCTCTTCTTACCGAACGGCTTTGTAGCGGGTCGATGTTGAGGCGATGAGTTATGAGCTCGGGTGACACTCCGGTCATGTCGGCGGGGACCACACGAACACGTCCCTGTATTCCTTCAGAAGGCGCATGACACTCTGCCGAATATCGGTGGGGCCACGGGCGCCGACCTTGACAACTCGGAGGGGTCGTCGTATAGCTGGAGGTCTTGGTCGGTCGTCCCGGGGTGGCGACAGGGGTTTCTGTAATTGCTATGCAGGGCAAGGCTACATCACAGGTTGAGACTCGTAGGCATTCTTTGGCTGCCGTTTGGTCACCCTGGATGCTTAGCACTCCCACTGGGGTGGGTATTTTGATTGTGAAGTGGTACACCGAGCAGACGGCCTTGGTGACGTATAGTCAATCTCCGCCGGGATGATGTTGTGCGGAGAGGAGCTCGTGCAGGAAGAATTGAATGGACTTTGTGACCGACACAGGAGCACGTCATACCAGAACAGGAAGGGTAATGATACCTTGGGTTGAACGACCTCTGAGTGAAGCTCATGGCTGGGATGGTGTGGGCGTATTTGAATCCCTCCGACCTCAAGTTTATCCAGGCAGCTCTGGAAGATAATGCTGACGGAGGCACCGATGTCGATGTAGACCCGGTGGACATTCTTGTTGCCCACCACGGCCTGTATCGTGATGGCGTCTTGGTGGGGCATGATTTTGGGCACCGGGTCATCTTTGGAGAACACGATGTCCTCTCCATCCCGGAGTCGCTTGTTCTTCGGCTCCTCGGGGGCCGGCCTCTGAGCTTCATTCTTTAACGACGACCTCGTCGTCCCTACAGGGAGTCCGGTAATGGCATAGACCTGCTCCATAGCGTTGGGACCTTCGTCCCCGTCATCTTCGGGCTGGGTCGCCGTCAAGGTCGGTCCGCAGTTGTTGCCACCATTATTCTTCCCCCTGCGCTTCCTGTTCCCCGGCCCAGCTCGGCCGAGATATTTCTTGAGGGCTCCTCCCCTGATGAGCTCGTCAATCTGCGAGCCCAGGTTTCTGCAATCCTCGGTATCGTGACCATACCCCCGGTGATAGTCACAGTACTCATCTGTTGACCTCTTCTTGGATCCTCCTTTCATAGGAGGGGGCTTTGGGAAGAGCTCGGCGTGGAGCTCGAATATCTCCGCCCTCGATTTGAGCAGAGGAGGCGCTTTGGTGCCGGGGTTTGGCCGAGGTCCGAGCCTGGATTCCAGTGGCCCTCTCTTGATTACATCGAAGGCGCTTCGGCGATCTGCGCCTCGGCCCGATCATCGGCTTCCTCCTCGCCCTTCGCTCGTCCCGGATCTCCTCTTCTTCCGGTCCGACTGCGTCTCCTTTGGCGAAGTTGTCCACCGAGTTCCAAAGTTTACTCGCCGTCTTTGGTTTTCCTGGTGATTTCTTTGTTCGATCGCGGGTCGGATCCGTTCTTGAGCAGCGTTGATGATGTAGAGATCGTTCATCATCAATTTTGAGCGACTCTTTGATGAACCTCGAGGCGAGTTCGACATCGTCTCGTCCGCCCTTGGCGGTTGTGAGCAGTCGGAGAAGGGCTGAGGTGGCATCTTCTTATAAGCGCCATTTGAATCGATCCATGAGGTCACAGGCGGTGTATCTTGTTACAGTGGACCAGGTGAACCGGCGTCGGGCATTGGAGATCAGCACCTCGGGAAGATTTTGCATGTGAAAATCCTCCATTCCTTGATTCGCCATGTTGGTAGTGTGGCGAAAAGGAAGTCGGAGGATCCCCAGGCCATCGTGGCGGCAATATTGGGTGCCCGGTATCACGGGGCAAAGGCGTGTCTAGAATCTCCCTGGAGAAAGGGGAGATGATTCTCCCGTACCGGTCGAACCCCGGGAGATCGTTGTCATCTCTTTCTGGAGGGGTGGGAGACCGATAACGGCGTCTATCGTCCCTCCGAGGGGGAGTTCGGCTCCGCCTGTCCTCTCTCCTATTCTGCTCGGCTCTCTGGGCGGCATGCCGAGGTGGAGAGGGGCTTCGCGGGCGACGTGGTGGGGAATGATCGCGGCCATCTCGGCGAGGTGATAGACTTCTCGCGGCGGATTGATGCATGCGCTCTCGGCTACGGTGCCGAGGTGAGCGTTGACCGCCTCGGTGGGGTGAGCGACCTCGGGCGCCCGTACTCGCCAGTTCGGGCACTCGAGAGGTGTCCGCTCCATTTGTTCTCTGGTGAAGGAAGTTTTGGAATTGGCCGAGATTGGCATTGAGGAACTCAGACACAGCTCGGCCAAGGGCCTCGTGAGACCGGTGAACCGCCTGTTCACTGGGGGTGAGGTCGGTGTCTTCTTCCTCGTCAGGGCGGCGATCCTGAGGGTGTATGGAAACGTTTTCCATGTGGCCCTCGGTGTGTGACCGCTGCGGCGTCGCAATCTCCTTCCAGCGGTGACCACCAGTGGTCTTGTTGCGGTTGTTCCCGCATCAACGTTTGCACGTGTTCTTGCCATTAAATTGTAGAAAAACGAAGCTTTTTTGTTCAAACTTCCCACAGACGGCGCCAATGATAAATCTAGTATATATTAGTATGCGAGATTTATGTAAAGCAGTAAAGAACACCAAGGCTTTTACGTGGTTCGATCGTTAATGAGATCTACGTCCACGGAGGAGTGATTCCTCAATACTTTCACTATGATTTGATTACAGTGAGTGTAGCTAAAAGCTCTTAGTATTCAACAAGTTGCCAACCTTTCTACCTTCGATCTAACTCCTATTTATACATATCTCCCGACCCTTAAGGTGGGATCTGATCCCCTCCCATGTAGGGACTCTTCCTCTCGCATGTATGGACTGTTCCTCTTGCCCATAGGGACTCTTAGCCTCCCGCCTGTAGGGACTCCTCGCCTTCTGTGCAGGGTGGGCGCCTGATTAGGGTTTGGAGGCTGATTAGGGTTTAGAGGATGAGCCTTTAGTTCAACCGCGTGGTCCGTTACCATCCCCAGGCCCAGCTCGTTTGGGCCTGTTAGTGGGCCCGAACAGTTGGACCATATCCCATCAATAGCTATTCAATATTTGAACAATGAATATATAGATTACTCGTAATACATTTCACGTGCATATATATCAAGTGTATGCATTGAACTCACAAATTAATATGGCAATAAATAAGATTTAGATAATTTCTTTTAAGCATTTCCTTTATATATTACATTTTGTACTTCATTTTGATTTTATTGTATTAGTGTGCATATTGAACATATGTACGACAAAATATGATTGGTATGAGATTAGTCATTCTTAACTCCCTCGTGAAATTGCATGCATTGAATCATCTAGTAATACAAATTTTTTTTTTGACAAAACTATTATTATTTAATTTTGCTTCGACAAGTTAAATTTTCTACATATCATAAATGAAATTATAATATTCTTAATATTACAAGAATGAAAAATTGAAAATGACAAGAAATATAATGATTTTTAAAGAAAACTTAACTAGAAATTGAACTTTTACATTTTAGAGAGTTCATATAAAAAAAATCAAATAATTAATTTGTAAAAAAAATTAAACATAGAACTTGGAGATTTTTCTTCTGAAGAAAAAACATTCCGAGTATAACATGTAAATAAAAAATATAAAGCATATAGATCATAAAAATTCATGAACTTTTTCAAAGCTCATTTGCAATATAATACATAATTCACTGTAGTAAGCAATAAGCATATACCAGTAGTAGAGATTTATTACCAGTGTGTGTATTGACTTAATGGTAGAGTGGTTAATACTCGAGGTCAAAGATTTCGGGTTTGAATCCTACGTGACGCTGCCTTTAAATTTATGTATTTAATTGATAAAAAAAGAGATTTCATTCCCTTTATTATTTCGTTCCTACTTTATTTAACATACAAGCAATCACCCTAATGCCAGTAAATATATATAGAGAGAGGAGAGATCATATGGTACCCCAACTTTAGATAGTATGTAGTATTTAATTTCATCCATTCATCTTTAAATCCTATGGTGGAGATTTTTTAATTTTTTTCGCCAATCTTGCTACAATAAGAGTAGATTAGTAATTTTGTTTGTTATTTGATACACAAAACAAACCATGAATATAATTGAAGAGACTTATGCATATAAATGAATACAAAAATGCATGTAATTTGGACACAAATATGCATATGAGTTTAGATTTTAAAGCATGCTGGAAACGTACGTCTTATGAGTGTTCGCGCACTCCTCACGCTCGTTGGCCAACATGCATGTCTCTGTTATTTTACATGCATGACTATGTTATTTTATATTCAAGTTTGCATTTTTTTTGGCACGCTCACAGTGTGTGCTAGCGCACTGCCATCGAGTATTCGCGCACCCAGCGCTCGTTGGCCCAAATGCAGTGTTATGTTATTTTATATGCATAATTTGTGTCTTGTTGTGGCGCTCCAATACCCAGCGCCCGTGGACATGCTATGTTCGTTGACTCCCCTACCCAGCGCCCGAGGGCACCCAATGCACGTTGGGTGCCTTTCCATTTTGCTCTTGATTGAAAAATGGGCTGACACGTGTCAAAATTTGATGCTCTCACGTGTTCAAAATGTGTGTTCCGATTGGGTACTACATACCACCTAAGGATATGGTACTATCGGAACTCAACTATATATATAGATTAAGGAGAAATTAAATTCCAAGTGGAACGCGTAGAATTGCAACATGCTTATCCCAATCTTGATCTGCCCTTTTTCATTAATGTTTAACCAAAGGTCCTGCATTAATTGCTTAAGCAAGAGGTCTAGTTCAAATTTATAATCAGATGAACTTATAACATTTGATACGTTTTTCTCTAAAATGCCCAAAATAAAACCACGAAATTACTTGGACTTGAAGTGAATAAATTTCTATATTCTGGAACCACTAGGATGCAAGGAAGACAACATGCAACAAAGATTTGAAGAGTCAACTTACATAGCTGGCTTATTCACCCATCTCCCATTTAGAATCTGATCTCTTTCGCCTTTTCCATTCTCCACCTATATATGTAGTATTTTTAGTGAGAAATTGTAGGCAAAAACAAGATGGAAACTAAGAGATTATATAGAAAGGGAGAGGCCTTGTATGAAGATGAAGAGCCTTATTTGGTAGCCAAGGATGACTTGCCTAAATCTAATTTATGGCTTCTTATCAAATTTGAAGCACTAATTAGGGCTTCTAGGGGTCATCTCTTGGCTACCCAGATAGGTTCTTATCTTTCACGCTAGACCGCCTCTTTCATGCATTCCATGTCAAGACATTTGTCTGCCCACGACCTCTTCTATTATTAACATATATCTGCACAGACTGCACACATCATATATCTTACTGACGTGCATATATATTATAGTGTCCACAATATCAGTACGTAGCTGTGCATGCTAGCTGTGATATTGCAGTTTTGGCAAAAAACGATCGATATATTAATAGTGATTAATGCTATATATAATGGATAAATTTATCACAATCATAAAACGAGATTATATGTCGTTATTTGTTATTATTTCTTATTTGCAATATCTGTAACCTATAGATTGCCAAGTTTAGCATATTGTCAAGTTTTTATATTCATATAATTTTTGTATTTTGTCATTTCAATAATTTTTAATGGCATTTAAATTTATTTTTCTCTGATTTTCAAATATTGTAAGTCACAGCCACTACAAAAAAAATGTCTAGTAGTTACATATTTTTAGTGACACCAAGAGAAGTGTTACAAAATTTATGACGTCTTTAGATGTGGCAAAATTTAATTACACCAATACATGCATCAATGTATTTTTGTTACACATAAAAATGGATGTAAATTTTGTTACACTTGAAAATATAGTAAAATTTATCACATCTATCCATGTAATTAAATCTTACTACATTTAAACATGTCACAATAATTTTTTTTGTTACATATAGGAATATAACTAAATTTTACTATAACTCAAGAGTTTCAAATTTTACTATATATATATATATATATATATATATATATATATATATATATAGAGAGAGAGAGAGAGAGAGAGTTGGTTCAAATAAGAACATTCTTATCCTAAAACTACGAACCAAATGAATTCGTTATGAAAGTTGATGAATTAGTTGAGAAAGTTAATGAATTCTAAAATTCGAATTTTTCACCGTGTTCGAATCCCATGAGGGCAAAAATTCTATTTTTTGGATTCGATAATTTTTCTAGCGGATTCATTAACTTTCACTATAATTCATCGTTTTTGGTTCTCACGTTCTCACAATAAAAATGGTTCTCACGTTAACCCTCCTATATATATATATATATATATATATATATATATATATATATATATAATTAGTTGTCCGATTTTGATGTTCCAAACGAGACCTTTTTTAGATTTAACATTTCCAAAATAATAGATATAATTTATTCTAATATAATAGACAATTAATTTGTTAAATATAACAGACATCAATGCCAAACAAAAAATGTTGAAAGGTAAAGAAAAAAAGAGAGAGAAAAAGTTCAAATATGAGAAACTAGGAACTAAAAAAAATATAGTTACACTTTCACATGTCACAAAAAACAGTTACATGTTCATATGTAACAAAAATAGCTACACTTATAAATTTCACTAAATTTTGTGACATGCATAATAGTTACCCATCTACAAGATGTCACAAATTTATTTAGTGACATCCATAGATGTCACAATTCTTCAAAAATCATGTCCCCATTGGAACATTTTGTTGTAGTGAGCTAAATAAAACATATTTTAGTAGGTTACTATATATGTCCTTTTTTTGTGAAGGTATTAGTTTTTTTTTAATGTCATTTACAGATGTATTTTTCTTGCAAGTCTATTATACCTAAAGCCACAATTAATATGAAGATCGACCATATTCTATATTTCAATGAGCCTCTAAGATAGATGATCTTCTTAGAAGAACATGCACCGATAGTGATTACGATTGACCACGTATTATTTTAATAACAATTTAGTCGAAAGAGGATGTTAATTTTGTTGATTATTATTATTATTATTATTATTATGAGAAAAAATATGCTGAATTTGAATGTGAAATCATATTTGTTCAAGTTCGTAAATGGGCCAGATGAGTTCATAAAAAAATGTCCATAATAATATAGAAAATAAGATCATGGATGATATGCGGTAATAGAAAGAGAATGAAACGGTGATTCCTGTATCCATTTATAATCATATGGTTGGTAAGATTTTTGTAGTATGAATCACTATTCTTAAAGTAATGCTCATTCCCATAAATATAGAATTAGTCATTCTTACCCTTCCCCTTGGTGTTGTCTATTTCCATGAACATACGATTAATTAGTCGAATTTAAATTTTTATATTTTTCTCATAAAGCTATTTTTATTTATTTTGTCTTAAAAATTAATAACAATAACGACAAATAATTATTTATAAAAAATACTTAATGGTAATACATAATTATAATAAGTAATAGTAATAATAATAGTAATTAGTAATATTAATAAAAGTTATAATCAAAACATAATAATAATAGTAATAATAATAATATAATAGTAAAAATACAAAAATAAAAATAAAAGAATAAAAAAGGAAAAGATAATTACTAATAATAACAACAACAACAATAAAAATGATAATAAAACTAGTTATTATTATGATAGTAATAATAACATAAATTATAAAATAATGGTTATTCCATTGATTTCATTTCAATCATATTCGTTAATTCGTTGTGCATACTTGCCATAGGATGATAGGAATCACATGTTTATTCATCACAATTCTATTCATATCTAATGGAGATTGAAATTCTAATATTGCATGAGTTTTCTCGTAATGCGTCATAAATATATTGATAATCAAACACATTATCGATATATCCTCCATCATCTCAATTTGATCGTTCCATTATTTTCTCCAGACATTGTAACATTTAATCCTATAGAATTGAAGATTATAAAGAGATTCTTTTGCGGTCAGAATGATTCCTCATGATTTTGATTAATTTGGTGTATTTTTAGCCAGATAAAAAACTTAGTCAGAATCAACTAATATATTCAGTTATGTGGGAAAAAAAATATTTTTTCAAATATTACTCTTGAATTAATCTTAATCTAATACTTAATTAAAAAAAGACTTTTTGTATCCACATAAATAACGGATAACAAATTGAATGCACCTTTTGTCTATTGTATTATGAATAAATCTCCTTATATTAACATCTTATTAATATCATGCATTACACCCATTAGCATTCATTCACCGACTTCACAAATTGATAGAAATACTTAAACGAACTAATCAACATATTTAAAACAAATTGCCCAAAAATAACAAAATCCCGCAGAGCATTAGATGCTTTTATTTATTAGATTATTAAAGTAAACATAAAATTTAAGGTTAATTGTAGTTTATGGTCTCAATTTTAAATAATTTTTATTTATAGTCTCAACTTTCAATTTTTTCTTAAATGTTCTGAACTTTGAGAAATACACTAACTTATGATCAGATTTTTTTTTTCGATACCTAATTAAATACTAGTAGGACGACATCTTATTTAGGTGATTTTTTTTCCAACTCGACATTCAAAACGACTTGGTCAGTCCCACATGTGCATGTTCCATCTTTCCCCTTTTTCATCTTCATTTACTCTCTCTCTCTCTCTCTCTCCATCCGCGTCGTTCTTCATTTTCTGTTCTCATCCCCCTCTTCTTGTCATTACCCATTATACACTGCCAGATTCATCTCATTTCCTAGTTCTGCATTAGAACTCATTAATTGGATTTGAGGGTTTTAGAGGGTGTTTGACTGAGCTTATTTTAGAAAGCTTATGAGCTCCAACAACTTATAAGTTGTTTTAAAAACTTATAAGATATGGTGTATTAAGAGCTTATTATAAGATGCTAAAGTGTTTGGATACCAAGGTAAACATGGAAATAAGAAAATATATCAGGGTTATTTTTATAGTTTTGTTGTAATTTATAAGATCATTAAAAAATAAGTTGGGTTTTAGAGCTTTTTTTTAATAGAGCTTATTTTGAAAACTTATAAGCTCTCTAACAACTTAATTTGTCAAACACATTGATTGAGTTTATAAGCTCTTAAACAAATTATAAGCTGTTTTAAAGAGCTTATAAGCTCAGCCAAACACCCCCTAGTATAGTTTGAGAAACAAATAAAAATAAAAATGAAATCAACTCAAAGTAAAAATCCTCATTTCCTAGTTCTGCATTAGAACTCATTAATTGAATTTGAGGATTTTATACTATAACCACTTATTTAGAAAAAATATTAATAAAAAACTATATTACCATTGTACAGTCTCATATTAAATTCATAATAAATAATATTTCATCATTATAGCCCCGAAAATAAGTTGAGTTTAGCCCCCAAAGATAAGTTGGGTTAACGGAAGAAAAATATGGAGCACCAAATGATGTCGTGTTTAATTTTTTTGTAGGTTTCATAACCGCCAGAGATGGATGCTGAAGAACTCATCGAAGAACCACTTCTCTCTATGAAATTTGATTTCTATTCCCATATCTTCTTCCTCTCTTTCTCGTTATTAATTTTTTGTATGTTTTCTTCTCTTCTTTCTTTCTAGTTTTTAAATTTTTACTGGTTTTCTTCTCTGTGTTCGTTTCTCACTTCATCTGACTAAGATGTGCAGATTTAAGCACAATAAAAAACACTCATGATAGTCTTCATTTCCGTAAGTCATTGATGCCTCTAGATAAAATTATCAATTTTTATGATTATCCATCCTTTGAAACCTAAAGTCAAGGAAGAAGAGGCAATAGTAGATATCCAGATTTAAAGATAGACATTATTTCTTCTATGTTCTTCAACAATATGGAAAGTTAGTTCGATGCTGTGGGTTATGAAGATTCTGCCATCCATCTTCTGCTGCTATGGCTCGCAAAACCCCTTGTGAACCAGCACTTGTTGCATCAAATCCTCTACGAAGACCTTCCTCACCAAAGCGATCATATAAAGACCTTTTTCTTGGTGTCTGACAGAAACCTATAAAAGTGGTTTTTGTTACTAAGGAATCAAAAGAAGAAAATTCGCATGATACACCCAATCACTCAATCAAAGGAAGGAGGACATCAATAGGCAACAGTCTTATTCTTAAAAATAGGCAGACTTTACCCTCCTCCTCCTCCTTGATGATTGCTGATACTTTCAGGCAAAAAGGTAACAATTTTCTTTCTTCATAAGATAAAATGTGCTTGGTCGTTATATGCCAATTCGACAAATTTTAATGGATCAATGTGTTCTCAGATAATCAAATTGGATATTGATTATATCAATATGATTATACGTGTCATGTGTTATTTCTCCCATGTTCAAAATTTCTGCAGTTACTAGTTCAACAGTTCCTTCTTTTCTTAGACAAACACTTGTGTGCGCGCGCGCACAAGTGTTTGTTAATTTTTTTTTTTTTATATTTTGTTTATTAATTTATAATTAGTGTTTATTAATTCATAATTAGGTTTATAAATTCAAAATTAGGGTTTATTAATTCAAAATTAGGGTTTATTATTTTCAATTAGAGTTTATTAATTCAAAATTAGGGTATATTATTCAAAATTAGGGTTTATTAATTCATAATTAGGGTTTATTAATTAACAAGTAGGGTTTATTAATTCAAAGTTAGGGTTTATTAATTCAAAATTAGGGTTTATTATTCAAAATTAGGGTTTATTAATTCATAATTAGGGTTTATTAATTAACAAGTAGGGTTTATTAATTCAAAGTTAGGGTTTATTAATTCAAAATTAGGGTTTATTATTCAAAATTAGGGTTTATTAATTCATAATTAGGGTTTATTAATTAACAATTAGGGTTTATTAATTCAAAGTTAGGGTTTATTAATTCATAATTAGGGTTTATTATTCAAAATTAGGGTTTATTATTTTCAATTAGGGTTTATTAATTCAAAATTAGGGTTTATTAATTCCAAATAGGGTTTATTAATTCAAATTAGGGTTTATTAATTCAAAATTAGGGTTTATTAATTTATAATTAGACTTTATTATTCAAAATTAGAATTTATTAATTCAAAATTAAGATATATTAATTTAAAATTATATTTATTACTTTAAAATTAAAGTTTATTAAATTAATTAATTTTAATTAGATTTAATTAATTAATTAAAATTAATTAACTACTTAATTAAGATATTAACTACTTAATTAATTAAAGTGGTCTAACTGTGCGCGGGCGCGCACAGGAGACCACCTCCTTTTCTTATTGAATCCGTCTGCGCAGATGTTTTCGAAGTACAGTTCGCAAATTGCAGTGGTACTTATCGTCATCATTTTCGCGAACATCATAACTACTCCAACAAAAGCCAGTGCTGCAAAGAAGAGGCACTGAATTTCCCACATTATCTTCAGATTTTTTTTAAGGCATTGATTCTGAACAACCAGATTCTTCAGCTGTTAGATTGATGATTTATACTTCTAAGAGGTATAGGGCTAGCTAAATTGAGTTGTGGACGATATCTTTAAATAAGTAAATCTTAACATTCACGAGTTTTTATTGGCAATATAGATCATTTGGTAAGACTAGAGGTTTTCTTTGAGTGTTGTGTTATATAGCATTGATTTGAATCTTATTTATATTCTCCCATCTGGAAAAGATTTGACCAAAGATTAAAAAAAAAAGGTTCAGCCTTGTTGGCTCGAAGTTCGAAAGATTGACCAATTGATATCCCTTGTTCCAAAAGATGAAGTTTTTCCATTGGGAGTCCTCATATACTAGTTCCATGAAAATATGAGAGGGTAAATTACGGTGATTTAATTGTTAAGAAGTTAGTAGGACTTTGTCTAGTGCCTACAAGTAGCCACCCTAAAGAGGGTGAAACTCCCACACTACGGTTGTTAGGATTTGATCCTTGATATTTCTTTCAAACCTGTTACATCTTAACCAACCGAGCTAAGCTCGTGGGAGCTGATATCCCTAGTATGTCAACATAGATGAATCACTCATTGAGTTGGCAAATAAATTAAATAACAACAAAAGAAAATTAGAAAAAAATGTATATTTACTTTTTATGATTGAGTATATTTATTTTTATTATTTTGATTTTTTCCAACCTCATTAATTAAATGAGATATGATTAAAAAGTAGTTTAAATGATGAAAATTGTCAAAGACCTTTGAATATACCAAAGTTTCAAATTTTCTAAGTAAATAAATAATTTACTATTTTCATTTATCGAGATTTATTTTCAAAGGTAAATGCTCCTTAAATAAATAATTCATTTTTTAATACAAAATATATACTCTTTACATTCCATTCAGGATGATATGTATTTTTTTTGGACTGTTCAACTCAAGTTAGTCTGTTTTAATTTTAGGAAATAATTATCTTTTGAAAAATATAAATTTTACCTATTTTTTATCACTTTAATTATTTTGTATTCTTCTTCTAAATAATCATATAAAAGAATCTGAATCATCTTGATTTTTGAGTGGAAAATATTTTATTAACTAATATCCAGAATAATAACATTACGTTCTACCGCTTCTGCTTTATTGAAACTGAGTGATGCTATTCAGCCATAATGTGGTCAGTCATAGTCAGCTTTATTGAATGAAAAAATACTTTATTTAATAATTAATCTATTAAAAAATTAGTTTTACATTAAAACAATCTTATGGAATTACATTTGTGTCCGTATCGAATGAAAAATTTAAATTTAAATTTAAAATTAATAAATTTATTAATTTTAAGAACAGGCGGAAAAAGAGTATTTATGTAAAAATGATTAATATATTAATTAATATTATTATTATTTTAATTAATTATAGAGTGATTTTATTCGGTCATAATGTGTCTAACCATAGTCAGCTTTATTCAATGAAAAAATCGTTTATTTAATATTCGATCTATTAAAAAATTGGTTTTGCATTAAAACCATCTTATGGAATTACAATTTTACAACTATCAAATGAAAATTTTTAATTTAAATTTAAAATTAATATATTTAATACTTTTCAAAATGGGTGGAAAATTGTATTTATGTAAAAATGATTAACATATTAATTTAATATTATTATTTTGTTAATTAATTATATTAGTAATTACTAAAATATCTTCGTGTGACCAACTATAATGTGATCATATAACTTTATTATTAATTATATTAATAATTATTAAAGAATATATGTATATATGTATGATCAGCTATAATGTGACCGAAACCATTAAGCCTCTTTTATATAGGTAACATTGTGCCAACCCAAGGCAACCGGCCCTCTCATGCAACTGAAAATTGGTTTTCTGATATATGTCCGTCATTTACTGGTCGGACATTCTCTGATTCCATTATTGTAACATAAACAAGAAAGAAAAAGAAATTCAAAATTGACGACGAAATTGCAAAAATAAAACAAATCTATGTCAGAAAATCGATAAACCCAAAATCGAAAAAAAAAAAGGAAATTTCAAAATCAGTGGTACGGTCAGAACCAATCTCCTCCCTCCTCTCTTATTTTTCTTCTACTCTCTCTCTCTCTCGGGATCTCAGTCAAGGCGGCTCCGATCCTCTTCTCCTTTCCTCGCCGCAGGACCAGATCGCCGCCGCCGCGGATTCCAAGATGATCACAATTCCTTACATCACCGCCCTTACCACATACTTCAGCTACGGCCTCCTCTTCTTATTCGGCCAGCTCCGCGATTTTTTCCGCAGAATTCTCGACTGGTGGTCCAAGAGCAACCTTCAGGTATCCCTGCTGTATACCTTAATTCTTTCACCGTTTAGTTATTCGTATGCATGAAGTAGTTTGTTAAAATGTTTGCCTGTGGGATTTGGTTTTGATACGATGTGTTTTTCGTTGATTTTGATTGTGGAAGGGCTACGCGCCGATCTGCTTGGGGCTTGAGGATTTCTATGTTCGGAGATTGTATCTACGGATCCAGTTTCTATGTGTGTGCGCGCGCGTGTGTCTGTGTTTGTGTCTGTGATATGTATAGGCTGCTGCCTCTGTAATTAGAATCTTGATAGTTTTCCTGTTTAATTTGTGGAGATCTTTACTGATACGCATCTTGTGCGTAATGGTACTTCTTGAGGTTTAATTTGAGTTTTCATCTGGGATTAGATATTTCTGTTCTGTTAAATGGCACATGCCTTGTCTGAACTAGATTAAATGCTCTCCTTCAATGGAGAATGCTTGAAAGTTTCATTGCAAGCTTAATTTTGTGGTGAAAAAAGAAACTTAGAGACAACAGGAAGTGTCAAACTAGTAACATGGTTAATACATGACATTTGATCTCCATCAATTGGAGTTGATATTCACAAACATAGTATTTTTATTGGTATAGAATATGAATACTTCTTTTTGTCATAATCAGAATCAAAAAGTATGTTCTAAAACAATAATATCCATTTAATTTGCAGGATTGCTTTAATCGACCAATATCAAGCTCTCCTGATGCTTGGTTTGATTTGGTGGAGCGTATCTCTAATGACAATAACAAAACTTTAAAGTAAATATCTGTTTGCTGGTGTCACAATCTGTTGCTTTTTCTGTTTTTTGTTTGACATGTTACTGGATTACTTTGTTGTTCCATAATTAATTTTAGAAAACATATCCTTAATATGATAACAATTGGCGTCAAGTTGTTATGGCACCATATGGAGGTTGAATTGAAGAAAAATAAATATTTATATTTCTGAAACATGGTTTCCCTACCCCATGTAAAAGCTACTTTATTTTGTAAAGTATCCTGAGTAAACATTATGTTATGCAGGCGAACCATGAAAGTGAAAAGGTGTCTGAACCTAGGATCTTATAACTATTTGGGGTTTGCAGCAGCAGACGAATACTGCACGCCTCGTGCAATTGAGACATTGAAGAAATTTTCCCCTAGCTCCTGCAGTACTGGGGTTGATGGAGGTAAATTATTTTCTTAACTATACTATGATTTATATTGCTCTTAATGTTTATATTGATAAATAAAACTATGTGATCAGGCACTACCACATTACATGTTGAATTAGAGAAGTGTGTAGCTAAGTTTTTGGGAAAGGAAGCTGCTATAGTTTTTGGCATGGGTTATGCAACAAATTCTGCCATTCTTCCTGTATTAATGGGGAAGGTACGCCTGATAGTTGTACTGGTATTATCTGATGGTTCTTTATTGTTGATGGCATGATGTTCAATTTTTTTTAATTTACTGGGACGTCTGATTATCAGTGACTCTCTGAATCATAACTCTATTGTTAATGGTGCTCGAGGATCTGGAGCCACTATGCGGGTTTTTCAGCATAACAGTATGTCTAAAGAGCCTCCTTTCTATTCTGAAGTCAAATTTCTTGAAAGATTATTGGATAATTTATGTGATTTATTTTATTTTTCATGATCCTTTCTTTAGCACCATCCCATCTGGAAAAAGTTCTGAGAGAACAAATTGCTGAGGGACAGCCAAGAACCCACAGACCTTGGAAAAAGATAATGGTCGTAGTGGAAGGAATCTACAGCATGGAAGGAGAATTGTGCAAGCTCCCTGAGATTGTAGCCATATGCAAAAAATACAAGGCAGCTTCTTCTTTTTTTGTTTAATAATCACCAATTTTCTCGTTTGCTTAAAAGAAAAATATCTACTAATTCAAACTTTAAATGTTTTGATTGAATGTTGTATGGCCCTTCGGAGTTTTGAATGACCCCTTTGTATTAGAAACATACTAATACGGGATTATGGTTACCTAAACATAAAGTTTCTTTTTTCTTCTTGGAAAGAAATTTGTAACTTAAGTTTCTGAGGCTTGCTATTTGCTAAATGTTAACTCATTTAATTATGTTTTTGCTATTTGCTAACCTACATTCTCTGCAGCTCCATATCTAATCTCTTCTATTCATGTGATTTTGCTTTGTAACAGGCATATGTTTATCTAGATGAGGCACACAGTATTGGAGCTGTTGGAAAAACTGGAAGGGGTGTCTGTGAGCTCTTAGGTGTTGATACTGCAGATGTAGATATTATGATGGGAACTTTCACAAAATCATTTGGATCGTGTGGTGGCTTTATTGCAGGATCTAAGGTTCTTCCATTATAACCTTACAGTTTTCATGTAAATGTGGCTGTATAGTAATCTTAAACATCTAATCAAGAGCTCAACAA
Organism: Salvia rosmarinus; assembly: GCA_036937905.1. Lineage (NCBI taxonomy): Eukaryota > Viridiplantae > Streptophyta > Magnoliopsida > Lamiales > Lamiaceae > Salvia > Salvia rosmarinus. The sequence goes on from CM072818.1 coordinate 8,466,114, forward strand.
TTTTGTTTGGGCTTCTGACAGTGTACGAATATATAGCATATGATAATATAAAATGCTTTCTTTGTAAGTGTTTTTTCATTTTGTTTTCAGGTATATACTTCGATGTAATCTCTTGAATTTGTGTATTGTTTTCTCGTAGTGGGGATATTCAGACATAATCTCTAAATCATTGTAATTTCATAATTGCCCGACGGCATTCTTTTAAAAGAGAAAGCACTCTTATTTCCTGGGTCATACAATGAAAGTCTGACTACTTCCTTTTATGCTATGCATACCTTCACAGTGAACTCTGTTATCACTTCTCTGACTTAATCGGACACATCATTGTGTTTTTTTTTGCAGGAACTTATTGAAACATCTCCGGGTGACATTTTTTTTCTCAGTCGAATTGAATATTAATCATTTTACAATTAGCCTAATGACCAAACATCTCTTCTCCCCCGCCCCCCTATTTTATAGTCAAATTATTGAGATAATTATTGTTACCACCTATACTGATGTCTTATTATTTATTACTACTAACTTCTGTTATTGATAGGTTATGGATTTGGTTATAGTCAACTACACATCATACTAAGATGCGATATGAGTTGTCCCCTAGGGACAGTCCAATGGTTAAGGTGGGTTTACGTGGTAGAGAGGTCACGGTTTTGAACCCCACCAAACGCCTCTATGGGTTTGAGCGCATCATACCTGGTTTTCAAGTATGGTTTACATGTCTGTGTGGTTTGCGGTATTGCATAGGAACGTGGGGTTTACCGGTCTTGCACCTAAAAGTAGCATCGGGTTCTTCATGATACCAAAAAAAAAAAAAGATGCATTATGAGTTTTCTAAAGATAGTTCCATATTATGAAACAGGGTAATTTCTCAGAAGGGTACCAAATTATAGTATATGTATAGGAAAAGGGTATTAAATAGAATTTTGTATCAAAATGAGTACTAAATTTTAGTTTTCTTTCAGATGTGGGACTTTTTTTACATTTATAAATGTAAAATACTTGTATAAACAACGTAGCATGGAAATAAGTGCTAAAGGATGTCATCCATAATATAAAATATCAATCAAAAACTCAGCACTTAATTTAAGTTTTATATTATCTGTAACATTAAAGTATCCTGCAACCTATATAAATTATGAAAGGAGGGTAAAATTATGATAGTTTAGTATATTAATAAATTAATATATGGTAGGATTATATTTTATGTTATGTATTGCACCTAAGAGATGATATATGTAGCCCGTAAATTTGTGTAATATATATCGAGCCTTTGTTTTATAAAAAAAATTATATTTTGAAGCGAACAAAATAGTAGAATATCACAAAATATATTATACACTGTTATCAGACGAGACCTCCATATAAATGAAATCTTTGTTGATAACTCCTTGTTCGCATTCTAAATTAAACGTAGTCTGAAATGAGCTTCGAGGTTCTGTTAGCGTAGACTTCACTTAAGTGTTCGATGAAATGCTTGAAAGATGAGCTCTACTCAAGTGTTCGAGGAAATGCTATGAAATTTACTGAACTGTTCGATGAAATGCTTGAAATGAATCTAATTAACTGTTCGATGAAATGCTTGAAAGATGAAATTTACACTAGTGTTCGATGAAACTCAATTGTTCGATGAAATGCTTGAAATATGAAAATTTCCCGCTATTAAACTTTCTACCTTAGACCTCTATTAAAATGATGTAATTTTAGTAATTTGGAGTTAACAAGAAATCAGGATCATCAGCTTTCCTGATCAACAATTGTTTTTGATTGTCAGGTGTCGTGTTTGCAGTCAGATCCTTCCTGTGCATTCTGCCAATTGAGCACCAAGTTTCCGAAGTTATCTTTTGTTTATGCTGATATAGATGAATGTCCAGAGACGACACAGCACATACGGTACGCGCCCTCGTTTCATTTCTACAGAGACGGCGAAAGGGTAGATGAGATGTTTGGGGCCGGAGAGGAGCGTCTGCATGATCGCCTCTGGCTGCACTCTTGAAAAAGATATGTTCAGAGATCTTTTATCTGTTAGTAGACTCATCCTTTTTTCACATTATATGATTCAATAGACTGTTGATGATTGCCCATGATCGAGCATTCCTTGATTCTCGTATCACACTGGTTCAATTTTCATATTATACAACTCAACTGGAAATGTAAGGTTTCATAAATTCATGTTCAATCTTGTTAGTTTGATTCAACTCTTTCTTCCCAATGAATTGGAATTTGCCGCTTCCATCAATTTGAAATCTCATACAGCGCAACAAAACATGTAGATTTTTTATTGAAAACCACAAGTGGTACAATGCTAAAATTAGAATATAAATAGAATGATTTATAAAAATTACATGACAATAAAACTTAATTTCAAGTGTTTTGTCAATCAAAATTAAGACTTCTGAAAGTAAGAACTAGTACTATACAAAAGATAGCAAATAGTCACTATGAAACTAAAATAACTTAATATGTCAAAATCCTTGGACTTCCTTGTCTCGAGCATCGACTGTGTTCGAGACATTAAAAAAAATTGGTTATCTAATTAATAGAACTTGGTTCAAAGTTTTTTGGAGAATAAAAAATAGTTGTTGGATATAGAGTATACTTGCTCGTTGTTACAACTCGAAGATTGAATTAATGTCATTGATGGAGTATGAAAGTGATAAATTCATGTTCAATCTTGTTAGTTTGATTCAACTCTTTCTTCCCAAGGAATTGGAATTTGTAAGCAATGTTGCCACTTCCATCAATTTGAAATCTCATACAGCAACAAAACATGTAGATTTTTTATTGAATTCCACAAAGTGGTACAATACTACAATTAGAATATAAATAGAATGATTTGTAAAAAGTACATGACAATAAAACTTAGTTTCAAGTGTTTTGTCAATCAAAATTAAGACTTTCGAAAGCAAGAACTAGTACTATACAAAAGATAGCAAATAGTCAGTATGAAACTAATAACTTAATATGTCAAAATCCTTGAACTTTCCTTGTCTCGATTGTGCCCGAGACATTAAAAAAATTAGTTATCTAATTAATAGAACTCGGTTCAAAGTTTTTTGGAGAATAAAAAATAGTTGTTAGATATAGAGTACAATTACTCGTTGTTACAATTCGAAGATTGAATTAGTGTAATTGATGGAGTATGAAATTGATAAATTTAGTTAGATTTTGGGAGGGGGGTGTATATAATTAATTCCACCATAATGTTAATGTATTTCATCAAGTTTTACATAGCATGTATAATTCTGATTAGGAACTACCAATACGACGTCGTTTCACAACTACTGCTTTGTAGTTAATAGGATGCGATATAAAAGAAAATTTGCAGCTTTGTCGACGCATCATCATCTACTATTCTACTTCACTTATTAGCAAAGAAAAGAAAAAGTTAAAATAAAATAAATAAATAAATAATTTTTTTTGCAAAAATGTCATCGTCGCCGATGGAGGTGGATGCGCAGCTCCCAAACGGCAACTCCATCGCTGTGGCCGCAGCCGCCGCGCCGCCGCCGTCTAAATTCGGGAAGCTAGCGGAGTCCCTCAAACTGGAGCATCAGTTGCTCCGCGTGCCCTTCGAACATTACAAAATGACGATCCGCTCCAACCACCGCGCCGTCGAGAAAGAGGTCTCCGCCGTTATTTCCGGAGTCTCCGATGCCGCCGACTCGGACCTGTCTCGAGATGAAGCCGTTGATCAACTCAGTTCTCTCGTCTCCCGACTGCAGGGCCTCAAAAGAAAAGTATATTCTTCTGAATTTATGCGTGATTGATAATGCGTGATTCGTGTTTCTAAACTCTTAAAAAACTCTTTTTCTAATTAGGTTGCATTTATGCAATTTGTGGATTGATATATAAACAGAAAAGAAGCGTTGGTTATTGAGATGAAGAAAGGGATAATACAGTGATTGAAAGATAATTCTTCAGTTCTAGGAATGTACGTATTGTTGAAACAAATTGAATATCAATTTTAGTTTCTTGATTAAGGAACATATTTCTGGGGTCTGTGGTGGCTTGAAATTGCCATTCCATAGGTTAATAATATATACATCCGTAATAAAAATCATTAACTTCTAGTCATGATAGTTGAGAGTCGGTGAAACTTGTGAATTGAGTAATGTTGATTCACTTTGGCAACTAAGCCGTTTACATGAGTTACTGGTTGATGAGTCAGTTGGAAGAGGGAAGCCGGACAGAGCACCTACAGGCACAAAAATGTCGGACTCGGCTGGAACATCTAGAATCTGCAGAACTGGAAAATTTGTCTGAATGGAATAGCACCAGGCTGAAGAGGATACTTGTTGACTACATGCTGCGGATGTCATATTACAACACGGCTGTAAAGCTTGCAGAGAGCAGCAAAATTCAGGTGATTTTCATTTTCACCATCTCGCGTTATCCTTGAGGTGCTTGACATATACCATTGTTTGCTCTAAATAGGATGAATAACTTAGTTGCCTTCTTTGCCAACTTTCTTTTTACTGACTAGGTTCCATTTCTTACCTTTCATTGATCATGGAGAGATGAGAGACGATTTATGCTCTGGCACCAGGTGCCGGCTAAGATGCATCTAAATTGAAATAAGAAAATAGAAATTTTGGCATATTATGAAAATTGGGCTTTGATAACTTGTTTAGATAGGTAAAGAAGAAGATGCTATTGCTTTCTCCAACTCAGGTTAATTTTTTTGTTACCTTACCTTTGGTCAACTTATTTTTCTAATTGGTTTCCATTTCTTACCTTTCATTGATCATGGGGGAGGAGATATTTTTTATGCTCTGGCACCTGGTGCTGGAAAAGAATCATCTAAATGTAAATAATAAAATATATGTTTTGGCATTTCATGACGATTTGGCTTTGATAACTTATTTAGATAGGTAAAAAAGAAGACGGAGTTTGTGAGTTTTGTCCAGTTATTTCCTTGATGGTCCTTGACTCGTTCTCATTATACTGCTTCTGCATGTAATTGCTCTAATTCACACGATACAATGACATCCAGATGGTTTGTTTCTATCTTTGCAGGATCTTGTTGATATAGATGTGTTTCTTGAAGCTAAAAAAGTTATTGATGCACTTGAAAAGAAGGAGTTTGGCCCTGCTCTAGCCTGGTGTGCTGACAACAAGTCTAGGTTAAAGAAGTCAAAGGTAACTTATATTTTACCTGTCTTCTCCGCCTTCTTTCTTTTCTTATAGTAGAATAAAATGTCTTATTCGAAAGGGATGTATTATTTCTCCAAATATCTGGCAAAACGAAGCACATTGTCATGTTGGCCTGAATTAAAAGCTCTTATATATTGCATTAGTCCTAAAAAAATTGAATAAGTTATTGGTGAACTAAATGCTTTTCTCTTCTATGCTGATGTATATATACAACCATACAAGAATGATCTACAAGTTATGGGGGGATTAGAATGCTGTTGGAAGCAATTGAATTTTCAAAGCTAGCAATTGATATTTTTCAAAATCTGAAAGATAGGTCATTTATGGTTGTCTAACTGGATAACTTACCCAATTGTTTTACAATCAAATTGTAAAAAGAGTTTTCTTATTTTTGGTTGAAATATAAATTTAGGTAAACTGCATTATATGTCTTGTTGTTTGTGTTTGTGCAATCATCTTTGATAATCAACTTCGACGTCTCTGTCTGGATGCTGAAAATTGAAAAACAATACAATTTTAATACTCAAACCTCCAAGTATAGTCCTACAATGATGGTCTATTGTCCTTGTAAACAAAATGAGTGCTCAATGTGTTTATCTTCAGCTTGGTTTCGAGCACCCACTGGAGCTAAAGGAGTTGCTATTTTTAAACAAGTAAAAGAAGAAGAATAGGTAAAAGAAACAAAACAAAACAAAACAAAAAGCAATAATGACCAGATAAATTTGAAGAAATAGACCTTCTTATCTATGTTTTAGAGGCTGTGTTGCCACCTTTTTAAAAATTAGACTATGTTGTTAGTTACCTGTGGTCAACTATTTAAAATACTCTTTCATGTGTCCTTTGTGATAAGGAAATAATACAAAAAAATAATTTGAAAATCAGGTTCTTGTTACTGCAGTCTCTACATAGTGAAAGGACCTTGAAATCAATAATGTGTATTCTGCAGAAGCCATACAAAATAATAGTATATGGAAGTACAGTTGGTTGTTTTATTTCTTTTTTACGATATGATGCTCATCTTTCCCTTTCTTTATATTTTCCATTCTCTTGTTTCTTTTTCTTTCTTTTTGAGGGGGGAGCTGGTAGTTGATTTTTCATGAAATAATTTGCTTGGTGATATACTCTACTGGTTGGTTTAGACATTAAAGGGATTTATTTGTATCACTCTTACCGTGATTCCAGCCATTATGTCTTTTTAAAATGCTATAACGAACCTCCATTTGAATTTTTCTGCAAGTGATCATAAGATATTCTTCAGCCTGCTGTAAGTTGATATTGTTTTCATCTAATGATACCCTTCAATTTCCAATTGAAAGACCTTCCTGCATCATGCAATTCCTGTGGCAGATATTTCTCACTAGTTACTTCAATAGGGATGGGGACCTGGTACCCAATTGACATTTATAACATATCACTGGGACAGAGCACTAATGGGCGGTAGTATAGAACCCCTTGCAACAACTAGAGTTGATATTAATGTTGCTTGCAAACATGCATGGCAACTTTATCGGTTAATCCTTAAACAAAGTGTTTAAATAAATTATAAATGTTATACCTTTGTTTTTCTGCATTTTACCTGATCAGTTGGCCATTTGACTATGGAATATTCTTTAGATTTAATGCCAACTTGTGTGGTAGTACAGTTTCAGTTTCGTTTGCACTTGATAATCTGTGACAATTTACTTGCACTAAACTCGAATGCTTTTGCAGAGCAAATTTGAGTTCCAGCTGAGACTGCAAGAATTCATTGAGTTGGTAAGAGCTGATAATCATATGCGAGCTATATCTTATGCTCGAAAGTATCTAGCGCCTTGGGGAGCTACACATATGAAAGAATTGCAGCGTGTTATGGCAACCCTTGCTTTCAGAAGTAACACTGACTGTCTGTTTTACAAGGTCGGACCAGTTTTGGTTATTGAGTTGATATCTCCTACTACAACTTACTGAACTAGACATTGACCTTCATTGTTGTCTTGCAGGTCTTGTTCGAAGAAAAACAGTGGGATTTTTTGGCTGACCAGTTTAAGCAAGAATTCTGTAAATTGTATGGCATGACTCTTGAGCCTTTGTTGAATATATATCTACAAGCTGGCTTATCAGCACTGAAGACCCCGTATCCTTACTTTGCTATTAGCTGCGTGCTTTCCATATATTCCGGATTGAATGAGCTAAAATCTCACAAACTAATCTCCCCGTCTTAATTCAAGTGCTGCTGTCTCTTCTTGAACGACATGACACGACGATAAGTTTGGATGAGTAGTTGTGCCGTGCTTTGTCCTTGACTTGGCTTAGATTCTGTTACGAAGATGATTGCACAAAGGAGGATCCTCTATCGCAGGAGGCATTCCGCAAATTAGCGCAGCCACTTCCATATTCAAAGCAGCATCACTCAAAACTTGTTTGTTACATAACTAAAGAGCTAATGGATACTGAGAATCCACCTCTTGTCTTGCCGAATGGCTATGTTTACAGCACGAAGGTCTGCTGTCGATTTCAGATAACCCAGACTATTGGAGAACTTCGAGTGAAAATTCTAATCTCTGTATTCTGTTGTACAGGCTCTCGAGGACATGGCAAAGCAAAACAATGGGAAGATCACTTGTCCGAGGACGGGTTATGTTTGCGACTACACTAAAGTGGTGAAAGCGTATATCTCATAAAAAATAAGGTCCAGAGCTCATTGTTTATGCTTTCATCTCTGTATATGGCACATCTGTTTCTTTTGTTCAGGCTTGCGTGTTAATGTCAGTTCTCTATACATGAATTTCTGTTGAACACATGTACATAAGCAGAACCTTGGCAATAGAGTACTTCTTGTTGCTTGGGAATTTGGCTAAAGAAAAGAAAGTAAGCATTTGAGTTGTTATTTTGCTAATCTTTAGATGCATGAGTTTTGGGGTTCATCCATTGAAGCCAGTCTTGTCGTTTCTTGTTGGCTGGCTTGTTTGTGGTGTGTTCTTACCTACATTCACTGCATCCCACGAGAGGCGTTGTGTATGCTACATGCGTATGCGTGCGTGTGATCCTGCAAATATGGTGGATACCATTATGGATGTCAATCGGGCCAGTTCTATCTGGCTATCGAACTACAGGAATATTAATTTTCAGGTCAATTTGGCTGAATCTTTTTCGGGTTATCATTGGGCCCCAATCCTCTTCTTTTTTTGGTCTAGTCAGATCGGCTCATCGGTTTTGGGTAGATTAAGATCCATAGTAGCCAACCACTTGATTTTAGGCTAGTCGTATTGGCTCGTTGAGTTATTTGGTTCGGACCAATTGAGCTGAATTTTTCTTTTCCGATCTTTTCAAGTCAATCAGTTAGTTTTGGACTGAACTTACATCTCTAGATACCACATCATCAAATAAACCAGCATTAGAGTCTACCACTTTCTCTATGGTATGATCTATAATGTATAAATGCGAGTCATTGTTAATTTGGGCCTTTAGAACCAACTACAGCCATTGTTTAATGCATGTGCCCTATGTTTGAGTAATGAAAAAGATCTCACTCCATAGGTTTGATTCATTAACACAGTAGAATTTCACTATGTTTCGGGTGATGAAAATTCTCTTTGAAGGTTTGCTCTCGCTCAACATATATCCAATCATAAGTGGTTACATTTGCAAAAATTGCAAATGTTGGATATGTGATTTATAGAATCGATAGGAACTTGGTAATTAGTACCTACATGAAAAGAAATCACACTACAAATGGCGGTGGTTGCTGGATTTTCGTTAGATGTTTATTTTGATAGCTTGTTTCTACAATATGGTAACTTTAATAGATTAATTTGATGTATTAAGGAAAAAGATTGTACTGATAAATCACATCCAACCTTTTTAGGGAGAAATTACATAGAACATGTAAGTATATTATATTCACTTCTCACGTAATAATATTTTATTAATTTAATTTATATTAATAAAATATTATCATGTGAGAGAGAATGTAGTACACCTAAATGTTCTATAGAATTTTCCTATTTTTAGGTAGGATATACATTTCAACGACTTTATGTGTCCTAATACTATCTTTACCATTCCTAATGTGAAAGATGATACATTTATATGAAAACACTACAATGTTTCCAATGAATTGTAATACATTTACGCTACGTTTTATTACGAATAACCAATGCTCATTGCTAAAAAATGATACTCCCTCCGTTCACCAAAAACGTGCATCGTTTTTGGTGGCACGGGTTTTAAGAAAATTGTAATGAGTGTAAAGTAAATGTGTATAAAAATGTGTGTTATTGGGATAATAAATGAATATATTAATGGATTGTGAGTGTAAAAAGGTGGGCTATGAGTGTTTTTTTTGTAAATAAGTGGATAAGTTGAGGGTAAAAATGTAAAGTTGGTGTTTCTAAAAAAGGAAAGTGCACATTTTTAGTGGACGGACTGAAAAGGAATTAAATGCACGTTTTTTGTGGATGGAGTGAGTACTTCAATGAGAAAGTATTCTCTCTAAATTAAAAACTCATGATTCATTGAACAAATAATGTGGATTCTGGTACACACGGCTATGCAAAAATACAAAATTCAAATGTTATTTCAAGTCGTCCATGCTAGTAGTTTTTTCATGTCACAAAATCAAATTATAAAACGATCTTCCACTAATTCTCACTATGTCAAATTTGTTAACTATTACTCTCTTCGTCCCACCCAAGATGATTTGTATTTCTTTTTAGGTTGTCCCACCCAAGATTGTATGTTTCGTTTCTAGGAAATAATTCTCTTCAAAAGTTGTGGGATCTACTTACGTTTTATTATTTTATACACTTCTCCTAAATAACCGTGTCGAAAAGAAATGAGTCGTCTTGGGTGTGACAAATGGAGTATTATATTCTTAAATACAAATTTTGACTTGAACTTATAATTCACAGCTTCATCGACCAAATTAACCCCTAATTAGCATATATACTTTTTTAAAAAAATCCTCAAGTCCTTAATTAATGAAAAAGCAAAAGTATTGAATGTTGTCAATAGTAAATAATAATGAAATTCAACATGACTACTATGATTCGATCACTAAACCGTCTCCACTCCGCGAGCCATCCAAACCCCCCAACCGATCCCCAAGGCTACCACATTGCACCCCACCCCACCCCCGCCCCCGCCCCCGCCGGCTTGTTTTTCTTGCAAACGAGGATTCGCAGATCAATGATGCCCATATATTCTTAATTTGCAATACCCATTCGCTAATCGCAACTCTGATTTACCAAGTCAACAAATTATCAAATTTCATTCGCGCCCATATACTTTGTTTCATATCTTTCAAAAAAAAATCTTTTGTGTCCGTTTGATCTCTGTGTTCGCTTTCAGCTACGAGAGAAAGACGTATTCTGTATTGCGGAGTCTGGTGGAAAAGCAATTGGGTTTTCGAGGTTTGTGTTTATGAAGGCTAATTTGATTAGGGTTTTGTGTTTTATGCGTTTCGTTTTGTGGGAAAACGATGAGCGCGTATTTGATGCTGTTTCGTTTAATGGTGTTTAGGATTTTTAATGTGTTGATGATGAACCAAGGAGAAAACACAGAAACTGTTGCTCCTGTTGAGGTAATTCATCTTCTCAATGGTTATGGATTTTTGTTAACTGTTCTTGACATACTTGTGTGTTGTAAATATTCAAAGTGGGATCAGTATTTGATTTTGTGATAGTGGCATGTATCTATTACTCGATTTGGTGGAAATTGTTTCTGTATTTCTATGTACTGCCGTTTCTGTAGTACGGTTCTAGCATGCTCTAACGAAGTCGATAGCTATAAGCTGAGTCACTTGCAAGGTGTGGGCTTCCACCAGGATAATCATTACAGGTTTTGCATTAATGATTCTAGGCATCATACCTCTTCTTGCAAGTGTAGATGAATCTTAACCATGGATGTGAAATAAATTTATTAGTTTTGTTACTTGTTTCTAACTGATTGATAAAGTCTTTCAATTATTACCTTTTTCGCTTTTAAGTATTTGACAACTTGGAAGTTGGAACAGCATTCTGCTATTGCCATGAGCACATGGAGTTAACGATCTTATCGCAGTTGAATGAAAAAGAAGAATATAATTCTGTGCATATCCTTGATTTGAATTTATATGAAATTTCAAGTTCTGGACAAAAAAAATTATAGATATTGTGTATTTTTTTCAGCTAAAATGTTTGGAAATTTCTTCTTCATATTCTTAATGTTTGAATTACAATGATAAGAAAATCCAAATTACTCTGGAAATTGCATATATTCTCTTAATGAAGAGGATAAAAAGTACTTTTTTAACAGTGTAAGTTCATGATTAATTGCTGCTTGGATAAGTTTCTGGCTTTGAATTTGCCTTCTCTTTTTCTATGTCTAAAACGAGCTAGTTATTTGAGCTGTGAATTAAACGAGTCATGAAGTAATGGTCTTTTGTTAGGAATCAGGAACCTTCCCCCACTGGGAAACCTAGAACTAAGCATCTAGGTCTAATTGTTCCTAAATGGATGATGAGGTACTTTTTCTGTTTTGCTACATCATTATTTACACGACTTTTATTGAAGATCAAGTCCGCTTATCAATAAATTATGCTATGCTTGTATAACTATGTTATCTTTACTTCTACTCCTTGAATTTTAGTTCAATTGATGGACACCAATTTCTTTTCCTAGAGCTTTTTTTTTTGGGTTCATTTCAGTAATTGATTCTACCTGTCAATGATCAGCGGAGTCAAATAATTGATCAGCCCCAAGCTCCTACATCTTATTTCTCTCCTAACTGTGCTGTGGCGCCATGGACTACACAAGGGGAGAATCATACCTTGAGAGAGAATGGAGCTGTCTCTAATTCTGGCTACAATCATGATCAGCTATCGGAGACCACCGGGGGAAATGTTCAAGATGGAGCAAATATGGCGTCTACTGTCTCACCATCTAGCTCGGGGTCTACAAATGTAGCACAAGGTTATAGTGGTTATGCTGCCTATCCTAATACTGATCCCTATGGATATAACAGCACGGGTTATGCAGCTTACTATAATCAGTATCAGCAACAACCCAGTCAGTATCAGCAGCAACCCAATCAGTATCAGCAGCAACCCAATCAGTATCAGCAGCAACCCGATCAGTATCAACAGCAAACTAATCAACCCAATCAGTATCAGCAGCAACCCGTTCTGTATCAACAGCAATCCAGTCAGTATCAACCACAAACCAATCAGTATCAGCAACAGCCTAATCAATCTTATCCCAATCATATAGGAGCTTACCAAAACACAGGTGCTCCTTATCAGCCTCTTTCCTCATTTCAAAATTCAGGGTCTTATGCTGGATCTGCAAGTTACTCAAGCACTTATTACAATCCTGGTGATTATCAGACGTCTGGAAGTTACACGAGTGGCACATATGGTACCCAGACCAACTTGTGGCAAGGAGGGCAATATCCGTCATACAGTTCTCAACACTATCCGAACTATAGTCAGGATACCACTTCAGCTTATAGTTCTTCTGTTGCAACTGCCCAATATCAACAACAGTATAAACAGTGGCAGGATTATTATAATCAAACTCAAACGGAGGTCAGCTGTGCTCCTGGGACAGAGAATATACCAGTCTCTGTTTCATCTAGTGTTAGTAGTTCCGCCCCTAGTGGAAACATTGCATATACAGCTTCAGACAACCAGATACCTGCTGCTTACACCCCTTCGTGGAGACCAGAATATACTTCATCTCAATTAACTTCTGTGCAGGTTTGGTTGTCTCAATTGCTTGTTATTATCTTATCAGACATTTCTTGGTAGCTTAGCAACGACAAATTATATTGCCTTTCCAAACATATTAGACCAAAATGTTGATACTAATGTGAAAATCTGTAGACTTGTCTGATGACTATAATTTAATAGGGTAAATATCAGTTAAAATCCCAAAATATTTTGTCACTATCATTCATAACTTACACTATCGGAAATGTTTTTATAAATCCTGAACTATAGTTTTGTATCAATTGTGTCACCTGTCCATTTTTCGACTCCAAAAAGTTGACGTGGCTCGCCGTATTGTCAGTGTATTTAACAATTCGTCGACGTTGTTTGTGCCCTGGAAGTTTTTTAACAAAATTGTTAAATGCACGTAACAGTCTGGCGAACCACATCAACTTTTTCAAGCCGAAAAATGGATGGGGGCATAATTGATACAAAATCGATAGTTCAAGATTTATAAAAAACATTTCTAATAGATCAAGATTCAAGATATTATTGATAGTGCCAAAATAGTTTAGGGTTTAAAGTGATATTTACCCTCTTAAATATCGATTTGTGCTGGTAGATCAACAAAAAGTGGGTATATACATTAATTGCCGTTCATTACCTTGTCAGATATTTGTTAATATCTCAGCAAACACAAAAGTATATGGCTTTTTACAAACATAGGACCAAAATGTCTATACTATAAACTATTGTAGGTTGTGTCAGATTAGTATATTTTAAAAATGGATTTATGCTTTAAGAGAGGCAAAAGAGTGGGTATATTCATGAGAATGGCACAAATTGTTAAATTGGTGAAAATATTTTTAACTTTTTTTTTGTAAATTATGAAGAAATTAGTAAAATAATTATTTTCTCAAATTTAGGCTTTATTATATTGTACTAATTAACACGGACAAATAAGTTAAAATGTTGTTCTAGGCTCATAATTTTGATGTGTAGGGGTTCTTTGCATGATTTTTCTCGACATGGAGGGTTTTGGGCTACATTTTAGTAGAGGTTGTTTTTGCAGTTTCTGTAAATCACACGGGAGATTTACCCCCAAAAAAGCATTGATACTTTATGTTGTGCCACCATATTAAATTTAGTTATAACCTATGGCTTGATAGTCTGTTGCAGTTGGCGTAGTTATTTCTACTTATTAAACATATATTGACCAATATTTTCTGAACTAGAGCTTTTTCACTAAGTTATGAAGTTTATATTGTATTTGCATACATAGAGTATCACCAACATTTCATTTAAAAGAACTTGAATTGCATTGACCTCAATTATCTTCTTTATGTATATTAATAGATATCTGTTGAGCATTTAAGTTTATAATTGAAAACTTAATCTAAGTTCCTTCCTCAACAAGGATTGGGACCTGGTAAGCTGCAACATCTTCCGTGTTGTAGGAGGCCCACTGTGCACGACTCTACACCACAGTTTGATGCATGCATGCTATAAGGTCATTTAGTTATTTATGACCATGTACAGAATTATAAGTGTAGTGGCTTCTTGTTCATATATTTATCTAGGTAACAGTTTGCTAGTTGAATGATACCTTAAAGGATTTAAGCTATTAGAAATTTTGAATGAAGTCGTAGGTGTAAGCAATAATCAGTATGCTAATTATTGTTCTTATTGGGGTACCCAATGTGAAGTCCTGAAAAATGGTAAACTATTTTTTCTTCTTTCATTCATGTAATAGATAGGGCATGTTTCCAGTTTCCATCAGTTGCTAAGTAGTTCTTTCGTAATTGAAGATGTAAGTTAAGTTGCAAAACAATTATAAGTTTGCTCGGTCATTTTTATGATTATTGGTCCTTCTACGTGAAGGTCACTTTGCTGTTTTTACCCTTGATTGAGTACATTTATGATATGTTGTTAAGCTTTGCCAAATACCTTCCAATTAGAGTAGGTGTCAGAATCTGAGCTCATATTGTGGTTTTGTTGTCAGCCTGTGGCAGTTAGTGAAAGTACACGTGATGGTTACTGGAAACATGGAACTCCTGCTTTTCAGAATGACCCATCAAACCTTTTACAGCCACATGCTCAAAAGCCACCAGAAGTAAACTCTGCATATGAAAATTTTCAAAATCAACAGGACTCTACATATGCCCAAGTGTCTACATCACTATATCCAGCTTCATACCAGGTTTCTCAGGGTCATCAGACATCCTTCCAAACTCTTCCTCCACCTCCCGAGCGTTTAGATTCACTGAAGGTAACCAAACTGCAAATTCCAACCAATCCAAGAATTGCTCCAAACCTCTCCATGAGTGTATCAAAACCCAACAAAGATAACCCTCCAACCGTAAAGCCAGCCTATATCAGTGTTGCAACACAGCAGCCAAACGAAAAGGTTGTCTCACAAGAGGAAGCTGATTCCATGCTCAAGGTTAGCACAATTTACTATGTTTAACCTCTTAATCTTGTTCAGCCATCTACCATTTCCATTAACATAGCCTTTTGTTAGTTATCACATGCAGAAATCAAACTTTACGTGCTATAACCAGTATTGGATGAAAAAAGTGAATAGTAACATTGTTTTTATGGTGGCAATGGACTAATTCGAAAGAATGAGTCAAAAACATTGGCTAAAGTGGAGGCCATAAAGGATTTTTTTTTGAAACGTTTTGGCATCCATAAGTGATATTTTATGACTTACAGAATGTTATGTGTTAAAGATATAAGGATTGGGCAACATTGGGTGGAATTTAACTTTTCTTAAGCAGGTTTGTTGGCCATGGTTACGTCAAATCTGCTGTTGCTCTCATTGAATGATTTTTAGAGACTAGTCTTGTTAAAGTGGAATGCTAACTCATAAATTGAGATTCAAATTATAAACCAGTAATGAAAACCTGCCTTTTGTTTCTTCTGAAACGGTTGTTCTAATTTATTTTGTAACCTGTCAACCTATATTGAATATCAGGAATAATATGATTGATTGAATTTTTTTAAACTCCCATCCAGTTCTGCATTTATAGTATGTCATCATATTTGTAATTGATTGAATGAAGAATGTGTGCTAGATAATTTTGTACTGAATTTATTGTGTTCCTTTTGCAGCCTGCTGTGTTTCCAAAGTCATTACGTGGTTATGTTGAGAGGGCTTTAGCTCGTTGCAAAAATGATAGGCAAAAGGCAGCTTGCCAAGCTATCATGAAGGAGGTATGCCGGTGATGACTAGATCTTCCTTTGCAATGGTGATATGAACTGACAAAATATCCTTTTGAATGATACAAACACCACAAACAAAGTTTACAACTTACTTGTCTTGCAATGAAGTTTGAATGGATACGTGTTTGCTTTAGAATTGCAGATCATGACATACCTGCTGCTATCTCATAAATTTAACCACTTGCACTGATCTTTTCTTTACTGTGGTACTGCCTGAAATTTAATACATGGTAGGAAGCTCTGTTCCAATGCACCAATTTGAATTTATAGAAGATAATTATGTCAATCTCTTATTTTTATTTGGTGGCTTTTACTAGCCCATTCATGTGATTTATTATGTTCGTATGAAGTATATTTTCAGCCTGTGTTACTTGACAATTAAATCATTTTCTACTTTCTTCTTCTCACTTCAGCATGGGTTAAGAAATTTGAAGATTTTGCATATTCTTTTCCCCATTCATCACTCTCTTAATATAGTCTTGAGTTGTATTATTTTGTTATTGATATGTATTTTGACATGATGAAATGCTTTTAGTAAAACAAGATGTTATTTCTTGATATTGAAACTAGGAATACAAAACTGTTTTTGTGATAAGGGATTTAAGTTATGGCTTTTTCATATTTTAGGATTTGGATTCGCCATAGTTCGTAGAGGAAATATAGGATACTTAGTAGATAACCTAATGCTGTTTGTCTGAATGTTTTTGGCAATCTGATGCCAAGTTTCAAGCATATTTGTTCCCCCATCCCACCCTCAAGCCCCACCCCCTATCTTTCTGATAAGTTATTATTTTCTATGAGATCTACTTTCATTTGCTTTATCTTTAGTAAGTTAAAGTTTAGTCTCAGGTTTCTCGGAATGATATTTGAGCTTCTTAGATCGAGATTGCACCTGGCACTTCATAACTTACCTTTAATGTGAGTTGTGACTGGACGATTGTAATAGTGAAATTTTGAATTGATGCATGGCTCTTTTGTCGAAACTGTAGTTTGGCATTTTAATGTTCATAAATTTAGGATATTGATTATGATTTGATTTATCATGTTTAGAACAGTTCCCACTCAGCTCTGGCTATATTTGGTAGTTACATTCAATAAGCTTCTCTTAAATATATAGTTGATGGTCGTGTTGTATCATGACACAATGAGTTCATCCTTCAATATTAACAGTTTGCTACTCATTTTATCATCTAGGTTATAACGAAAGCAACAGCTGATGGTACACTTTACACAAGAGATTGGGACATTGAACCTCTCTTCCCCATTCCAAATATTGATGCAGTTGACAAGTAGTATGTTTCTTTCATTTACATGTAAAAATTTCTTAATTGCTGTGATATTGAGTAACATCTCCCTCTTAATGCGTTTCTGCAGTGACACTGAGTTTCCAGTACTGACTTCTGCAACGCAAAAAGTTAAGAGTCCTAGTCGGCGTGTCAAAAGTAGATGGGAGCCCATGTCAGAGGAAAAGGTGGCTGATAAAACTTCTAATATGTCTTTCGGAGCTCCAAAATATGGTGCTTGGAACCAGCAGGTACTCATGAGAAATTAGTCGCACCCATCTTTTGTTTGTAATTCTTGTTTCAATGCATAAATTGCAGGTGTTGTTGGATTGCGTATCAGATATAGAATACAGTAATTTATCGAACATACCTTTGGCAGGGTACAACTTAGAAATCCTAGCTTATAGAGATTAATTGATCTATTGGAAAATTTACTCGACTTGCATGCCATGACTCGAAGGAGTATACGTATATCCTAGTAAGTGGCGCAATGGTTTAGACGTCCAACTGATAACTTGCTGTTGCAGCCGGCTGTTGCAATTTCCTCTCCGTATAATATGGGTTTTTAAACTAGTGGAAATGTATGGATAGATTAAGAGATATAGATGCCAGCTTTATCTAATACTCCATTGTAGATAATCTATAGACTTGTGTATCCAAAATAATGATGTTCTTTTGATGATGAGTTACCAACTTTGTTCATATATTGCTTTGCAGTTTTCAGGTGGAAAAATAGAGAATAAGGTGGGTTTGGGCGCAAAATTTTCTTTTACAGATCAGAAAATTTTCAATAGGAATACTGCTAGACCTGCAAAGAGACAGCGTCTTGGTGAAGACCCAAACGCAGCTGATGGCAGTGAAACTTCTAGTGATAGTGATACGGAACAGAGTCTGATGAAATACTATTCTGCTGCTAGTACGCTTGCTGATACACCAGAGGAGAAGAAAAAACGTGAAAACCGTTCAAAACGTTTTGACAAGGGACATGGAACCCGAGCAGAAAAAGTTAAGTTAAGAGCAAAAGATCATGGGACTGGTAATATGTATGCTAGGCGGGCTAGCGCCTTAATACATAGCAAAACTTTTGACGAAAGTAGGAGCAAGGCTGTTGAAGATATTGATTGGGATGCCCTTACTGTTAAGGGAACCTGTCAGGAGATCGAGAAACGCTACCTACGTCTTACTTCTGCACCTGATCCAGCAACGGTAAACTTCCCAGCTTACTTGTGCTGTGAGAAAAAGGAATCCATGTGATTGGATATAATGTCATGGAAGTTTATGCTAATTGCAGGTGAGGCCTGAAGAGGTGTTAGAAAAAGCTTTACAAATGGTTGAAAATTCCCAAAAGAATTACCTGTACAAATGCGATCAGTTAAAATCAATACGGCAAGATCTTACTGTACAACATATACGAAACGAGCTTACAGTTAAGGTATTTATTTTTCCTGCTCTTATCTCATCATTCGTTACATGCTGCTCATTCCCATAGTTGTTGATTTAGTGCTCTTATTGATAATAATGCTGAGTAGCTTCATTGTTTCCAATGAGAAAAACTTGATATGATTATATGAGCTTCTATGTCTTGGTTTACCCTGTCAGCTAGTATCATATTGACATTTGATTTTAGGTGTATGAAACTCATGCTCGACTGGCCATAGAAGTTGGGGACTTGCCAGAGTTCAATCAGGTTAGCTCAGCTTTATGATTTCTAGTATACCCTGCTTGTGATGCTGAGTGTTCTTTTTCTTTTGATCAGTAATCTTCCTTAGTCTTCTTATTTGTCCTCGCAAGAGCCTGTAGAAAAATTAGTGGCATACGTGGGTGGATAAGGATTTAGGGGTAGGCTAGGGTGGACTCCCACCATTTACAAACTGAACCTACTAAATTACTTTATCTGCCTAAATTTTTTGTTATTGTAATTGTTAGTTCAGTTTAGAACCAGCTCAGTTTGTTTCCTTTTGTTAAAAATTTAAAATTTAGCTCAGACTAAAAATCATAATTCTATTTTAACTTATAATGTATAGTATGTAGTTAGCCCAAGGTAAAGTCAAACCAAAAACTCAATTTCAACATGCACATTCTCTCTAATATTTCCACTTTCCTATTCATACTGCTTTAAGCTCAGTTTAGTGTGGATTTGTAATAGGTTTTCACTACATTACATAGTATTTGATTGTTGTGACTTCATGCCAACGAAAATGGTATTAGCATTTACCACTTAAACGAATCAACATGCACAGCAAAGTTTTGATTTCTAGTCCACCCTTACAACAATTCCTGAATCCGCCTATGGTTCCAATGTACGTATGCCACCTTCAAAGGCAGATTGATCAAAGATTGGTGGTGGTCCTGGTGGAGACTGCTATTTATGTTTGAGTGTAGTGGATTTTTTTTCTGAACAAGTTTGTAGCTTTTGGTGCTAGTAAATAGTTTATTTATGGCCTTCTAGTTTTGGTTGAATGGTGGATCAAAAGTGTAACTGATACGTAGTGTTTCAGAGACTATATTTGTGACAAATGGCTGTTAGATAAATGTACTTAATTACTACTGTAAATCATGTTTTTAACCTGCTACGGCTCTGCCTTTTTTGCATGTGCAGTGCCAATCGCAATTGAAAACTCTTTATGCAGAAGGGATTTCAGGATGCCATATGGAATTCGCAGCATACAATTTATTATGTGTTATATTACACTCAAATAATAACAGGGATCTTGTGTCAGCAATGTCCAGGTCTGTTACCATGCCAGGTTTTATCTTGTTTAAATTGTTTTATTTATGGTGTTCCTTTTTAATATTCTTTTTGCTTGACAGATTACCACATGATGCTAAAAAGGATATAGCAGTAAAACATGCTCTTTCAGTTCGCAGTGCTGTGACTTCAGGGAATTACGTGATGTTTTTCAGACTCTATAAGACGGCACCAAATCTTAACACCCTCCTTATGGGTGAGTCATTGATGAAATAAAAAGAGAGTTGTTTTAATCATGAAACGACCAGTCCTTAAAGTGCCCCACTATTAACAAATATACCTGTCAACAATTCTTACTGCAGATCTTTATGTTGAAAAAATGCGATATGCTGCTGTAAAGTGCATATCTCGTTCATACCGTCCTACAGTACCCGTGTCATATGTTTCTCAGATTTTAGGCTTCTCAAGTGCAATGCCTACAAGTGAAGCAGGCGATGAGAAAGAAGTGGAAGGAGTGGAGGAGTGCATGGAATGGCTAAAAGCTCACGGTGCCTGCCTTATTTCAGATGGCTCTGAGGAAACATTACTTGACACAAAGGTAATGCCCTTCCCCTTCCTCCTCGTCCTCCCTTTATGTTATGTGGGAATTGGCTCTCATGGTTTAATTTGTTTCTTGGTCGGCCTTAGAGAGGATTTACTCTTTGTTTTGTCTGTCCCAGCCTTTAAGGATGCACTTCATGTAATAACTACTTCACTAGACAGAATTCGTAGTATGAAAATCTTTACTTTTAAGAGTTTAAATTTTGGGTTTTCTGTTTCTACTTGGCGATGTTCCTCTGCTTATTGGTTGGTTTTAGGGTGCTAGGTTGAAATTTTAATAAGTCGGTTAGCATTTTTTTTCTATTTTTTATTTCTGGGGTCTTCACAGCTTCTTTGTTCTGCTTATTGGTAGCGTTGAGGGTGCTTGGTTGAGGTCTTTTTGCTAATCCGTATTCATTGTGGTGTCAATTTTTCTTTTTCTTCATTTCCTGTTCATGCCCGAAACACAAGCTCCAAAAGTAATAAAGATTAAAATCAAAGAAAAAGAAATATTTGTGTATAGATCCTTTTAATAGGATTGTCATCTCCTTATACAAGATTGAATGCTTAGTTTAGTATTCAGACCAGATGATAGGTATAAATCTAGTTGATTTTGCCCCCACAAAGCGTTGTTTTTATTTGTGCAGACTTCTGTATCTAGTCTCTACATGCCGGAGCCTGAAGATGCCGTCTCTCATGGAGATGCAACCCTAGCAGTTAATGACTTTTTCACTCGGAGTTTAGCATAGAATGTCGCTTGGAGGGCCGTTGCCGTGAGCTACTGATTGATTGGGGTGTTGGATCATGGGACGACAGATTCCAAGAATGCAGCCTCAGCCTCAGCCTCGTGCTTTGATCAAACGACTATGCCAGGTAAGGCGAGGCCACAAGAGACTGCAACGGTATGATTCAAGAATTATGGAGAAGGACTGACTACAATTTGTGTAGAGGCGGCTGCTGCGATTGACGTGGATATCGCTTTGTATTGAAGTTATCATTCTTTTGTTTACAGCTTGCTATAAAAGTAGCTCAAGCTACATTGTTGTATCTTTAACTGTATGCTGATCTCAAATATAAACGTGTATAACTTTTAATTTTTGTATTTTGGGGGACTGCATTTTTATTAGCAGAAAATCTTTTTGGATGAGATGTGCTAAATTGAAGCTATTGTTTCAGAATTGAGTTTTTCAATATAAGAATGTGTATGGGTGAGCATTAAAACGAGTGTACATTATTATCAACTGGCTAAAGATTAATGATTCCAATTTACAGTTATGTTCTTGTAATACAAACTTCGAAATCTAAGTCAAAATCTCTTTTTGTGAGTATCATGAAATCCTTCATTTTATAAGTCCTTTTTGTCTTTTCACAAAACTACATATTTCCCAGCCAAGGTTCTTATAAATCAATATCTTACTCCAAGACACAATCTATACAAAAAAATTGAAAAAATAACTACAAGAGCTGTTCTCAAATGCCATTATGCAAGAGTACTATTTGAGGGAATTTATTTTTGGCACAAATTTGAGATGGTCTAAAACGTCATACACCTCACATTATGAGAAATTCTAAAACCTAATGCACCTTAACATTTGTCATACAATAAATACAAAACACATATTCTATCCTCAGTCATACAATAAATACAAAACACACTCTATCCTCGAATAACTTTATATTAAAAAAAAAAAAAAAACCTTGTCCTTTAATAAGTGGTCCTACGCTACGCAAAAATGATGTCAAACTACAAAAATTTACTGTTTTTCAAACAATAGAATGACTTTGCAAACTCTTTAACTCTTCATATTCCCCAGAATAATTTGGGTAAAAAAGAGTAAATTTAACTCTCCATACTCCCCATAGTAAATTCTATCCAGCCCATAAATTGCTATTGCCAGAAATCTTAAGTCGATCATCGCACCATGACTATTCTCATGTGATACGTCGACCCACAGAACAATGGCTGTCGTGCAACCATTGAAGTGCTATTGATGCTAGAAGAAGCATCGCCAGCAATATGAAGTAGATCATGGCATTGATGATCTTCCACCTGGCTGTGATTAACAGCATTTCAGCCTATTATAACCTAGTGCCACTCCTGCAAAGAAACAAAGTCCCTCTTGGTTAAAACACTTTAGGAAGCATATTTTGATCCATTATTTGACCGTGGATTTCCAGAGACAGTTTCCAATCAATCACATACAAAGATATCTCTTCACTTTGTTAAATGAAAAAATGTGGTATGTTCTAAAATACCTCCCGATGTTTGACCAAATTTGATGGAAGAGAGCCCCAAAATAATCTACTATATGTCCCCTCTCTATCAGAGACCACATTGCATAACAAGTGTAGCAATGTCTGCAGGTTATCAGCCTTCTTTGCAGGCACTTCACATCATTTGGCTCTCTTGATCTCTCTCCTTGCTGAACCACCAACTTGTCTCGACACTGAACGAACCGGTGAAAATCTGTCGATGCCAATAACACAATAATCAGCACTGCTGAGCTCAATAAGCAACACTCCCACAAAATTGCTGCAAAAAATACACGATACAATTAAACAACCAAATACTGAAAACAATCTAAATGAGCAAGATTAGAAGATGAGGTAAAACTGACATTTGCAGTATGAGAACCATCGGTAGCAGTAACATTACGACACAAGCAAATCTAGTCACGCTCCTTTTCTATACCACACATGAGGCCAGTGCCCTCGTGTTCTAAAGGTACTTCATCTGTAATTATTCCCTATTTTTCATTTCGCGAATAGATGCTGAGCTCTACCCACATTTCGAAGCTTTTGGCACTCATGGAGCAGGACCCGGTAGAATACCAAATCATGGCAGATCTTCTTCCGATTCATTTCCTTTATAAGCAAGTCAGCTATATCCGTGCGTCTAATCTTGAAAACCCATCAATTAGGCATGTATAAGTAACAACAGAAGGTGAGGGACCCCTCCTCCTCATCTCCTGGAACAGACTCCATGCCTTCGTCATATCTCCATTCCGACAAAATGCAGCTATCATCGAGGTATACACATATTTATCACTATCTAGGCCCTCCTCAGAGTTTATTTCTTTGAATAACTTATACGCCTCTCCCACTCTCCCTGCAGAGCCTAACACATTAATCAGAATTGTTAACGTGATAACATCGGGATAAATCCCAACCTTCAACATCCTCGTATACAACATAATAGCCTTCCTCGGATTCGCCTGCTTGGCGAGGCCATCAATGAGGATGCTGTAAATTACATCATTAGGGGGTTGATTTGATTTAAGCATTATAGGAATAACCTCTAATGCCTTCCTCCAGTGCTCCTCACACAGCCTGTTCACAACCGCAGAATAGGTAAACACATTCGGGGAAACGCCCAGGTTCGTCATTTGATCAATCAATTGCAAGGCTTCCACTACTCGCCCTTTACTGCAGTATCCGTGTACGATATGATTGAACAAATAAGGACGGGGCAGAAAACCAGCTTCTACCATGATATTGAGGAAGTTCAAGGCCTTATCACAGGAACCGATTTTACAAAATCCTAGAATCAAACTCTCGTAACTGAAATAATCAGGAAACAAATTATGGTTCATCATCTCCTCTATAAGTCTATTGGCAGGGTCCATCTCACCCCGATCTGAAAATCCAGTAATCAAAATGTTGTAAGCATGTGTGTCGTATTCACATCCAGATGCCCTGATCTTCTTGAACAAATCCAACGCAATCTCCATGAAGCCACTCCTCGAGAGTCCTTTAAAAACTGAGCTATATGTGACAACGGATGGTTTGATATTATTTTTCTCCATTTCCTCGAGCAAGCTAAGGCCTCTCTCTACGTTCCCGTATCTGCAGAAACCCTCAATCAGGATACTATAGCTATATACATTTGCAGCAATTCCAGAACCCTCCATTTCACGAAAAACTTGCATAGCCTTATCTAGTTCACCTATTTTCACAAATCCATGAATAACTACAGTATAGCAGTAACAGTTACACGGCTGACCATTACGTTTCAAGTCTCGGATATAGCTCCAAGCAACCTCAACAGCACCAACTCTGCACAGCCCAAGAACGAATGTACCATATGTTACAATGGATGGACTAATTCCGATTATCTCCATTTCCTTTATAATGCTAATTGCTTCTTCAATATCTACTGTATTAGGCCTTCTGCAGTAAAAACTCATCACAACCTCGTAGCTGTGTGCATCAGGAAACGGTCCATAATTCTTCATTTCCCCGAACAAAGTCCTCAGAGAGTCCCTCACATTGGCTTCAGCTAAGTGTTTCAGCAAAAAATTGCATGATCGGACGCTAGGTCGACTGCCAAGTCTCCTAGCCTGTGCCAGAGCACCCATGGCATTCTCGAACAACAGATTCGAAGCAAAAAACTTCACTAGAACATCTACAATGAAATTTGAACCTTCTTCATCACTAGGAGAATCCAATAAAGCATGTGAAATACCAAATAAATTCAGCTCAGCATTTTGAGAGTAATACACAATCTTCCTAAGCAATGCATAAACTTCCATTTCCATCTCAGCACGCGCATATATATGCATCAAAAATTTAAAAGCCAGGAACGATTGATCAAAACCATACTTCTCCACAGTCCTGGAAAAGCAAACATCTCTTGCAACCCTCGAATTTAAAGTCTTGAGCACTCTAACAACAGCGAAAAACAGACCAATGCTTCCACATTCACCAAATTTTACTCCTAAGACATTAGTTTCACTCTCCGAGCTGCTAGAATAATCACAGTCTTCCACAGCAGAAACGCGGCTATGCAAATTGCAGAAAAAGTTGCTATCTTTTACAGTTTTCCACCTTTTACGGAAACCCAATTTACAGGAAACACCAAACTTGAGAAACAATGAGGAATTTCTCTCGAAAAAGCAGCCACCCATAAAAATAAAAATTCAAGATAAAAATCCAATCTCCAGGCTTTGCAGAGATACTGACCACCAGTGAGTCGTCCAATGCCTCCGAGCAAGTGTCTGAGGTCCGGGGGGCCGCCATCCACGGCGGCGAAGGTTATCTAAGTAAAAATCATTTACAGAAAACGAGAGAGATGAAGAAATAAGGTGATGGGAAAACGAGAGGAAACCAACTATTGATGGGCCGGCCAAAATGGGCCCACTACTAACAGGCCGAAATCGTTGGCCCATATATTTTACGAGAGGAAATTTGCGTTGTTTTCACTATAAAATCTTTATAAATTTTAGGGTAAATTGTTTGAGAAATCCCTATCTTTGATCTTCGTTACAAGTTCGACCCAAATTTAAAAGTCGCAATGTTGTCGCGGACGCAATTGCAACGCTTTAAAATTAGGTCAAATTTGTAATAAAGCTTAGAAATTTGGATTTATTAAGCAAATTACCCTAAATTTTACTCCCTCCGTCCCACCCAAGACGGTCAATTTCTTTTCGACACGGTTATTTAGAAGAAGGGTATAAAATGATTAAAATGATAAAAAATAGGTAAGTCTCACAACTTTTGAAAAGATAATTATTTCCTAAAAATAAAATAAATCATCTTGGATGGGATAGCCCAAAAAAGTAATACAGTCATCTTTAGTGGGACGGAGGGAATACAAGTTAGATACTAAAAGAGTTCATGACTTTTCCAATTTATACTGACACTTTTATGTGATAAAATTTTAAGTATAGCATGCGTTGATAAAATAAAATTACAATAATTTCAATTGTGCTCACTACCTTATTCAAAATAGGAAAATTGAAAAAACATATTAAAATTTTATATTTTCCTTTAATTTTTGCATTCATGTATTCGAGTAAGTTGTGTTTAAATATAGATATGTGGCGTACATAAATTGAACACACAATAAAGTATGTCATCTTCCCTTCATAATATTTTCTTGTACACTTAATAGGGATGGCAGTGGATCCTGGATCAGATCTAGATCTATTTTTCAGGATCTGAATTTTTAAAAAAATAGGATTTAACGGATCTGGACCGAATCCGGACCATTTCTTTCAAATTCAGACCTGAATCTTGATTTCTGAGATCCAAATCTGACCCGTGGATTCATATAATATATATGTATATATAATTTTTATTTATATTTATAAGTTTATTATATTATTTTTAGATCTAGTTGAATAAACTAGGTTATAGAATTGGATGATAGGTCAATAAAATTAGAAAATTGTACTTTATATTTGTGAAAATTTCGTATATGGGTGGTTTATTTGTTAATATATGTGTGCTACATCTTCTATTCATATTGTAATATCATTTATTGTCATGAAAGCAAAAGTAAATTTATAATTAGCATATTTATATAGTAATGATTATTATAGTTTATTATGTATTTAGATTATTATTATTATTATTATTATTATTATTATTATTATTATGTTATTGTGAATTATAATTGATTTATGATTTATTTTAGAAGAAAAATATGTGGATTTGGGTTTAGACCCTGAACTCTACGGATCTTATGGATCTGAATCTAATTTTTTTGGATCCAATAGATTTGGACCAAATTCGAACCTAAATAAAAAAATTCAAATATAAATCTGGACCTAGTAAGATCCGATCCAGACCTGATCCATTATCATCTCTAACTGTTAATATAACTATCTACAAGAATGCTAATTTACATATAAGCGAAAGAAAACATCAGACTCAAGACGGGCTCTAATTGGGCCAAGACAAGGCCAGCAGTGGGCCGGGCCAAACTTTTGTTAATCAATCATTTGAATTAACCCCTAGCTTTTGGAAGGATCCGACAATAGGTCGCAGCGCGATATACATTATCTACAATAATTTTAATATTTTCATTATTTCTAAAAAGTAAATTTGAGAAGTTGAATCTTTGGGAGACTTCTCGTTCAGTTCCAGATTGAGTCGACCCTAAAGCCCCAATTCAGTAATCCTAGTCCCCTGCGGTGCCACTGCCGCCGTCCCCTTCTGCCTTTCCCGTTTCTATTGATTCAGGTTTAGACACTAAATTCTGATTTTTCAAACATGTTCAGTCCCAAAGAGAACACACAAATGTGCACCGGATCCAGTTTCCATGAATAGAGCTCAATGTTATAGAGGTTCTTTTTTTGTTTATGTAGGTAGCCTGAGTAGCAAATGTTTGATAGATTGTTTGAATATATGACGATAGTGTTGGAATGTTTGATTAATTATTGTGATAGGCAAATTAAGCTGCAGTCCTATTTATCTTCTTCATACCAGAAGAGAAAAACATTGACAATCTGCTGATTCTGCTAAGAAACTACTATGCTAGTTAAACTTGTATAAAAAAATTTCCTTTTTGCCTTTTATTGCTCATTTTGATTTGGAATTTACAATCGACATCTAATGATGCAGTCCCTCTTTGTGTGTTTGGATGAATTCAATGCCTTAATTTTTTACTTATGTTCGCATCAAAATTCTAATGAATTTCTGGTTGACAGATTGAAGTCGGAAACAATGTCGTTTATGAGAGGAGATTTGTTGTCAAAAACTCGTAAACTCGTTAAAGGGTTTGCTAAAACGGAGCCCGTCTGGCTTAAATCCATGGAAAAGTAAGTTTTCTTGTGCGGTGTTCTCTTCGTATAGATTTGGTTAAAATGTGATAATTTTTGCCGTAATATTTTGTGACTTTAGGGCACCACCTGCTACGTTTCCTTGCGCACAGAATAAGCTTAGGCAAATAACTCTTCCGGAGGATACTTACGTGAACAAGTTCTTCCAGAAGCATCCGGGTGCTAAGTTTGAAGATCCAATCAAGTATTTGATTTAATTGCCTTTTTTTGCTGTGCATTATTAATTTGAAGTTTTTAATTTGGGCTGGATAAGCTTTTTCTGCTAGGGGAAATGTTGAAAATGAAATGAACTTTGTAGTTTTATATTGGCTTCTTAATATGCCTGGGCGTGTTTCATTGATTATGCTTGCCAATCTTGTGGAAATTGAAGGTCCGGACAATTGCTTTTTCTTTTATGGGAAATATTGAAAAAGAAATTAATTTTGTAATATAGTATTTGCTTCTTAGTGTGTCCGGGCGTATTTCATTGGTTATGCTTGCCATTCTTGTGGAAATTGGAGGTTGGCTGCTTAGTTATGCTGTAGGATCTGTTTAGATTAAGAATGTTCTTGTGGCTTTGCTGGTGCAGCTTAGTAATTTGACTAGTTTGTGTGCTATGGTGAGCTTTGTTATCAAGTTAGCTTGATATTTTCGATTTTCCTTTGATTAATAAGAAATTTGGGAGAATAGTTGGTAAATTACTGGATTTTTGCCAAATTCTGATTTTGCAAACCACAAAACATTATACATGTAAATTACTGTACTTTTAATCAAGGTTTAAATATACGTTTTAAGCACCGAGGCGTTTTCCAATAGCACCGCGAGGCGTAAGCCTCGAGGCGGTCCGAGGCGTAAATCACAAAAACACATAAAAATAAAGGCGCCGCCTCGGGCTGTTGAGGCGTCCTCCTCTTGGACAACAGGTGAGGCGCCGCCTCGAAGGCGATTTCCGACCGCCTCGACCGAGGCACGCCTCGAGGCGAGCCTCACTAGCGCCTTTTTAAACCATGCTTTTAATTGATTCTGATTTTGCGACCGGAATAGGTGACCTCCAAATTAGGGTTTAGGGTTCATAATTTTAGGGTTTTTTAATGGGGAAATCTTCTTTTAAGGTTTATTTTCTATTTTAATTTCAACTTTTGCCATGTCAATGTATCCCACGTACACATAATTATGCCACGTTAGCGACAACCCAATTCTAATTTGGGGTAAATTGCTCTCGGTCACTAGACTCACTACATTAGAATCAACTAAAAGTGTAATAATTTACAGGTAGAATCTTAGTGTGGTGTGCAAATCCAGAATTTGACTAAGTTCGGTAATTTACAAGCTATTATCAGATTTTTATGTGAACTTGCGGCCATTTGGTATGTTTACAAGTGTAGATTTGTGCTCGGAATAGTCCATATATAAGCTAAGTGATTCGTCTTAGATCTTATATTCCCTGCTGCTAAATAGGGTGCCATTATTTTTAAATAATTAGTATGCTGCCATGGATCATCATAGAGGAATCGTAGTGAAACATCTTTGACCACCTGTTAAGTTTTGTAAGCCAACTAGAAAGATTGTTATTGAGATAGTGTCCAGTTTTGTATAGTGCAAGTGAATTGAGAATTTGTGTTTAGAGATAAGAAAAAAATGTTCATATTCGATAGAGGAAAATGTGTTTTGAATGGTAATGAGGATGTTTATTCAGCTTGCGAGGTCTTGATCTTCAACCTGTTATCCATGTGCTAAGTGCATTGAGATTTTGTTCTTAGAATAACAATCTTGCTCCTGTGGCTCTGTCGCTGCAGTTATATTTAAATTTTTCTAATCACAAGTAGGAATATATTGTTCTGAAACCTTAATTTTATTTTGCTTAATGCTGCTTTTAAACTGTATTATTTGATCTATCATCTATCCACTCCAACATCATGAGATACAAATGTTTTCAGGGGGGAAATTACTTGATAAGATTTTCGAAATATTCATAGAAAATGTGAAAGCAATCGCCTTCCTTGTTCCGACTTAACATACCAGCTTATCCAAACACATTTTCACTTCTTCGTTACAATTTCAACAGGATTTCTGGCTTCGATCCACCTGCAGCCCGTGAATTTGCTTGGAGAGTGCTTGAATTGAAGGAGCAGGGAGTTGAAGAGAACGATGCCATGGCTGTTGCTGATGTATGAACATTCTCTGTCTCCTCCCCCTCTCACACACGCACACACATTTAGTGTGGCAAATTGAGTAGTTAGTGCTTACTTTTGTGTTAGAATGAGTATCGGGCTGAAAGAAAAGCCAGAAAGCAGGCCTACGCTCGGCTGAAGCAAATCAGGAAGCTTCAGGGGAAAAGACCACCTCAAACCCCTATCCAAGTGCTGTCAAGGAGATTCAAGCAGAAGAAAGAAAGTTTGTCAGGGATCGGTTCTTTGATCCCCAGACGCGTGAAATTGTCGACAGACTTAAAATGGAGAGAGCTACAATGTTGATGGACAGAAGGTGAACTTTTCCTGGCTTATGAACCTTTCCAATGCTAGCTGGAAACATTCATTTTGAGTAAAAATCTTGCTTTAGTTCATCATAAAGCCTCCTCGAAAGGCCCAGAATTTCTGTGAAGTTACTATTATGAAGATCACGCTGCCATTGTCGAACAAGTTACTTATTTTGCAATAAAGTTTGTTTTCGGTTTCCTTGAATCTGTTATCTAATAACTGAGATTTTGTTTTGTTTCGTTTCCTATTTATTTTCTGTGAGCTTTTTGCACTGTGAATCAATTGTCTAGGAATTACCTTTATAAATGATATCAAATCAATGAAAATATGAATATAAATTCAATGTTTAACGTTCAGGTTATAGGAGTGGAGAAAATAAGAAACACATTTATTTACTTGTTTTTCTTCCTCTGATGAATCCACTTAATCAGTAGAATCAAAACGAACATAAATTCTCAACCCATTAGCCCCAATAGAAAGATTTAATTCTAGTACTAAATCTAATTCTTACCCCCAAATTTTAATTCTGACAAACACATTAGTTTTTGTCCACTTTTCTATCTCATTAAAGCAAAACTAATGCATTATATAATGACAGAAACTTGTACGAACCTTCCCTGACCACACGCGTAGAAAAAAAGTTTTAGTTTTCATAAAATAAAAGGGGCGTTGCTGAGTAAAATTTAACAATTATAGAATAGATTCACTCATAATACCTTTAATAATTTTTATTAAAACTCGTATCAAATATTCTCAGAAATAGATTTGAGGGATGGAGGGAGTAGTAATAATGAATAATAATAACAATTTTGTGAGAGTACATGATAAGGAGAGCTCACAAGAGTGCATATTACATAATAGATAGAAAAATATATCGTGTCTTCATGAGTTTAGTTCAGTTGATCAAGAGTACTTAAATTTGGGATATGAAAAATGAAAAGGCATTGTTTATGAAAATATAGCTAACCAACATTATTAATGTTTCTTCGATAAAAAGTTGCAATTAATATCAACTACTCTACCTTTTGGTCTCCTTTGGTCTTTGTTCCTATTTAATATTCTAACAAAAGTTGATAAACTTTGGTGAATCAAAAAGAAATCTATGTCGTATTCGAAATCAACATAACTTAACACACACACAAAACACATGAATATATTACTAATATTTTAATTATGAGGATATTTTGCAGTATTGTAAGAGAAGTAATTGAGCGACAAAAAAGGAAGAAATTAGATTAAAAGCAAAAGTTGATAGCTTAGAATAGAAGTTATGTAGGTGTAATTAGATGTGACAGAGAAACTTAACTTAATTTAAGTAGAGTTAGATAAGCAGCCGAACTAAGCTAAACACGAAAACCTTTTAGAAGTGTATGCTTACTAATCAGCATATAATGGCAGCTTCACCACTTGCGGTTCTCCAGATTCCACTTTTTCCTTTTATTTTTTTTAGGGTTAATTATAGTTGATGACGTCAACTTTGAGTGCTTTTCAGTTTATGACCTCAACTTTCAAGTTTTTAAAAAATATCCTGAACTTTGAGAAATGTACTAACTTATGGCCCGAAAATATTTTCCGTACTGGGCAATGACTAGAATGACAACTAATTTGAAGTGGATTTTTATTTTCCATATATACATGAAACGACGACGTTTTGGCCTACAGTTAATTATAGTTTATGGCATTAACTTTAAGTGTTTTCAAATGACCTCAACTTTTAAGATTTGATTTTACAAATATACACACTATATTTCTTGGATTTAATTTTATTTGTCGTAGTTTTGTCAAATTTTCGATGATTCATTTATTCTACAGGTTAAAAAAGTAGATTGTGAGAGTTGAAGCCCTCTTCCGTTGCTGTGTTCGCCTCTTATTACACACCTAACATTTTATTTTAAGGCTAATACTCCATCCGTCTCATCCAAGACTGTTCATTTCTTTTCAACACGATTATTTAGGAGAATGATATAGAGTGATTAAAGTGATAAAAAGTAGGTAGGTCCCACAACTTTTGAAGAGATAATTATTTCACAAAAAAAGCAATTAAATCTTGGATGGGACGATCCAAAAATGAATCTATCTTGGGTGGGATGGAGAGAGTATTAATTATTTGCTCAATTGTTAGTATAATTGGACACATCAATAAAAACAAAATCTTAGTAAATAGTACTTTTGAAATTTGCATAATCATACGGCCACAAACAATTTATATACTTAAATTGAAACTAAAAGTAATTTAAAATAATCATAGCCACATTAATCTTTTGGGCAAAATTTCCAGCTTAATTAGTCCATGTGTCTTGTAAAAATGCATTGATATTAATTTTATTATTATTTTCTATTTTAAATTAGTCCATATCTTTGCATACTTTCTCTAACGTTGCACAATCTCATGCTTTTTTTATGGCTATTAACGCAGGCGACTCATAAAATTAATCACAACATATATTGTGACTATAAAATCTAAAAAGTTTATATAGGCCATAAATGTTTAATTGGATTGTAAGTCTCATTGTTCACATTCCTTACATGTACATAAACACTAGATCTGATTAGTTTAATTTATAAAGCAAATTAAATATACTCTCATAATTCACATTTGGAAGGCATATGTTGGTTATCGATCAAGCTGAAAAATCAAATCATGGACTATGTGATCTCATTTTATTATTTTTGTATTTTTAATTGAAAGGGGAAAGCAGTGCAATCTTATTTCTTGATATGTATTTTTAACACACAGGCAACCAATCTGATTTTGAATTCAGGGATATTATTCCTTTTGATGTATGACCGATGAAGGGAAGGTCTTATTCAACAACTCCCAATTTTTGTCGTAATTTTGTCATTACATTTGACAATATACGGAATGTAAAATTATAAAACTTGTAGTGATAGAGTCAAATTAGAGCTCTACACTAATATTACATCTTCTTGGATGAATAACGATGGAGGGCTTGGAAATGACGTTCAGGAGAAAATCCTTGGTGTATAGCATGAATAAATGATCTACAAAATCGGCCCGGATGAGTTCTCCGAGTAGAGACTCGACAATCAAGTTAGAGCATGTTTTGAAATTATTTTGGTGTGAATGGATTGCGAGAGAGCAAGAATATTACGTAAAAGTAGATGTGTTTTAGAGTGCTCGCATGTAAGAACGTTACATTTATGTTTATGGAGGTATTTATAGAGGATTATTGCATAGTGGTACCTCATTAGTGGGCATGTGTCCTGAGTAGTGGAGTTGATCATGTCCAGTTCCTACTCCTAACTTCGCGCAAGATGTGTGGTGTGGTTAATTAGCTATGGTGTGTGAGTGAGTGCACTGACATCTCTTTTGTTGATAGCTCTCCTCTTAATAGTTCTTTCCATGACAACCCCCTGTTTTGGATAGCCCCCTATTCTTGACAACTATGTTTAAGACTAATCTTGTACACAAACACAATATATACAGATGAATATATATATAGAGAGAGAGAAAGAGAGAGAAAAGTTTAAATTAGAAACATTTTTATCCTAAAAATTAATGGGTGCGCAACTTAAATGCCCAATTATGAAGAAAAGTGTACCATCAATATCCATTTGAAAATTTTGCTACCACACATACTCATTTCATTTATTTATTGTAGTTTTTCTGCAAAAACGAACGTTGATGTGAGGGATGGTCTTTTCATCGAATCATCAGAATCTGTGCACATTGCAGATCCTTTTGACTTGAAAATGTGGTTGGCATTTAATATGTTATTGGTTTCTTCATTAAAACAAAAATCTTCCGTGAAGAACAAAAATCTGTGCACATTCAAACAAAAATTTCGTTCAAACATTTCGCTCTGTATTCAAATTTTTTAGAAGTTTGGCTTCCCAAATTAAAAAGCTTCCCTTCTGTATTTCCCTCCCGTGAAGTGAAGAACTCGAAGAACTCATTCTCGTTCCGTGAAGTGAAGCATGAAGAACAACCCACCTGAATCATTCCGGAGGTAATTCTCTAATTTCTCTTACCGGAAACAACGAATTGTTTCAATATATACGTACTAATCGTTGTTTCCGGTCGAATGCACCTTCTTTCCGGTCGTGAAGCCTTCTCCGATCGACCAAAAGAAACTTTATTCGGTCGGAAACAATTTATTTAATTTTCTAATAATTAGTTATTAATTGAATTTTATAATAAATTGCAGGGAAACCATATTTTAGGCGAAACCATATTTACACGAGTGATAATATGGAATTACCGGTATGTTCTCGTATATATTCCTCTTGAAACAATATAGTTATGCGATTATGATATTTTGGATAAATATTGCTAAATGTGATTGAATAATATGATTGAATATGAGTCGGTTGTTTAATTAGTTTTCCTTATTTAGCTATGCATTTTTAGCATATTATGATATGGGTTGTTCTCGTATATATTATTTTAGCATTTTTAGCATAGTTATAATATTGGATAAATAGTTTTTTCAATGTTAATTGGCTCTATTATTTCTTCCTAAAGCTAGAATTGAACTATAAATGGATATTCTGATGTATTTCATTGTTGAACTGTTACTAATGTATTTATTTTATTGTTCATGTTTTATTGTTCATGTTTTGTTATTTGTTATTTGTTGAACTGTTACTAATATAAAGAAATATAGTTAGTCATAGCATTGATCTTGAGTTACTATTACTCTAACCTGCTAGCTCTCCTGATTCTTTTACGACTAGAAAAAGTTAGTCATATTGAACTAGAAAAAGTTAGTCATAGCATCATATTGTTAGTCATAGAAAAAGTTAGTCATAGAAAAAAGTTAGTCATATTGAACTAGAAAAAATAGTGTTTATGGTTTAGAATGGTTAAATTGTATTACTTAATTATGGCCAGTTTTTGATCGGTGATTTGTAGAGATTGAGTTCTAATTATTTTTTATATTTGTATGATAGGATGTTTATTGATGCGAATTATAGACAAATGAAATAATTATTGTAGTAGTTTGTTGGTTTGTTGTACGTTGTGTAATATGTGACATTGATATAATTGTAGGTCGATCCTGTTTTCTTGAGGCCTACCACGATAAATATGATGGCGGATGTAAAGACTTATTATAGGACTGATTATTTTAAGTATATTAAGAATGTCTTGCTAGATAAGGGCGGCGAAGAGTTGGTAGATATGTTTAGGGGGGGTTGCTTTGGTCATCTGATTGATTGGACTCCCGGGCCTAAGTCTAGTTTATCTTTGCACCATTTAGTCTCCCATCAGATAGAACCTATGCATCCGGAGATGTATTTTTTCATCAATGGAAGATATATATGTTTTTCCATTAGAGATTATGCTCTAGTCACCGGCCTGCAATTTGGGTCATCATCATTTGATCCCACACAAGACTACGACTTGAGCGACGTTGAGGTCTATAGGCTTTTTTGCGGGGGCACACAGATTACATTACGTAATCTATTAGATAGATTTTGTGGTAGTGATTTTAGTGAAGATGTAGATCTTCGTTTATATTTATGTGTGGCCCACGTTATTATCCTCTATGGATTCGTATTTGGAGTGCGAGGCGGGAAGATAATAGCGATTGGGTTTGGGCATTGGTTGACGATCGGAGGCGTTTTGCCGATTCTCGTGGGGGCATCTGATTACGAGATATTGAGATATTATCTGACGCATGTCGACCTAATGCTCAGTACCACTTTTACGGACGATCTGGGCACTATATGCTTGGTCACTCGAGATCATACCAGGCTTGGGAAGTATAGTGGGACGTCATCAATCCCACAACGTGTCAGAGTGTTGAGGTGGAAGTTCGGGAGTAGGCTCTCATGGAGCTTCTGATCTCTTTTGAGCAAGAGGTCTTGAATTTTATTATAATTTTAAATCATGTATGAGGTATTGTATTTATTAGAATATTAAATAACATCTTTCAATTTATTGTAGATCGATTATCACCTCACAGCGATCGAGCTCGACTCATTCGAGGTTAGCACCGTTCTTGGGTGTCTGTCTCACACCCTCTCACTCGGTGTGAATTTTCGACACCCTCAAATCCTTTGAAGGAGGGGCGGCAGTTCCCTTCTCGTCGTAAGTGTCTCATCCGGTGGATGAGCCGATGGATGTGCCTCGGCGTGAGCGTCGAGTTCGGGGAGGCTACAGTTTGTTCGGGATCCCGATCTTCGGGGTCTCCATCGAGCGAGCCTCGAGCGCTTCATCTTGAGACCCGGCCGAGAGGACATCATCGGTTGAGTTCGTTGAGGTTCCGGTTGTTGATGAGTTGCAGCGGCCATATGTGGATAGCCGTCCATCTGTTGAGAGACGGGATACGGGAGCTTCATCGAGCAGTGGTGGTGAGCACCCCGGGTGTCTTAGTTCCGTCGATCGTCGTTGGATCCAGGAATCTATCCGGGAGAGTGAGGACAGAGCTGTGCAACGCATCGAGAGGTCTATCGAAGACAAATTTATTCCAAAGATAAAGAAGTGGTTTCAAGACTTAGTAGAGAAGACTCGATGTGGTTGCACACATAGGGATGATACGGTTACACCGCACCTCATGCCCCACATCGTGCGGCGGCGGCGGCGAGAGGTGAAGATCGAGGAGACCACATCACCCCAATCCGAGATGTCCACAGAGCGGTGGACATATTGAGCCGGTGGGCGGCAACATCGAGCGATGATACCTTCCCGCTACTCACACGGATCCATGGTACCGATCCTGGGCGTATCTCATCATTCCATGATGGATGGACCTATTTAGTGATCGGCGCCTCGAGCGTCGTGAGGCGGACTTTCGAGCCTATCTTGAGGAACATTTGGAGCAACAGGTAACTATTAAGTCTCATATTTGGCAGTTTATAGTATTTCATTATATTTGTTATGTTTTTCATTTTCTCTAAACCGTATGCTTAAATGTTTGTAGTTGGAAATCCGGAGAGGTGATCGGGCACGGAGACCTTCGGCTGTAATGAGGTCACCATATGTGAATAGCCCGATGCCACGTCCATTATCCGGTGATACATTGATAAATTACCACCGTTTCTTGAACACAAATAAGGCAGAGGTGGTTGTTCGGGGTACTGAACGACTAATCCAGGTTGCATTTTTCGTTAATATCGAAATGCCAGAGAGGCCTTTTGATGTTCGGCACGTCGTTTTATACAATATGCTTCGTTTTTAAGTACATCTACTTATATTGATATGTATCCTAAAATAATTTTGCGGTCGTCGATCTATACATGGTGTATTTGAGGATGAGACTCGATGCGGGATCGACATATTGGATGGGGTGGATTATCAAAACACAATCATCCTTGATCTTGGTTTTTCGTAAGTCTTTAATACAATCAATAAATAGTATATATGTGTAGTATCGTAATTAATTATTTTTCAATGTTGAATAGTTGTTTACGCAAAATTCATGGGCGATGTACATAAAGCTTTAGTCCTACATTCAAGACCCGCGTGAGGAGCAGTGTTCATGACCCAGGAGAGCATTGTTATGGCATGGAATCCACCACCGCATTGGATGGCAGTTGTCCTTGGCTTCAAGGGTTATACATCATGGTTATGTGCCACGCAGGTAACCTTATTTAATACAATAAG
The DNA here is from genome assembly GCA_036937905.1 of Salvia rosmarinus. Classification (NCBI taxonomy): domain Eukaryota; kingdom Viridiplantae; phylum Streptophyta; class Magnoliopsida; order Lamiales; family Lamiaceae; genus Salvia; species Salvia rosmarinus. The sequence continues at coordinate 8,504,301 of CM072818.1, forward strand.
TTGCAAAAATTGAAATTTTCCCATTATATTTTCTCTAAATATTAATTTTTATAGATCATCATCCCATGCGTCATCGAGCGGCATTTCGCGATAGTACGCGTGGATATGCACTCTGATCATTGCGTGCTGTATGACTCGCGTATTTGGCGGATGGACCAGGATCAAGTGGATTCGAGGATGATGGACTTCGTGTGCCTGACTAGATTATTGCGGCAGTTTCTGGTCTTCTCTAGATGGTTCGAGGCTAACTCCCACCAAATACCACCATGGAACAATGATGCTATTCTTACACGAGCTGCATCTTCAGAGGTATTTGACCAGGAAGACGATTTCAATGATGGTCCATTTGCGTGCATGACTGTGGAACGTCTTATTTCTGGTTCACCGAGCATCGAATGGGGTATGTCTAATGTTATACCATATAGACGTAAATTAGGTGGAAATATATATGAGATGTGTGATCCATATAAGAAGCCGAGAGGAAGAGGAAGAGGAAGAGCGTCGACTAGCAGAAATTAGCATGTACTATGTAATGATTTTATTTATTTTATCTCATGTAATAGATTCTTAGTTACATTATCTTATCGACAATGTATTAATTTTAATATGATCTTCAATTTCAATTTCAATTTCAATTCAATTCAATTCAATTTGATTCAATTTGATTAAGTTAAAATAATAATAATGTTAATAATATCTTTACATAAATAAGTGCTTTCATTATAATATCACTCGTCTCTTGACAAGTAAGGACACTTCCGACGCGTATGAGATTCATTACCACACAAGCTACATGTCCGTGGTGCACGACTTCTACTACTAGATCCCACTACATTGGATGACGATATCGACCCACTTTGGCGCCCAAATGACGGACTCTATTAGGAGGCATAAGCGTAATTCCAAAGCAACATCGGAGGAACAGTCCAACTAGGCGTGGTGAACATGATTGATTCGATACAAGTATGCTTGGCTAGCTTTGCGAGAATGGTAGTACTCCACATAGTTAGATATATGGTGACCTTTATGACTACAAAATTTATATAATCAATTATATGTAAGTGAAATCAATTTGATCAAAAAATTAACATAATTAAACTTAAATTGTACCATATAGTTTGCAATGACATGAGAACACGGTATCATATCCATGTCCCACTCCAAACACGCACACGATTGCGTATTGAGATTGACTCGAATGTTTTGCTTCCGTGCTTGACTTTGAAAATGGAGTCGATGAGGGCACTACATCGTATCTGCGTGATAGTTCCATTGATACCATCATCTTCACGCGTTGCTTGATTCAATCGACCGCGTACCTCTTTCTGCTTCATGTCTCTCATCGAACCATTTTTACGTAATGTGACGGATTGCCTCAATCATTGAGCAAATTGGCAATCGTCTAGCCCACAATATTCGAGAATTGAATGATTCGGCAATGTTCGATGTCATAAAGCGTGGCGCTAATGGGCATCGTGATCTATCCCACTGCACTCCAACCTCCACCAACTTGGTATATGCGCCACTACCATCGGCCTTCACGAGATTTTAACATAGCCATCGCTTTTCAAAGTGTGCATCTTGAGTACGCATAAGCGGCTCGGAATAACTGCGGATGGTTGCCCAAGCGGGTAATTTTTTCAGCGATGGTAGTAGCATAATCCGTGTGTTGCATCGGGTGACACACTTGACCGCGTTCATTATCTTGACATGGGCATCCGAAACAATCAACATCTCGGATTTGATCCATAAGCGACTTGTAGTCGAGGCGAAACCAAGTCCATGAGACATCATTCTCGATCGGACCAATTCCATAAGCTAATGGAAAAACTTGCTCGTTGCCGTCCTTTGTCACGGCAACAAATACTACTCCTTTATTGCGGCCGCCCAGTGCGTGCGTCCACTACAATCACGGGTCGGAGGCACAATGTATGCGCCTAATCGCATGAACCGAGCACGACAAAGAGGTGGCGGAACCGACCATCGATCCAATATCCAAGTCGGTCATCGAACCGGGATTGCTCATCCGTAACATATGCGAGATAACTCGGTAGTAATCGAAATGATTCTTCATGTCCACCGTATATCATCTCGATCGCCCTATTACGGGCTCGCATTGCTACACTATATGTAACGTGTACACCGTACTCTCGTGCAAATCGAGCCATAATGGACCTCGGCTTTAGCACTTCACCGTCTTGGCGTATTTTTCGTGATATGTATGCTGCAATTACACGGGCATTAACCTTCCTTACTCCAATATTCACTGGGTTACGTGCGCAAGTATGTATAGCATCAAACTTGCGGACAAACCAAAATCCACCTTGCTGCGATGCGTGGTAGAAAAGGACACGATTATGATATCGACATTTGAATGTAATCCTCGAATTATCGGATCGAGGAATAACAAATTCTACTCGACGTTCCAAATGCCATAGCCCCGGATATCTTGATTCACCCTTGTCGTCGAAGATGGAACCTTCGCTCGGCTCATGAGGTGCGGGCCGAGTCCAGAGGGCGAGCAAAGAGATTAATCGAAGCATCATGAGGAATAACGAGGACTAGCGGTTGCTCATCTCCTCAACTTCTTCTCGCTCTGGGCCTCCCACGTGCGCTGCGTATTACTGCATAATCGTAGATGAAGCTTCCGAATCCACCTCTCGGCGGATCCATGCGTCAAACTCTACAAATGAGCCATAGCTACCAAAGCGAACTTCGTGATCTTCTTCCTCTTCATCCGACTGCTTTCATCTTCTTCTTCAACGTAGTCGTCATCATCATTTGTCCTCAACAAGTGTATCGACATATGTTGGAAAGCGAATTCTGGATGGATCCATGTGTTGCGGCATATATTGAGATGTATCGACATCAAACCAATCGGATGATGAAAATTGTTGTGTCAACGACGCATCGAGCGATATGTGTTGGGAAGTGTAGTCATATGTTGACGAGGATGGTATCTCAAACGAAGGTCTATATAGTTCTTGCTCCGATTGGGATGTGTCGGCATCGTGAGTCACATAGACCTCGGTTGGGCATCATGAGCCAATCGAAAAGTTGATCATCATTACTCAAAAGTAATTTGATAATTCTACTACTCAGAGATCTCGATAGATAATGCGGTTGGTAGGTTGTACTCAACGAATTTGTCGACATAATTTGATCAATCATCTCTATGAACTCCGAGATAATTACATTGTCCATTCGAACAAAGGCATTTGGTGATACCCGCCAATGTAACATAAAGAAGGATCCCATCGCCTCCATATCTAACAATAATGTTCTTCCATCCCGACATCTATAACAAATACAAGATTACATTAATGAAATATCTGATCTTAATATGATTTTTCTAATGTATAAAACAAATATACATTCTAATCAAATATCAAATAAGAAAAGATAGCAATCTAATCAAAGTCTAATTAAATAATTAAAGTCTCTTATAATAAATTAATTAAAGGGGACTTATCTAAACAATTATGTCGGGACTTATCTAAGCGAATTATCCATAATTATATCCAATTATCTAAGCGAATTATGCAATAATTATAAATAGCGAAACAATCGAATTATCTAAACAAATAAGCAAAACAAATGTAAACAAAATTAACAATAATTAATGTAAACAAAATTAACAATAATTAATCTAAACAAAATAAATATCATAAACAACAATAATTAACGCATGAATTAATTAACATGGGTTTTGTAATCTAAGCAATTATGTTAACTAAATGATCACTACGTTTTGATTTTCTATGTTCAAAATTGATATACGATTTATCGATTTTTTAAAGAATGGGATATAAAAATTATCGGGTTTCGATTAAACCTAATCATAGATTACACAGTAAATATTAATTTAAATATCATACATTCATTTTAAATTAATTAGTATTAAATTAATTTGATATATCTTGTTTCCTATTGAAAATTAATTTGATATATCTTGTTTCGATCGAAAATTAATTGATTCGGTCGAAAATTAATTGATTCGGTCGTTCCTATTGTTTCCTATTGAATCTTGTTATTAAATTTTTATTATTCAATTATTATTAATAAGAATCAAAGTTTCGATTCGAATACTAACAGAAGTATTAAATTATTTATTATTAAATTATTATTAATAAGAATTGAAGTTTCGGTCGAATATTAAATTATTATTAATAAGAATGATGTTTCGATCGAATTAACAAGAAGTAATAATTATTATTAAATTCAATTATTAATATAAACATAAATTTAATATCTAAAACATATTAAATTCGAATTTAATACTAATTGGACGGAATCATGCGATCGGAATCATGTTCCTTGATTCGATCGATAATTCCCTTGTTTCGGTCGACCGGAATCAAGGAATCCTTGATTCGGTCGGCCGAATCAAGGGAATTATCGACCGGAATCAAGGTAATTATCGATCGAATTAATTTTTTATGTGTTAATTAATTTTTTATTCATTTATGTTTTTTTAATTTTCGTTATATTAATAGCTTATAAATTTAAAACCCATAAAATCATATAAAACATCTAAGTTCACCTACGTTAATCTAAAATGCATAACTTAATCTAAATTAACCTATACATTAAAATACTAGCTTAAATATAAATGTATCGAGAGATAATCAATTATAATATCCAATTATCTATACGAATTATGCAATAATTAATTATCTAAGCAATTTGCAATAATTTATCCAAACCAATAATCAATAATAAATCTAAACAAAATTAACAATAATAAATCACAACAAAATTAACAATAATAAATCTAAACACAAATTAATATCATAAACAACAATAAATTCAAAAACGGATTGAAAATAAATAAAAATTGAATAACTTACTTGTTGAGATATAGTCATGCGATCCGGATTGAAGAAAAATTTGAAAATTTTGAATATAAAACGAAATGAACCAAAGAAAATTAGAGGAGCAAGAGCAAATTATGAATACTGATTTGTATTTGTTACGGATCGATTGTATATAGGAGAGAATTGGTTCAATTATTGGTGGTCAAATCTTTCTCTACTTTTTCAGCAAATTTTCAGCATTTATTTGTCTTCTTCAATTTTTCTGCAATTATAGTACGTAACTTTTACTTTAATAGTACTATATTATGCGATATTAAATTAACTTTAAATATGAAGGATAATTTCAATATTAAATATTAATTAATAAGTTGTGTGAATAGCATTTCAATATTTTGCAAAATTTCCATCATAGATTACCTATAAATATTAATTTAAATATCATACATTCATTTTAAATTAATTAGTATTAAATTAATTTGATATATCCTTGTTTCCGGTCGAAAATTTGTTGATTCCGGTCGACCCTTTGATGTTTCCGGTCGACCGGAGACAAGAAGTAATTTATTAATTAATTTATTTATGTTTCGGTCTATGATTTATGAAAATTCGTTGATTCCGGTCGACCCTTTGATGTTTCCGGTCGACCGGAGACAAGAAGTAATAATTATTATTAATTAATTTATTTATGTTGATTTATGTTTTCGATCAAAAATTTATGTTTCGGTCAATGATTAATTAATTTATTGATTTATGTTTACGTCAAAGAAAATTAATTAAATTTTGACCGAAACATATTAAATAATTGAAATTTCCGGAAACATCATGCGACCGGAAACATCCGTCGTGAATAGCATTTCAATATTTTGCAACCTATAAATATTAATTTAAACATCATACATTCATTTTAAATTAATTAGTATTAAATTAATTTGATATATCCTTGTTTAAATTGAAAATTCGTTGATTACGGTCGTAGGAGACAAAAAGTAATAATTATTATTAATTAATTTATTTATGTTGATTTATGTTTCGATCAAAATTTATGTTTCGAATTAATTTATTGATTTATGTTTCTGGAATCATGCGATCGGAATTAAACATGTCATTTGTTTACGGTCAAATTTAATTAATTTTCCTTGACTAAATGAACGGATGAAATTTAATATGTTTCCAGAGTTTTATTAGTACCATTCATTTAACAATCATTTCTTGACTTACGTGTTGTTAACCAACGATAATATTCTTGTTTTGTCAGTGGCATGTCACAATTCAAATCGAAGCGGCGAAGAGGCTGTAGATATATATTAAAAAACAAATGAGTATCAATATATCAATTTTTCAAAATGGTTGTGTCCTGTACACACTTTTACAAAAGTGTGTACTTGTATATATTCCGCCAAAATTAATTATCAAATGAATTCGTTATGAAAGTTGATGAATCCATTGAGAAAGTTATTGAATTCAAAAAGTCAGAAATTTTCACCCGAGTTCGAATATCATGAGATGCGAAAATTCTATTTATTTGGATTCAATAATTTTCCCAACGGATTCATCATCTTTCACAATGAATTTATCATTTTTGATTATCACGTTATCACGATAAAATGATTCTTATGTTAACCATCTCATATATATATATATATATATATATATATATATATATAGGAGAGGGTTAATGTAAGAATCATTTTATTAATGAAAACGTGAGCAAAAATGATGAATCGATGTGAAACTTGATGAATCCATTGGGAAAGTTCTTGAATCCAAAAAATGGAATTTTAGCCTCTCATGGGATTAGCTTAATTGGCGAAAATTGCAATTTTTGGATTGATAATTTTCCCAATGATTCATTAACTTTCATAGCAAATTCATTTTGTTCGTAAGAATTTCCGTGGTTCTTAGTTCTCACGTTAAAATTGGTTCTTATTTGAACCTCACTCTCTCTCTCTCTCTATCTCTCTCTCTATATATATATATATATATATATATATATATAAAGAGAGAGAGAGAGAGGATCAAATAATACCAGGCACGAGATAATATGTAGTATTCAATCTCATCCACTCATCTCATGGATATTATGGTGGAGATTTTTTTTAGATTTTTTAAGCTTATTTTCTCTGATTTCGCTACAGTAAGGGTATATTAATAATTTGATTTGTTATGTAATACCAAAAATTAAATCATGCATATAATTAAACATAAAACTGCATACCAAAAACTGCATATAATCAAATGAGAACTACATCTTTTTTGCGAACTCTGCGAACCATGCATAAGACGTTGAAGATGATGCACAAGACGGTATAAAGTTGTGCATAACGAAAACTTTCTAAAATTATTTTGTTGGGTAATAATTTTAGAATGTTTTCATTATGCACAACTTTATACCATCTTGTGCATCATTTTTATACGTTTGTGCATAGTTCTCAAGTTCTCAAAAAAGATGAGTTCTCACTGGATCCAACCCCTATATATATATGAATGAGATTAAATACAAACTAATCTTAAAATATAAAATATGAACCATTTTTAGCTCTTGATTCATGAATATCTACGGTGAATTCATCACCTGACTTGATGGATTCAAACTCTTGGGTTCAAATTAGAGGTGTTCAACCAACCGGAACCGACGGTTCGGGCGGGATCGAGCAGGAACAGGGTCAGCAGTTACGGGCAGGAATCAGGTCAAGGTTCGGTTCGAACGGACCGCCCCTGCACGTTCGGTTTGGGTTGGTACATCCGAACCGTTGAACCGTGATTCAAACCGCGGTTCATATAATTTTATTTTTTATTTTTTATTTTTGTAATGTAATATGTTTAATATCATCAAAATATAATTATTACTCCCTCCGTCCACTATAAACATGCATTTAATTCCTTTTCGGTCCGTCCACCAAAAATGTGCACTTTCCTTTTTTTAGAAACATTAACTTTACATTTTTACCCTCAACTTATTCACTTATTTAAAAAAAAACACTCATGACCCATCTTTTTACACTCACAATCCATTAATATATTCATTTATTATCCTAATAACACACATTTTTATACACATTTACTTTACACTCATTACAGTTTTCTTAAAACTCGTGCCACCAAAACCGATGCACGTTTTTAGTGGACGGAGGGAGTATTACATAAAACACATGAAATAACATCTAAAACACAAAAAATAAAAAATAAAATGGAACAAGGCGGTTCACACGGTTCTGGGCGAACCGAGCGGTTCGATTCGAACAGTGTGAACCGGCGGTTTCGACGCCCACAAATTTCAAATTTCAAATTTCAAAATCCCCAATCCTACCATTTCATCTATAAATACTCCTCAATCATACCATTTCAACACACCATTTCTATTCTCTTACTCTCATACTCTCTCAATTCTTGCTCTCATAGTCATACTTTGCGAATTATTGTTACTCTCTTGCTCTCTCAATATTCTTACTCTCCTTACTTACTCTCCCTATATCTTTACTCTCCTTACTTACTCTCCCTATATCTTTACTCTCCTTACTCTCTCAATATTCTAAAAATGGCATCTGCCTCTGGATCTGGTTCTCGTAACCCTATGATTAGATGAGGTCGAGGCGGTCGTCGAGCTCGTGGTATTAATATTTCTCAAGATCCCCAAGAGGAGTACAATGTCAACGAAGCAACTCCGTCTGGATCATCTCATTCTCGAAGGATTCGAAATCGAGCAACCATGGAGATGCAATATGATGATGAAGGCTTGCTACATGATGACCATCAAATTCTTGCGGATCGGGAAATGGCGGGCGTCTTGCGCCATGGAGGATGCGGTTTCGACAACAATACAACACAAGACGGCGACACTCCAATTGATTTGGATTTGAAGATGAAATGAGCGAAGCGGGTTCGAATGCTCCCCAGCGCCAATATCGAAGAAGAATCGAGCATCGATTCGACGTTTTACCATCTACTTCAAAAAGTTCAAGCGGGGAAGGGATGGCGGCCGAAGCAAGCGTCATAATTTGTAATTTTGCGGGAAGGAATATTTGCACAAGCCGGAAATGGATATGGCACATATCGGTATATATCATGACAAAGCACCCTCCTTCCAAAGATAAAGGTAAACAAAGTCAAATTCATTTGAAAGAATGACAAAATCCAGGTACGTCTGAACTTTCTTTGTTTAAGTATAATGATGTAGTTGCTAGGGAAGTAATGGCTAAATTTGTGTCTACCTAATCTCTTGTTTTTCAATTTGCCGATAGCATGCGTTTTGAAAATAGTATTAAAGTTGCTTATTGTCCTTCTGCTAAAAAAATTTCACGTGCAACCATGACTAGGACTATTGTCAAATTAGCTAAGAGATATAAAATCAATTAAAGAACTATGTTGTCTACTTTTGATCATCGAGTTTCTATTTGTTCGGATATTTGGTCTTGTGCTTTTCAAAAGAATTCTTATATGGGTATAACTGTTCATTGGATTGATAAAAGTTGGTCTTTGAATAAGCGTGTTTTATGTTTTAAGAAGTTTAATTGCAAGCGTCTTCTTTGAAAATATTGTTTTATGTATAATTAAAATTTTACAACAATTTAGATTGACTAATAAAATATTTTCAATAGGCTTTGATAATGTTAGTGCTAATACGGCTAGTGTACCAAATTTAATTGCAGCATGTAATCCAACTCTAGGAGGCAAATATTTTCATACTAGGTGTATATGTCATATTATTAACTTATGTGTTCAAGATGGTTTAAAATTATTAGAAAATTCAATTTCACCGATTAGAAAAGCCGTAGAAATGTTGCGTGATAGACATAAGTTGCATAGGCTCTTGCTTAAATTTTGTAAAGCAAAAACGGGACGTAGTAAATGTTTTAACATTGATGTGTGCACTAGGTGGAATTCTACTTATGAAATGTTAAATTCTACTTTTGAATTTAAAGACTTATTAGTTGAGTTTTTTGCAAATGAAGTTAATAGCATAATTTTATTGCCTTCTTATTGGGATGAATGTTATGATTTAGTGCAACTTCTTAAAAATTTTCAAGTTGCAACTAAAGAATTATCCGGTGTTTATTATCCTACTTCTCCGCGTGTGTTATACCAATGTATCTTGATTGCATGTCAATTTAACACTTGTAGCCAAAATCCGAATTTATGTGCTTGCATAACTGTTATGGTTAGAAAATGGTTGAAATATTTTACAAATATTCATGATATTTTTTTGATTTCAAAATGTTTAGACCCTTCTTTAAAAGACGAAGGTGTTTGTGGGTTAATCTGATTATATTATAAATTTTTAAATGAAATGCGACTTCACGGAGGATATAGGAATACAATTGCGGATCCCTATATAATAAGCGAGACTCTTAAAATGAATTTAAGACATCTTTATATTGAATATGAAGTAGCACATGGTCATAAATTTCCAAATCGAACTAGTGTTAGGACGAGTAATAGACCTTTTCATTAGGAATGACACTAGTAGAGGTCTGCACAATAACTTCAAGATTTTTTTGTAAACAAAGGATCATCAAGTTCAATGGGAAATGCAAACAATGAACTTGATCAATACTTATCAGAAACAAAGTCTCGTGAGTTGTTAAATGCAGGTCCTACTGAAGTCGATTTGTTGCAATGGTGGTCGTTGAAACAATATCAATATCCGGTTCTTGCAATTATGGCAAAAAAGATTTTTTTCGTCCCGGCGTCAACGATTTCCGTCGAACAAGCTTTTAGCCAAGGAGGATACATGCTCGATGAACGAAGATGCGTGATGACACCACATAATCTCGAAGCTCAAGTATTGCTTAAAGATCATACATTGGTGAAGCGAGAGAGCAAGAGAACAAGTGGGATGACTTATTTTGAATATCCTATAAGCACAACCGAGGTGGAAACCGAAGAAACCGAGACATCTCAAGCAAGTAATAGGGATGTCGATGATTTTGACGATGACTTCGACTTCGACATGTAAAAGGTAACATGAAGGTAAGAGAACTACGTGGGCTTTGATTCCTTAATCGGGATACGTAGGCAACTTAATTATAATATTTTCCAATATTATAATTAAGCTCAAGCTCTTTTGTTTTTTTTCTTTTTTTTGACTTCAATTAAATTAAAGTATGATTTGTTTGATTTGCATAAGTTGTAATTTTTTTTATAAGTTTTAGTTTATTATAAGTTGTAATTTTTGCTACAAGTTGTAAATTGTAATGTGACAAAAGAAAGAGTAATAAAATATTTTTCTTATTTCATTTACTAATTATTGTGTCCCAATATATTTTTTTCGTCATCTCTTAGTATATATATACAAATTTTATTAAAAAAAGCAGTTCCTTTGTTTGAACCGTGAACCGAACCGTTATACCCCTTAACGGGCGGTTCGATTTGGTTTCGAACCGGAACCGGCCCGGTCCGTGAACAACTCTAGCTCAAATCCCATGATGGACGAATTTTTATTTTTATGAATTCAGACACTAACATGGCGAATTCATATGCTTTCACGGTGAATTCAGACAGTTTTAAGAGTTCGTAGTTTATTGATTAAAGATTATTTTTACAATAACCACTCCCTATATATATATATATAAATGTTCTCACTTTAATCATCCACTATATATATATATATATATATGTGTGTGTGTGTGTGTGTGTAATACCCCGATTATTTAAAAACCTAATTACGATATTAATCTCGTAAATTAGAGTTTTATTATGAGAAATGGATTAATAAATTATCGAATAATGATTTCGATTATTTTGGAATAATAAACTCCTATGTATTATTCACAAATGAATGTGAATTGAGAAATACGATTATGTAATGTATTTCAACAGTATAATTTCAACGTCGATTACGTATCGATAATTAAATGCTCGTGATATTTTTCTAAGTTTTTAAGCTTAGAATTTAATTTCATTATTATTGGAATAATTTAATAAAGTGATTACGACTTTATTACGATCATTTGGAGATAAGTCGATCATTAACGTTTTGAGACGTTTCAAATGTTAACGTTTAGAGATGACTTGAGAATAAAGTCTAATGATCAAGGAATTATAGTATTTAAATTTCTATGATTATTTTATGTAATTAGAGTATTATTTATCATTAAAACAACGCTAGAACCTTAAGGATAACTTATTGATCAATGTACTCATTTTCGAAAACCCTAGTTCGAAAATTAGGGTTTTCTTACATGAAATGATACCAATAATTTTCCCTATGATAAAATTTATCATCTAAAACATATATTATGATATATATGTATATTTAGCATGAAAAATCAAAGTTAGCAATTAAGAAATGGAAAAGCCGTGAGTTGTATGTGTATGGCATAATTCACGCCATTTTTGATACCTCATTGCTATGTTATGAATTAATTGATACAAGTGTGATCTAAATACACTCTAATCAAGTAATAAACAAGTGGGATAAATTGTGAGGTGTATTAGCCGTCTTCTTGACCAAGAAATACTTGATGATGTATTACAAATTTTTGGGATAGAGTGTTATATATTACATGCATGATCTGACTTTAAAATTTGAAAATTCTTCCTTATCTTCTCTTCATTGTCGACATGGTAGCATAGTTGAATCAAAAGTATTTTGTTTCCTTCAAAAACTTTATTCATACTTAATGCATGTAAGGGATATTTTACTTGATGACGATGCATGTTGACTATCTCCAAAATAAATTTTGTCTTGCTTCCTTTGTAATAACCGAGAGAGAGAATGAGGTGTGTAAAATAATTCAATTGTTGTATATTAAGTTATAAGTCTTGAAACCAAAAATCACTTTTCATTCTCTTCCAAACACACACATAGAGCCGAGAGCTTCTCTAAGAAAAACCTAAGTGTTCATCTTCCTTTCTTAACCAAAAACCTTGATCTTAAATCATCATACAACCAATTGACACCGTTAACAAGGTTAGAAATCGAACGAGCTTCGATTATACCCTAAGTTTTTAATTGTCTAATGGTTAGATTTAAATTTCAAGCATGTGTTCTTAAGTATAAATTATGCTAAGCATGATACTTGTTTACTAATAATGTGAATTAAGATGTTGAAGAAGCATGTAGCATGTTTAAAATTTAATTAAACATGTTATGAAATTATTTCACAGTGCAAAAATTTTCTTGAGGATTTAAGAATGGATTGATGACACATGATGATATAGGAGCCTATGGTGATTTATTTGAATTTATAAAATTCCTATACTAATTTTTTTCAAGACTACCGAAAATGTGTAGAAAATACTAAGTTAGTGTACAATTTTAATTTGAGAAATATAATTGCATATTGTTGATCTAGAGTATTGATCTTGTATTACATGAAATTAACTAGAATTTTTGAAGATGGAATGCTCATTTTGTTCAAAGGACCGAGAGCTTCATGTATGGGTTAGGCATGATTTAGTTGTTTTAGATCCTTTGTTATGATGTATTAATGCTACACTATAGTATTTAAGCATAGTGTAATTTAATTAGAATTTTATAAAAATGTTAGTATATATGTTGGTAAGAATCGAAACCTTTGAAAATTAATTCATTGATGAAGAAATGAAATATGTTGGACTATAGGTTATAAATATGTTATAAATTAATGTTGGGACCTTGTATAAATTAACTAGAATTTTAGAAAATTTATTGGACAAGGTTTGGACTAAAACCGAGACCTATGGACCTAATAAGTAATGTGAAAATTTTTCTATAGTTAATGTTAATACATATTAGTGATAATATGATAAAATAGTACACTATATGAATTTAGAAGAATTTTTGGAAGAAGAATGAAAAATTAAGCATGAAGGTCGTGAGCATGTTTATATATATATATTAAGGATTTTAAATCCTTAATATCAAGAAAAATAATACATTATATGTCTAGAAATTAATTTAGACATATTCGTAATTTTAGAGAATTATTAAACATAGTATATTATGTTTACGGTGACGTTATATTGAATAACGTTAGAAATGAAGAATAATGTTTAATGAATAAGTTATCAAAGTTTATTAAACTTTGATATTCTCGAAAAAACATGCCAACGTCTTGAACATAGTTTTACGTAAAGGTGGGACGTGAGCGTGAGCGTGAGCAAGGCGTGAAAAAGGATCGTATTTTGATAATCGACGAGCGGCGGTCGGTGGGCTTTACTCTACTCAAAAGATCAAGCGTTTTATTTACGATGCTTTATTCGCAAGAAATGATGATGAACGGTTTATTTAATTACACCCCAAAATATTTGTGTTTTATGTATTTATCTATCCATATTGAATTGTGAATGTTGTTGGGTAGCTCCCAACATATGAAATTGTTGAATTGTATCCTTGTAAGTACCCACAGGATGAGCGAGAATTGTATCTGTCTTGAGTGGCAAGGATTTTGTGCACTATTTTGTATTTGTGTCTTTGAAAGGGTGCTCGGCGGTCACGGCGTTCTTGAGAGGAGGCCTTCTCCCGACGCAAGGAAATGGTTATGAGATGAGATAATGGAATTGTTGTGATGAATGGAAAAGGATATGGATCATACATACAATGAAAATGCTTGGCTAGCGATGTTTATGGAAAATAACGAGAAAATATTTAGTAAGCACGAGCATTTAAAATAAAACCTCGTGTTATTCTTGTGATGGGCGAGTAATTTAAATTTGATAAACTGTTTTGGCATGAGTCCACCGAGTGCATTCTTGTACTCGACCGCATGTTTGTTTTAAACGTGCGAGGTTGAGTTTGAATATGGTGATGGAGAGGTGTTGAGCGGTCGAGGCTTTTGTTGATTAATATGTTTGTTAGAAACCTTGAATGCATATCTTCATATATGCATTCACATGCCTTCATTGCGATTGAGCGTATTGTTATAGTTTAATGTTGACATCGAATCTATCTAATTAGTGGATCCCTTTTGTTAAAGAGACTTGAAGCCCTATCTATTGTAAATTATGTGTGCCACATGCACTAAGGGTCGACACTTCTGATCTACTCGATGTTTGACCTATTATCCTTTGATTATTTCTCATAAATGTTTTGTAAATCTTGTTCAAGTATCGGTCCTCGCTAATCCGTCCTTAGGGTTGGAGGTCACATTACTAAAATATATCGAGCCGTTCGCTCTTTGAACCTAAACTTTCTTTCAAAAGTTGAATCTAGATTGAGTCACTAGACTTCTAGAGATCAGCTGACTATGCTCAACACTCCATCACATCAAGCTCAACCGGGATAAGGTAAATGATCCTTCTCAAGTTTGAAATGCAAGAATTAAAGTGAAAGTGTATTTCTTCTCAAAAGTTTTGAAAAGAGATTCCAAGAATATGTAGGTATGGGACTGCATATTCGAGGGAGGCTCAAAGGATTCCCACAGTATGCAGGTATGAGACTGCATATTTAAGGAGAACTTAAAGGGTTTGATGTGTTCCATGTTAATGATTTTCTCAGTTTTGAAAACGAGAAGTTTGAATGTATGTCATTGATTTGAAATCAATGGAAAATTTTTTATAAACGATATGAAATGGGAGAAAATGGGAAATGTTGAGATGGCAGTGATGCATGGTGAAAAGGGATGAAATGAGTTATTATGTTCGGGAATGAACGTGAATGGCCATGGTTGATTGGTTTCTAAAAAAAATGCGTAAGTTTAAAACGAACTATGTTCGTCATTTTTTTGAAATTTTATGTTCAATTCTTATGATTGTTTATGTTTAATGTTTATGTTGTCTCAAAAGGAACATAGACGAAATAAGAAGCATATTCACGAGTTACGAAAGAACATAGAAGTACGAATGTACGAATTTCATCCCATTGCTAGAACGAAAGCAAAAATGGATTTGAAGAACTTCATTCCATTATGGGATTAGAAGGTTAAAAGCTAAAAAAAATGACCTCGATGTGCCGACCTCGGAAAGCATGACGACCTCAGAGTGTCATGCAAAATAAAAGCTAAGGCATTTGAGCTAGGCGGAGAGCTCAAAATAAAAGCTAAGGCATTGAGCTAGGCGGAGAGCTCAAAATAAAGTCGACATTTGACTGGCGGAGAGCTCAAAATAAAAGCTAAGGCATTTGACCTCGTCACCTCGTCAGCTCACCTCGGCAAGCTCACCTCGTCACACCTCGGCGAGCTCACCTCGTCAGCTCGTCAGCTCACCTCGGCACGCTCACCTCATCACACCTCGGCGAGCTCACTTGGCAAACTCACCTCACCTCGACAGTTCACCTCGGCAAAGGCGAACTGCTTCGCGCAGTGATTTTAGTTTGGTCCGTTCTCCTTTGTTTGAACTCCGATTTGCGCACGGTTTTTGCCTACGTACTCCTAAAACATTGTAATATATTTCTTATGAAGGACCGAACCCCTGATTCCTTCTTCAGAATTCACGAGAGTCAGTACAGTCCACCTCGGACAGTTCACCTCGGCAAAGGCGAACTGCTTCGCGCAGTGATTTTGTTTTGGTCCGTTCTCCTTCGTTTGAATTCCGATTTGCACACGGTTTTCTCTTACGTACTCCTAAAACACTGTAATATATTTCTTATGAAGGACCGAACCCCTGATTCCTTCTCCAGAATTCACGACAGTCAGTACAGTCCACCTCGGACAGTTCACCTCGGCAAAGGCGAACTGCTTCGTGCAGTGATTTTTTTTTGGTCCGTTCTCCTTCATTTGAACTCCGATTTGCGCACGGTTTTCGCCTACGTACTCCTAACGCACTGTGCTATATTTCTTATGAAAGGCTGAACCCCTGTTTCCATATCCAGATTTCACAAGAGTCGGTGAAAGTTAACTCGTGGTTTATTTTAGGACGTGAATCTTGTAGTATGATAAGAATTTTGAATGCTACTAGATAGTAAGCTTCCTATCATGGTAGGAAAGCTACAACATGCGTTGTATATGAGAAAAATTTCCGTATAACATTTATCTGTATATCAGATATTTTTGGATTGTTTATCTGCTTTATAGACTTGTCCAGTTTATCCTATTTGCTTTTAGATGCGTTAAGTTTATTTTTATCTATGTAACGGATATCCTTATTTAGTTGTCTTATGCTCGTTTGTCTGTGACAGATGGCCAGGACTCGACATACCACTAGACGGAGACTAGGACCGAGGGCCACCCCAGCGGAGATTATTCATGCGTACCGTGATTACCGGATATGCTGGGGAGATGATCTGGGGGAGTTTCTCATGCATTACCTTCGTCACTGGAGGGAGGCGCACGAGCATGGAGTGACAGATTTTGATGGCATTAAGCGTCTTCTGACACGGTTACCGGTAGATTGGGTAGACTATGCACGAGAGGTGTCGGGTGATTACATCTACCGTGCATGCAGTGATTATGACCTGATTGCGGATCTACCGAGATTCGTTAGTCACTTGAGTTACGTCTTCGGTGTCTATGGAGCAGCACCGAGGACCTACCTCCTCAGGGAGTACACATGGCGCGATGAGTCGCTTTGGTGGTATATACGGAGGTTCCGAGCAGTGGACCGGTGATACCTAGTTTTATGGAGGATGAGGCGGCTCGCGGAGGTAGAAGAGCGTCTCGGCCCGAGCTTTGGGGATGCCAGTGTTTCCCGTTGTCGATTGGACACCCATACACCCACCGCTTCGATCTTACCACCCATGACAGCGCCACCTCCGACAGAACCATATCGTCGATGCAGCTAGGATGAGAGTGTCGGGGCACGCGTGGCGACTTTAGCCCGATCTGCGACATCCATGCTATCGGGATGATGGGGCTGGACCTCCGAGTGCCTTGCGGGAGGACGACTCGGATGACGATTGAATAATGATTGAGATGATGAGGAGGATGGGAGGAGGATCACGAAGAGGACGAGTGATGACTTTAGACTATGATTATGGATGTAAATTTGTGTAAATATTTGTAGCATTGTATGTGTGGCGTGCTTAGTAAAGTAAGTTAGTGAAAAGACAAGCTTAGTATTTTGTAATATTATGTAAGCCGGTTTGTACACGACTTCCTTTTGTGTTGGTCACTTGTACATATGACCTTTCTTAAGGCACAATTTTCGATATATATATATATATATATATATATATATATATATGACCCTGAAATGGGCTTTTGCGGCAAGAATGTGCATAACAAGGATGAATGGTTTTGACTAAAGTGTTCATGATAAGATTATATGATGATTTTATATATGATTAAATTGCGATCATGATATGCGATGTTAATTATATGTTTTATATAACAGAATGCCGCCTAGAAGAGATCCTGAGCAAGGAATGAGAATGGTAGGGAGAGGAAGAGGTAGGGGAAGGAGTAGAGTTCCCCAACCCGAAGCAGAAGAAGCAATACCGCAACCACCCCCACATCCACCTGATCGTAGGGTAGAAGAACTTTTTCTTAGACAGAACCCTCATACCTTTAATGGAAACGGAAGCCCGGACGATGCAGAGCAGTGGATAAGGGCTATGGAAAGGATTTTTGACTTCCTACGATGTACATCGCAAGAAAGCGATCATCTGTATAACCTTTCAACGGGACTGCGACTTCGGTGGGAAGCGGAAGGAAAATTTTAGCACCGGACAAATGGGCGAGTTTACAGGAAGATTTCAAAGAAGAGATGTATGAAAATACATTCGAAAGAGTTACGAGAAGAAGAAGGAAATTGAATTTTCAACTTGAAGCAGGAGAAGATGTACATGACGGACTATGATCGTACCTTTTGCGATATGTCAAGATATGCTCCCGACCAAGTGAATACGGATTTAAAGATGGCAGAAAAATTTAGGTCTGGTTTGAGGTCAGAGATAAGAATGTCTCTATCCGATCGTGGAGATCGACTTACAATCAAGCTCTCGGATGAGCTTTGGACATCGAGCGACTATGCGGAAGAGAAGTCGATTCGAGACATGAACCACGAATACAAGGACAAAGGAAAGAGAAATGGGAAGGAAAATTTGGTAACAACAACCGGGAAGCTTTGATAATACCAATAACAAGCGGCGTGGCAAGAAGCGTGGCGCCGCAAGGCGAGGATGGAAGAAGCCGGTCTTTCCCCTCCGACGGAGGACCACGAGCGAACAGGACTCTCACTTGCCCAAAGTGCCAAAAGTTTCACAGGAGTTTGCCATTTGGTAAATTGCTTTAAGTGCGGAATGAAGGGACATTACGTAAATAGTTGCCGGGGATACATGCGGGGACGGTGGGAAGGCCGAACCAGCCCGGCAATGCCCAACCCCTCGTGGCTATTCGGTTTCATTTCAACCAGACAAATGTACATCGCAACAACGGTGGCAACAACCTCAACAACAGAATAACAACGACAACCACCGCGGGCGAAATCGCGAAGAACGCCCGACAAAGCGACCACAACAGAATCAGCGAGACAGCGCCCGTCGACCTCGGCCGGCTCAAGCTAGAGCATATGCTCTACACCGGAGGCAAAATGAACAAAACCAGGGAAACCTGGCAGGTATGGGAACACTTGTCAACGTACCTGTTATACTTTTGTTCGATACGGGTGCATCACATTCCTTCATAGCAAGAACATGCGTTGATCTATTGGAACTTAGATCTGAAAAAGCAAATCAGGATATGAGAATCTCTTCACCCATAGGAGGGATTATGACTGTTACTCACATTTGCTCGAACCTAGAGTTGAATTTAGGATCACTTAAGGTTCTGACGAATAACTTGAACATAATACCCATGAGTGATGTAGATATAATTCTAGAAATGGACTGGTTGGCTGAAAATCATTCCACGATCCTATGCAAAGAAATGAAGATTTCGTTCCAGTTTCCTGGTCAGAAAGCAACACATTTCCATGGAATCAACATGGGAAGGAAAATCGATTATATCGGCATTGAAGGCGGTAGTATGATAAACAAGAAGGAATGCCATGCATTTCTTGTTTACTTGAATGGAGACGATCGAGCGATGATAAAAGCGAAGATGTAGAGATTGTCTGAGAGTTTTCATTTTTTCACGAAAATCTACCGGATTACCTCACGATAGACAATTAGAGTTTACCATTGACTTGGAACCGGATCGGCTCCAAGGTTCGAAAGCACCGTGCGAATGGCTCCAAAGGCTGGAAGAATTGAAAATCAAATCAAGAGCTGTTGGACCTAGGTTTTATCGGACTAGTGTTTCGCAGGGAGCACCGGTGTTATTTGTTAAGAAAAGGATGAATCCTTGAGGATGTGTATAGATTACGAGGCCCGAACAAAATGACGCTCAAAACAAGTATCCACTTCCAATGATAGATGACTTGTTTGATCGACTAAGAGGAGCTAGCGTGTTCTCGAAAATCGACCTCAAGTCGCTATCACCAACTTAAAGTGCAGCTGAAGATGTGTCAAAGCTAACTTTCGAGCGAGATCGGCCACTATGAATTTATAGTTGTGCCATTCGGATTGACTAATGCGCTGCAGATTCATGGATCTCATGAATAGGGTATTCCACCCATACTTAGACAGATTTGTCTTAGTCTTCATAGATGACATCCTCATCTATTCAAAGAATGAAGAGGAACACAAGAACACCTCGAACGATCTGCAATCTTTGAGAGATGAACAACTTTTTGCTAAGTCTAGCAAATGTGAATTTTGGCTTAAGGAAGTAATGTTCTTTGGACACATTGTGTCGGCTGAAGGGATTAAGGTAGATCCAGCCAAAGTAGAAGCAGTGCAGGAATGGAAATCGCCAAGGACACAAAACGAAATTAGAAGTTTTCTTGGGATTGGCGGGTTACTATCGGAGATTCATTGAAGGATTCTCAAAGATAGCAAGACCAATAACCCAACTACTCAGAAAAGGGATTAAATTCACTTGGACTGAAGAATGTGAGGCGAATTTCCAAACACTTAAGGAAAAGTTGACGAGTGCACCAGTACTAGCAGTTCCAGAAGCAGACAAAGAATATGTAGTTTATACTGATGCTTCTAAGAACGAACTAGGTTGTGTGTTGATGCATGAGGGAAAAGTAATAGCATACGCATCACGACAGCTTAGACCACATGAACTAAACTACCCAACTCATGATCTGGAACTGGCAGCAGTTGTACATGCACTGAAAATATGGAGACATCATCTCTACAGAGTGAGATGTGAAATCTTCTTGATCATAAAAGTTTGAAATACTTTTTCAGCAGAGATCGAACATGAGACAAAGAAGATGGCTCGAATTGGTAAGGACTACGACGTGGTATAAACTATCACCCGGGCAAGGCAAACGTTGTAGCCAATGCCTTAAGTCGTAAGAGTCAAAACAAATTGGGATGTCTCTTCACAAAAGAAGAAAAACTCGTTGAGGAGTTTGAAAGGATGAAGATCGAATTGATTGAACAACCAGAGACGATCACGAGTTGTATTGCTACACTCACATTGACGTCTGACTTAAGGAAAAGAATCCTTGAAGGACAAAGGATGGAGGAAAAGTTAGAAAAAGCAAAAGCCAAAGTAAGGACGGAAGGACTGAAGAACTTTCAAGAAGCATCAGACAATGCTTTATT
Source organism: Salvia rosmarinus (assembly GCA_036937905.1). Taxonomy (NCBI): domain Eukaryota; kingdom Viridiplantae; phylum Streptophyta; class Magnoliopsida; order Lamiales; family Lamiaceae; genus Salvia; species Salvia rosmarinus. The sequence continues at coordinate 8,525,574 of CM072818.1, forward strand.
ATTTGAAGGAAGATTGTGTATCCCAGACAACAACAATCTTCGGAATGAAATCATGAGTGAGGCTCATGACACACCTTATACAGTCCATCCAGGCAGTACTAAAATGTACCAAGATTTGAAGAAAAAGTTCTGGTGGGAAGGTATGAAAAGAGACATAGCCTCTTTTGTAGAGCGTGGTCTTGCTTGTCAACAAGTAAAAGCATTACACCAACGTCCTTACGGAAAACTACAGTCTTTGGGAATACTCGAGTGGAAATGGGAAGACATAGCTATGGATTTTGTTACGGGTTTACCAAAGTCAAAGAGAGGAACACTGCTATATAGGTAGTAGTGGACGACTCACCAAATGTGCACATTTTCGCCAATTGATTACTCACGGATCGATAAGTTAGCCCAAATTGTATGTAAAAGAAATTGTATGCTGCATGAGTCTTGAAATCTATCACATCGATAGAGATTCAAAATTTACTTGAGGTTACGGACTAGCTTACAAAAGAATTGGGCACGGTTAAACTTTAGCACGACTTTTCACCCTCGCATCGATGGACAATCGGAAAGGACGATCCAAACACTCGAAGATATGTTGAGGACAGTAGTGTTGGATCAAGGTGCAAAATGGGAAGAGGTTTTACCCCTCATCGAATTTGCCTACAATAATAGTTATCAAGCGACGATCAATATGGCCCCGTACGAAGCTTTATATGGAAGAAAATATCGATCACCGCTTTATTGGGATGAAGTGGGTGAGAGAAGAATCTTAGGGCCTGACGCGATAAGCGAAATGATTGAGATCGTCCGCCAAATTAGGCAAAGGATAAAAGAAGCTCAAGATAGACATAAGTCTTACGCTGATACGCGTAGATCCGAGCTACATTTTGAAAATGGAGATAAAGTCTTTTTGAAGGTCTCTCCATCTAAAGGGATTATAAGGTTTGGAGTGAAAGGAAAACTGAGACCCCGTTTTATTGGACCTTATGAAATCCTAGAAAGAATAGGCCCAGTCGCCTATAGGTTGGCTCTTCCACCAAGTTTGGGAAACGTACACAATGTTTTTCACGTGTCACAACTCAGAAAGTACGTGTACGATCCAAAGCATGTGATCCATCAAGACGACGTGATCCTCAATCCAGATATGAGTTATAACGAAGAACCTACGGCTATTCTAGACCGTAAAGTTCAACAATTGCTAAACAAGTCGATTCCACTAGTCAAAGTGCTGTGGAAACATCATGGACAAGAGGAAGCCACGTGGGAACTTGAGGATGCGATGAAGTGAACAATACCCCGATCTTTTCTGAGGTATGTAAATTTCGGGATGAAATTTCTTTAAGGGGGGTGGAATGTAATACCCCGATTATTTAAAAACCTAATTACGATATTAATCTCGTAAATTAGAGTTTTATTATGAGAAATGGATTAATAAATTATCGAATAATGATTTCGATTATTTTGGAATAATAAATTCCTATGTATTATTCACAAATGAATGTGAATTGAGAAATACGATTATGTAACGTATTTCAACAGTATAATTTCAACGTCGATTACGTATCGATAATTAAATGCTCGTGATATTTTTCTAAGTTTTTAAGCTTAGAATTTAATTCCATTATTATTGGAATAATTTAATAAAGTGATTACGACTTTATTACGACCATTTGGAGATGAGTCGATCATTAACGTTGTGAGACGTTTCAAACGTTAACGTTTAGAGATGACTTGAGAATCAAGTCTAATGATCAAGGAATTATAGTATTTAAATTCCTATGATTATTTTATGGAATTAGAGTATTATTTAGCATTAAAACAATGCTAGAACCTTAAGGATTAATTATTGATCAATGTACTAATTTTCGAAAACCCTAGTTCGAAAATTAGGGTTTTCTTACATGAAATGATACCAATAATTTTCCCTATGATATAATTTATCATCCAAAACATATATTATGATATATATGTATATTTAGCATGAAAAATCAAAAGTTAGCAATTAAGAAATGGAAAAGCCGTGCGTTGTATGTGTATGGCATAATTCACGCCATTTTTTATACCTCATTGCTATGTTATGAATTAATTGATACAAGTGTGATCTAAATACACTCTAATCAAGTAATAAACAAGTGGGATAAATTGTGAGGTGTATTAGCCGTCCTTCTTGACCAAGAAATACTTGATGATGTATTACAAATTTTTGGGATAGAGTGTTATATATTACATGCATGATACAACTTTAAAAATCTGAAAATTCTTCATTATCTTCTCTTCATTGTCGACGGTAGTAGCATAGTTGAATCAAAAGTATTTTGTTTCCTTCAAAAAAACTTAATTCATACTTAATGCATGTAAGGGATATTTTACTTGATGACCTATGCATGTTGACTATCTCCAAAATAAATTTTTGTCTTGCTTCCTTTTGTAATAACCGAAAGAGAGAGAATGAGGTGTGTAAAATAATTCAATTATTGTATATTAAGTTATAAGTCTTGAAAACCAAAAATCATTTTTCATTCTCTTCCAAACACACACATAGAGCCGAGAGCTTCTCTAAGAAAAACCTAAGTGTTCATCTTCCTTTCTTCACCAAAAACCTTGATCTTAAATCATCCTACAACCAATCGACACCGTTAACAAGGTTAGAAATCGAACGAGCTTCGATTATACCCTAAGTTTTTATTTTTCTAATGGTTAGATTTAAATTTCAAGCATGTGTTCTTAAGTATAAATTATGCTAAGCATGATACTTGTTTACTAATAATGTGAATTAAGATGTTGAAGAAGCATGTAGCATGTTTAAAATTTAATTAAACATGTTATGAAATTATTTCATAGGTACCGAAAATTTTCTTGAGGATTTAAGAATGGATTGATGATACATGATGATATAGGAGCCTATGGTGATTTATTTGAATTTATAAAAATCCTATACTAATTTTTTTCAAGACTACCGAAAATGTGTAGAAAATACTAAGTTAGTGTACAATTTTAATTTGAGAAATGTAATGGCATATTGTTGATCTAGAGTTTTGATTATGTATTACATGAAATTAACTAGAATTTTTGAAGATGGAATGCTCATTTTGTTCAAAGGACCGAGAGCTTCATGTATGGGTTAGGCATGATTTAGTTGTTTTTAGATCAATGTTATGATGTATTAATGCTACACTATAGTATTTAAGCATAGTGTAATTTAATTAGAATTTTATAAAAATGTTAGTATATATGTTGGTAAGAACCGAAACCTTTGAACATTAATTCATTGATGAAGAAATGAAATATGTTGGACTATAGGTTATAAATATGTTATAAATTAATGTTGGGACCTTGTATAAATTAACTAGAATTTTAGAAAATTTATTGGACAAGGTTTGGACTAAAACCGAGACCTATGGACCTAATAAGTAATGTGCAAATTTTTCTATAGTTAATGTTAATACATATTAGTGATAATATGATAAAATAGTACACTATATGAATTTAGAAGAATTTTTGGAAGAAGAATGAAAAATTAAGCATGAAGGCCGTGAGCATGTTTATATATATATTAAGGATTTTAAATCCTTAATATCAAGAAAAATATATGTCTAGAAATTAATTTAGACATATTCAGAATTTTCGAGAATTATTAAACATAGTATATTATGTTTACGGCGAAATGTTATATTAAATAACGTTAGAAATGAAGAATAATGTTTAATGAATAAGTTATCAAAGTTTATTAAACTTTGATATTCTCGAAAAACATGCCAACGTACTGAACATAGTTTTACGTAAAGGTGGGACGTGAACGTGAACGTGAACGTGAACGTGAACGTGAACGTGAGCAAGACGTGAAAAAAGGATCGTATTTTGATAATCGACGAACGACAGTCCAGGTGGGCTTTACTCTACTCAAAAGATCAAACGTTTTATTTACGATGCTTTATTCGCAAGAAATGATGATGAACTGGTTTATTTAATTACCTGCCCAAAATATTTATGTTTTATGTATGTATCCTATCCATATTCGAATTGTGAATGTTGTTGGGTAGCTCCCAACATATGAAATTGTTGAATTCGTATCCTTGTAAGTACTCACAAGGATGAACGAGAATTCGTATCCTGTGCCGGAGTGGCAAAGATTTTGTGCACTATTTTGTGACTGTGTGCTGAAAGGGTGCTCGACCGATCACGGCGTTCGTGAGAGGAGGCCTCCTCTCCGACGCAAGGGAAATGGTTATGAGATGAGATAATGGAATTGTTGTGATGAATGGAAAAGGATATGGATCATACATACAATGAAAAATGCTTGGTCAAGCGATGTTTATGGAAAATGACAGAAAATGTTTAGTAAGCACGAACATTTAAAATAAAACCTCGTGTGTTACTGTGATGGGGCAGAGTAATTTAAATTTGATAAACTGTTTTGGCATGAGTCCACTGAGTGCATTCTTGTACTCAGCCCTGCATGTTTGTTTTTAAATGTGCAGGTTGAGCTGAATATGGTGATGGAGAGGTGTTGAGCGATCGAGGCTTTTCTTGATTAATATGTTTGTTAGAAACCTTGAATGCATATCGTCATATATACATTCACATGCCTTCATTGCGATTGAACGTATTGTTATAGTTTAATGTTGACAGTCGAATCTATCCTAATTAGTGGATCCCTTTTGTTAAAGAGACTTGAAGCCCTATCTATTGTAAATTATGTGTGCCCTGTACCTAAGGGTCGACACTTCATGAACTACTCGATGTTTGACCTATTATCCTTTGATTATTTCTCATAAATATTTTGTAAGTCTTGTTCCAAGTATCGATGCTCGCTAATCCGTCCTTAGGGTTAGAGGTCATTACAATGTGTGAGGTTAACGTAAGAATCATTTTATTGTGAGAACATAAGAACTAAAAATGATGAATTGATGTGAAACTTGATGAATCCATTGGAAAGTTCTTGAATCCAAAAAATAGAATTTTAAGCCTCATGGGGATTCGAACCACGGGTGAAAGTTCAATTTTGGATTCAAGAACTTTCCCAACAGATTCATTAACTTTATAACAAATTCATTTTATTAGTAAAGAATTTTCATGGTTCTTAGTTCTCACGTTAAAATTGGTTCTTATTTGAATCTCACTCTTATATATATATATATATATATATATATATATATATATATATATATAGTGAGGTTCAAATATGAACCATTTTAACGTGAGACCTAAGAACCGTGAAAATTCATTATTCACAAAAATGACTTCGTTGTAAAATTTATTGGGAAAGTTCTTGAATCAAAAATTTAGAATTTTCACCTAGGGTTGAATTTCATGAGGAGCGAATATTTCATTTTTGAATTCATTAATTTTTCAATCGAATTAATCAATTTTCACACCGTTTCATTATTCTTTTATTCTCACTTTCTCACGATAAAAATGGTTCTTGCGTTAACCCTCTCATACATAGACATATAAGATATAAAGTACGCTATTCTATTATAGTCATACGCATAACGTATGTTATTAAAATAAAATACATGATACGTCAACTAGGATAATCCAAATTGAAGTTGGAACTGCACAACCTCTCGGATAATTTGTCCAACCAACATGCTATTTTGGGTGATAATTTCTTGTTCCTTTAGAGGATTGACAATTTCCAATACGGTTCGTTTGACAAACCACTACCCTTTTTGGAAGTTCTGAAAATTGACATGAGCCATAATGCAGATTTACATATCATCAACTCAACAGCATTGAATGAAATTCACACGTTATTTCCTTTGACAAATCGCACAATTTCTTACAAGTTTAAAGGGATGTTGACATTAGCCATATTGTAATGAATATCTATGTCATCATTTAGCTCATTTTGTCTTCTCATGTGAACTTCCTTCAACCCTAGGGCATGAGATTGGTACCAATCCATCTATAATAGTTATAACCTTTTACATTATAATTATATATCACCCCACATTCTTTTGTATTGGTATAAGTTATATGTAAAGTGCACGCGTGATGAACCAATTTTATCTTCCAGACGATCCGGTGGTAAATTGGGTTCCTAAGGCCAAAAGCTCATAGGTCTGTACTTCACTAACACCTTCATGTTGCGAAAAACACACACCACAATCACGACAGAAAAATAAAAAACACAAGAATTGTTAACCCAGTTCGTCTTGCGACTACGTCTGGGGGCGATGCCAAGCTAGAGATTTCAATATGAATTTCGGATCCTGATTACAATGAGGAGCGGCTATTAAATAGAGAAATAACATAACCCTAATCCTAAGCCCATTAGGATTCTGTCTGAGCCCAAAAAAATATAAACCCAAAAATTTGAGTGTACAGTCCATTCAGGCTCCATACTCCAACACTTCATGGGTCTTAGTGCATCACAACCGGGTTTTCCAAATCTGATTTATCTATCTTGTATAGTTTGCAGGTTATTGTACATGAATATGAGATTTATCCAATACCTATCGTAGATAGTGGCTGTAGATTTATTAGATTTCTCAACAATAAAAAAAAAAAAGGCCATTCTATTATGACAGGGTGAACATGGATGAAGGTTAGAAATGTAAGTAGATTTTAGAATCAGTATATATCGAATATATCATTATTGATAAAAAAAAATGCATTACTCGGTTGAGCCGAACCCCGCCGCCTCAAATAAAATGACAATGATAGTTGAAACGATGCTTGCATTTTATAATTTTCAAATAGAAAAATGTTAAATTTATGATGAAAAAGTGAAAAGAAATCTGAAAAATTAAGAGATATTTGCATTGATCAATTGTGGATGTCTAAAAGAGGACATGTCTAATCCTAGGTGTGGTTGATGAGTGGGGCTCATTTAGTTGATTGACTTGTTGGTTACTTCTGAGTTGGAACATCGATTTACTATTGTGACAAAGAATTTTAGAAGGAAATATATCATATGCAAACCAAGTTAATCAAATACATAAAAAATGTATAATTTTTTAATGTGTATTTTGATATTTGGCTGTAAACTTGTCAAATTTTAAAATTATTTGTTTTATGGTTATTTGCAGCGAAATACACGAAATTTGAATCATTTTTGGTTCTATATATGATTTTGAAAACGTTAAACCAATAATATAAAATTTATAAAATATATATTTATAATTATTAAATATAACTGCAGATGTCGCCCATATTGTCTGTTCAATTCACAATTTTGTCATTACTTAATATGTCGGAATTCAATTGTTTTTGAGCGACATGGATGATCAAAGTGATAAAATATATTCTCTTTGTCCCACTCAAGATAGTCTTTATTCATTTTCGATCTGTCTCATCCAAGTTTGTCTGTTTAATTTTCAGGAAATAATTATATCTTCAAAACGTGTGAATCCTATCTATTTTTTTCATTTTAACCACTTTATATCATTCTCTTAAATAATCTTATAAAAAATAAATGAGTCATCTTAAATGGAACGACGGAGAGAGTAATAAATTAGGGGCATAATTTTATGTTTTATTTGATGCTAGCAATATCACCTTTCTTTGTCTTCTTCTGATCTCTTTTGAGTAATTACATTTACATATCGAATCACAAATGAAGTTAAATAATCAATGTGAAATTCCTATTATAGAAATACATCAACACATTCAATATTAAACGAACTCAGCTAGTAAGTACATTAACACTCTTTAGGTCTCGTCCTTGTCATACTTACACCTTTTTCTAACAATTTAATTTGGTCGAATAGGCACTAAATATATAATTCAAAAGTCATTATATACATTCTTTTTGTGACGAGGAGAATTGTGTATTCAAAACAATTTTTAAAGTATGGGTTATAGCACACATAATATATAAAAGTGTAGTATATATTTTTAATTACCTTTAACGGAAATGTATTGTTTTTTTTTGTCAATTTAATACAGAAATTTAAAGGTCGCGTCACCGTGGACTCGAACCCGAGACCTTTGGCCTCGGACATTAACCACTCTACCACTAGGCCAACACACGCACACAGAAATGTATTGTTACAACAAAATATAATAAATTAGCATGAAATCACGTACTATTAGATATATATGGCTTACTAGATATATATGGTGATTAAAGTCATAATATTTAATAAAATTTCATATGAGTTTGTTTAGTGAAGCTCGTTAGCTAAATAAGCTAAACTTGAGATTCGCAACATTCACTTCGCTAGCTCTTGACAAAAGCTCGTTAATTAATTTAACTTAGAAATATAAAATTATCAATCATTACAATATATATCTTTATATTATAACTAGAAATGATTTTATTAATCTAACTAACTTATTCGTTATTCAAAATAATGAATAAATTATATTATTGTAAATAAAATAATTAATATTTTAAATACAAATATAAATTTAGAGAACTTGTTTCAAATAAGTTTGTGGGGCATCAAAGTACTCGATAATCCGAGGCTCATTCAATAATAAACGAACCAAGTTTAAACATGACAATATTTGACTCAATTCGGTTGGAATATATTCCTTAACAAGCAAACACATCGATTTTCATTATCTCTTTTGTTGTTTAAAAGAGCTTCATAAAGTTTGGACCCAAATCACAAATAGATTTAAAAAAAAAACTGCAAATATAGGAATGATTAGATCTAGTCATAAATTGCTAAGGTTTCCATGAAGAAGTTGCTGTAAATATTCTATTCATAGTTTCTTCTTCTTCATTACTATTGCTCCACACTGTCACCCTCATCGTTTATACTCACATTCATTAAATTCATCCAACAAATATCACAATCTTCCGCTATCATTAATTTTGACAGAGGTACTCATAAATGTATAAATGTTCAATTAATTTTTTTCGCAATTTTGGATGAAAAATTAGTCACATTTCCAACCAGTCTACAAAAAGTCCATTCAAATCATACAAATTCAAACGCCATAAATTTTGTGCAACATATTATCAACCGGACCAAGATTTCTTTCTAAATATAGATTCACGACGAATTATAAAATCGGTAGTGCTAAATGTACATAATATATATATATAATAAAATTAATAAAAGTATCACATTGATTGATACTAATACCATATTTACATCGTAAGATACTCATGAAATAACCATATTTCATTTCATCAACAAATACTCATACTAACGAATAAAAACATGAAATGTTGAGTCCGACTTATAAAAGGGAAAAATAAATAAATAAAAACCCCTTTCTTCTTGATATTTAAATAAATAAAATAGACGCAAATTTAAGTCCGCCCAAATCAAACTGTTTAATTCTTCCGTCATTCCCAATTTTCAATTTTCCCGCCAAATCCTCATCATCTCCACCTCCACTTCCTCCACGCCGCCTCTGATAATCGATCAACTCCGCTTATTCTTGCTCCCGATCAGCAACGAGACGAAGAAGAGTGCTCTGAAGAAGAATCCCCAAGCCACCGTCACCCACAGGCAGTTCCACATGCTGAGATCGTTGACGCTCTGCTGCCTCAGGATGTCGGCGCCGGTGGTGACGCAGGTGGTGGTCGTGATCCTCATCCCCAGCGTCCCGCTCATGCTGTCCAGTAGCTTCACCTTCATCGCCTCCGGCACCACCGCCAGCGGCGTCCCGTCGAATTTGCACCCGCGCACGAAGCACTTCACCGGATCCCCGAACTCGTTCTGCAGCACCGCCTCGTAGGGATACTTCACCAACGAGATGTAGTGGAACCAAATCCAATACGGCGGGATCCGGTCGCGGTTGATGAAGAATCCGCTGAAGAGGAGGAAGTAGGCCAGGATCGCCACCACGATCACGTAGCCCAGCATCACGTGCGGCACCACGCCCGAGAGAAACGTCACGAACGAGCTCCCCGCCCAAAACGAAGCTAAGATAATCAAAAAGTAGAAGACGAAGCTGCCGTCGAGCCCCACCGCCCAAAAGGTTATGGCGGCGAAGGCTAGAGAGAGAAACACCAGCGCCGGGATGGACACGAGCGAGTGCGACAGCACGTACGACGATCGCCGGTAGGCGTTGTAAGCAGTCTCCCTCATGAATATGTACCGCTCCTGCAGGAAAACCGGTAGCGCGTCGGCGCACGTGTAGAACGTCGTCGACATCGCAAACGCGAAGAAACCTAGCCGCTCCTGGACGCCCTTGGGCGACTCGTCCAGCCGCCAGAACATGGTGGCGAGGATGAATCCGGTCACCACCACCGCCGCCAGCCGCACGCCGAAGAGCTCCGGCATTCGCCGTGAATTCATGAACGATCTCTTCGATAGGACTGCCAATTCGATCCATATAGGGTTCGCGAACGTCGGCACCATCGACGTCGGGGTGCCGCCGGTGGCGGTGGCGCCGGAGACTAGCTTTCCCCTCGAAATGCTAGCGCTGATCGCCTCTTTCAGCGTCAAATTCGAAGAATTTTCCATCGATTGATCGCCGTCTCTGTTGATCAAAGTTTGCCATGATTTGTTAAATTCAACTAAGCTTTTCGTTCCACTGGCGGCTCCTTCCAATTCTCGGATCAAATCGAGCGCGAATTCAGTTCGGTTCTCGTTCTCGGGGATCGACTGGCCGAAGTCGGAGAAGAACAGCGGCAGATTCGCCGGCGCGCCGTTGTAGACGGTTTTCCCGCGCGAGAGGAAGATCATGCGATCGAGCAATCCCAAAATCCGAGAGCTAGGCTGATGGATCGACATGATCACGATGCTCCCGCTCCTCGCGATCCTCTGCAGCACCTTCACAACCATGAACGCGCTCGTGGAGTCGAGGCCGGAGGTCGGCTCGTCAAGGAAGAGGAGGATCGGGTCGTGGATGATATCGGTGCCGATCGAGACGCGCCGCCGCTCTCCGCCGGAGACGCCGCGGTGGCCTTCATCTCCGATGACAGTGTTGGCGGCGTTACGCAGCCCTAGCTGATCAATCAAGGCCTGCACGCGGAGCTTCTTCTTCGACCGCGACAGGGACCGCGGCAGCCGGAACTCCGCCGCGAACATTAGGGTTTCCTCGACGGTGAGCATCGGGAATAAGAGATCGTCTTGCATTACATAAGCTGAAATTACCTTCAGCAATCTCGACTCGAGCTGCTCACCGTTGAGAGTGATCGATCCTTTTAAACTCTCCCTCGCCATGCGATTCGCGAGCGCGTCGATTAAAGTCGATTTCCCCGAGCCGGAGGCGCCCATGACAGCCATGATTTCACCATCACGCGCCACACCGGAGATGTCGTCGAGTATCGTTTTCGTTCCCGCCGGGTTCTCGGCGGCGCGTGGGCGGAAGAGGTCGGAGAGTGCGGCTTTGCGGCGGGATTTTACGCTGTAAGTGAGGTGGCTGAAGGCGAGGACGAAGGGGATAGTGCGCGGCTCGCTGACGAGGCTCATCTCGAGCACCTGATGCACCGGAGTATCGTCCCCGACGGCTTCCTTGCGCACGTCGCCGACGCATTGCAGGAGCTGGCCGAGCGTCGCCGAGGAGGAAGTGAATGCGGCGGCGGCGCGTGAGGATGTGTCCAATTCCATCTCCCCTTCTCTTCTGTCGTAGAAGGGGAGGGTGTCGCGGATGGGGGAGTGGGATACAACTCTTGACATATCGGAGGTGCATGCACTGTGTGTAGTGTGTGAAAAAAGGGCGGCGGAGACGGTGGCGCTATTAATGGAATAGTGGGGGAGGAAATGCCGATGGTTGGAAGCAGTTGAAGAGAGAGAGAGGTTTAGAATGGTGTTTAATATTAATAGGGGAGGAGCATGATTAAATTAAACAAGAAAAGAAAATGGAAATGGGGAAATGTGTCTTGTCTAATTATAAGAAAGCAAAAGTGGTGGCCAACCTTATGAATGACATTGTTGGGGTTTGCTCTTCACTACAAGGAAAGTGTTGATTATATATATCTATATATACATATACACAAAAGAAATACTTCAGTTTCAGATTACGTGATCTTAGCGAGATTATAAAAAAAAGTTAGAGTTCTCATTTGATATATATATATATATATATATAGGAGATGGATCGGTAAGAATGGATAATTTGGTAGGAAATAGGAATGAATCCTAACTTGATTTGCTATATCAATGGTTGAGATTTAATTTTCTAATTGTCTTCTGGTTTTGTGTTTTGTGTGCTACACGGATTATTGTGCAACATTATTACTCTTCTTGTGCTACGTTGCAATGAAAGATGTCTAAACTAATATATTTAGCATATGTGCTACGAATGGATGAAATATGTGCTAAACTAACATATGCTGATATAGTAATTACGATTGTGCTACACAAATATGAAAGATGTGCTACTATTCTTATTTTCGTACATTAAGGAGCTTTCATCATAACTAACCCCTATATATATATATATATATATATAGAGAGAGAGAGAGTTTGGTTCAAATAAGAACCATTCTTATCCTAAAACCAAGAACCAAATGAATTCGTTATGAAAGTTGATGAATCATTGAGAAAGTTAATAAATTGAAATTGAATTTTGACCGGGTTCGAATCCCATGAGGCGAAAATTCTATTTTTTGATTCCGTAATTTTCCAATGGATTCATCAACTTTCACGGTGAATTCATCGCTTTGGTTCTCACGTTCTCACAATAAAATGGTTCTCGTTAACCCTCTCATATATATATATATATATATATCAAATGAGAACTCTAACTTTTTTTAGAACTAAGAACTAATATGATCCATCCATTTTTTATAATCTCACAGTCATGATTAATTAAAAATCTTTTATTATTCTCAGATTTTAATAATAATCGTTTAACCCTATAATTAAGGGATTTATATATTCATTTATGTTATTATTCTCATATGCACAATCATTACGATTACATGCACAACAACAAATTTCATTAACATAACAATTAATTGGAATATGATACCATGCACAAGAACTACGATTACATGTACAACAACATGAACTACGAACAACGAAAAATTGAATATATTCAAATAGCGAAAATTTAGGGATTTAACTATTTTTATTAAATAATCATAAATAATCCGATCTTATTCAATCTAACGGTGATTATTGGTTCTTAGTTCTTATTTAAGAGGTTGTGCCCTCTGTAACCAACATATATATATATATATATATATATATATATATATATATATATATATATATATATATATATATATTGCAGTTGGAGTCGAGATTAACAAGCATGTGAGGCATATGTCATCCGTTGTCATCATTTACTTGTGGATAAATTTCCTTTTATACAATGGTGTTAAATTATCTTCATTATCACCAATCCAAGTAAGGAAAATTCAAGTATAAATTGACGTGTGCGTTTCTAATTTATTTGGTTCCATATTTAAATTTTGGGGATTTATGTTTGTTTTGTTTATTTCCTTGCATAGAATGATCCAAGAATCATCTTTTCCCCTTTTAAAAATTGGATGGTTTCCACTAATTTAATCATGCCGGTTTAGATTGTGAAGTGTCACCAATATAAATAATATATAACAAAATGTAATATGTCAATGTAATATAAAATCTCATCTAGTTTATTTTAATTTTTTTAGACATGTTAGTAATGGTTGATAGGATTGTAGCGCGGTCGACGCAGAGTAGGCTAATCATCAAGTTGGTAAGCTTATAACTAAAAGATCATGAATTTAAATTACACACACATGCATTTATTCAGTCAAGTTTGTAGCACAAATCTTGCTTAGACGTTTACCTCCTTACATAGTTTGATAGACAGTATATAAGATTGGAGTTTTCTGAGAATTAAATAAAAATTTCGATTTTTTTCTCGTTATCGTTTGAAGCATTCAAAGTTGATATCGAATTAACCACAGAGCGCATTGGTACGGAAGAGTTTTCACCATTGGGAGGGTGCGTTGCCGATGAACAAGTAAGAATTGCCTCAACCAAAATTTATGGAATTGGACTTTAAAAAAGCCATTCAGATAAAAATACATATATATAGTACTACTAATTATTAAGTGCCTCATCCTCTGCCAAAATAATATTTTTCATGTGATATATTATTATTTTCACGTTTAACTATTTAATACTAATCCACGAATAAGTATTTCTTAAGGTGGTATAGACTTAATTTTACTTATATATTTTAAGTCGAGTAAGAGGGTGTCTTGCTGAGCTTATAAGCTATTTAAAACAACTTATAAGTTGTTTAGGAGCTTATAAGTTGTTGCAAAGTGTTTGGCAAAATAAGCTCCTAAACAGCTTATAAACTGTGAAAATAAGTTTCAATAACTTACAAGCTCCCTTAAAAATAAGTTGGTCTACCATAACTTATTTTTTCATAAACTTATAAGCAATCATGAATTTACCAAAATAACCTTATTATAGTTTGTTATTTCCTACACATACACTATCAACTTCACATCTCGTCAATTTTATCTCTCTAACTATGATTTTCTCTCTCTAACTCACAATTCTTTCTCTAGCATATAAGATCAATTATCTAAACACTTTAACAACTTATAAGCATGATAGGATACGGCCCAACTCCCAGGCCCAAGCATCAGGCCCAATATAAATAAGCCTGAGATGAAGCTCGGCCCAAACGAGTCCGGCCCAAGAAAGCTCCTGAACCAGTGGGAACGCAGAAGATTTGGTCATATCTAAGAGAATCCTAATTAGAGAGGAGATATGATTCAAATCCTATCTTAGAATTGATCTCGGATTCGAGATCTAGGTCATTATAATCGTGTATAAATAGAGGCTAGATTAGACGGAAAAAGATCAGCTACACTTCTTGTAATCACTTCTCATATTTTCAATACACAAACTCTCTCTCTCTCTCTGTGGACGTAGATCTTATTCACAGATCGAACCACGTAAACCCTCGGTGGCTGAGGCGACGTCGCGATCTTTTCGGCCCTCTTCGAGGAGACCTCGGGCTGTGTCTTCGACACCTTCTTGGACTGCTCGGCCTCGGACTCCGACCCCTTTCTCTTCCTTGAGGAGACAAATTCCACTACAAAAATAACATATTTCAAGTCATTACAAAGCAGCACAAAGACATTCTAATACTAAAGCGAAGTGCAGGGCCTCACCCCTCGCCGGCTCATCTGCAGCAGCAGGGTCGTAAGGGCTCAGCCCCGCAGCCGCTAGCTCGGCCTCAGCGAAGACTTCGTCGACCAGGCCAACCCTGTCAAAATACGTCTCCACATCGCCGAAGCAATCCCCAACGGCCACATCGGCCAACTTCTCACGCTTCCAAGAGAATTCATAAGAGCCGTCAAACCGGCAAAAGAAGTACTTCTTCTGCCAGTTTGATATCTTCGACTTCGTCTTTATTTTAAATTTACGACGGGGTGTTAAGTAATACCACCCCGAACTAAATTTAAGGCGAAAAAAATCTGAGAATAAGCCTTAGACTCAACGGGCAGTTATGCCTATACGCATATATACCAAGGCCCGTCAAGTGCCGAAAAGAGTTCGGTGTTAATTGGGCGAAGGGGATAGCAAACAGTTGTTGTAACTCAACAAAAACGGAAGGATAAGGAAGACGAAGACCGCACTTAAGGCTGTCCTCGTATACCGTTACAAATCCGTGCGGAGAGGTGCTAGCCCTATCCTCCGGACGTGGGGAAATCAACCCAACAGATTTCGGAACAAAAAATTTAGAGGCAAGCTCTAATATCGCAGGAGTTGTCAGAAGAGAAGGAAACGACGAAACTTTACCAACATCAAAAAAAGGCGGGAAACCTAATCTACACATGGTAGGTTGGGGGGAATCGGGAGAGAAAACTTCTAAATCCACCGGAGAATCCGGTGGAGACACTGACACGATACGACGCTCAGGGCCGTGGGATTCAGAAGAAGAAGAAGAAGAAGAGGAAGCCATAACTTACTGGTTTTAAGATTGAGGAGGATAGCGTTGAACCTCGCGCAAACGGTAATGGCGACAGAGGAACTCTTTAGACAACAAAAAGTTTCAGAGAATTTGAAATTAGGAATGTGCAAAGTGATAGGCGAAAAGGTGTATCATGGAAGTTATTCCCTCAATATGCACTTTATTGGGAACCCAACCGCTGCCACATTAAATGCACATTAAATGCTAATAAGGCATCCCGTGTTCAACCTCGGCACAACGCCTCGTCAGGCAAAGACAGTCAGAAGACCTCGGCACAACGCCTCATCAGGCGAAGCCAGTCAAAGGACCTCGGCACAACGCCTCGTCAGGCGAAGCCAGCCAGAAGACCTCGGCACAACAGCTCGTCAGGCAAAGCCGGCCGAAGACCTCGGCCAACGCCTCGTCGCGAAGCCATCGAAGGCCTCGGCATAACGCCTCGTCAGGCGAAGCCAGCCAGAAGACCTCGGCACAACGCCTCGTCAGGCAAAGCCAGCCAGAAGACCTCGGCACAACGCCTCGTCAGGCGAAGCCAGTCAAAGGACCTCGGCACAACGCCTCGTCAGGTGAAGCCAGTCCAAAGACTTCGGCGTAAAGCCTAATCAGGTGAAGCCGACGAAATACGAAGCCAAGATAGAAGGATAACTACTAGATCGACCATACTCCACTTCGTCACGGACACATCTCTGGTAAAATATCCCCTAAATCCATCACGACCTCGCACGCATCTTTTGGGGGATATGATAGGATCGCCCAACTCTCGTGCCCAAGCATCGGGCCCAATATAAATAAGTCGACATGAGCTCGGCCCAAACGAGTCCGGCCCAAGAAAGCTCTGAACCGGTGGGAGCAGAAGATTGGTCATATCTAAAAGAATCCTAATAAGAGAGGAGATAAGATTCAAATCCTATCTTAGAATAGATCTCGGATTCGAGAATCGTGTATAAATAGAGGCTAGATTAGACGGAAAAAGATCAGCTACACTTCTTGTAATCACTCCTCATATTTTCAATACACAAACTCTCTCTCTCTCTCTGTGGACGTAGATCTTATTCACAGATCGAACCACGTAAACCCTCGGTGTTCTTGCGTATTTATTTCCCTTACGAAATTAAGATCGATCAAATCACTTGAGACATTACATCTTATAAGCTCTTAAAACATCTTATAAGCTCTCTAAAATAAGCTTAGCCAAACACCCCCTAAATAACATCAGAAAATTGAACTAGAAGGAAAAATAGCACATACGAAACTATATGTCTAAATAAAGTTTTTTTTTAAGATGGTCTGTTAATAAATTGATCAATTATAAATATTTATCTCATTATAATTCAATTAATATTTTTATAAAATCGAGTAACATTAAAGAATAAGTAGGGGAAAATACTTTCTAGAGAGAGTGCGTGTGCATGGGGTTGGATATTTGACTAGTGAGAGAAACTAATGAAATATTAGGGGGAGAATAGATTAGACAGATATGAGATCGATAACCTAAAACCGCCTAATCTCTTCTCCACACGTTTGGTCTTAGGTTATTACAAGTCCGGACACGTGGGGAGCTATGATTGGACCATGATGACCTTGATATAAATTTTGTAATAGTAGGTTTTGGTATGGATTGGTAATCTAATGACTAAAATTTATTTGGATTGGCAGCATTAATTTTCATATACTTTTACAACCCATGCGGACTATTCAATGCGTGACATTAGATACATTCAATCTGAGTGTAAAACATAAATGACATCATAAATGTCATTTAATTTTGTGTATATATGCGTAAGCATATAGGTTGGAATGAAAAAGCGATTATTACCAAAATTATATACCAATGGGAACTTTTATTAGAAAGTAGGAAGTAGGAACAACCCCACCATAAGTCAAACAGAATTGGAGACCGACGTCGGCCAAATTAATTATATCCTCATTAGGTGTGTAATCTGAGTCGAATAATTTTATTATGATTCATTGTAATTTATTTTAAGGGTTATTGGTGCAATCTAGTTGAATAATTTTATTATGATTGATTGTAATTTATTTAAGGGGTTATTGGTGCATAAATACACTAATTTTGGATCACTTTTGGTTTTTTCGTACGAACTTTAAAAATAGCCCCAAAATACACAAACTTAATGACTTTATGTTTTTACCACGATTTCAAATTCAGGCCAAATTAGATCTGACTTGGCATCTCGAAAATTTACTATAGACTAAACGGTTAGTGATATAAATGACATCGTAGAGAGATGACATAAAACATCGTCGTTCCATCAAAATAAATCAGATTTATTGATTTCTATGATTCATCGCGTCAACCCTCATTACATAAATCAAGTCTTCTCGTTTGCTTCATCGTCTGGTTCTAGTTGTGATCAAAACAATCGATATCCTCTCTCTACGATGTTGTTTATATCACTGACCGTTTTGTCTATGGTAAATTTTCGAGATGTCAGGTCAAATTTAATTTGACTTAAATTTGAAATCGTTGTAAAATCACTAAATTTATTAAGTTTGTGTATCTTTTGATAATTTTTAAAGTTCATCGGAAAAACCTAAATTGGTCCAAAGTTGGTATATTTATGCACCAATAACCCTTATTTAAAATATTTTGCATCAAGTTTGATTTATTGAGTATTATTATTATTATTATTATTATTATTATTATTATTATTATTATTATTATTATTATTATTATTATTATTATTATTATTATTATTATTATTATTATTATTATTATTATTATTATTATTATTATTATTATTAAGTTGAGTTTGCCTATTCTACTCATTTGACTGTCTTATTGACATAAGAAGACAAAATTATTTCTAAATTGATTACTAAATTGTAATTTGGTATGTATATGTATCCTTGTAAGAAACTATTCCATTAACTCGAACACAACTCAATTATTTCTACATTAGTTAGTATGTGATGAATAAATAGTGTTTAGGTAAACTAATAGAATACATTATTGACTTTATAAGATGTAGCTTCAGTGTGAGCCTTTCTAAGGAAAATACAAAATTTTAGTCTAACAAATTGACTTTGTGATAGTTTTAACCTAATCAATCAATAATACTTTAATCAAGTCTAATGAATTGATTTTGTGATAATTTTAGCCCGTAAGTGATTTTTTGGCATCAAAAAACATAATTGGCATCAGAAATAACAAATAGCCCGTAAATCATTTACAACTACGTTTCTAACTTGCGGTTTCTATATATCATTTTCCGATGCTGACTATGTTTTTTGGTGCAAAAAATTAAATAGGGCTAATATTGTCACAAAATCAATTCGATGGACTTGATTGAGGTATTATTGATTTAGACTAAAATTATTACAAAGTCAATTTATCAAGTTAAAATTCGTATTTTCCGTATTTCTATAGTTGTGCTGGTGAGTGCTTCTCGAGCTCAAATATGTTTAACAATATAGAGTGGTTTAAATAAAGTCATTCATATTTGATTAATTAATTAAAAATCAATCTATATAATTAATTTGTGTATGATTTATACAATTATAAAAAATGAAGCATTATTCTACTATATAAGAAACTATTATTTCGTGTTGGGAAAAACTCACACCACAATCACGATAGAAAATAAAGAATACATGTTGTTTACTACTTATGAGGGTGATGTCAAGTCAGTGATTTCATTATAATATTTCGGATACAAATTACAAGAAGAAACAACTATTAAATAGACAATAAATAAACTCTAACCCTAAACCCCTTAGGGTTCCGCCTGGGCCAAAAATCATCGGCTCAAAAATTTGGATCACCGAGATCGGGTTTGAATGTACAGTCCTGTAATAACCCGCAGTTTTAAAAGCCTAATTACGGTCTTTAAAACCCGTATAATAAAATTTTTGCCATGAAATCAAATCACATATGAAATCAAGTATGATTTCAATTGTTTACAAGGAACAATTTCCTATTACACACTCACTCAATTTAGAGAATGATAGAAATCGAAAGTATTAATCATTATCTAGAAGACATTTTAACGTCGAATGCATATCGACTGTTGAAATGTCACGATTTTACTTAAGCAATCAAGCTTGGAATTATATTCCATTATGAATGGAATATTTCTATAATGAGATTACGAGTATTTACGACCATTTTAAAGATGAGTCGATACGCAACGTTTTGAAACGTTTTCAAACGTCAACGTTTAGAGATAAGATGAACGATGGTTTTATTGATCAAGAAATTGTAGGAATTTATTTCCTATGATATTTTCATAATACTACAGTTCAAATAAGCATTTAATTAATGCTTGAACCTTAGAAAAAAAAAATCTCAAGGCTAGTTTCGAAAACCCTAATTCTTCGAAATTAGGGTTTTCTTCGAAATTTTTGGCCTTTTTAATTATTCTATGCTATGATTATGTATTTAAATCATATACCAAGGTGCACCTACTTATGAAGGATGTGAAATAAAATTTTTAACCTATAATTATCCAAATAGCCGATAGCTATTTATCTTGTGCATAATTTGAATTATTTTCCTCTCTTATATTATTTAATTACCCTATGATATTAAATATCATCTAAATTATATATTATGATCTATATATCTAAGATTAGCATGAAATATGAATTTTATCCTATAGTTCTTCCAAAAAGCCGAAAACTACATGTGTATATATATAAATGCTAAGTGCTTTATTTAACTCACTATTGCATGCATGTATGTATAAATTCAGATTTTATAACAACAAATCTCCCTCTAATGATGTATTCTAGCTATTTCCAAGAGAGTGTGTAAGACACTAATGATTGGGAACCCATTAGTGATTAAACTAGTAATAAAGTCAAGGTCTCCCAGTGTGAGAGAGAGAGAGGGGCGAGACATGAGGCTATAGGGGGGGGGTCTTGTTCAGATTTTATTTCATTCTCTCCCTCACTCAATCACTTAAACACTCTACTCTCTCATTCTCTCTCAATCCTCCCCATTTTCTCCCCAAAACTTCATCTTCTTCCCCCAATTTCTAGCCATAGCCGAGAGCTCCACTCCATAGCCAAGCTTGAAAAATTTCTTCCTATCTTCCATACAACACTTAGATACCTTGAGTTGTTCCACTAATCTATACATCCAAGGTAGGATTTGAAACAAAGCATCCCTTGGTTTTCGATTTTCTTAGAATTTTCGAAAAAAATGTAAAGTTCTTGCATGTGTTCTTGATGAACTTTATTGGTGATATTTTGCTATTGCATGTGTATAGATGATGAGCAAAGGATTAGATATGTGTTCTTGTTTTCAAATGTAATGCATGTCGATTTTTGTTCAAATTTTCGAAGCAATGAGTATGTGATGTTCTAAGACTATATAGCATTATGTTGTGAAGTTTGGATCATATTTTTAAAATTTTTCAAATATGTATGAAATTTTTTGAAAGGGCCGAGAGCTTTGAGGTAGTATTTGAGCATGAAATGGTGATTTATGAGTTGATACATGACTATAGAATCTATTTGAAAATTTTTGGAAAAATCTATACTATTGTTCTTTTGAAACCGAGAGCTATACTTGAAATAGGTGGATGTATGGTTTTTATTTGATACATGCAATATGATATTATTGATTCATGATGTATTGAGAGTACATGGAAATTTATTTGGCATTTTTGGAATAACCTATGCTATTTTTTTCAAAAACCCGAAGCATGTATATATTTATATATTAATGTGTGAATTTATTTCATGACATGCAATTGCATATAATTGATCTTGAGTATGATTTATGCACCCTATGATTTATTTGAAATTTTTTTTTAGAAAATCCTACCTATTTGTTTTAAGAAAGCCGAAGCTTATATATATGTATATATTGATGTGTGACTTTATTTTGTAACATGCAATGCTATATTGTTATTCTAAAATGTGTTTTATGCATCCTAGAATTTTGTTAGAATCTTTAAGAATCAATTACAATTTTTGTTCAAATAAACCGAAAGCTTTGTGCTAAATTTGGTGATGAATAAAATTATTCTTGATGTATTTTATGGTGTTACATTGTTACACTATAGTGTATAAGCATGTTATAATTATTTGGAAATTATATAAAATTGTTTGACATGTTTAGTGTAAAAAGCCGAGAGTTATATACCATTTATATGGTGTATAAATGTCATATTATGGATTATATGACATAAAAATGTCATGGACCAATGTTTAGACCTTGTAGTAATTTATTTGAATTTTAGAAAAATTATTAGGCATTTAATCTAAAAATGCCGAGACCTTGACTAAATATTAAAGTGATGATTGAACAATGTTTGATTGATATTATGACATATTAATGACCATAGTGTATTTTAATACACTATATAATATTAGAAAAATTTTGGACATTGTTTGGTAATTTAATGTAATTACCGAAACTGTTTAAAGATTTTAAGGATTTTAAATCCTTTTAAATCAATTTTGTTAATAAATTATATGTCTAATAATATTTTAGACATATTTGGAAATTATTGGATGATTTTCAAAATAATAGATTGTCAAAATTAAAATAGCCGTGAGCTATTTTAAAATAATAGAAATAAGGATTTTAAATCCTTAAATTCATTTATAATGAATTATATGTTTAAAAATTATTTTTAAACATATTAAAACAGTAAAAAAAAAAGAAATCAATTAGAAATTGATTTTCAAAGAATTTAATACTAAAATAAGACTTAGTAATTAATTTACTAAGAAAAAGTCAAAATTGTTGACTTTTGAAATCAACGTACGAAAGACGTTCGATAAATACGCAAATACGCGTAAGACGTATCATTTACTAATGATATCGTGTTAATATGAAAAGATTTCATGTTTAAAGTCATGAAATCGAAAAACGGAGAAAACGCTGGACCATTTACTAAGAGGGTAAATTGGTCATTTTAACACATATCTCGCTTTCTATCAAGAACGAGAAATGTTAATTTGATACGCGATCGAAAAATGAATTAAATTCATTAAGGAATTAATTAGGTGTCGATATGAAATATCGAATTATATTATAAGACTTGATAAGTCTCGAACAACGTAAACGACGTACTAAAGCATCCTTTTATATAAAGGTGTGGACGACGCACCACCGGACGCCGACGAGTAAGGAAAACGATAAAGACGAACGATAATTTCCGTGGGCTTTATTACCAAAATGGAACAACTTTGTCGCTTTTTTCAACCGCCTTTGTTTACGATTTTCAACTAATGCTAAAATTCTTTAAATGATTACCGCCAAAATGTTTACGCTTTGTGTGTCGTATCCTATCCATGTATGATGTGATGGGTTATTCCCAACTTATGAATGAAAATCGATATCGGATCCTATGCCTTGGAAGGCTTATACAGCTAGGATTAACGTGTACACCGATGGTGACCGTGTCTTGTAAGGACAATTCACGGTCGGTCACGGGTCGTAGAAGAGGCCTCCTTCACGACTTTCGACTATGATAATGTGATGACATGATAGTAAGGGATATGGATTACGTACACCAAGAAAATGCTTGGCCAAGCAACTTTTATAAACTCATGAAAATATTTTAGTAAGCACAAGGCATTTTCAAATAAAACCTCAGGTCTTACCATTATATCGCGAGTAATTCAATAAAATGAAATGTTTTCGGCATAAGTCCACTGGGTACAAATTTTGTACTTAGCCCTGCATGTTTGTTTTTAAATGTGCAGGTTGAGCTCGGTTGCTGATGATGGAGAAATGTTGAGAAAGCCATTTGTCTCTGATGTTCGTTAGAAATGGATAACCTCAATACATATCGTCATATATGTATTCACACTCTTTCCGCTGCAAACTCTGAACTGTGTTATTTTCATGTTGAATAATAAAATAATGTGAACCATGAAGCCTTCAGATCGTCATATCCTTTGGATCTGTTGGTAAAACCCTTTTGAACTAAAGTATTATAAGTGTATGCTAATCTTAAGTCCTGTTTTCTCATGTGATATGCCCAATCGTGATACTATTCGTATTCATAAATACTATTCCTAGTATTAGTCCGCTCACCCGGTTGTCCCGAGTGGGGTCGTGACAGAGTGGTATCGTAGTCATTGCTCTTTGAAACTCAATTCTTTAAAAAAAAAAAACTAAGTCTAGAATTGAGTCACTAGACTTCTAGAAAATCTCTTGGCTATTCTCAACATTCCATCACATCGAGCTCAACGGGAAAAGGTAATTAGTTTCATTTGAGTTTATGAAATGAAAATTTTATATAATGGCCAAATTTGAAAAGATTTACAAGTAAAAGGAAAAGAAAGTTGTAATGTGATGATGATTGAAATGATGAGTTATGAATGAAGATTTTCAAAATTCTAAATTTTGAAATTAAATAGCAATGATATGAAGTGGTTAAGTTGAAAAGCATGTTTGAAACGAATCATGATGATTAATGACGAATGTATGAAAACAAGATGATATGTACAGATATGTATGAACAAGTATGATGTTGTTTGGATGTTATGTTTATGACTTATGAAATTTATGTTGATAACAAAGTATGCTATTCTCTTGAGAAGAACGTAGACGATATAGGAAGTATGTTCCCATAATGAAAGAAAACAAAAGAATGATAGGAAGCATGAATGTGTTTTAATTTCGATTTCGAACGCGAAAGTGGAACGTAAAGATGATCGGAAACGACGTTGACTACGAAGAATGAAGAAGGTGGATGCTTATCATAGTCAAAGTGAGCGATCATAACCATGATTTTCAACTTGCGTGACGGAGGACCGCAATTTCAGAACGGCAAGCTTCAATTTGAAGACGTGGACGTAATAGTTATACTAAGTCTATAGTATTCATAGCGCGTATGTTGTCATTATTGGCACCTTCTCGAAACGTCGTTATAATCGCGAAAATTTTCTGCAATGCGCAGTAAATTTGTTTTTAACCGTACTCCCTCGATAGGACTCCGTTTTACGCGTGGTTTTCGCCTGCGTATTCCTAACGTTCTGAACTTCATTTGTTATGAAGGACAGAATCTCTTTTTCCAACTCCCAAATACAGTAGGGTCTGGGTAAAGTTCAGCTTGAGTTTTAGATAGAACCAAGGAACCTATAATACCTCGTGTAGCTTAACATAGCAATAGGAGTTTTGTTTACTAGACAGGTTGAGAATGTTTGGTTATAGGTTAAATAGTTTATCCTTGTTGATTAATCGAAGTACTAAGTTACCCTATTTGCTATTAGGTATTAGTAGGGTCTAACGGTTAGTTGTTGATCGTGACAGATGGAGGAGATGCGTTATATTGCGAGGAGGAGGATAGGACCTGACCCGACCCCTGAGGAGACTATTCGTATTTATCGGGAAAGCTGGATGTGTGCTGGCGAGGATTTGGGAGAGTTCCTGATGTATTACTTTAGGTTGTGGAGGAATGCGAGAGTTTATGGCGTGACGGATTACGACGGCATTAAGCGTCTTCTTACTATACTTCCATGTGATTGGGAAGACTACGCTCATGAGGTTTCTGGGGATTACATTTATCGTGCGACTGGGGATATGACTTGATAGGTGATCTACCCAGGTTCATCAGCCACCTGACGTACGTATATAGCATCTATGGCGCAGCACCGAGAGGACCTTATCTCCCTCCACGGGAGTATACATGGCGTGATGAGTCACCCGAGTGGTCAGACACCGAGGTTCCACGGATTGTTGACCCGGGTACCACGATATCGGATCGACGAGGCGACTTGTTCAAAGCGGACGGAGCAGCCAGGCCTAGAGCATTGGGAGCCCCTGTTTTCCCACCTCTGATTTTCGGACATCCGGTGCGTTCACCACTACCGCCTTTACCACCGATGGCAGCACCCCTACCACCAGTCGAGAGTTTCCGTCAGACAGCACGGATTAGCGTGACAGGTACTCTTGATGGGTATAACCCCATCCACGACAGCTACAGCCCGATTCGTGTGGATTATGGTCCATGCGTGACATCCCGATGGTAGAGAGTAATGAGCCGGACCTCTAGAGCATTTGGCCAGGTTGATGACTCGGACGAGGAGGAAGAGGATCCGGAGGAAGATGAGGAAGATTCGAGGAGTTGATGAAGGTAGTGATGTTGATGTAAAATTTGAAGAATTATGTTATCTATTTTTATGTATGTTTTAATTATGCTTTTGAAACTTGAACAGTGGGGAAAACTGAATTTTTGTAAGGCTATAAAGCCATTGTGCATGATTTTGATTTTTGTAAAGCCTTAAGGCCAATATGTGTATGGGCCTTTTTCTTTTGAAATATTTTGGAAGCAAGTATGTGAGTAATCCTTGAAATAAGGACTTGTGTTTGCAAAGTACGTTATCTATGGTGCTTTTGCAATTGTATGTATGTGTGATCCAAGAGGGCTTTTGCAACAAATTTATGTATGACAAGAATGAAATGTTTATTTAAGATATCGCTTCCAAAAAGGCAAAGAAATGAAATTGTATATATTCAAGTTATGAAAATGATACATGATGCTAATGATATATTTTACACAATGTAACGCCTCCTAGACAAGACCCCCGAACGAGAAGTAAGAGGCGAGGCACCTAGGAGACGAGGTAGAACTCCGGAACAGGAGGAACAAGCCTGTACTCAACCACCTCCACCTCAACCTGACCGCAGGATAGAGGAACTGTTCTTAAGACAAAATCCTCCTACTTTCAATGGGAAAGGTAGTCCTGAAGATGCAAAGCAGTGGATGAGAACCATCGAGAGAATTTTCACTTTTCTAAGGTGCACAACACAAGAAAGACTATCATGTAGCATTTCAATTAAATGGGCTCTGATTTACGGTGGGAGGCCGGAAGAAAACTTTCACAGCAGCAGAGCGGATGGAGGAATTGACTTGGGAAGATTTTAAAAGGAAGTGTATGATAAATATGTACCAAAGAGTTACAAGAAAAGAAGGAGCATGAATTCTTCTTGTTAAAACAGAAAAGATGTCAGAATCGATTACGATCGCACTTTTGCGAAATGTCTAGATATGCACCGGATCAAGTGGACACGGATTTAAAATGGCGGAAAAATTTAGATCGTGGTTAAGGCGAAAATAAGAATGTCTCTTCTCGGGTCTTGGAGACATGACTTATAATCGAGGCTCTTACACGGCTTTGGACATTGAGGCAAGAATGCCGGATGATAAGTCGGGATTAGTCGGATGCGTAATACCATGGACGGGGAAAGAAAGTGGGATGCTAGTTTTGGTAATAGTAGCGGGAAGTTTTGAAAACAAGGGTAACAAACAACGAGGCGGGGAACTCAAGAAACGAGGCAAGGATGGAGGAAGCCGACTTTTATTCCTCCAACAGAAGGGACCACAAGAGCGTGAAGGGCTCTTCCATGCCCAAATGCCGAAAGATGCACACGGAATGTGCATGGCGGGCGATGGAAACTGTTTTAGGTGTGGTATGAAAGGACATTACGCAAACTTCGCGCCGGAATACGTTCGAAACAATTGTAAGGCCGAACCAACCCGTAACGTCCAACCGAGGGCTATCAATTTCATTAACCTCAACAACAACTACACCGCAACAATGGCAACAACCTCCACAACAACAGCAGCAGCCACAACAACAAATACCACAACAAGAAGAAGGCAGCCACCTCAAGAACGAAGACAAGAACCACAACGGCAACGCGTCGGCAACAAAGAACCTGCATAACAAAGAATAAATTTCAAAGAAAGGCAAGCACCACGTCACCACAGCTACCCCAAGCTAGAGCGTATGCTTTGCATCGGCAACAAAACGAACAAGACCAGGAAACCCGCGGTATGGGAATCCTTCTCAACATACCGTTATAGTATTGTTCGACACAAAGTCTTCACTCTTCATAGCAAAATCATGCGAGATCCGTTGGGACTTAATGCGATAAAGGCAAATCAGATATGAGAATCTCATCACCTATAGGAGGAATTATGGTCACATTATTACATTTCGCCGAACCTAGAGTTGAACTTAGGATCACTAAAGGTTCTAGCAAATAATTTGAACATAATGATCATGGGTGACGTAGATATAATCCTAGGAATGGACTGGTTAGCTGCAAACCACTCCACGATTCTTTGGAATGAAAGGAAAATATCATTTCACTTTCCGGCAAGAAGCAACGATTTTCATGGAATCAGATGGAAAGAGAGTCCCAATTGTGTCCGCATTGAAGGCGAGGAAAATGATGAATAAGAAAGGATACCATGCTTTTCTTGTTTACCTGAACGGAGAAGAAAAGCCGGAACTGAAGATAGAAGATATAGAAATTGTTAAGGAATTTTCAGATGTATTTCCTAAGGATCTACCAGGTTACCTCCGATGAGACAGTTGAATTTACCATCGACTGGGAACCGTGATCGGCTCCAAAGTCAAAGGCACCCACCGAATGGCCCCAAAGGAATTGGAAGAACTCGAAAATCCAACTTCAAGAACTGTTGGACCTAGGTTTCATTAGACCTAGTGTATCGCCTGGGAGCGCTTTGTTTTGTTCGTCAAGAAAAGGATGGATCCTTAAGGATGTGTATAGACTATCGAGAGTCGAACAAGATGACGCCAAGAATAAATATCCTTTACCAAGAATCGACGATTTGTTCGATCAATTGAGGGAGCAGTATATTTTCAAAGATTGATCTCAAGTCGGTACCATCAACTAAAGGTACGACACAAGACATAGCTAAAACCGCATTCGAACAAGATATGGCCATTATAAATGTGTAGTTATGCCATTCGGATTAACTAATGCACCAGCGGTGTTTATGGACCTCATGAACCGAGTATTTCATCCGTATTTAGACAAGTTTGTATTGGTTTTCATAGATGACATTCTCATCTATTCGAAAATGAGGAAGACCATAAGGAACATCTAAGAATGGTGTTACAAACTTTGAGGAATGAAAGATTGTTTGCTAAGTTCAAAAATGCGAGTTTTGGTGAAGGAAGTAATGTTCCTAGGACACATCGTGTCTGCGATGGAATCAAAGTAGATCCAACCAAAGTGGAAGAAGATGCAGAATGGAAATCACCGCGAACTCGTAATGAGATCCGAGTTTTCTAGGTTAGGCGGTTATTATAGGAGATTCATTGAGGATTCTCCAAGATAGCAAGACCAATGACCCAATTACTTGAAAGGGAGTTAAGTACACTGGACCGAGGAATGTGAAGCGAGTTTTCAAGAACTCAAAGAAAAGTTAACAAGTGCACGGTGTTAGCAATTCCTAATCGATAAGGAATATGTGGTTTATACTGACGCCTCGAAGAATGGACTAGGATGCGTTTTGATGCAAGAAGGAAAAGTAATAGCGTACGCATCACGACAACTTAGACCACATGAGCTAAACTACCCGACACACGATTTAGAGTTAGCAGCAGTGGTTCATGCACTGAAAATATGGAGACACCATCTCTATGGAGTGAGATGCGAAATTTATACAGACCATAAGAGTTTGAAATATTTTTCGAGCAAAAGAGATCTAAACATGAGGCGAGAGGATGGCTCGAACTAGTAAAGGATTACGACTGTGGTATTAACTATCACCCAGGTAAAGCGAATGTAGTAGCTGACGCCTTGAGTCGTAAAAATCAAACTCATTTGGGGTATCTCTTGACACGAGAAGATAAACTTGTCGAGGAATTCAGCAATTTAAGAATTGAATTGATTAAACAGCCAGAGACGATCAAGAATTGTATTGCTACACTCACCATGACACCTGATCTAAGAAAAAGGATCATTGAGAGACAAAGGATTGAGGAAAAGTTGGAAAAGATAAGAGAAAGAGTGAGAACTGGCAAATTGAAAATTTCCAGGAAGCATCGGATAATGCTTTAATGTTCAAAGGAAGAATATGTGTTCCTGATGATGTTGAGATTCGGAACAACATAATGAATGAAGCTCATGATACACCTTATACCGCCCACCCAGGCAGTACAAAGATGTACCAAGACCTAAAAGAGAAATTCGGTGGGAAGGCATGAAACGAGACATAGCTTTTTCAGAGAACGTCATTTGTTTGCCAACAGTAAAAGCTTTACACCAACGTTCCTACGGAAGTTACAACCGTTGGGTATACCGAATGGAAATGGGACGAAATAACGATGGATTTCAAGCACGGATTTACCCAAGTCTCGAAAAGGAAACACTACTATATGGGTAATAGAGATAGACTCACCAAGTGCGCCACTTCTTACCAATTCAAAATACATATGGAGTCGATAGACTAGCCCAAATATATGTAAAAGAAGTGATACGGCTACATGGAGTACCAAAATCTATTACATCGATAGAGACTCCAAGTTTACATCGAAATTTTGGATGAGCCTACAAAAGAGTTGGGAACAAAGTTAAACTTCAAGACAAAGATTTCACCCACAAACCGATGGGCGCAATGAAAGGACAATCCAAACTCGAAGATATGCCGAGAACCGTAGTACTAGATCGATGTGCTAAATGGGAAGACATTTTACCTCTTATTGAGTTTGCTATAATAATAGTTATCAGCGACTATTGATATGGCCCCATATGAAGCTTTGTATGGCAAGAAATGTAGATCACCACTTTATCGGGATGAGGTAGGTGAAAGGAAGATAATAGGCCGTAAGCGGTGAATGAAATGATTGAAATCGTCCGAAGATTAGGGCAAAGAATCAGGAAGCTCAAGATAGGCAAAAATCCTACCGATACGCGTAGATCGGAGTCATTTGAAGTTGGAGACAAAGTATTTCTCAAAGTCTCTCCATCGAAGGATCATGAGATTTGGTGTGAAAGGAAAACTAAGACCCCGCTACATAGGACCATACGAGATCCTAGAGAGAATAGGCTCAGTAGCCTATAAGTTGGCTCTCCCGCCCAACTTGGGAAATGTGCATAATGTTTTTCACGTATCTCAACTAAGGAAATACATGTACGATCCAAAACATGTGATCCGTCAAAACGACGTAGTTCTAAATCCAGACATGAGTTATGAAGAAAAGCCTATCGCAATACTAGACCATAAAGTTCAACAATTGAGGAACAAATCAATCTCACTGGTCAAAGTACTGTGGAATCATCACGGACAAGAAGAAGCTACGTGGGAGCTAGAGGATACAGTAAAGGAACAATACCCCAGTTTATTCTTTTAAAGGTATACAAATTTCGGGACGAAATTTCTTTTAAGGGGGGTAGGATGTAATAACCCGCAGTTTTAAAAGCCTAATTACGGTCTTTAAAACCCGTATAATAAAATTTTTGCCGTGAAATCAAATCACATATGAAATCAAGTATGATTTCAATTGTTTACAAGGAACAATTTCCTATTACACACTCACTCAATTTAGAGAATGATAGAAATCGAAAGTATTAACATTTCGTGAAGACATTTTTAACGTCGAATGCATATCGACTATTGAAATGTCACGATTTTATAAGCAATCAAGCTTGGAATTATATTCCATTATGAATGGAATATTTCTATAATGAGATTACAGTATTTACGACCATTTTAAAGATGAGTCGACACGTAACGCTTTGAAACGCTTTCAAACGCCAACGCTAGAGATAAGATGAACGATGGTTTTATTGATCAAGAAATTGTAGGAATTTATTTCCTATGATATTTTCATAATACTACAGTTCAAATAAGCATTTAATTAATGCTTGAACCTTAGAAAAAAAATCTCATCAAAATAGTTTCAAAACCCTAATTCTTCAAATTAGGGTTTTTTCAAATTTTGGCCTTTTTAATTATTCTATGCTATGATTATGTATTTAAATCATATACCAAAGTGCACCTACTTATGAAGGATGTGAAATAAAATTTTTAACCTATAATTATCCAAATAGCCGATAGCTATTTATCTTGTACATAATTTGAATTATTTTCCTCTTATATTATTTAATTACCCTATGATATTAAATATCATCTAAATTATATATTATGATCTATATATCTAAGATTAGCATGAAATATGAATTTTATCCTATAGTTCTTCCAAAAAGCCGAAAACTATACGTATATATATAAATGCTAAGTGCTTTATTTAACTCACTATTGCATGCATGTATGTATAAATTCAGATTTTATAACAACAAATCTCCTCTAATGATGTATTCTAGCTATTTCCAAGAGAGTGTAAGACACTAATGATTGGGAACCCATTAGTGATTAAACTAGTAATAAAAGTCAAGGTCTCCCTTGTGTGAGAGAGAGAGAGCGAGACATGAGGCTATAGGGGGTCTTGTTCAGATTTTATTTCATTCTCCCTCACTCAATCACTTAAACACTCTACTCTCTCATTCTCTCTCAATCCTCCCATTTTCTCCCAAAACTTCATCTTCTTCCCCAATTTCTACCATAGCCGAGAGCTCCACCCATAGCCAAGCTTGAAAAATTTCTTCCTATCTTCCATACAACACTTAGATACCTTGAGTTGTTCCACTAATCTATACATCCAAGGTAGGATTTGAAACAAAGCATCCTCGGTTTTCGATTTTCTTAGAATTTTCAAAAAAATGTGTAAAGTTCTTGCATGTGTTCTTGATGAGCTTTATTGGTGATATTTTGCTATTGCATGTGTATAGATGATGAGCAAAGGATTAGATATGTGTTCTTGTTTTCAAATGTAATGCATGTCGATTTTTGTTCAAATTTTCGAAGCAATGAGTATGTGATGTTCTAAGACTATATAGATTATGTTGTGAAGTTTGGATCATATTTTTAAAATTTTTCAAATATGTATGAAATTTGTTGAAAGGGCCGAGAGCTTTGAGGTAGTATTTGAGCATGAAATGGTGATTTATGAGTTGATACATGACTATAGAATCTATTTGAAAATTTTTGGAAAAATCTATACTATTGTTCTTTTGAAACCGAGAGCTATACTTGAAATAGGTGGATGTATGGTTTTTATTTGATACATGCAATATGATATTATTGATCTATGATGTATTGAGAGTACATGGAAATTTATTTGGCATTTTTGGAATAACCTATGCTATTTTTTTCAAAAAAACCGAAACATGTATATATTTATATATTAATGTGTGAATTTATTTCATGACATGCAATTGCATATAATTGATCTTGAGTATGATTTATGCACCCTATGATTTATTTGAAATTTTTTTTAGAAAATCCTACCTATTTGTTTTAAGAAGGCCGAAGCTTATATATATGTATATATTGATGTGTGACTTTATTTTGTAACATGCAATGCTATATTGTTGTTCTAAAATGTGTTTTATGCATCCTAGAATTTTGTTAGAATTTTTAAGAATCAATTACAATTTTTGTTCAAATAAACCGAAAGCTTTGGGCTAAATTTGGTGATGAATAAAATTGTTCTTGATGTATTTTATGGTGTTACATTGTTACACTATAGTGTATAAGCATGTTATAATTATTTGGAAATTATATAAAATTGTTCGACATGTTTAGTGTAAAAGTCGAGAGTTATATACCATTTATATGGTGTATAAATGTCATATTATGGATTATATGACATAAAATGTCATGGACCAATGTTTAGACCTTGTAGTAATTTATTTGAATTTTAGAAAATTATTAGCATTTAATCTAAAAATGCCGAGACCTTGACTAAATATTAAAGTGATGAGTGAACAATGTTTGATTGATATTATGACATATTAATGACCATAGTGTATTTTAATACACTATATAATATTAGAAAAAAATTTTGGACATTGTTTGGTAATTTAATGTAATTACCGAAATGTTTAAAGATTTTAAGGATTTTAAATCCTTTTAAATCAATTTTGTTAATAAATTATATGTCTAATAATATTTTAGACATATTTGGAAATTATTGGATAATTTTCGAAAATAATAGATTGTCAAAAATTAAAATAGCCGTGAGCTATTTTAAAATAATAGAAATAAGGATTTTAAATCCTTAAATTCATTTATAATGAATTATATGTTTAAAATTATTTTTAAACATATTAAAACAGTAAAAAAAGAAATCAATTAGAAATTGATTTTCAAAGAATTTAATACTAAAATAAGACTTAGTAATTAATTTACTAAGAAAAGTCAAAATTGTTGACTTTTGAAATCAACGTACGAAAGACGTTCGATAAATACGCAAATACGCGTAAGACGTATCATTTACTAATGATATCATGTTAATATGAAAAGATTTCATGTTTAAAGTCATGAAATCGAAAAACGTGAGAAAACGTTGGACCATTTACTAAGAGGGGTAAATTGGTCATTTTTAACACATATCTCGTTTCTATCGAAGAACGAGAAATGTTAATTTGGTACGCGACTGAGAAATGAATTAAATTCATTAAGGAATTCAATTCGTGTCGATATGAAATATCGAATTATATTATAAGACTTGATAAGTCTCGAACTACGTAAACGACGTACTAAAGCATCCTTTTTATATAAAGGTGTGACGCGACGCACCACCGGACGGCGTTGAGTAAGGAAAACGATAAAGACGAACGATAATTTCCAGGTGGGCTTTATTACCAAAATGGAACAACTTTGCTGCTCTTTTCAACTGTCTTTGTTTACAGTACTTTTCAACTAATGCTAAAATTCTTTAAATGATTACCTGCCAAAATGTTTACGTTTTGTGTGTCGTATCCTATCCATGTATGATGTGATGGGTTATTCCCAACTTATGAATGAAAATCGATATCGGATCCTATGCCGGAAGGCTTATACCTGGCTAGGATTAACGTGTACACTGATGGTGACTGTGTGCTGTAAGGACAATTCACGGCCGGTCACGGGGTCGTAGAAGGAGGCCTCCTTCACGACTTTCGACTATGATAATGTGATGACATGATAATAAGGGATATGGATTACGTACACCAAGAAAATGCTTGGCCAAGCAACTTTTATAAACTCATGAAAATATTTTAGTAAGCACAAGGCATTTTCAAATAAAACCCTTGTGTCTTACCATTATATTGGCAGAGTAATTCAATAAAAATGAAATGTTTTCGGCATAAGTCCACTGGGTACAAATTTTGTACTTAGCCCTGCATGTTTGTTTTTAAATGTGCAGGTTGAGCTCGGTTGCTGATGATGGAGAAATGTTGAGAAAGCCATTTGTCTCTGATGTTCGTTAGAAATGGATAACCTTGAATACATATCGTCATATATGTATTCACACTCTTCCACGCAAACTCGAATCGTTATTTTCATGTTGAATAATAAAATAATGTGAACCATGAAGCCTTCAGATCGTCATATCCTTTGGATCTGCTGGTAAAACCCCTTTTGAACTAAAGTATTATAAGTGTATGCTAATCTTAAGTCCTGTTTTTCTCATGTGATATGCCCAATCGTGAGGTCATTCGTATTCATAAATACTATTCCTAGTATTAGTCCGCTTCACTCCGGTTGTCTCGAGTGGGGTCGTGATAAATCCACTCGCGCTTCATACTCCAATATTTTGTACATAAAAGCATATTATTAACTGTGAGTCTGTGACTATCCATTTAATCAAAATCTGTGGACTAAATTAGTTTATATTTAATAGAACAAGAATGATCGATTAACATCAAACTAATAATAATAATAATAATAATAATAATAATATCTTCATGCACGATACAACATGCTAAAAATGATTTTTGTACTTTTTGTCAATTAAAAATAAATTTAAAGGTATTATTCTGATGGATTTGAATCTAATATTTCTACCAAACATTAACTACTTTACCATATTCCAACACACGCACAGGTGAATTTTTTTTGTATTGCACGACACAACAATGACATTAAGGTAAATAATTAGACAAACAAATCATAATAATACTATTAATACAATTTAATTTTTAAGTAATGACATTGGTAAATAGAAAATACAATTTGATCTATCAAATTTGATCGTATTTAACACATCGACACGAGTACCACATATAACATAAAAAATAATAAAAATAAAAATTCACATCTTTATTATGTCTACACTATAACACCACAGCGATAATAGACTTAAAAACATTATATCACCCTTCACGCTTTGTATCCTATTATTGTATGATTTGTATAATGTCAATAATTGATGGCCATGAATGAAAATCAATTTCAACACGAAATCAGTCAATAGTTTGAAACTATTAAATCTAAATAGTAAATATCTTATATTAGTAATTACCGGCGAAATAAGTTCAGGGGTAGCAGTTAGGCATTGCCGTATAATAACTCTGCCCACCTCTAATTCTTTTTCAATATTTTTTATGAATTCAAAAATTTGCCAAGACTTCATCGATTATTATATTGTGCAGTCACCATAACAGTATCTATCTATCTATCTCCAATTTTAACAATTTGTCGATTTAATAGAATACAATATTTTAGACAGTTTTATTTTTATTTATTTTTTGGTATCACGGGAATCTGCAGCAACTTATCTTCTTCTTGGACCGGTAAACTCCACGTTTACGTGTAATAACGCAAACCCACAGACAAGTGTAAACCACACTGAAAAACCAGGGTGAGAGACTCAAACTCATAGAGGCGTTTGGTGATTTCAACCTCGCCTCTCCTACACAAGAACTCACATTAACCATCGTCGTCAGGGACAATATTTTAGGCAATTTTAATAAGCGATTTGATTGTCTATGTCGTCTATATCTCTCTCTTTCAAAGCTAACAATAATATTTTTTTTTGTTTTATGTAGAAAACACATCAATTCTAGGATTTCGTGTTCGGTTAATTGTTTTTACATTTCTTTAAATTTATTATAATGTGTAAGATGGAATTTAATTGTCGCACAAAAGTCTTCATGAGCGGTGCTGTACTCTTTATTATTGCATGATTTTTTGTCTCTACAATATCGTAGCTACTTATTTAGACATAAAGATAAATTAATTCGACATTATTATTATTAGGAAATTACTATGTAAAAATTATTAATTTAGTGCTCAAAGACCCAATTAGGAGTTATCGTGTTCTTGTTTTTTCATCTTCCATCAGATTAAAAAAAATGCTTCTTATATATTCCTTCCGTCCATCATAATCTTAGTTTTTATCAACACGAATTTTAATAAATACAATGAGTATAAAATGAATGGAGAATGAGACCTAAATAATAAAGTATATTATATTAGTGAAAAATGGGTCATGAGTGATTTTTTTGTAAATAAGTAGATTAAGTGTGGGTAAAAGTATTGACTCTTGGATGAGATCCATGCCTATAAAAGTAAAGTGAATGATTTTATGGACTTGTCGATATGAAATTAAATGAATAAATATTACGGATGGAGAGAAAATATGATTTAGAATTTTACATGCAATTGTTATTTGACATTTGTAAGTGTCCACGTGACATGCCATTTAAGAGTTAAAATCAATATTTAGTCTTACAATTATAAGATCGTCTTACCACCAGCCATAACAAGAAAAAGATATTCTCTGAGCTATTATTTTATTAGTTCTTCACCCAATTCAACATTAACAAACTTTACCTGTAGAAATTAGACAAAATCACCCGTAAGACATGTGGAGACACATCTAATTCAAGTTTATTAATCCAAATTAAAATTTATTGGTCACTTCATGTTGCGAAAAACACACACTACAGTCACGACAAAAAATAAAGAACACAAGAATTGTTTACCCATTTCGTCTTACGACTACATCTGGGGGCGATGTCAAGCCAGAAATTTCACTATATGTTTCGGATACAGATTACATGGAGAAACGACTATTAAATAGACAATAACCAAACCAGAACTCCAAGCCTATTAGGGTTCCGTCTGGGTTCAAAAAAAACATAAACCTAAAAATTTGGCTCGGGGGCTAGCACATCCTAATCCCCGAACCCTCATCTAACTAAATCGGACTTGAGTATATAGTTAATTGAGGCTCCATATTCTTAACACTTCGTAAGTCATAAGAGACCACATCTAGAAATTATCATAGTCATCCACTCGTCCTTACGTTCTTTTTAGCATTTATTTTAACAATTTCTCATTTTCTCTCATAATGTAAGAGCTTAATATATGTAAAGTATTGTAGGACCATTGTATTTTTTATTTTATATCTGTAAAGTATTTATTATATTGTATATTATTAATCTTTGTAATCTCAAATTCTCAATGTAGGAAGAAGGAAGAAAAAATCGTCTGTAAATCACGAGGTAGTAAATTTGGTCCAATAATTCAATTCAACCCTTTGAAATTTTTGGCATGTACATACATTGATGTCTTGCAAGCACCAGTGACTTTGGAATTCGTATATCTAGTTAGAAACACGTTAATTTGGAGATTCCCAACCTTAACTAATATTTTTATTCTAAAATTTGATCCTTAGATGAAAATCTTTTTATTTGAGCAATTTAAAACAAAGACGAATGATAGATTAATTAGAATGATAGATTAATTAGTAGTGGAAAACTTGTTAGCGCTACGAACCCCCACCCTCATGGGCTCGGAGAGTTATACATCAGTCTCCACCACCAGCACCACCGTCGTCTTCTTTCTCGATCTCTTCCTCCTTCATGACCTTCACTTAGATCTGAAATTTGACTTGATAGATCTCACATGTTCTAACATTTAAATCGAGTTGAAATCGCCAACAGCAAATTATTACATTCTTCATATGTCAATCTTTGTACCTAATTTTGTAGCGGTATCATGTGACGTTGCGTTACTATGGTTTTTTTTTTTGATATCATAGGGAACCCGCAGCTGCTAACTATGGTAGGCACTGGGTAAACCCTACGTTCCTATGCAATAATCTGCAAACCACATAGGATAGGTAAATCACACTTGGAAAACCAAGTAAACCCACGTTCCTGTGTAAGGTAAACCCCATGTTTCTGTGCAATAGTCTGCAAACCACACAGGACAACTAAACCACACTTGGAAAACGGTGCGCACTAGATAAACCCCACATTCTTTTGCAATAGTCTGCAAACAACACATGACATATAAACTATACTTGGAAAGTCAGGTAAACTCTACGTTCCTGTGCAATAATCTGAAAACTACACAGAAATATAAACCACACTTGGAAAACTAGGTGTGACAGACTCTCAAACTTATAAAGACGTTTGATGGGGTTCGAACCTATGACCTCTCAGCTATAAAAGCCCACCTTAACCATTGAGTCATCACTCGAGACAAATACATTACTATGTTATGCAGAAGGGTTGTTGGTTTAATGTATTTATGGAAACAATGTTTGGGTGAGATGTTAATTGCTATATGAATGCATTGAATGACATCATATTACTATAATATCATTTAATAACATTAATATTAATAAAATAGAAGATGAAACATGACCGAAGACAGAGGAATCCAATTGTTTGAGTGGTGGTAGTTAATTTATATGGCAACAATGGCATTGATCGATCTTCTAAAATACTTTCAGAATTAAATTAAGAGTTTTATAGTCTTATTTTTTTTATTTCATTTGCAGTTTTAAGTTTGTATTAGATATTATTTTGAATTTGTAAAATAAATATAATAAGAAACCATCATATACATGTCGACAATAATATTATCGATCGAGAGAGAGAGAGAGAGGAGTGAGTTAGGCATGTGTTGGATCTCTCTATTACACTAATTCGAGTCTTTTAATTAGAAAATACAAGATTAATTAACAAACTTAGGAGGTCACATCCATTTCATAATGCAACTCGATTTGTTTCAGCAAATATGTTAATCCGGGCTAAAATAATAAACCATGACTGTTTACATCTATAATTTAGGATAAATTGCATTTTATGACTTGATATTTGCATCGAGTTTTAAATATGGTATAACCTTGAAAACATGAAGAAAAAAATGAAAACAACTTTGTAAAGAAGTTGTAAACATGACACATGAACAAAAATCAAATTTAGAAAAACTCGATGGAAGCCAATGTATTGGATTAGGAGAACGAATCAATCAATAATATGATGATTCACGGGAAATTCTATAGAACATGTAGGTGTATTACATCTTCTCTCATATGATAATATTTTATTAATATAAATTAAAATAATAAAATATTATCATATGAGAAAGGTTGTAGTACACCTATATATTCTATGGAAATTTTCATGATTCATATCATTCACATGATGATGAGGAGATTTAGAAGCCAGAAAAACGTGGTTTTTTTTTTATCATGATGTCAAATTTGGAACTTTGTAGAAACGTCGGATTCTTTTTACATACTTTAAAGATCGAATTATTTTTTAAATTCGTCCTAAATATCAAATCATAAAATTTAATTTATCTAAAATATATAACAAGTTCATAATATACCTATGGAACCATAAAATATAGTATATCCAAAAAATACAAGTTCATAATATACCTATGGGAGAATATCCAAGCCCATCTAACATTAGATTGCATTGCGTCTTTGGGCTTGGTCAATATGTCATTCGGTTTGTTATGGATCATTCATTTATACAATTATATTATTAATATGGAAGATTACATATTTTAGCATAATTAGAACATGGGTGATCCTATACACAAATCTATTTTACCCCCATAACCCATAGATTAAATTCCTAATAAATTACTCTCATCTTCCCATCCAAGATGACATGTATTTTTTTTTGGCTATCCCGTCCAAGATGGCCTGTTTCATTTTTAGGAAATAATTATCTCTTTAAAAATTGTGAAATCTACCTACTTTTATTCACTTTAATCACTTTATATTCTTCACTTAAATAATCTAACCGTGTCCAAAAGAAATGGACCATCTTGGGTGGAACGGGTGAAGTATTTATCTTGTCAATTCCCAATATATACTACACCTTAAAATAAAAAAATCACATATTCGAACCTATTAATATGTCTATAAATATGAGTTTGTCATGCCTAGTTTTACTAACTATACTTTAAGTTTTGAACCATGAATTATAAAATAAATAAATAAAATGAACCCCTATAAAGAATAAAAGATTCAAATCCAGCCGTAAAAGACTAATTGCCGTTGTTCTTCCTCAAAGAAATGTGCAGAAAACGAACACGAAGAAAAGCAAGCAACTAATTGCCGCTGTTCTTGAAATTTGCAGAAAACAACTTGTTCTTTAATTCTATTGAGAATTAAGGAATTGTTTGACAATTCACATCAATCTGCCAGTCTCTCTTTCTATCTTCTTTCTCTCACAATTCAGAAAAGCCAAAAACAATTTTTCTCTGCAGAAATCTTCCTCTTGTTCTTTGAATCTCCGGCGACTAATTATCCCTGTTCTTCCTCCCCCTCCGGGTCGCTCTCCCTCTCTCTCGGCCTTCTCTTCTCCGATGAAAGTAATGCCGCCGTCTGCCGCTTGAAACCGACGAGCGGTCGTCATCTTTGTTCAGCCGCTACACCGCGGGTCAGCATTGCCGCTTCTTCCGCCGTCGACTACAACAACCCAGATTTCTAAATCTACAATTTCCCCTTTCTTTTATTAAGTATAAACATATTGAGGAATTGCAGGAATAGAAGATGGGATTTGAAGGGGCTATGATATGAGGCTATCACATGATATAGAAACTGAGTTCATAAGTTTTTTAAATTTAAAAAGGAAATTAAACGCTTGGATGCAAACATGAAGATGTCTTTGCACCTCGGTTGACGCATCAGATATCCAATTGGGTTTTAACAAATTGGGCCTCCATAAAGCTCCAGCCCAATTGCTTTTGAGGCCCATCTTCTTCCCATAACTTGTTATCATATTTGATCCACATAATCAACCACATGAATTATCTAGTCCACTTTCACAATAATTAAATAAATAAAACTAAGCCGACGGACTTAACTCAATTGGTTAAGAGCTAGCAGATTTGGAATAAAGATCAAGGATCGATTCATAACAGTCGCAGTGTGGGAGTTTCACCTTCTTTAAGGTGACTCCTTTTGGACATTAGACAAAATCCTCCTAACTCCTTAATTGTCGAGTAACCATGATTTATCATTTCACATTCTCATGGAGCTGAGAAAGTCATCATAGCTTCTTAATCGCTTGGCCACCGTGATTTACCCACTCACATTCTCGCCGGATCTGGGGTGTGGGGCTTCGAATCGTCAGTCACCGTGATTTATCATTTCACATTCTCATGGGGCTGAGAAAGTCATCATAGCTTCTTAATCGCTGAATCGCCGTAATTTACCCTCTCACATTCTCATGGGGTGTGGGGGCTTTAGGTGTAATGACCGCTTTTCGGAGGACGGATTAGCGGGGACTATTACTCTAAGCAGGAATTAAGAAACGTAACAAGGACATGGAACATCAAATTGTGAGACACATATAAGGAATACTTCTTAAAATTTCCAAGAGATTAGGATTTGACAAACATAATATATAAATGACTTAGTATTCTTGCAATGAAAACATGTGAATACACATATGACGATGTGCACTCAAGGTACTAACTTTCGGTGACAAAATAATTCTATTGCTCAACATTGCTCCATCGCATCACCGACTCAACTCGCACATTTAAAACAAACATGCAGGCTAAGTACAAGAATGCACTCGGTGGACTCATGCCAAAACATTTTTCATCAATTACATCGCCCGCAAGAACT
This sequence comes from Salvia rosmarinus, assembly GCA_036937905.1. Classification (NCBI taxonomy): domain Eukaryota; kingdom Viridiplantae; phylum Streptophyta; class Magnoliopsida; order Lamiales; family Lamiaceae; genus Salvia; species Salvia rosmarinus. The sequence continues at coordinate 8,567,817 of CM072818.1, forward strand.
CCAAGAGGTTTTATTTGAAATACTGCGTACTTACTAAACATTTTCTTGCATTTTCATAAATCGTCAAAGCGACATTTTCTTTGTATGTATGATCCATATCCTTTCATTCCTCATATAACATCATCATGATTCTCGAACGCCGTAGAAGGAGGCCTCCTCTACGTCATTGCGACCGCCGTGAATTGTACTTACAACACACATCGACTTGAGTGTACACGTTAATCCGTGCTATAAAGCACGGGATCCAAATCGATTTTTCATGAATTGGGAGCGACCCAACAACTTTTCTTTCATTCATTCTTTGTGAACCAACACATTGATAGGATACATACATAAAAACATAAACATTTTGGGCGGTAGTTTCATAACATCATTTCATCATCATTTCTCAAAGAAAAGCGTCGTAAATAAATACTTTTCATTTTGAAGAAAGCATCATAAATAAAGCATTTTATCCTCGAGGATAAGAAAAGAAAAGCCCACCTTAAGAATTGACCTTCGACATACATGATAGTGATCCTTTGTCGCTTTCATTTCGCCCACGGACCTTGTCAATGTAAAAATATAATTTAATACATCATTCATTTTTTTTTTTCGAGAAGCATCATTAAGATTTAACGAATTTGTTATCTTTAAATCTTAGAGTTTCATGATTTTCAGATTATCGATACGACTTAGTTAACAATCTATACTTAGCCTATTAGGTTCGCCTCGTCATGACGATGGCGACACTTCGTCATTGCATTCTTTCTTTCCATCAATGTTTCTCCACGCCGTTTCGTATAATTTATGAATCCTAAGTTCATAACTAATCTTAAATCGTTTGTTAACGCAGCGTATCGACAAATTCGAGTTTCAAAACTCATCCATAACCAATATTTCTTCGCCGCGTCTCACCTCACATGTCCCATATTCTATCAAAGAAAACCAATATCGATACTAAACGATTAATAAGAATTTCTATTACTTCAATCATCTTCTAATAATCAATCTATAATTTAAGTTACTTAGAAATAATATTTCTTAAGTATCTTACTTGACATAATCAACTCATTAATTAATTAAATCTATGATTTAATTAAGTAAATCCATAATTAAAACTAAATTGAATGGATTAAATAAAATCCAATAATATTTGATTAAACAATCAAATTAATTTAATTAATCTTAGATATTCAAGAATTAGGATTTAATTCCAATCCTCCTTACATAAAGTCTATCTCATAACATACATAAATCACTTAAAAGAATAATTCTCAAATTATCCCATAACATAATTAACTAATTATGCTATATAAAAAAATAGACTTTATTAAATCTTATGAGTTTAATTAACTCACTATAATTAATTTATCTTTAGATTATTGTTTAATTCAAGAGTCCATCCTTCATTTAATCTAGGGCCCAACATTAAAATAAATCTAAGTCCACCTTAAATTTAAGTAAAGTCCATGCTAATTTAATTCAAGAATCCCATCATTTATTTAATTAACATTACCAATGAATAAGGACCCAAGCCCAACACTTAATATGTTTAGTCCATAATTAAGACCCAACATTAAATAAATTTTGGCCTATAAGAGTGAGGCCCAATTGAATTAAATTAAAAACTAAGCCCTAGACCCCCCAATCTCCTATCTCCTCACTCTCTCGCACTCCCTCACACACACACACACACACTCTCTCTCGCCTCTTCAATGCTGCCACCGCCGTCCTCGTCTCCGGTGAGCTATGGCGGCCGCGCCTCGTGACCCTCGTCCATCTCGCCTTTCTTCCGCTCACTCAACACACACACGTCACGCCGAATGTCGCCGCCTCCCATGTCCGGCGAGACCCCACGGCAGTAACCCGTCGTCGGCGAGCCTCGCCGCCGCCACTGCAGCCTCGGTCCTCTTCCTTCTCCCTCGGTTCACTCACGAACCAACACATATACACACTGCAAGACATCTCCTCTTTTCTTGCTCGGCCAGATCGCGCGGCGTCCTCTCTCCGGCGAGATCGCCGCCTCCCGTGACTCCAGATCTGGCGTCGTCTCCTCTCCTCTATGTTCTCTCTCGCCTCGTTCTCACAATTCACACACGAGATGCACATGATCTCTCTGCGATACACAACACACGCTGCTGCCGTCGCCCGCCACCGCTGCCGCCTGTTCACATCGCCTCTTGCTCCGGTCATCGCACGTCGGTTCATAGCGAGCCCTAGTGGCTCGGTTATGTTCTTAAGAATTTCTTAAGTTACGTAATTGTTTGTTAATACTTTGTAAAAAAAATTTCAGTTCGGTTTCACGCTTCATCTCTTCTACAAGCTTATAATTTATTGAATGGTATGAAAATTACGAGGTGGAATCGAGATGAATACCTTGTGATTGTTGGATTGAATTTTCGTATGATGTTGGTATTAACCGAAGTTGAGAATTGATTTCTTCTCTCCTGACTGATCGAAGGATAGGATTTAGTCCTCGAAATTTGTACACTTAAGACATTCGTATTATCCTTTCCTTCATCATGCTCTCGAATTTCGATGTTGCTTCTTCGAACCCATAATATCTTTATGAAATCTTAACTTTCGATATCGACTAATCCTTAGTCTTAAACCTTCCGCCTAAGCTCAATATATTCTTGATTTAGTAGGATCATATGGTATATGTTATAAACCAACCATATCGCAGAATTTATCGATTGTTGGTAGTGAGTCCGTGTTTGACTCAATTGCTCAAACACACGCCCATCGTAATTCCTTCTAGGTGAAGTTCTAAGAAATCCATATAGGTATTTCTAACAAAGTAGCTTGAAGTTCTTTCCGATAATATTATCACCATCCATGTGACCCGGCTTCCGGATTGACTGACCCCCACGCACCAACACGAGTCTTTTCAAGATGCTTTGTCCTCACTCACACTCCCGAGAAAACTTCCTGGTCACCCATCCCATAATTGCTCCAAGCTAAGCACGCTTAACTTTAGAGTTCTTTTGAGATTTCTATCGATAGCCATGCTACCATATAGAAATCGCAGTAGTTCGATGATTGCCATCTAGATCCTCACCCTGCGAACATGGGTATCCGTCATTATCATCCATTCTTAATTCAATCTGAATGATTCGGTTTCTTTTCCTCTTTATTGCTCTTAGGATATATTTCATATATTCTTACTCTAAAATATTTTCGAGAGATCCTTATTCCGCATTTAGTGCCCTCACTTGTGATATTGGATATACATCATTTGTTGCCATTCTTATTGATCCATCATGCAATTTCGCATAGGATAAAATCCTTGGTCCATCGAGGACATATCATACTTTTGCTTTGACGTCAAACATCTTTACCATTTCTCGACATTCAATGATTAATTCATTTCAATGTCAGAGATACTTTATATCTCATTTTATTGATCGTCACAAAAGTATGGGGAATAATCTTCCCAATTAGATTCACTTTAAAATCCTTCCATGTGAGTCGTTTCATTTGTTCTCTTGGAGATATTTCCTTTTCCTTAAACATGGTATCTGAAAATAATATTACTTTCATTATACTTCGGTTCCCACATTTAGATTAGAACCGTCATTATTGACATATAGCTTGGCAAGTTAGTACATGTGTACCCCATAACTTAAATTCCAAGCATCTTATTACCATGTCTTGACTTTAGGGATACCTTTTCCATACTTGATTTAAACACTAGGGCTAGTCTAGCCGTTCACTCTTATCAACATTTATGATCCATCAATCTCATTATCATTGGTTTTACTATGGCCTCCAATACTCGAAATTACGTACCATGGTAATCTAGTTCGGGATACTTAGTTTTCATTTTGTCTTTAAGTTCCCTTGTGGCCTCCTCCATACCGTGATGGTTCCACTTTACTGACGAGAACAAATTGTTTGTTTAGTAAAACTTGAACTTTTCTATCCAAAATTTGGACAGGTCTTTCTTCATAACTCAAGTCTTGTGCTAATACTACTTCATCGTGATTAATTACGTGTTTCGAATCAAACACGTATTTTCTTAATTGCGAGACATGAAACACATTGTGTACGCCTCAAATGCTTGGTGGTAACTTTCCTATGTATCAAAAGGTCCTATGCATCGGGTCGAACTTTCTCTCTTGCCAAGACGATAACTCCTTTCGAAGGAGAAACCTTAAAAACACTCGATCCTCAACGTTGAACTCTAAATCAGCTCGACGTTTATTCGCATAAGGCTTTTGTCCATCTTGGGCTTCTTTGATTCTTTGCTTGATGTGATCGACATTCTCATTCATTCGTTGTACTAGATCTGGACCTAGTAACTTTCTTTCACTCACTTCATCCCAATAAGGTGATGATCAACATTTCCGACCATGCAAAGCCTCATGTATTCGAAATCAATTATGCTCAAGCATAATTCTAAGGGTTGAGGTATAAAGCGAGAGATTTATTTTCTGAGATGCTATCATTTCTTTATATATATATTCTTTGAAAAGAATATCTTGCATGCATTTCATTCTTTTTAGACATGTCCAACCTACTAATGAGGTTTTAAGGACAACAACTATCTTAAAGATAAGTTGTAATCTCTCGTTATGACATAATAAGGGAATTCATATCCCAGATATTATATTCTTTTCTTTACTTTTACTCTTGCATTAAATGCTAAAGAATATCTTATTCATAATCTTCATTATCATAAGTACTTGGTAAGCCCATCGTGGTCATTGCATCGATGTGTATCATAGGAAAATATCTCGTCTCATCGAGATTTCATTTACATCATAATTTCTTGATGTCTATCACTTTCTTGATCCGAAACTTTTAGGTGGTGAAATAAGTCGACCTATATCATGCCCGATGTTTATCGCTTTACTAATTCGCACTTAGTGACAAGGTAAGTCAACATTTATCATACTTATTGGTTTCAATGATTGAAGAAAACTCATCATGACAACTTACAAGGCAAGGGTTCAAATTCGAGGTGATCTTACTTTTGAGAGTTTGAACCAATATGTTCCTGAATTGAATAATTGGGATATAGGGTCCAAGACCGTAATGACGACTCTTGAGATTTCTTTGGTCATGTGGGTGGCGGACCGTCACAAATATTTTCTCGATCACACAAGAACTTGGTTTCAAAAGGATTCCTTTATAGACCTTTGGGTTAAAATTTCTTTCAAAACATTGAGAAACTCACGTGATTTCTCAATTTGAACTAGGTCATAGAGTTAAACTCAATGACAGAAATTGGGCAATGAAATTGAATTTGAAACCTTATATAACTCGTAATAGGTCATCATCAAAGGTTCTCATGTATGTCATAGTTCTACTTGTACTACCGGGAATCTTACCTTCTTGTAACTTTCTAAGATTCTTATCATACTGTAAGGTCCTCATTCTATAAAACCATAAAATAACTTCAACTGATTCTCGTAAGTTCCGGAGAAAGAATCAGGGGTTGGGTCCTTCATAACAATTAAAGCACGTCGCGATAGGAGTACGTAGGAAAAACCATGTAAATCGGGGTTCAAACGAAGGGCACGAGTCAAAACAAAATCACTGCGCGGTGCAGAAAAGCCCGCCGAATTCATTCTTGTTTTGAAAACTCATAATACTTGGATCAATTCATTCTTTGATCACATTTCTTTTCGTTTATAACGAATAAGTCATAGTCGATTTGGAGTTCCGTGATGCGTGAGCGTCCAAATAAAAGACTATACTCATGTCACTTATCGCATAGTGACATTTATCCTTGATCTCATGTCCACTTCGTCAAATTCTCTTCTCGTCTTTCATTTCGAGATTCTCATTTCGATCTCGCTTTTGTTTTTAGGATAGAATAAAATTTTCATAATTCATCATTCTATGTTCTTTCGCAATGGGATCATGCGTCTTAAGCGATCTACGTTCTTTTGGGGATAACATACCTTCCTCATTAACAACCTTGAGATTTGAAATAAAATTTCAAATATTCATATCATAGTTCATTGTACTCATGTACTTCTTTTAATTTCAAAATTCAACATAACATATTTGACATATAATGTCCATTTTGAGCATTTTCATCATTAATAACAATAAATCTTTATTGAATTCCATGAATTCAAACATTTCATTTATTGACACATATTACGTCAATACTTTCTCGTATGATATTATCATACATTATCATACGTTGGTAGCGAACCAACAACTTCCCGATCATGACAACATCCTCCTCATAAACATCATTAAACCATGATATGTTGGTAGCGAACCAACAACTTTTCTTATTATTTCATCATTCTCACTTCATGACATGAAACTTCATTTGCAACATTTGCAATAACTTTCACTTTCAATAAATACTTTCGACATGAAACTTCATTTGCAACATTTGCAATAACTTTCATTTTAAATAAATCCTCATAACTTTCATTTCACTTGAAAATTTTACAAAACTTTGAGAAAGAATTATTTACTTAGCACAAATCAAATCAGTAAGTTTTCCTTAAATATGCGGTCTCACACCGCATATTATAGAACTTGAGTTTCTTAAATATGCGATCTCATACCGCATATTGTGGGAATCTCTATTTTTTTTTTTAAATTTTTTATTTTTTTTAAATCATTTTCATTCTTTCTCACTTTCAACTTTTCATTTCAAAACTTTTGAAGAGAAATTATTTACCTCATTCCGGTTGAGCTTGATGTGATGGAGTGTTGAGCATAGTCAGCTGATTTCTAGAAGTCTAGTGACTCAATCTAGACTTAACTTTGAAAGGAGATTTTGAATTCAAAGAGCAAACCGCTCGATACCACTTTATAATGTACCCGCTTTTCCGGAGGACGGATTAGCGGGGACTATTACTCGGAATCGGAATTAAGAAACATAACAAGGACATGGAACATCAAATTGTGAGACACATATAAGGAATACTTAAAATTTCCAAGAGATTAGGATTTGACAAACATAATATATAAATGACTCGAGATTCTTGCGTGGAAAACATGTGTATACACATATGACGATGTGCACTCAAGGTGCTAACTTTCGGACAAAAGAATTCTATTGCTCAACATTGCTCCATCGCATCACCACCTCACCTCGCACATTTAAAACAAACATGCGGGGCTAAGTACAAGAATGCACTCGGTGGACTCATGCCAAAAGATTTTTCATTGAATTACATCGCCCTTCAAGAACCCACAAGTTTTATTTGAAATACTGTGCTTACTAAACATTTTCTTGCATTTTCATAAATCGTTCGCCGACATTTTCTTTGTATGTATGATCCATATCCTTTCATTCCTCATATAACATCATCACGATTCTGAACGCCGTAGAAGCGAGGCCTCCTCTACGTCACGTGACCGCCGTGAATTGTTTTACAACACACAATCGACTTGAGTGTACACGTTAATCCGGTATAAAGCACGGGATCCGAATTCGATTTTCATGAATTGGGAGCGACCCAACAACTTTTCTTTCATTCATTCTTTGGCGAACCAACACATTGATAGGATACATACATAAAAACATAAACATTTTGGGCGTAGTTTCATAACATCATTTCATCATCATTTCTCAAAAGAAAAAGTCGTAAATAGATACTTTTCATTTTGAAGAAAGCATCATAAATAAAGCATTTTATCCTTGAGGATAAGAAAAGAAAAGCCCACCTTAAGAATTGACCTTCTTGACATACATGATAGTGATCGATAGATATGGCCCAACCTCTCGTGCCCAACAAGGAAGGCCCAAGGCAACAGAGATATGGCCCGATCTCGGGTGCCCCAAACGAGCTCCGCCCAGCCCAATGTTGCTCTACTCGGTTACACCTAAATGACGATTCCTAAACCCTAATTATGGGTAACGGTAATGAGGTAAACGGCAGTAATCATGGGTAATAATGGTGGAGATCATGGTCAGTTATGGGAGAGTTATGGTCCGCCAATCAAGGGATTCGTGGGACATGATTTACGCTTGTGTATAAATAGGAGTTAGATTGAAGGTAAAAGGGTTAGCAAATTACTGAATACTAGAGCCCTTAGAGATACTTGTCAAATCAAATTATAGTAAACATCTTGAGGATCATCTCCTCCGTGGACGTAGATCTCATTCTTGATCGAACCACGTAAAAGTCTCTTGTGTTCTTTACTGTTTTTATAAATCTCGTATACTAGATTTATCATTGGCGCCGTCTGTGGGAAACTCTTGAACAAAAAGTGTTTTCTACAATCTAATGGCGAGGACACGGCAAATGCTAGATCTTGTTGGCGATGTCGGTAACAACCGTGCGGAGGATGATCGGTGTTCACACAACGCCGGGAAAGGGAATTGCGGACGCCACCAGCGTCACACACCGATGGTCACATGGAAAATGTTTCCATACACTTTTGGTTTGTATCTTGGCGGTTTGGTTGAGCTTGTATACAATGTTTCTGTTACCACTATTACAATCTCCTATCGATTTGAATACTTGATTGCATATATCGTGTCCCTTATCTCATATATAAGTTAGATCATACGATTGTGTGAAGATCACGAAGTCTCAGTATGATTGGTCGAAGCTTAATGAGATATAAAAGTTTCACAACCGAGGCGACTTAAGGACGAGTTGTCGGTTTAGGCTGCGGTATAGATGAAGTGACTTGACTTAGTTGCTTGTCTATGCTGGATGCGTCTCGGCGTATTGAAGGATCACGAGTGAGATGAGTTCTTCTTTCGACCGTCGTGAAGAACCAGATCTCGGTGACTTACGATGATCTAAACCTCGATAAGGTATTAGGTGAGTATGAGTTCTTGACCATCACTTTGACTTGTTATGAGTGAGGGTTATATGTTCTAACCAAGATTCTCGCATCTTGGGTGGTGGCGATCTTGTATGTCACGCTAGTTATCTCGTATTGAGTCACCGTATCCGTTTAGGATGATGGCGTCCCTTAAGGAGCTCAAAGGTTTATTGTACTAAACCTGCGGGTTGAGTTAGCTCAAGTACAATAATAAGGTTGAGTGGTACTACTTAAGAAATGAAGTTGTGTCGTTTTAAGCGATCGATTGCTATAAATGATTAATGGACGTTCGATATCTTAAATCTGAGATTCGTAATGTCTAAGTGCAAGCCGACTCAACCGGTAATAAAGGGGTAAGTCAACATTCTTTCTCTAGTGGAATGATCGAATGTTTATAAATTAATTTATGTTCTGGGCTGAACATAAGATAATTAATTTATTTGAGGCCCATCTTTATTCCTTGCATTTGATCCCTGGGCTGGCCCATCCAGGCCCGTAGCTCTGGAAGAAATCGGCGCCCTCTTCGCTCTCAAAGGAAAGATTTTATTCTCTTTATCCCAGGATATAATTATATTTATGGTATATGCATAGATCCTTTCCATATAAGATTATGGTAATAATCTTGAGAGTATGGAAATAATCCTAAGAGTATGGAAATAATCCTAGGAGTATGGTAATATTCCATATAGGATTATGGTAATATTCCATAAAGGATTATGGTAACATTCCATATAGGATTAAGGTAGTGCATTATAAATATAAGGTATGAGATAAAGTCTAGACACACTTAATAATTGAGAGCAAATTTTCGGTCACCTCATTAGAGTGAATCTCGAAAATTAGCCTAGGGTTGAGGGTGATTTCTTGTAGTATTCTCCATAGCTCGTCCTCACTCGACGTTGGAGTTTGGGTATCCGGGATACAGTTCAGAAGGTCAAAGCACGAGTCTCGACCGTTCGATCCGTTCATCCCGTTCGATCCACCTCGGCGGATCGAAAGGTAAACACGAAAACCCCAGCGTGTTGCTTTTAATTATATAGACGCATGCTAGGATTATAATCAATGTATGGTGAATTAAACACCCAAGATGGATCCTCGGGCGAGGTTAACATCGTTTCCTACAATTGGTATCGAGCACGGGATCGAGAATCTTGGCTCTGTTGGATTAATTCACGTTTGATTATTACGTGCGTTTTAATAATTGTGGTTTGTCGTTCATCGTGGCTCGTTCATTGTTTTGTTGGTTTTGTTTTACACCACGAGAAAATCCGTGGTTAGATTAGATTTTATTATGTAAATCTTATCCGTAAAGAAAACGAAGACGAAAGAACGAAGAAGCAAAGCGACGGAAAAAATGCAGTCTCGGCGGTGTTACGGGAGGTATCTCGCGGCGAGCCTCGCGGATCGCTAAAGCGATCGCGAGGCGCGGCGGCAGGCGTGCGTTCGCGCCACGAGATCCTGGCGCCACGCGGCGATCGGCGATCGCGAGTGCGGCGCCGCAGCGGCGGCGAGCTAGCGAGCGGCAGGCGGCGTTGCGCGCGGCGACCGAGCGGCGGCGGCGAACTTCGCGGTCGCGGTTTCGACGGCTGGCGGCGGCGTCTCGGCGGGCGTTCGGCGCTCGGGGAAGTCCGCGCAGCGTGCTCGATGGGTCGCGATCGCCTTAGCGACCGCGAGGCAGCCAGCGAGAGCACGCGGGCGGCGGCGGCGATCGGCTTTGCCCTGCGCTGCCCGGCCTCTTTGGGCGACCACGGCGGACCCGTTTTCAGATTTTCGGCCCGTGCCCGCACGCGAGGCCCAAATTGTTGAATCGGTCCGTGCCCGTGCACGCGAGGCCGTTTTGAAGTTTAATTTACGTACTTTGTAAATCTATGTAATAGATTAGATTTAAATGTGCGGGTTTCACGATTGAGCGCGATGAGCGTTTTATTTTATTTTTATCGTTCATAAGCATGTCGTGAATGTTTAAATTATGCGATAGCATGCTATGTATGTTTATATTACGTTGACAAACCTTTAAGTGTTTTACGTAATTGGATGCGCATAGTAAGCATGCTAGGTTTATCGCGTTTATCAAGCATATTTTAGAATTACTGCGAGCATGTTTTACATGTTGAGTTCTATAAAAAAGCATGCTAGGATTACGTGATCTGCATGGACAAACCTTTTGAATAAAAGACTAAGCAAGCAACCCGACAAATTAATTTTCAAATTAAAATGTCGAAGACCTCCACTTTTGATCTCTAAACAAAGTGAGGCCTTGCGTGAGTAAACGATCACACGCGTGGCTTGCTTGCATGTTTATCATAAGTTTGTTAGATGAGATTTCTAAATAAAACATTTTAAATCTATTGAGAAGTGGGAGTTTCATGTATGGCGATCACAGCGTGGCTTGTATGTGCGATTTTCATAAGTTCTCTAGTGATAGATATAAAATGAGATAACAAAAGAATTTGAATTGGGCGGTATGGTCCGGTGAGTATACCAATTCTAAGAATTCATCTTCTGTTTGTTAAAATTGTGGTCAATGCTTGACATCACCTCAAGTACAACTTCATGAAGTCCCTTCTTGTGATAGTGATGTGGTCTAGTAAGGTCGATCATTAATTTCATTTGTCGTAAGGATAAGTTGACATGGATTGAAATTAAGCGACTAAAAGGTATATTTTAGTGCAGTCGGGGGTTCATGTAAGCGTCCACACGCGTGGCTTGCATGTGGGATTCCTTGGCGATTGGAGGTTTCAATTAATATTGTTTTATCAAAGGTTACAATATTATTATTACAATTATTTGCGATCGTATGCTTATGTGTTTACATTATCGTTTCGAGATATGTCTCTTCTGATTATCAATATGCTCGCACAAAATCCGTTATCGGTCCAAATTTTATCGAGTGGAAGCGAAACATGGAATATGTTCTTATCATTGAAGAACACATGTTTGTTCTCACTACTCCTAAACCCGATGCCCTATCGACGCGTCGACTAATGAGCGGCGAGTCAGCGGACTTTGGAATAAGTCGAACAATATGGCTAAATGCTATATGATGACTACGATGTCCAAAGGCTTGCGGTGCGACATCGATCGATGGCGAGCGCGACGATATTTGGTCAGTCTCGAGGTAAGTTTGGGCGATCGGATCGGACGATCGACTTCCACACAATGAGAGAAATCTTGGCGTGTAAGATGGAAGAAGGAAGTTCGGTCCATGAACATGTCTCCCATGACTCATCTCATGGATAGTCTTGATCGGTTGGGAGGAGGTATTGACGCGAAGCCAGGTCGATATCATCCTCAATACCTTGCCCAAGTCTTTTGAGAACTTTCGGCGTGAATGCGATCATGAGCAAGACCGAGTTTACACTTAGTCGGTTGCTTAATGATCTCGTTCTTTGCGGAAGGAGTTATGGGAAAAGGAGCACATGCTCTTGCTAGCACATCTAAGGGCCCAAAATTTTCATTGCAAAATGGAAGCGAGAAAAGGGGTGCCAAAGGTGGTAAAGCGAGGAAATAGTGGGAGTAATGGGAGCAAGAACATGGTTGCCACGGAGGCTTGAAGAAGCCAAGGAGAAGGGCAAGTGCTTCAAATGCGGTAAGGCAGGCATTGGAAGGCCAAGTGCCCTATGCTCAAGGTTCAAGTGCGCCGTTTGCTTTAATGTGGAAACATGTTTAGCGACTTGTTCTACCCATTCTTGGGTAGTAGATACGGCATGAATCGATCATGTTTGTTACACCTTGCGAGGGTTCTGCGGACAAGGAGGCTGTTTGATGGCGAGATAACGATCTCCATGGGCAGCGGCGAAAGTCGAAGTTGTTGCGATTGGAGATGTTTCTTTATGTTTTGGGACAACAGTTTTAGTTTTGAAAGGCGTTTTGTATGTGCGGATTTTCGGTGGAACCTTGTTTCTGTTTGAAATTATTTACTCATGGATATTCTCATTATTTTTGATAGTGGTGTTTCTATCATAAGAAATGACGAAGTTATCTCGTGTTGGCACTTTATATAATTAAGCTTTATACTATTTACGCAAAACATAATACCTATAACTATGTTGCATCTTCATCAAACCCTAAAAAGAAAGTTTTCTTATGAAGATGACTCTACTTTTCTCTGGCATCTTAGATTAGGTCACATCAATCTAAATAGGATCAGGCGGCTAAGAATGGGCGTTGGGTGATCTCACGGTTACTCGGTTCCCGTCTGCGAATCTGTATAGAAGGTAAGATGTCGACCAGGACCTTCAAAGCGAAGGGTTATAGAGCCAAAGAAATGTTGGAGTTAGTCCATTCGACTGTGTGGACCTATGTCCACACAAGCTCGTGGAGAATGCAGTATTTTGTCACTTTCATTGGCGATTACTCGAGGTGCGGATACATATACCGCTTCGCATAAGTCGAATGCTTTGAGAAATTCAAAGAGTTTAAGGCGGAAGTGGAGCGAAGCTAGGTAAGAGTATCAAGTCGCTGCGATCTGATCGCGGTGGCGAATACCTCGATAACGAGTTTATGGACTACCTTGTGAAATGTGGGATTACATCCCAAGCAAGATTTCACCGCACACCACAAAATGGTGTGTCGGAGCGAAGAAATAGGACTCTTTTGGAAATGGTTAGATCGATGATGAGTTATCTTTGCATTGCCTATTTCGTTACGGGGATATGCCTTAGAGGGCGGCATACTTGCTAAATCTAGTACCGTCCAGTCGATCGAAAAGACCCTTCGAGTTGTGGTTTGGTATGAAGCCCGGTTTAAGCCACATAAGGATATGGGGCGATCCGGCACATGTGTTGAACAAGAAGGGTGACAAGTTGGAGGCTAGATCGGCGCAAGGTGTTTATTGGCTATCCTGGAGGAACGAAGGTGGTTTATTCTATAGTCCCAAGGATCGAGAAGGTCATTATTAGCACTAATGCTCGATTCTTAGAAGAGGACTACATGAAAATCATAAGTCCAAAGTTGAAATCATTCTTCAAGAATTAGAAGATGATCGTATTCCACCACCGATTAGACCAAAGGTGCGAGATGTCGAGTCTAGTGGGAGGATCGACACGAGATACTTCAAGAAATTGAAGTGGGTCGAGTTCCACCGAGATACCGACCGTCAGTGGTACCTACACAAGTTGTGCAAGTTAGAGAACCACAAGTATCTGCACCCACCACGTTGCCATTGTGCTGTAGAACCTCGTCGTAGTGGGAGGGTTGTTCGTCAACCGGCGATTTATGTTCGTGGGTGAATCTTGGTTTGGTCCCAAAGAGACGAACATGCAATAATCGACCCATGGACATACAAGGAGGCGATCTGAGATATTGATGCAAGATCGGGCACACCGCTATGGACTTAGAAATGGAGTCCATAACGGCTATGGATGTATATGAAAGACACCTCTACCGGATGGCAAAAAGCCATAGGTAGTAAGTGGATATCTGAGAGGAAGAGATTCCGATGGAGGGTTTCGACTTTTAAAGCCGGGCTTGTGGCGAAAGGGTACACTCAGATTGAGGGCATCGATTTCGATGAGACATTTTCACTGTAGCAATGCTCAAGTCCATCGAATTCTTCTAGCCATAGCACCCACTTGAACCTAGAGGTTTGGCAAATGGATGTTAAAACCGCTTTTCTAAGCGGTTACCTTGAGGAAGGTAGAGACATCTATATGCAACAACACGAAGGTTATGTGGTAAAGGGTGAAGAGCATCTAGTATGGAAGCTTAAGAGTCCATTTATGGACTTAAGCGAACCTCGATCATGGAACTTACGCTTTGACGAGGTGGTAAAGTCCTATGGATTTACCCAGTTGCTAGCGAGAGTTGTGTGTATCGGTTAGATGTCAACAGTGATGTGGTATTTCTTGCACTTTATGTAGATGACATCCTTCTAGTTGGCAACAACGTGAAGTCATTATCGACGTAAAGAGTTGGCTATCCGATCGGTTTCAAATGAAAGACTTAGGAGATCAGCGTACATTCTTGGGATCAAGGTTTACGAGATCGCAAGAAGAAAATGTTGAGCTTATCTCGGTCTTACATTGATCTTGTGATTACTCGTTTAGTATGCGGACCGCCAAGAAAGGATTGCTACCTTTCGGACATGGCGTTCCTTTATCTAAAACGCGATCACCTATGACCGCAAAGGAGATAGAGAAATGAGACAAGTTCCTACAGCTTCGCCGTAGGGAAGTCTCATGTACGCAATGCTATGCACGAGGCCCGATATCTCTATGCGGTAGGCATAGTAGCTAGATATCGATCTAACCACAGACAAGCTCATTGGACTGCGATAAAGCATATACTCAAGTACACGAAAAGGACTCGAGATTATAGGCTAGTTTACCATGCGAGATAGTCTAATGCCTTTGGGTTATCTGACTCGGATTTCCAAGTGACCGTGATGAGAAAAAGTCGACCTCGGGCTATGTGTTTACCTTGGGAGGTGGAGCCGTATCTGGCGGAGTGCAAAGCGGCGATGCGTTGCGGACTCTACCATGGAAGCGAATATGTAGCCGCTTTGAGGCTTCTAAGGAGGCTGTATGGTTCAAGAACTACCTCATGGATCTAGGTGTGGTACTGGTTTGCCCAAGAGTATCATAGTTTCTTGTGATAACTCAGTGCGATGGCAAACTCGAAGGAACCACGGACCCACAAGGCGACTAAACACATAGAGAAAAGTACCATGTCATACGAGAAATCGTTAGGCGGTGGCGTGCTGATTGAAAAGATTGATCTGACGGAAAATCTAGCGGATCCATTCACGAAGTGCTGCGCAAAAAGTCTACGATGGACACGTTAGAGGACTTGGATTGCGCTTGATGGCACCCACTTAGAAAGGAAACTTTTGTATAAGTGGGAGAAGCAAAGTGATGGTTGTTTGTAATAGCTAGTAAAAGACACATTGTATACTAAAAGTTTGCTTTAGTATAAGTGGGAGATTGTTGGATTTGTATCTTGAAAGCGGTTTGGTTGAGCTTGTATACAATGTTTCTATTACCACTATTACAATCTCTATCGATTTGAATACTTGATTGCATATATCGTGTCCCTTATCTCATATATAAGTTAGATCATACGGTGTGTAGAAGATCACGAAGTGCGTATGATTGGTCAAGCTTAATGAGATATAAAAAGTTTCACGGTGAGGCGACTTAAGGGCGAGTTGTCGGTTTGGGGCTGCGGTATAGATGAGAAGTGACTTGACTTAGTTGCTTGTCTATCTTTGATGCGTCTACGGCGTATTGAAGGATCACGGTGAGATGAGTTCTTCTTTCGACCGTCGTGAAGAACCAAGATCTCGGTGACTTACGATGATCTAAACCTCGATAAGGTATTAGGTGAGTATGAGTTCTTGACCATCACTTTGACTTGTTATGAGTGAGGGTTATATGTTCTAACCAATTCTCGCGTCTTGGGTGGTGGCGATCTTGTATGTCACGCTAGTTATCGTATTAGTCACCGTATCCGTTTAGGATGATGGCGTCCTTAAGGAGCTCAAAGGTTTATTGTACTAAACCTGCGCAGGTTGAGTTAGCTCAAGTACAATAATAAGGTTGAGTGGTACTACTTAAGGAAATGAAGTTGTTGTCGTTTTAAGCGATCAGTTGCTATAAATGATTAATGGACGTTCGATATCTTAAATACGAGGATTCGTAATGTCTAAGTGCAAGCCCGACTCAACTTGGTAATAAAGGGTAAGTCGACATTCTTTCTCTAGTGGAATGATCGAATGTTTATAAATTAATTTATGTTAAAATTTGAACATAAGATAATTAATTTATTTGAGGCCCATCTTTATTCCTTGCATTTGATCCTGGTGGCCCATCCAGGCCCGTAGCTCTTTGGAAGAAATCGGCGCCCCTCTTGCTCTCAAAGGAAAGATTTTATTCTCTTTATCCCAGGATATAATTATATTTATGGTATATGCATAGATCCTTTCCATATAAGATTATGGTAATAATCTTGAGAGTATGGAAATAATCCCAAGAGTATGGAAATAATCCTAGGAGTATGGTAATATTCCATATAGGATTATGGTAATATTCCATAAAGGATTATGGTAACATTCCATATAGGATTAAGGTAGTGCATTATAAATATAAGGTATGAGATAAAGTCTGAACACACTTAATAATTGAGAGCAAATTTTGGTCACCTCATTAGAGTGAATCTCGAAAATTAGCCTAGGGTTGAGGTGATTTCTTGTAGTATTCTCCATAGCTCGTCCTCACTCGGCGTTGGAGTTTGGGTATCGGGATACGATCCGAGGAGGTCAAAGCACGAGTCTCGACCGTTCGATCCGTTCATCCGTTCGATCCGCCGGCGGATCCAAAGGTAAACACGAGAAAACCCCAGCGTGTTGCTTTTAATTATATAGGCGCATGCTAGGATTATAATCAATGTATGGTGAATTAAACACCCAAGATGGATCCTCGGGCGAGGGTTAACATCGTTCCTACAACGCCCTCGGGATCGCCGCCCAACGAAGAGGAAGACACCGACCTCGATGCGGTGAGCAGGAGGTTCATCGCTCCCACGAGGTCCTCGATCGGCGATGTCCGAATTCCTCAACGTCAACCTCAATCAATTCGAGTTTCCTCAACGGAGGACAAGCGGGCGGGCCTCAAGAGTGCCGAAGTGGTGGTTCTGAGCGATCGAGTCGTTTACCTCTCCGAACAATCAACGTTCGTCGCGAGATAATGATCGCCCGATACTAGGGTTCATTCATCCTCATACCCTCCGCGGTCGTTCTCCACCTCGACATGATACCCGTGAAAATGAGCGGGAAAGAAGGGAGGAAAGGCGTGGTCGAACTCCCCCAAAGAGATGACGAGCGTCGTTATCGATCTCCCACTCCCCGGAGAGGACGAATGTGAACTCCCAGATTCGACCGACATGGGCGAATTATCTCCTTTTCGAGGAGATTACGGATACACCTGCCACAGCGATATCGGCTCCGAATATTGCTGCATATGATGGCCTTGGAGATCCTTCGACTTCCTATTTGCTATACCACCAATATGGCAAACCAAGGATGGAGGATTTCCATATGTGTAAGTCTTTCGGAGGTGCTAATCTCCAACGCTCGGCGTTGGTTCACCTCGCTTCGCGAGCAGCATCCATTGCTTGAAGACCTCATGGATCGGTTCAAATGACGTTTTACCGGAAGATGCCGCCTCGACAACCTTCGTCCGATCGCTTACAATCCGCGAGGGCGGGATGAAACAATGTCAAATTTCGTCTCCAGTTCATCATGGAATCCCTTAAAATCGATGAGTAATGATCTCACATCATCAGCGCATTCAAGAAGCGGGATCCGACACGGGCTCGAATAAAGAGATCACCGTGAGCGACCAAAGGCGACTAGTCGTCTTTGGACCTGATTGACAACTTTGTCAAGGGATGAGTCGGGCCAGGAAGAGAGAGATTTGGGATGAGCGGATTTGAGAGAAAAGCGGGAGGATCGGGGCCGGGTCTTTGAGCAGAAGTGCGTTCGAAAGAATAAAGAAGGGACCATGAGAATCAAGGTGGGACCTCGGCCAAACCTCAGTAATAATGATCGCCTCTATTGAATCCGGCGGAAATATTTGAGCTTCGCTGAGCTCTTCCCAAAACCTCCTCCTATGAAAGGAGGATCAAAAAAAGTTAACGGGAAAGTATTGTGACTATCACCAAGGGTACGGTCATGATCTGATTGCAAATCCTTGGGCTCACAGTTGACGAGCTTGTGAAGGAAGGGCTGAAGAAATACACCGGCCGACTGCGCGGGTAATAAAAAGCACGAGAGGAAAAATGGAGGTGGTAACAGCTGGGACCGACCTCAACGGCAGCCGACACGAAGATGGCGAGGGCGAAGGTCCCAATGCAATTGAGCGAGTTTACGCTATAACCGGGCTGCCGGTTGGTGCGGCGAGTCGTCGCTTAGAAATGAAGCTCGGAGACCGACCCAAGAGCGAAAAAATAAGCGGCTCGAGATGGAGAAAACATTGTGTTCTCGAAAGGCGACCCGATACCTAAGATCATGCCCCACGGGATGCCATTACAATACAAGCCGTGGTGGGAAACAAGAATGTACATCGGGTCTACATTGACATCGGGCGTCCGTTAGCATCATATTCGAGCTGCTGGATAAACTTGATGTTGGAGGAATTGGTACACCCCGCCCTTCGATTCGCGGAGCTTTACACAAGAGCGGTTCGACCCGAAGGTGTCATTACCCTTCCGATTCTTGTAGGCGCTCGGTCGGTCACTAAAGCCATTCAATTTTTCTTGGTCGAGCTCCTCTCCATATAACATTATCACGGGAAGAGATTGGTGTATGCAACGAGCCGTCCGCCTCCGTGTACCACCTCACCATTAAGATACCCACCCCGTGGAGTGTTAAGCATTCGGGGTGACCAAGCGGCTAAAGAATGCCTACGAGTCTCAACCCAGGATGTGGCCTTGCCTCAGGCCTAGCAATTACAGAACCCTCCGAAGTTGCCACCTCGGGATGACTTGACTGAGAATCTTCAGCTATACGACGACGATCCTTCCAAAGTTGTCAAGGTTGGTACCCAAGGTTCAGTCAATATTCGTCAACAGGTCATGCAGCTTCTAAGGGAATATAGGGATGTATTTGCATGGTCTCCATTGGATATGACTGGGGTCTCGCCCGAGCTCATAACTCATCGTCTTAACATTGATCCGGCCACTAAACCAGTTCGGCAGAAGAAAAGAAGTTTTGCCGCGGAGCGAAGCCAGGTCATAAGAGATGAGGTAACCCAACTCCAGGAGGCTAAAATCCTTTACGAGGTTAAATACCCAACTTGGATGGCTAATCCCGTTGTAGTTCGAAAGCCAGGAGGCGGATGGCGTATGTGTGTCGACTATACCGACCTCAATAAACATTGCCCAAAAGACTGTTACCCCTCCCGACATTGACAAGAAGGTGGAAGCATTGGTCGGGCATGAGGTATTCAGTTTCCTGGATTTATACAAGGGATACCACCAAGTCTTGATGAGCCCGGAAGACGCCCCAAAAACAGCGTTCATTACTGACTTCGGTGTCTTTGCCTACCGAAAGATGCCTTTCGGTCTAAAAAGCAGCTGAGCTACCTACCAAAGAATGGTGGATCACGATCTTCAAAGATCACATAGGAGAAATTGTTGAGGTCTATGTCGATGATATAGTAGTCAAAGCAAAAAGGCGAGAGTGCGCCATTGACCTCGAAACTATCCTTCATTCCTCGGGTCGGCCAACCTCAAGCTTAATCCCCAGTGCACATTTGTGGTGAGGCGGGTAAATTTAAGGGGTCTTGGGTTTCTCAAGAAGGATGAAAGCCAATCCTACCAAGGTGAAACGGTGCTCGACATGCGGATCCCAAAACCATCCGTGAAATACACAAACTCACCGGATGCCCGGCCGCCTCGATGGGTTCCTCTCGGGCTGCCGAAGCGGCTCCCTTCTTTAAAATCTTGAGGAGGGCCCCGGACTTCGCGTGGCGGGAAGAGCACCACCTCGCCTTCACACAGCTGAAGGAGTACCTCGCCGACCTGCCCACCTTGACCGCCCCAAAAAGAGGCGAACTCCTCTCCTTGTACTTGGCAGCCTCGGACGAGGCAATCAGTGCGGTACTGGTGCGGGACGAGGTCGGACGGCAGCTTCCTATCTACTTCATCAGCCGAGCACTCAAAGGACCGGAGACAAGGTACGCCGGCCTTGAAAAGGTAGCACCGGCATGAATGCTAGCGGCGGCTCAGACCCTACTTTCAGGCTCATCTCCGTCCGTGTTGACCAACCTACCCCCAGGGCAAGTCTTGTCAAAACACAGTCATCAGGACGAATAGCCAGTGGGCCACGGAGCTTGGCGAGCACGATATCTCGTCCCCTGACCGGCCATAAAGGGCAAGCTCCGGCGATTTCTGGTAGAAGCGAGTTTATCGAGCTCGGTCTAACCACTAAGATTAGCTCATCCAACGCCCACCTCGGTCATCCCAACCCCTTGCGGAGGCGGACCCTCGTTCACCGTTGGTTCTTTGGCGGATGTACGTGGGCGGAGCCTCGTGCAAAGCAGGCGTGAGGTGCATCCTCCTCCTCGGCCCGTGATAAGCGAAGTGACATACGCCTGCGGTTTACCTTTCCAACCACCAACAACGAAGTGGAATATGAAGCATTGATCTACGGACTCCGCTAGCAAAAGAATTGAAAGTGGACAAAATCCAGATATTTGGAGATTCCCGGTTGTGGTAAACCGGGTTTAGGCACATCTGAGGCTAAGGAGGATCGAATGAAGCAATACCGAGAAGGCAAAAGAGATGCTGACTTCATTCAAATACTTCAGTATTAATCAAATTCCACGAGGGGAAAACAGCCGGGCTGACATCCTCAGCAAGTTAGCTGCGTCGTCAACAAGTCCACCAGTGGAGGAGGTTCATTCCAGAAGCATCGCGGAGTCCCACGTCGGCATCATTACCGAGATAGAGCCGAATTGGATGTTTCAAGAAGCGCTACACGGAACACGGTAGCCACCTTCGATCATTTCGAAGCCAAAAGATGATGGCAAAATCCCAAAGTATCTCATGCATGAGGCACTCTCTCTGGAAGTCTTACCTTGAACCCTCACGAGATGCCTCGGGCGGAAGAAGCCGACTCGTGCTCAATGAAATTCACCGAGGTGCTTGTGGAAGCCACATCGGTGTGAGCTCTCTCAAAGAGGCCGAGGTCGGGATATTCTTGCCCACCCTCGTAAGATTCGGCCGAGCTCGTCAAAAGTGCCCGTGCCGATTCACTCCACGGTCAAAAGGCGCCTCGGTGATCTAAGCGGCTGCGAGTCCATGGCCTTTCATGCGGTGGGGATCGACATTGTTGGTCCGTTCGACCGAGCACCGGTCGGCCGATGCTTAGTCGTAGCCATAGACTACTTCACAAAATGGGTCGAGGCGAGCCACCATCGAGCCTCGCGGCGGAGAATTCGGACCTTCGTGTGGAAGAATATGATGCAGTCGACGGCATACCGCGTTCGGTCTCGGACAACGGCACCCAATTTGTAGACAAAAACTTGAGGGTGGTGCGAAGAACTTGGATCGATCAACGTTTCACCTCGGTTGCACATCCACAAGCGAATGGTCGGGCCAGGGTGACGAACCGCACGATCGTACAAGGATTGAAGAGAGGTTGGACCGAGCTAAAGCGATCGGGCTGAAAATCTCCCTCAAGTCCTCGGTCCCACAGACCACACCTCGGACGTCGCACGGGAAACACCTTTCACCTGGTCTCACGATGCCGAGGCCGTCATACCGGTGAGATCGGTGCGCCAAGCCCGCGCCTCTACACTTCGATCGGTAGGGAACGAGGAAGACACGCGAGCAAACCTTGATGCCCTCAAGAGAACGCGGTGGCCTTCATAAACGAAGCCAAATATAAAGCCAGTCGCGGTACTACAACAAAGATTGAAACCTCCGCGTTCCACGTAGGCGACCTCGTCTTACGAAATAATGAAGCCAGTAGAGCTGAGCGTCTTAACAAGCTGGATCCGACATGGGAAGGCCCATACCGTGTTCACGAGGACCTCGGCAAAGGGGCCTATAAGCTCGCCCACCTGTCCGGGGCACTTATTCCCCGAACTTGGCACATTTCTCATTTAAGGAGGTACTTTACATAGTTTTGATTTCAGATCAGCTTTATGTTAGTCTCCTTACTTGTCTTGTCGAAGTGCGATGTCATATATTTATTGAATAAAATATTTATTTTTCCAATGAATATTTCATTTCACTTCGTTTTATTTATATGCGAACATCTATTTGGATATACCGCATTTAACCTTCACGAGGGGCGCCTCACGAAGATAAAAAACCCACTAAGTAGGGTGCTCACTAAGCGCGCGCACTCGTAGATTACTCATTGAATTGAGCGTCTCGATCAACGCATACGCACTACTCACTAGTTTGAAAGTCTACATGCATACATCTGATTACTCGTTAAGTTGAAAAAATCTACATGTATAAGACATCCAAATTGGATCTCACCAAATCATGGCAAAGTATACGGTATAAATACATTTATGACCAAACGAAGTCCTAAGCTATGTTTATACCTCTCAAGAGGAAAAACGTACACTTCGAAACGAGTCTAAATACATTTATACTTACATACAAAGTCTACACTATGTACGCTCATTCGGGTTTCCGGACTCCGCCATGAGCCTCACCGGTCGAGATAATTTTGAACAAAGTCCCAGTGTCGACGATGGATACCGGAATAAACTCATGCCTTCCACCCGCCTCGAGGGTAGCCCCACCTCGGCTTGTTCGGAGTAGTTTGACTCGGCGGGCGGATTCGACACAGGGAGTTCAATCCTACACCAAGTCGCATCTGGACCCGTGAACTCGACGTCGGACGGGACTATGCCCTTGTCCCCACCTCTAGCCCTTCCACGTCGATTGGCGATCCGCGACGTCCTCTCCTCCGAATCGCGGCGCCGTCCTCTATATGCTCATTGTCGATGGACCCATTTGACGGCAGCACCTCGGCGTGATCGGTAGCCGCCGCCCTCTTGTGCTCTTCAATTATGGGCTCGGTGTTGCCCACCGTAGATCTGCGGGGTGGAGGCATCGTCGCTTATGACGATCTCGTACATCGTATGTATTTCGTGATAGAGTCGAGGCATTGTCTAAAATTCTTGCTATTTGGACCTCCTCATCCCTCAATACCATGCCTTCCGCCAACAAGCTCGAACTCGATCGTCGGCTTGAGATATAGTCGTTCCCAGTCCGTGGATGACCTTTTCGTATTCTTCATGCTCTTCCGAGATCCGAGCGAACCTGCATTGTCACCTCAGTTGTTCCTCGCATGATCATCGATCGTCGTGGATCGCGTCTGCGGATAAATCACCCACGAACTTGAGATGTGTAATCCTTAACTTTAGCTCCTCATTTTCAGCAAGGAGGCGAGCCACCTCGCGGTCAGCTTCATGCAATTTTTGTTTCAGTTCGGTTGACGATGCCGAACTGACATCCATCTTGGCTAACACCGAGTCGCCTTTCGTGACCGACTCTCCAGGTGTGTCACCCTTCATCCTTCTCGGCAGAGCACCTCGGACTTCTTTCGGTTTGTTAGCGATTCATGATCGATCCAAAATCGAGAGGTGAAAACGCAAGAATAAGACAACAGACAAGGCATTTTAAAAAAGATATGTCTATTATTATTCAAAATGGAAGTTTGTACAACACGGATCCTATCGATCGACAAATCATCCTATTACATTGGTCCACCGACCTCGGGCTCATTAGGCGATTGCCGACCCTCCGACCTCCCTATTGCTGCTGCTCTTCCGCTGTTGCCGATCCGTGGAAGGGACGTCCGAGCTTGGACTGCCGCCTTTGGTCCTCAACTCGACAAGGAAGGCTTGAGCTCCACGCCTTCATCTTCATCTTGACTTTGAGTTCGGCCTCCGCGTCGGAGTGAGGGTGAAGACGCCAGGCATCCACCACGGAAATGAGGTCGCCCTAGCGACTATGCGAGCGTAGTTCTTGCATACCTCCGGTGGTCGACCTCAATCCAACCGTGTTGGGCCTTGTCAAAACTGGTCTCTCGACGCCAACCTCCAGTGGGCACAAATCACCTCCGGCCTCATCACAACAGCCGGTCGGAGATGAAGAGGAAAAACTCTCCGACTCGATAAGCTTCTGGCGAAGGCCCTCGAAGATAGGTCCTTGCCCGCCCGTGAAGGCGCTTGTTCATGATCCGCCTCCTCTCACCTCGGCCTCCTCTCTTGGCACTTTCCACCTCGGCACGGGACACTGCAAGGCCGGTCCTTCTTTTGAGGCATTCTCGCGGCCGTCTTTGCCCACTTCGGCTCTGTCGGCTTCCGCCTTAGCAAGTTCGGCGTCGCCTAGCAAGATCTAGCGGATTCACCGCCGCGCCCTCGATCTATCCGCGGCCGACCTCTCCGTGGCCTCATACTCATGAGGCACCTCAACAATGAGCCCGCCATGCGGTGCATCTCACCGCTATCGAGGCCGCGTCACGAATATGAAACAATTAGCAACAAGTAACAACAAATTTACAAGGAGAAAGGGTAGCGGCATATACCTTTGGGAAGGATAAGGAAGCGCTAGAAGCCGGCACCTCGGGCTGAGGCTGACCATGGACCTCGATCTCCAATGTCGGGCCCGAGGCTGTCTGAGGTCCGGTCACCAGGTCTTTCAGGGCGTCCACCACCACGGGCTGTTGGGTGGATTCACCTCGTCTCGCCTTTTTCCTCGCGGGCTCCCTTCGTTCAGAGGAAGCAGGGCGCGGTGAGATCGGCACATTGACTTCTCTGGTTGGGTCAACCTTCACTGCATTCAACATGGAATTTCATTAGCACAAAGAAAACAACGAGGAAATAAAGATAAGAAGGTTGCCTCACCCAAATCGAACCACGACATCGAACTCGACCTATGGACACTCAGCCCAGCATCGTTCAAGTCATCCTCAGTATAGTTGATCGATAGGATCTCACCCATATCGTTCAACAGCTTCTCCATAGGGCCCAGGGGATTAATTTTCACGTCCTTTATAGACCCGAGGCCCACAAATACCTCGGATACCCTCACCGCAAAAAGAAGTATCTATTTTGCGGTGGGATACCTTCCGATGGGAGGCAATTTTAAACTTGAAGCGGTGGCGGGTAATATACTCTATAGCCTTGATGCTAAAAATGCATCAAGACTTGAAAAAACCTCACCTATGCCATAACAGCCAACCCTAGCCCCACCGCCGACCTAATAGAATTGGAGGTCAGTTGGCATATAGGGATCTGAAAATACTCTTGGAAGCTAAGGAAGATGGGGGCAAAAGGAAATCTAAGCCCAGCTATTAAACTATCTACAAAAATGGTGATAAAACCCTCCGGAGGCGCCATCGCCTTATCATTGGGTTTTGGCAAGCACCACCATACATCCTCTGGGATGTGGTATTTCTCGGCGACCACCAGAAGCTCCTCCATTGTCAAGGTTGATCTCGCTCCACCAATCTTGAGGCCATCCCATACCGACGACACTGGTGAAACCCTAGAACTAAGTCCTATGGATTTACCTAGGCGGTTATGGCATATATAATCCCTTATATTGGGGTCTTGACGACCAGAACCCGAAGCTGAACCAGAGTTATCAGAGCGAGAAGAGGAGTGAGAAGGTGAAGAATACATACTTACTTTTTCTGGAGCGGGATTTCCGATTTCTTCAACAAAGTGTGAAAGAGGAATTGGGGATTTCTAAGGTTGTATTCTCGGATTCAAACGTCGAAGGAGAAAATGAGCAGATTGCCTCTTTTAGACCTATTTATAGGATAAATGGCGCCTAAAAATCTGCCGTTTCGTTTATTACACGTGCTATTTACGAGTTGGTTGTGTGAAAGACAGCACAGCTTTTGAAGTGCCCAACTACCGCTGGCGCGTATGACGTACCTACGGAAAATGCAGACCGCCCGATCGATCGCGTGATGATTACTACGAGTTCGGACATCGGACTACACCCATGTCCTAATACCAGAGGTAATTCGGTCGGATCTTGACCTTCCTAAACGTCGGTTCGATTTGACTAATAATTTGAGTTCGGACATCGGACTACTCCCATATCCACCTCGGATCGGCGAAATATTCGGTGCGGATATGTCCACCTCGGATCGGCAGTATATCGGTCGGATATGACCACCTCGGATCAATGTAGTATTTTAGTCATACAATGAATAACAAACCTTCAATGAAAACTTGACCAAGCAATATTCCACCTCGGCAAACCCGTTCTCCGCTTCACCCCGGTAAGGCTATTCCTTGACTTTTCGTGGGCTATGATAGGATATGGCCCAACCTCTCGTGCCCAACAACGGGGAAGGCCCAACAACAGAGATATGGCCCGATCTCGGGCCCCAAACGAGCTCTCGCCTTGACCTAATGTTGCTCTCTACTGTTACACCTAAATGACGATTCCTAAACCCTAATTATGGGTAACGGTAATGAGGTAAACGGCAGTAATCATGGGTAATAATGGTGGAGATCATGGTCAGTTATGGGAGAGTTATGGTCCGCCAATCAAGGGATTCGTGGGACATGATTTACGCTTGTGTATAAATAGGAGTTAGATTGAAGGTAAAAGGGTTAGCAAATTACTGAATACTAGAGCCCTTAGAGAGATACTTGCTGTAATCAAATTATAGTAAACATCTTGAGGATCATCTCCTCCGTGGACGTAGATCTCATTCTTGATCGAACCACGTAAAAGTCTCTTGTGTTCTTTACTGTTTTTATAAATCTCGTATACTAGATTTATCATGATCCTTTGTCGTTTTCATTTACGTCCACGCTGGACCTTGTCAATGTAAGAAATATAATTTAATACATCATTCATTTTTATTTTTTTCGAGAAGCATCATTAAGATTTAACGAATTCGTTATCTTTTAAATCTTAGAGTTTCATGATTTTCGTTATCGATACGACTTAGTTAACAATCTATACTTAAATCTATTAGGTTCGCCTCGTCATGACGATAGGCGACACTCGTCATTGCATTCTTTCCTTCCATCAATGTTTCTCCACGTCGTTTCGTATAATTTATGAATCCTAAGTTCATAACTAATCTTAAATCGTTTCTTAACGCGTGATCGACAAATTCGAGTTTCAAAACTCATCCATAACCAATATTTCTTCGCGGCCTCTCACCTCACACGTCCCATATTCTATCAAAGAAAACCAATATCGATACTAAACGATTAATAAGAATTTCTCTTACTTCAATCATCTTCTAATAATCGCCTATAATTTAAGTTACTTAGAAATAATATTTCTTAAGTATCTTACTTGACATAATCAACTCATTAATTAATTAAATCTATGATTTAATTAAGTAAATCCATAATTAAAACTAAATTGAATGGATTAAATAAAATCCAATAATATTTGATTAAACAATCAAATTAATTTAATTAATCTTAGATATTCAGTAATTAGGATTTAATTCCAATCACTCCTTACATAAAGTCTATCTCATAACATACATAAATCACTTAAAAAGAATAATTCTCAAATTATCCCATAACATAATTAACTAATTATGCTATATAAAAAAAATAGACTTTATTAAATCTTATGAGTTTAATTAACTCACTATAATTAATTTATCTTTAGATTATTGTTTAATTCAAGAGTCCATCATTCATTTAATCCAGGCCCAACATTAAAATAAATCTAAGTCCACCTTAAATTTAAGTAAAGTCCATGCTAATTTAATTCAAAGCCCATCATTTATTTAATTAATGTACCCAATGAATAAGGACCCAAGCCCAAAACTTAATATGTTTAGTCCATAATTAAGACCCAACATTAAATAAATTTTGGCCCATAAGAGTGAGGCCCAATTGAATTAAATTAAAAACTAAGCCCTAGCACCCCCAATCTCCTATCTCCCTCACTCTCTCTCTGCACTCCCTCATACAGACACACACTCACACACATACTCTCTCTCTCTCGCCTCTTCAATCTGCCGCCACCGTCGTCTCGTCTCCGGCGAGCTATGGCGGCCGGCGCCTCGGTGACCCCTCGTCCATCTTGCCCTTTCTTCTGTTCACTCAACACACACACGTACGCGACTGTCGCCGCCCTCCCATGTCCGGCGAGACCCCACGACAGGCAAGCCGTCGTCGGCGAGCCTCACCGCCGCCATCGCGCCTCGATCCCTCTTCGCTCTCTCGGTTCACTCACGAACCAACACATATACACACTGCAAGACATCTCCTCTTTCTTCCTCGATCGATCGCCGCTTCGTCTCTCCGGTGAGATCGCCGCCTCCGTGACTCAGATCTGGCGTCGCCTCTCCTCTATGTTCTCTCTCGCCTCTGCTCTCACAATTCACACACACTAGATGCACACGGATCTCTCTTGCGATACACAAACACACGCTGCCGCCGCTCCGACCACCGCGCCGCCGTCTTCGCATCGCCTTGCTCCCGATCATCGCACGTCGATTCATAGCCGAGCCCTAGTGGCTCGGCCATGTTCTTAAGAATTTCTTAAGTTCAGAATTGTTTGTTAATATTTTGTAATTTTTTTTTCGGTTCGGTTTCACGCGCTCATCTCTTCTACAAGCTTATAATTTATTGAATCGGTATGAAAATCACGGAGTGGAATCGAGATGAATACCTTGTGATTGTTGGATTAATTTTACGTATGATGTTGGTATTAACGAAGTTGAGAATTGATTTCTCTTCTCCTCCGGTGATCGAAGGATAGGATAGTAGAGTGAATGTGGTTGTTTAATTACATATGAGAGGAGATAGGGTGTTGTTGTAAAGTTGTCATAGGATTCCTTGAAGTGTGATGATGAGTTTTGAAAAGAGTGAGCATGTAGAGAAAGTTGAAGATTTTATGGGATTTGAAATGATGTGTTGTGATGTGACAATTTATCTAGTGTAAAACATCCGTTCGGTTCAGAATCGTATTCGTTTAAATTTTCTCGTTCAAAATAAAATCGAACGTCGACGATTTAAATTTTTATTAATCGCTCTAATATCAAAACCCGATTTAGCTAAATAAATTAACAATTCAAGGTTTTAAATTTCTCGGGTATTACATTTCGGGGGAGAAGTCCTCCTAACTTCTTAATCACCGAGTCACTGTGATTAACTCCCTCACGTTCTCATGAGACTTGGATGTGAGAACTCTCGAGCTTCCCCTTTTAGAACAACAAATATATAAAACTGGCGTCTACTCTTTATGGCGTCCATTTTTCCACTCATACATGTCTTTTTATTTGACAAGTTCAACATAAAATTGCTACTGAACTCTGCACCTATAAATTTTTTTAATGAATTAAGGGCCAGGCTATTTGCCCTCCAAATTTGATTTAAGATGCCCCCTCAGGCCTCATCTAATAAATTGTAAGTTTAACTATCCCTAAAAACAAAAAATACGAAGTTAGAACGTATATATAATATACTATATATTACAAAACGTAACATGATCAACGATATAAGCAAATGCATATTAAGGGGAGCGGGCATTACATGTGAATTTCAAACACAAACATTTATAGGGATGGTGGGAAAGGGGGAATTAGACACGAGGATTATGAGATAAGTTTTATTAAAACTTGCAGTACCTTTACATGTATTTTAGTGTTTTCAATTATATCTATTGTCAATAATTTTAAAAATTTGCAATCTAACTTTGTAACATTTTGGTATATTTTAATAAAAAATTATGTATTTTGTGATTTAAAATTTATTTTATTAACTTTTTAGTGATGTGTTTTGTGCCTCCTTTAAAATATATGTGGGTTTTTTGTCTAGTTTAATTATCAGTTCGACTCGAACCCCTCAAAAAAGATTTTCAAATGCCAAAATACTCTTTTGTTGAGATAGTTTAACGGCGGTTTGACGATTTCCTTTCCTTTTCATTTTTAACCTTTCATATACCTAAAATTTTGACCTATATTTTGTGTTCTACAAGCCTAAAATTATACTCCCTCTACGAGTTTTAATAGAATTATTTGTAGATATTGTTTGAGTGGAGAATAGATTTAACCATGTGTTAAGTTATGAGTGGTAGTAATGATTTTTTGATAAATAATGAGTGGTCGTGAAGTTGAATAATAATGAATAATGTCCTAAAAAAGAAAGTGATATACTTTTTGTGGATGCAGAATAAAGCAAGTTGATACACTTATCGTTGATGGAGAGAGTATTATTTTATCATTATTGAGCTTGTATTTTATTAATGAATTTTTAATATATATTTTTTTTTAATTTGGAGAAAGGAGCGGTAGAGTTTGAACCCAAGACCTTATTTTTTTTTATTTTTTTGATAATTTAATACAAATTTTAAAGGCTGCGTCACAATGGACTCGAACCCAAGACCTTATTATTTATGCAAAAGGTTTTCACCACTTAGATGTCTTTGAAAGAAATTTATAACTAGAAATGTTACATAAATTTTAACATTTTGTTATAAATATCTTTTTTTAAAGTGTATCCAAGCTATTAAGTTTGAAATTTCTGAACAAGTCTATTGTCAATAGAAGTATTTCTATAGACATTGTAAGTCAATCAACTTAAACTTTAAAAGAATTATGAAAATGTTCAAAAGGAATATTAATTATACCATTATCAAAACCAACAATTTAGATACACCAATTAAGAATTTCTTTAAAATCAAAGTTGAATAATGCATGTAAGGTTTCTAATAAATCCGATTCACAAAAATACAAGCTCAACAACGACAAGATGATTTTAATTAATTTATACATTTAGGTTTGACTTTAGGTGTAAGGAAAACTATTTGAAAAAGTTAAAAGTACAAATCTTAGGAATGAAACGGTATTTATGCACCAAAAATATGTTGATATACATATATATATATAGGGGTTTGATCCAGTGAGAACTCATATTGAGAACTATACACATAGACGTATAAAGTTGATGAATAAAATCTATAAAGTTGTGCATAACAAAAATATTCTAAAATTGTTGCACAACAAAATAATTTTAGAAAGTTTTCGTTATGCACAACTTTATATTGTTTTATGTATCATCTTCAACGTCTTATGTATGGTTCGTAGAGTTCGCAAAAAAAATGTGATTCTCATTTGATTCATTCCCTATATATACATATATATTTGGTCGATTTCTTATTTGTTTATACGTTTATATTGCAAAACAGTCTCCGTACAGTCCGTATAAGAAAATACTAGATCCAGTATGTATTTGGAGCAGAAGAAATTCTACGGATATTTCTTGATGAAAATATATATATATATATATATATATATGTGTGTGTGTGTGTGTGTATGTATAATAGAAGTTGTAATTATGTTGGCCTTTGTAAGAACATAATTATTATGGTATGGGCACAGGCATTTTCCAAATGGGAAGCAAGAAAAGGTGGGCTTGAAATCTGTAAAATGGTGGACACAAATGCGAGATTATGATTTTATGTGAAGTCGCGTTTTCCCACTACGGGCTGCTGGCAATTATGGAACTAAAGTCGCTATTCAAAGGGTCTACATGTTAGCCGTAGAAGCAAGCCAGATTTTGGCGTGGGGGTTGGGGAGGGGCTGTCTTTTTGCCTTTGTGGGAATTGTGGTCGATTTTTTTTTTTTTTTTTTTTCAATAGTTGCAAAGGGTTTGGCCCTTAATTGCCCTGTGGGGTTCTCTCAAACACATATTTGATTCGATAATGACCTAACGAGGGGTTACAATAAAGACTTTGTGACATGGTGCTTCTCTCAAATCACTATTCAAAGAGATTTCATTTACAACGAAAAATGTTGGATAGTGTTGCATACACTGTGCTAGGTTAGATAATATTGTGTACCCGTGGAAAAAAAATTGTTGAAAATTATTTCATCCGTCTCAATTATATAGGCTTGTTTTCTTTTATTGGATATCTCAAATATATAGGTTTATTTTTATACATGATAATATTTTTTAATTCATTTACTAATATACCTTTATTTAATTCTTTGATTTACTCATGCATTAATTAATAGTTAAGGAATAAATATGGACATATTCGTAAGTTATTTGTATAATTTTCTTTTTAATGAATTTTCTTAATTCTTGTGAAAACTTCAATCAGACTATATAATTAGGACGGATGGAGTAATGTTTAAAGCATGGTGAATATGTGGCCACTATCTATTGGGGCCACTATCTATTGGTCGATGGATTGCCAGTGTGTACGAATTTCATCGTAGTAGTTAATTTCTGAATTCATGGCTCGCAAGCGGTAATTTTGCTTTGAGTCTTTTCGGGAAATGACGTACTCAAATTGTTATTTGTTGAGGTTTGATTGTCATATTATGTCATCTATGAGTTAAATATCATTTTAAACTCCAAATTATATTCATTTTATCAAAAATATTTTGAAGTTTAAAAAAAAATCATTTCAAATCTCAAGCTATTAGCATTTTATCAAAAATATCCTAAACTTTAAGAAACATCACTTTAAACCTCAAACTATTAATTTTGTATCAAAAATATCCTACATCAATTTTTCAACACATGAAATTAGATGAGAGATATCTTCTTCTCATTCAATAAGCCACATTAGAATTTCAAAAGCAGGAAATGGATGCGTGATATATCCGATGAGCCATATCAGAAAATATCTCTCCACCAATTTTGGGAACTGAAAAATGGATGTTGAATATTTTTGATACAAAATTAATAGTTTGAGGTTTAAAGTGATACTTCTCAAAATTTAGGATATTTTTGATCGAATATTAATAATTTAGGGTTTAAAATAATATTTTTTAAAGTTCATGATATTTTTGATAAAATGAATATAGTTTGAAGTTTAAAGTTTAAAGTATTTACGTATATATAAATTAGTATGTATGACAAATTAATTAATTAGTTGCAATGGTGAATTTGCTAATTAAAGACGAATGAGAATGCAATGTTGGCAAGAAGACGTATACGGTGATAAAGTTAGACCATCGATATACAAACTAAATATATATACAAATTTTAAAAGAGGCATAAAGAAGTGAAAAAAAAAACAATTTTAAATTTTTCTCCAATTGAAGCAGCATTCCAAAATTTGAATCAATCATTATATCTCAATTGAATGATTTAGACGAACAATCTAATCAATGCTATTTTGTGCGGATGTAACCTCGAGTATATTTTAGTTCCAAAACTAGTAAAAAGATATGATGATTCTCTTAACTCATTTATGTACCAATTAAAGTTCCATAAAAAGCTCAGGTTAAATAATAGTTATAAACTTATGATATAAATTTAAACTAAAATATCATATAACTTACATTAAGATTAAACACAAATACACGCGCATATATATATATATATATATATATATATGAGATGGATCACGTGAGAATACAAATATTGGTGAGAAATGAGAATGCAACATTTAACGTATAAAGTTGTTGCACTAAATGTATAAATTTGTTACATCAAATTTAACATATAAAGTGTAGCACTTTGCACATAATTTGGTGCAACAAATTTATACATTTAGTGCAACAACTTTATACGTTAAATGCTGCATTCTCATTTCTCATCAATATTTGCATTCTCACGTGAACCATCCCCTATATATATATATATATATATATATATATAGGGGTTGGTTATGGTGAGAAAGCTCCTTAATGTACGAAAATAGGAATAGTAGCACATCTTTCATATTTGTGTAGCACAATCAGAATTAATGTATTGCACATGTTAGTTTAGCACATATTTCATCTATTCGTAGCACATATGTTAAATATATTAGTTTAGCACATCTTTCATTACATCGTAGCGCAAGAAGAGTTATAGTGATGCACAATAATCTGTGTAGCACACAAAACACAAAACTGTAGCACACCTAAAAATTAAATCCCAACCATTGATATAGCAAATCAAAGGCCCAGATTCATTCCTATTTCCTACCAAATTATCCATTCCTACCTGATTCATCTTCTATATATATATATATATATAACTCTCTATATATATAAGCGATATGCTGCTCACCTTTTTTTTGAGCACCATTCACATTTAATCTATGTTAATATTATTATTTTTTGTTTTATATATTTATTTTTATTCTAATCCTTCAAAATATTACCGACACCATTAATGTTACAAATCGAAGCTAGATTAATTTCAATATTTCTGATATATTAAAATAAATGTATTAAATGAAAAAAATGTTAATGTGAACTAAGCGTGAGCAGTGCATACAAAAGATGTGTAAAATTTCATATATATATATATATATATATATATATATATATATATATATAGGGAGGGTTAACGTGAGAACCAAAAAATGATGAATTCACAGTGAAAGTTGATGAATCCGTGGGAAAGTTACTGAATCCAAAAAAATAAAATTTTCGTCCCTCATGGGATTCGAACCCGGGTGAAAAATTCTAAATTGTTGAATTCATTAAGTTTCTCAACGGATTCATCAACTTTCATAACGAATTCATTTGGTTCTTAGTTTTTAGGATAAGAATGGTTCTTATTTGAACCAAACCCTATATATATATATATATATATATATATATATATATATATATATATATAGGATACGGTCCAACTATTGGCCCAAACATCGGGCCCAATATAAATGGACCCGATATTAAGCTCGACCCATGTGAGTTCGGCCCAAGAAGACTTCTCGATCAACTATAACTCTAATCGCAATTGGAGACGTAGAAGATTCGGATGCATATCTAAAAGATTCCTTATGAGAGAAGACTTGGAATCAGAGTCAGAGTCGAACTCAACTTGGAATCAGAGTCAGAGTCGAACTCAACTTGGAATCAGAGTCAGAGTCGAACTCAACTTGGAATCAGAGTCGAACTCAACTTGGAATCAGAGTCGAACTCAACTTCATGAATATGTATAAATAGAGGCTAGATTAGAGAAGAGAGGGACATCTACAATCATCTACACTTAGATCAATCACATGATCAGCTACACTCTTTGTAATCACTCCTCATATTATCAATATCAATCTCTATCTCCCTCCCCGTGGACGTAGATCTCTTTAATAGATCGAACCACGTAAATCCTTTGTGTTCTTTGTGCATTTAATTCCCTAACAAATTAAGATCGATCTATATATATATATATATATATATATATATTGTGATGATTAATTGAAAAACATATACAGGACCAAAAAGTATCGAGCTTATCCCTCCACCAAGAAATGTCGGATGGTGTGTGGTTTTTCCCTTGGCAGATTTTAGGAGGAGTTAAACAATTTTATTTATTTATTCGGCTTCTTGAGCAAACGAATGGCTCTTTATGGTTAATGCTTAAAAAGTTTATGAATAAAGCAATCTTGATAAAGATGCCACACGAACACAACTTATTCTTTTCTAATCACTTTAATTAATTTTTCAATAGCAAAAGACAAATATATTTGTGCATCAAAAGGTAAACAAACCTCTCCGGAATCCAGTAAAAGAGGTAGGTAAAGCTTGAAATCGGGCTCTCAACCTCCAAAGCACACTTATTTTATTGTGCTCATTATTATATTATTCTACTTTCCTATGTATCAAAATTTCAACCCTAGAAGTTTTAATTTATACACCTTTAGCAATAAAAGAAACTTTGAGTAGTATTTTAATTTCATTTGGTGACTAGACATAATTGATAAAATCTAACTTACTAGAAAATGGGATTTGGTGTTTGAGCTCAACCAAAAAAGTGTGAATGCTTATAACTTTTAGATGGACCTTTATATATATATATATATATATATATATATATATAGGGGTTAGATCCAGTGAAAACTTTTCTTTTTTGAGAACTTGAGAACCATGCATAAGACGTTGAAGATAATGCACAAAACAGTATAAAGTTGTGCATAACGAAAACTTTCTAAAATTGTTGCACAACAAAATAATTTTAGAAAGTTTTCGTTATGCATAACTTTATACGTTTTGTGCATCATCTTCAACGTCTTATACATGATTCGCAGAGTTCGCAAAAAAGATGTGATTCTCATTTGATCCACTCTATATATATATATATATTTCCATCTTTGTCTTAGTAGAGTCTTTCGGTGGCATGTTTCGGTCCTCTTTTCCATTATTTAGAAAAAGTGAGCCACCGGTTTAGGTACAAGATACTATCATTACTGTCTGGACAATTAGACATCGAACCCGTAATCGCAGCGACCCAATTGTAAGAGCGGAGCTCTACCAACTGTTTCTTCTATATACGATACATGAAACAAGATTTTTCTGAAAAAAAAAAATCATAGCAAGACAATATTTTCACATATTTAACAGACTAATACTAATAGAATATATATATATATATATATATATATATATATATATATATAAAATAG
The DNA here is from genome assembly GCA_036937905.1 of Salvia rosmarinus. Classification (NCBI taxonomy): domain Eukaryota; kingdom Viridiplantae; phylum Streptophyta; class Magnoliopsida; order Lamiales; family Lamiaceae; genus Salvia; species Salvia rosmarinus. Next base: position 8,604,384 of record CM072818.1, read on the forward strand.
ATAATAGAAAGAAATCATTTTTTTCATGAGATGTATAAAAAAATAATGTAAGTTAATATTTGAATTTTGATTCTTTCGTCTAATTTCAACGTTGAAGAACTTTCTCTGAGACAACCAAAATTCATCAATGTTAGTTCGCGAGAAGTTGACTTGAAAAACTTGATGATTATTTTAGTTTTTCAGTGTTTTAGCACAAAAACAATCGAAAATATTTATCTTATTGAAAAATATATATTAGAGTTCTGTTGTATGTTTAGTTATGACTTTTGATAACGAAGGATTGCGACATTATATAAATTATATTAGTATAATGTAGATAGAGAGAGAGATAATTTCTAATGAAAAACTCTAATAATAAAGTAATCATTGTAAATATTGTTATTTGAAAGAAATATTTCTTTTTTATCCAATTTATTGAAAAGAATGAATATATATTTTATATTTACAAAAAGTAAAATGGGATTAAACCATTTACGTTATTGCGTATTTATGAGAAGAATATACTTCCTCCGTCCATCAAAATCGTTCCTTGATTTTGGTGACACGAGTTTTAATAAATTGTAATGAGTATAAAGTAAGTTGATGTAAAAATATGGATCATGAGGATAATTAATTAATATATTAATGGATAGTGAGTATAAAAATGTGGGTCATGACATGAGTGATTTTTTTGTGAATAAGTAGACAGGTTTAGGGTAAAAATATAAACATTTTTTATGAACGGATCAAAATGAAATTAAATGAACTTATTTTGTGGATATAATGGGTATTTTTTTCAACACAAAGAAAAGAGAGTAAAAACATGAGTGAATAAAGGAGTAAGACAAATAAAGTTAAAAAAAGAGAGTATAAGTTATTGTGATGATGCAGAAAACCAGGTTTAAAGATGCAAATTTTAGAGACCGGCCAATGAATAAAAAGGTAAAGAAAGACATTGGGTTTCTAATTCTATGCCTTTCCTTTTTCTAATAAACCACCAAATTAAACTAGTAGTTTTCAATTAAAGTTTTCTTGAGATGCCTTTAATATTTAAATTAATGAATGGCGGTAAATTATTAATGTTGTTCGAAATTGTAGGTAATTGACATACTTAGTCGATCTCTAATTTTTTATATTACTTTTATTTGTCATCATGTCCTTGAAATGATTTCAATTTGCTTTCCTTAAAACCTGGTTTCATGTTGCCAATTTATTTTTTAGGTTGATTTGAAGATGCTATTTGATTAGTACACGAGATATCTCACTTTTTTATTGTGTTCTAATGGTTTGTTTCATTAGTGAAAATGACATCTCTCGATTATTACCAGCGAATCAAAGATCCAGATTCATTCTCATTTCCTATCAAATTATCATTTCACATCCGATCCATCTCTAAAACATATATTCATATTAAATGAAGATTTTCAATATAGTGGAGAATAGACTCCCACTATTGTGACTTGTGCATGCCCTACCTATATAGTCTATAAATATATATTATCTTGTGTTTTAATTATTTTATACATACGTATCTCCGCTATTGAAATCGTATATCTACTATACGTTTATATGAATACCGTACAAAATTAATTAAACACAATAAAAGTTCAAACTAAGTCTCCTGAAATTATATTGGAATTATTAGACCATGTGCACATTTTTATGGGTCATAATTCGTGAAAGAATAGTATTAACAATGATGATGATGGCAATCATTTACAAACCAATAATGCCATTTAAAATCATTTAGCAAATGATATCAGATTATTCAATATTAATCTTTTCTTTTTATTGGTATCTAAAAAAAAGATTTTCTGTTTTCTTGTGAGTGCTGAAGTTTGGTTTAATAGTGCTCGATTTTTGAACTTATTACTTGAAAAAAAAATAGTAAGTATTGATGACTTACTATTTCATATTTAATTAAACTAAATTCAATTAATAAACTGCATGTAAACTGCTGCTTAAGTTACTCATTAAGTTCAATATTTAACCTTATAAGCTTTATGGAACATAATAAACTTTACTAACGAGACTGCAATAAAATTTCCCATATCTTTTGCAATGCATTAAAAGAAAATTAATATATGTTTTACAAAACTCTTTATATAAAAGAGCAATAAAATACAAATTAGATGGGTTTCTCTAGTCTAAAATCATACATCACCTGCATTTAAAGTTACAGAACAACCCGCTATAAATTATAAGCAAAATTCAAGAAAAGTATAAATATAAACAACGACAGTTCAGCCATTGGAATAGAAGATGGAATACAAATTTGAAGTAAAGGATCTTCCTCAACAAAATCGGATCGACTAGATTCCATTTTCTAAAAATAACTCTTCCTTCAACTCTAGATCAGGTGGACCGTCTCCAATTATCGTATATGTTATTAGGGATTTCAATGAGTGGGTTTTACCAAAATCGATTCGGAACCGTTCAAAACCTATTAAATTTTAAAGCAACGGTTCAGATTTTGGTTCTAGACCCGCTTTAGACCCGAACCGTTTAGATCCATAGTTTGATGGTCCGATGCGGTCCGAATCTGATTTCGATTCCAAAACCAGAATCAATACTTGTTTATTGGTTATGATCTGAGTAAAACATGTCTATTGACAAGCCTAAGTTTAAATAAGTTTGACAATGAGCTAGTTTTATCCATATTGATTCGAAATCACTCATAACCCATTAAATTATAAAGCAACGGTTTCGGTTCCAGTTCTGGTTCTTGTCTGGTTCTGATCCGATTCTAGTTCCGAACCCACTTAGATCCGGACCGCTTAAGATCTATAGTTGATGGTCCAGGTCTGGTCCAGATCTAGTCTCTAATGGGTCGGTTCCAGAACCAGAACCATTATTTATTTATTGATTTTGGTCCGGATAAAACTCATTCATTGACATTCTTATATCTTATATTCCAATCATCGAATATTGGTCACGTCCATATATGATCGACTAAAATAATTCTACTATGTTTGCAATTCAATCGAAGTCAAGTTCCTCTGGTTCAGTATCTCATTTCATATTTGAAAATTTAAAATAATTCTTATATAAAGATCGTATATCTATCTTTTTTATAAAAAAAAATTGAACAAATTAACACAAATTTCGAATCCCAAACTCTTTAATTAAAACCTAGCAGCCTCCCCCCCACCCCTCCCTCCTCACAAACTTTACTACCCTATCCGCCCTTTTCCCTTTATATATACTAGAGACAAACAAACAAACCAAACAAACAAAAAATACAACCAAAAAAACCATCAACACCCAAAAATGCTACAAAATCTCCACAACTCCTACTCGGATTCATCCTCAACAACATCATCATCATCTCAAGAGGAAGACTACATCAACATGGAAGTGGACGACCACCTCCACCACTCCTTCGACAGCAGCATCTTCAACCAATCCTCCAACACCGACTTCGAGTTCCAGCAAAGCTTCTCGAGCTCGTCCGACCGAGACCCCCACGCCACGACCTCCCCGGCCGACGAGCTCTTCTACATGGGGAAGCTCCTCCCGCTCCACCTCCCGCCCCGCCTCGAGATGGTCCACAAGATGTTCCACACCCCGAAGGGGGGGAACTGCTACGATGACGAGCCCTTCAGCACCCCTCTTCACCCCCACCTCCGCCACCACCCCCTTTGAGTCGTGCTACGTCTCCCCTCAGAGTCATGCGAGGTGAGCCGGGAGCTCACCTCCGATGTCTACAAGCACATTCTGGTCGAGTACAACAGCACTGGTGCTATTGTACTCGACGAGAATAAGAAATCCTGGACGAAGAAGATGAGGATGATCAAACAGTCATCCTCTGCTTCGTCCAAGATCAAATGGACCTCCTACATCAAATCCCTCTTCACCAAATCCTCCGGATGCACGAGCCAGCACTCTGCTGCCGCCGTGTCGAAGGTGAACCAGTCAATCAACGAGCAAAGCAAGTATGCGAAGAATCTGGCTCCTTTCGGGCAGATCAAGTACAACAAAAACGACAATCTAGTGGAGGATCAAAGGGGACGGCACCGGAGATCTTTCTCCGGGGCCATCAAACAGCTGTCGAAGATGCCTAAATCTTCGACTAATGCTTCGTCGACGTCCACGTCCAATTTGAATCTGCTGGCAGTGAAGAGCAGCATCAACTCCAGCTCGGAGAGTGAGAGTCCGATTCAGGCTGCCATTGCGCATTGCAAGAGGTCTCAGCAACTGAGGCAGATTGTTGAGGAAGAAAGACTAGCAGTTTGCAGAGGTTGAAACAAGTCATGTGTAATGAGAGCTTTTTTTAACTTTTTTTAAGAAACAATTCCTGTGTCCTAATGGATTCAGATCGATTCTTGATGGTATGGTTAATACATAATCAAATAACTTGTTAGCTAAAGTTTAATTTGGAGAATTTGTTTACATTTTCTTGTTACTCTTATCTTCTTTTCTTTTTTGAAATAAAAACGAAAACTATTATTCCAAATCAGATTCAACAAATTCAACTTTCAAATCATTACATCTTGTGATATAACAACTAGATTAGCAAGACTATGAGTTGTCTTATTGACTTCACGTCGAGCATGAGAAAAATCTACGACAATGTGTTGTTGGGCGTACGCAAAGGCCTCCAAAAAAAAGAACATTGCAAAGCGAGTCCGTCCCTCCCTCCCTGAGAATCTTGGAAAAATAAGTTGGTGCCCCTCGGGAGGCCTAATGGTTGGATTAGTGAGTTTATAACTTAAAACGTTATAAAATTGAATATCGTTTATAAGAATGAAATTTAATTAAAATGCATCTAGAAACAAATATCGATGAGGACTTTGTTATTGTCAAAATAAAAAAATAAAAAGAAAAGGTAACTGAATAAACTTGTTGTAAGTAAATAGAATAGGTACTGATATATCCACTGCTCAGCCAATTGGTGTCTTTCATTTTTCCCTTGTTTTTTGTTTAATAGTTTATGTGAATCAATTGTTAATAAAAACTAATAATTCCAAGTTAAGATTTAGTAATATTCTAAACTTCATATGTTCTGTTGTTATTTATAAGTTAATTACTTACTTTATAATTAGGGTTATCGGAAATCCAAAAATTTGAAAATGCATAATTTTGTCTTGAGTTAAAGATTCGAATTCGACCCGGCTTTTAAATTTGACGTGTCAGTTATCACTTGCGTGTTTTATAGAAGAAAAGAAACAAAAGATTCAAATCCGAACTCATACCGATTATATTAAACTTGACAAGACATTAAAAGAAAAAATTGTTGGGACATAACTAGGTTTGTTGGATGAGGTTTCATTATTGAGTGTTGTATTTGTCAAAATTAAATGGGCTATGATTTGTTGATATCTATCACTATCTTGTCAAAATCAGACATTAGCTTCATGTCTTTCTTGTATTAAGAAGTTGTTGTGATGGTTGAGGTGAGAGAAGTTTGTGATAAAAAATTGATCATGGGATGTAGATGTTCATTAACTAGGGCTATTTCCTTTCATGAATATGGTTTTTCAATTCTATATTGATAATTAGCTAAAATAGAATCTCCAAATCGTGCTTATCAAGTTATTGGTTTGTCTTATATTTTATTTCTGAAAATTTCTTGCTTAAGCTCCTATTAGGTGATCCATAAACCATAATGTCCTTTTAGCCCACCTAATTTTTGGAATGTTTTGTAAATGATTATGACTTGGATATCTTCTTTTACTATTCTCCCTCTTCTTTTAACTATATATTGATTTTCATTTATAAATATGTATTTCTCGACCGAAACTAGGAACCAATCTGATTTATTGACTTTTATTTGATCTAAGATTATCATGAAAAGAAATATGCATGATTTTAATCAGGGATGTAAATGAGTCAAGCTATTCGTGAGCTATTCGGAGTTCGGTTCAATAAAAGTTCGTTCGAGTTTGTTTAGTGAAGCTCGTTATCTAAACAAACCAAGCTTGATCATGATAGTATTCGGCTCGTTAGTTCGTGAACAAGTTCGTTAACTGATTTACTTTAAAAATATAAAATTATTAACTAGATAAATTATTTTATTTCTATAATTAGTAATTATTGTATTAAATCTCTAACTGTTTTTATTTGTTATAAGAAATCAATAAATATATTGTGTTATTATGGATAAAATAATTTATTTTTAAAATAAAATAATCAATATTCTAAACATATATCTAAATTTAGAAAGTTTATTTGGGTCCGATTAAAGTTCGAATAAGCTCATGAGCTCGAAATATTCGATAAATAAAACTCGAGACTCGGCTCGATACTAAACAAACCAAGCTTGAACATGATGGTATTCGGCTCGACTCGGTTCGATTATATCCCTAATTTTAATACATAAAAAGCATTGCCATATAGAAGCAGTATTACTATTACGTGTATAAAAAGGTATTATCTAAAACATAAATCATGTATACACAAAATAGCATAGTTTCTAACTTCTATGGGTTAAAATCCTATTTTCCATAATTTTCTCAGGACTTTATAAGGAAATTTACACGAGTCCAGTGGGTAACTCACTTTCATGTGGTCAAGCTTTCTGCAGCCCATTTCCTAAAAGTTTTTTTTATCATCCATCAATATCTGTCAACAAAATTTGCTAGAAGATATTGATTTTTGAAGGTTTTAGCGATTTTGCTTCTATATATAATTAAATTGATAATCGAAGATATAACTTCACAATAAAAGAATTTCAAGCCTTGTATATTATATTGTACTCCATCCGTCACATTATTGTTGGCTCGTTTTCTTTTGTTGTCCCGCTATTGTTGGCTCGTTCCGAAAAAGAAAATAATTTTACACTAAAAAGTGTCTTGAATTTCATATCAAACACTGCTTTACATACAAAACACAACTTTCATTAATCTACGTGTAAAAAGAAACGTACCAACAATACCGGAACGGAGGGAGTATGTGTGATCCTTTCTTTTTTTTCTTCTCTCTTTAGTTGTGGGTTTGACAAGGAGAGTTGAATCTAGCATGAGGAATACATACAAAAATCTAGCTTTGACTTAGCAATTTTGCCCATGACAAAATAAACTATTGAATCAGCATTGATATATTAATTATTATCATTTTATAAAAGAATTTACACGTAGAGTTCATAATAAATTAAAGGAACAGTACGGGTGAAGTCTATTTCAAGAAACGATATAGCAAAGGTGGAGATCAGATATACAATCATAGCAGGCAACATATTCTTGCTAGAATGCCTTTCAAATTGAATCTGATTTTGCACATAAATTGATGAAGTGTTTGACGGGGAAGAATGATGATATTCTTGAAATGTGAACAGTTAATAAGTGAAATGTCACACGTAAAAATATTTGCATTTTTGACACATTATTTACACAAAAATGTTTTTTTTTAAAAAGAAAAAAACAGTCTTTAATTATGAGTGTCCATGTAATAGTTCGACCTAAAATCGTTACCTCACCGATTAGGCCATATCAAAGGGCTATGCCGCTACGCAATGTTATCGTGGGCCCTTTTTTTTTTTGCTTATGAGAACAAGCAGTCGTTGTGTAACAGCACAAATCATACATAACGAATAAATCATACTTGTTTTTAGATAATTAAGAGGGTGTTTGGCTGAGCTTATAAACTCAATCATACATAACCAATAAATCGTACTTGTTTTTAGATAATTAAGAGGGTGTTTGCCTGAGCTTATAAACTCTTTAACACATCTTATAAGTTGTTTACGAGCTTATAAACTAATATAAAGTGTTTGACAAAATAAGCTCATAAACAGCTTATAAGCTGTGAAAATAAACTCCAACAGCTTATAAGCTCCCCTAAAAATAAGTTGACGAATCCTAACTTATTTTTTCATAAACTTATAAGCAATCATGAATTTATCAAAATAACCTTATTATAGTTCGTTATTTCCTACACATACACTATCAATTTCATATCTCGTCAATTTTATCTCTCTAACTATGACTTTCTATCTCTTAACTCACAATTCTTTCTCTAGCTTATAAGATCAATTATTCAAACACTTTAACAACTTATAAACACTTGAGACATTACCTCTTATAAGCTCTTAAAACATCTTATAAACTCTCTAAAATAAGCTTAGCCAAACATCCCCTAATTCATATATAATGAATAAATCATACTTAAAAATCAGATGTAACATACTCATATACTACAAAAGCTAGCGTTGGTAGAATTCGAACATGAAACCTTTAGTTTCAAAAATACTCATTCTACTACTAGATCATCCTCAAATGGATATTTTGGGGTAACTCATTAATATATAAAAGGATATATGTACAAAGCTCTCTTCTAGTCTTGCTCTTATATTTTTAAACATAACGAATAAACCGTACTTGAAAAATTAAATGTAACAAACGCATATACCTATAAGAGCATTGGTAGAATCCGACCATAAAACCTTTAATTTCAAAAATACTAATTCTACCATTAGATCATCCTGAAAAGGACATCTTAAGATAACTAAAGCTCACTTGTAGCCTTGCTCTTAGTTTTTTTTTTTTTTAAGGTTTTAATTTAAGAAAATTCATATAATGGAGTTGCAAATTAGTTATAAATTATAAATCAATCCAATAATGATATAAATTTGCAATTGTGTGTTAACAATATCTTACATTCTATCAACATATCTTACTATTTGTTATCAACTTTTGTTTTCAGTATTCAGCTAAGTCCACGTCTGTCATTTGTTGTCTCCCATTGACTTTTTTTGACCTCGATCTATGATAAGGCTGTGACTGGCTCTATGTCACCTCCCGAGAGCTACCTTTGAATTTTAGAGTCCTTCATGATCAGATAGTCTTCTGTCCGTCTGATTCAAACTCACTAAGTAGAGCCGGCAAAATTGGTCCAGACCGATGGGTCGGCCCGGGGTACCCGAAATTGTGATCGGGTTGGGCTCGTGAAAATACTGACCCGAAAAAAATTGGACCTGAAAAGCCCGCTCACATAGCCCATCGAGCTGACCGAGCTTTGGGGCTAAAAAGCCCGGGGTTAACGGACCTAAAAGCCCGCCCACACATTTAAAGTTTTAATATTTTACATTTGATGTTTGATGATATTTGAAACTTTAAGTTTATCTTATTTACGTTGAAATTGATGTTAGACTTATTAGTAGACTTAATTTATTTTATTTACTTTGGAATTGATGCTATTAGACGTAATTTATCTTATTTACTTTGAAATTGATGTTAGTAGATTTAATTTATTTATTGTTATCATACTTTTTAAAATTAAAATAATTTTTTTTATTAAATTAAATATTAGGTGGGTTTGGCCCGGTGGCCCAGATGGGGCGGGGCTGGGCTACCATATTTTCAGTCCGATAGCATTTCGGGCCGGGCCAGCCCGACCCGGTAAAAACAACAAGCCCGATGGGCCGGGCCGGGCCAGCCCGACCTGCCCCTTTTGCCAGTTCTATCACTAAGTCATGGTGGTCATCAGCTCTTTTGATCTTATCAAACTTGTTGGGTGCTTTCACTTTACTTGGTTCTTCTGATTTTCTTTAAACTGATATCTTTCGCTTGATGTCTGATGTTCTCTACATCTTTAATTCAGCTCGTTGTCTGTTACTTCTAACTTCGTCTTTGCTTCTTCAGAGCTTAAGGCGTGACCTCAGATATGCTAACTAAGATTCGTCTGAATTTGGTTCTTCCTTAAACATCTTCACCTTGATTACTTCTCATACTAATACATGTGTAAGCAAAGATTCAGCATCCTAAAAAAGTAAGCTGACTACAAACAAAACATCAGATGACCATCGTTGAATAGATAAGACTATGAAAATATTTTCAATTATTTTTAGGATTTAATCAAAATATTGCTTTGACTTCAAATTCCCAACAACAACAACAACAAGAGGAATGGACTATAATGTAAATTTAGAAACTATATTTAGAATTACCATTTCAAGAACAATAAAGTTATGGGGCCACATTATGACTGACCACACGAAGAAAGTTTAGTAATTACCAATATAATTTACTAACAAAATAATATATTAAATTAGTGTGTTAATCATTTTTATATAAATACTCTTTTCACATCTATTCTGAAAAGCGATTAAATTTATTAGTTTTAAATTTTAATTTTGACAAGAGATGGATAAAGTGGAGCCAAAACATGATATGGATAAAAATTTAATTCCATAAGTATGATTTTATTGTAAAACTAATTTTTTAAATAATCAAATTTTGAGTAAACTAATTTTTTCATTTATGTCAGATTATGACTGACCATAATATGGTCAAATAGCATCACTCTTTCAAGAAACTTATCTTTTTTACTTCCCACAAAATATACATTTTTCGACCACTATTGCATCTTCTGGCCCAACAATTGCATTTATAAGATGATAATAACAATGTGCCTCAACGTGAATATTAGTAGATTCATTTTCCACTATTGGATAATCTCATCGTCCCCGGCCATAAATTTTATCAACCAAACGAGGCCTTGTTTTTTTATCCGTATTTTTTTGAGTTTTTTTTTATCTAGTATTGTTAACAAAAGTGAGATACTTCATAAAATATGTGCACTGGGATAGAGAGGCTCTGAGATGTCTAATTAAAAAAAAAAAAAACTGAGTTTGTTGGGATTAATTCATTTTATGATAAAATCGAAATCAATCAAATATATATGAACTATTTTCAGTAATATATATAGAATTGAAATCCACTTAGATCTAGTATGTATATCCTATATATAGAATTGAAATCCACTTAGCTCTTAATCAACTGAATTAAACTCGTGGGGAAATTCGTGGTTTCTTTCTACGTCTACTATGTGGGAAATGTGTTATTCCGTTTTGTGGGAGTTGTCTTCTCCAATTTTGAGTGGAAGCTTCTTCTCTTCTAGATCTTTTCATCAATTGGATGTGTGATAGGATACGCCCAACTACTGGGCCCAAGCATCGTGCCCAATACAAGTAACCCCGACATCAAGCTCGGCTGGACAAGTTCGCCCAAGAAGACTTCCATCAACCAAGTGGGAACGCAGAAGGCTCGGCCATATCTAAAAGAGTCCTATAGGAAGACTTGAACCTAATAGGAAAAGACTTCGACTAGAGTCAAACTCTTTTATGGTTGTGTATAAATAGAGGCTAGATTAGGCGAAATAGATTCATTCACATTCTTTGTAATCGCTTACACATTCAATACGAATACTCTCTCTCTCCCCGTGGACGTAGATCTTATTCATAGATCGAACCACGTAAATCCTTGGTGTTCTTGCGCATTTATTTCCCTTACGAAATTAAGATCGATCACTGGCGCCGTCTGTGGGAAACGAAATTTTGTGTTTTCGATCAACCACCGTTTACAGGGAAATAATCATGACCAGGTACACCAGAAGCCATGCATCCAGGACCGTCGCCGGCAACAACAACGCTGACGGCGAAAGGGAACGCCGAGCTCAGCTCGGAAAGAGCCCAATCAGAGAAGAAACCCCCGAAGGACATATCCAAAGTCTCGACGAGCACGGACACCCCGCCCTGCAGGAGGCAGGTTACCATAGCGAAGGAAATCGCAGCAATAATCCAGGGGAACATCCGGCTCCGCAAGTAAACCTTGACGACGCCGTCAAGGGATTTCTCGAGAAAAATAAGGAGAGCTTTCTCCAGTACCTCAGCGAAGCACAGGGTCGGCCACGTCCTGAAGAACGGAACGCCGAAGCCTCATCTAGATACGAGGCATCACAACGAGAGGTCGGGGCCCAAACCGACCGCGCAAGGAACGAGCAACGCGGGAGAGGACGTCGTGATCGCCGTGAAGCCGGCCTCGGTCGCGAATGAATCCATCCAATAACTTCGCTCCGATCTCCAAGGACGGCGGCAGGAGAAAAGGCATCGGGCGCGTGAAGTCGGTCCGAGTCACCTAAACGAGTTCGATCGTCGAACTCCGTCCCAATCACCGGGGACGGCCGATGGATACGGAAGATAGTCACCCCGTTCTCAAATAGGATACTCAACACTTCTCTCCCGGATAAATACCGGGTACCAAGCATCGCCCCCTATGACGGGCTGAGGGATCCACAGAACTTCCTCTCGCAGTTCCAATACAACATGATCAACCAACGTCTCAGCTCAGTTCATATGTGTAAACTCTTCCCGGAGTTACTCGTCGACAACGCCCGCAGGTGGTTCGACAGTCTACCTACGGGAAGCATCGGCTCCTATCGCGACCTCATGGCAGCCTTCCATCGAAGGTTCTTCCAAAAGGCGGAGTCAAAAACATCGTCGGCACACCTCCTCACCATAAGGCAAAGCCATAACGAGCCCATCAGTGACTTCATGACGAGGTTTAACAAGGAGTGTTTGAAGGTCGAAGACGTGAACGACCTGCTAGTCATCTCGGCCTTCCAAAACGACATCTTTCCGGGGGCCTTATACCGAGAGATCGTCACGAACCCGTCTCGCGACGGAGTCAGGGCGATAGCCAACCGGTTCGCCAAAGCGGACGAGGCTGACAAGAGAAAGCGCGAAGCAGACAAGCCAGGACCCTCGGAAAAAGGAAGAAGAGACGAAGGAAGGGAAGATCGGAACCAAGGCCGGCGAAGCGCCTTGGAAAGATTACATCGCCCGATAAGGTCCGAGCTCGGTCCGTGGCGCCTCGGGCGACCTCAATACACCCGTTGACAAAGCCGAGGGCGTAAATCTCGCACTCCATATGAACCTGCTCGAAGCCTCGACCGATGATGCGGGAGGAAGAGGTGCCGACCTATGGATAAATCCGCTCATTCCATGAGGATTACGGCACGACATCGAAGAGTGCAAGAGCTCATGGGTGAAATAGAGATGCTAGTTCGTGACGGATCCTCGAAGAAATACCGAGACAGTCGCCAAGCCGACCAGTCAAAAGAAAAAAGCGCAGAGGAAGAGGGAAATGCGCCCCTACAATAAAACGAAGCGCAACACCGACGAGGAAGGAGAAGAAGAACCCCAATATGACGGGTTGATCTCCACTATTACGGGGCTCCCCTCGAGTCACGAGTCCTCCCCGAGCCGATGCCAAGTCCTAAAACCGCGAACCTACCAACAAGAGGTTCGAAAAGGACGCAGGCGATCACCTTCTCCGAGGATGACCCGCACTGCGACAAGACCCACCACGGGATCGTTGGTGATCCGGTAGTAGTCGCGAATAAGTTGGTAAAACAGCGTTTACATTGACGCGTCGGTGAGCATCATTTTCAAGGAATGCTTGACAAGCTAGGAGTAGAAGAAGCACACCTCGCACAGAGCACCGCCACTCAAAGCTTCGTCCGAGGAAGAGACACGCCCGGAGGGAATAATCGAGCTACCCGTCATGGTGGGAAAGCACCAACGACCTCGACCAAGGTGGTGCGGTTCTTCGTAGTGAAGGCCCACTCGCCGTATAACATCATACTAGGCGAGATTGGGTGAGCAGTAGTGGCGGTATGCTCAACGATCACTGACGATAAAGATACCCACCACGAGGGAAACAGTAGTGATCCGGGGATCGGCAAGCAAGCGAGGAATGTATGCAAGTCGCCTTACGAGGTGCGGGACCTCGCTCAGACCCACAGGCATAGCAATTAAGAAACCCGAGGAGTTGGAGTCGGGAAGTACATCGCCACTCCACGGCGGTCGGTGGAAGAGGTCGCATTGTACAAAGACGAGCCATCGAAGGTCGTCGAGTTGGTTTCACCACGGCACCGAAGTGAGGATCGATCATCCAACTCCTAAGGGAATTCGGGACGTGTTTGCTTGGTCTCCCTCGACATGACCGGAGTCTCGCCGAGTATAATCACTCATCGGCTCAACATCGACCCGAACATAAAGCCAGTTCGACAGAAGCAAAGAATCTTCGCAGCCGAACGAAACCAAGTCATTCATGACGAGGTAAACCAGCTATTAAAAGCCCGCATACTGTTCGAGGTCAAATATCCGACCGGGATAGCCAACCCGGTGATGGTGAAGAAAGGAGGAGGGATGGCGAATGTGTATCGACTACACCGACCTCAACAAGCATTGCCCAAAGGATTGCTATACCCTTCCCAACATTGACAAGAAGGTCGACGCTACCGGTCGGATCGAAGTCTTGGCTTGGACTTATACAAAGGTATCACCAAGTCCCGATGGATGATGAAGACAGCGGCCAAGACAAAATTTCATTACCGACTTCGAGTCTTTGCGTATAAAAAGATGCCATTCGCCTTAAAATGCGGGGCTACCTATCAAAGGATGGTGGACAAAATATTTCAACCCTACATAGGTCGAATGTGGAGGTATCGTAGACGACATCGTCGTCAAAGCAAGGAAGAAGCGCGTGTGTTTCCGACCTCCGGATCGTCCTCGCCTTCTTCGAAAATCAACCTAAAACCGAATCCCCGTATGCACGTTTGCGGTCCGTGCGGAAAGTTCTTAGGGTGTTGGGTTTCACAAGAAGGGCTAAAAGCAAACCGTCCAGGTCCAAACCATTTTGGAAATGAAGATGCGAAGACCATCCATGACGTACACAAGTGACGGTGCATAGCCGCACTAAGCCGCTTTCTTTCAAAAGCCGCGGATAGCGACTACCCTTCTTCAAGATACTCAAAAGGCCCCAAATTCTCATGGGATGAGGTACACAGTCCGCTTTGAAGACCTCGAGCTACCTCGCCAAGCTCCCACTCTATCCGTCCAGAAAGAGGAGAGGTCCTTTTCCTCTACCTCGCCGCCTCGACGAATCCATAAGTGCAGATCTGATGCGAGGAGAAGGACGTCGACTCGGTGTATTTCATCGGCCGAGCACTAAAGGCCGGAAACGAGGTATCGCCCTTGGAAGCTTGCCTTAGCATTAATAAACGCCGCGAGGAGACTACGTCCATACTTCCATGCACATCCCATACAAGTCCTCACTAACTACCCACTTGGCAAGTATTGACGACCAAGCATCGGGAGAATCGCGAAATGGGCAATCGAATCGGGCGAGCACGATATATCCTTCTTGCCGCCAGCCATCAAAGGTCGAGCCTAGCGGTTTCCTTGCCGAGGCTAACTTCGAAAAACCGAAGCCCACCGAGTCCGTGTCGACGATGCCGGCCGAACCCATGGTTGAAACACCGAGGGAGTTGGGAACTCTACGTTGACGGGCCGGGAAAAAGCAGTGGCGGGCGGTATCTTACTCCTAGGCCGGACGACGAGATCGCCTACTCACCGGTTCACATTCAAAAATACGAACAACGAAGTAGATGCGAGGCACCGATCGCGGGACTTCGCCTCGCTCAAAGTCTCCGGTCTGAGCCGTGCAAGTTCACAAATGACTCTCAAGTCGTCGTAAGCCAAATGTTGGGAAAATACGAGGCAAAAAATGGCGGAATGAAGAAGTATCTTGAAAAAGCAAAAGCACGCAACGGACTTTCTCACACTTCCGGATAGTTCGCATCCCAGGGAGCAAAATAGCCGGTGACATCTTAAGTAAATTGGCCTCGTCCTCAGCGAGCCCGCCAAGATGAAAGTCAAAGCGAAGCATAGATGATGCCGAAGGCGGAGCCGAGGTCAACGTAGTCTCGGATGAAGAACCCAATTGGATGACTCCCATTCGAGTACACGGAGAAGGCGAATCGCTGCCCCATGACAATTTGGAGGCTAGGAGGATCTGAACAAATCTGCGATATACAATTGAGCGGGGGTCCTATCTGAAAGTCATATCTCCAACCTCTCTTAAGGTGCTTGGGTCCGAACCGGCTAATTCGTTCTCGAGAAATACACGAAGGATCGTGCGGAAGTCACATCGGACCCCGAGCCTTGTCAAAGAAAGTCATGCGATGGGGATACTATTGGCGACAATTTTCCAAGACTCGATGGACCTCGTAAAAAGTGTCCAAGTGTCAAATCCATGGGAGCGTGCCAAGGCTACCGCAGACCGACCTCGCCTCCATCTGAGCCCTTGGCCGTTTATGCAATGGGGATCGACATTGTGGGCCCTTTTGTAAAGCACCGGGACGCTCAATTCTTAATTGTTGCGATCGACTACTTCACGAAGTGGGTGGAAGCGAGCCTTGGCGAAAATCACAAGCAAGAACGCCTCAACTTCGTGCGGAAGAACATAGTGTGTCGCTCGGCATCCCCCATATCCTCCTTTCGGATAACGGAACACAATTCACGGATAAGACATTCAAAGATTGGTGTCGAGCTTGGATCCAACAAAGTTCACCTCGGTGGCCCATCCTCAAGCAAATGGTCGGACGAAGTTACCAGCAGGACCATCGTAAAGGGTCTAAAACTCGTCTCGACCGAGCTAAGGGCCTCGGGTGGAAAATTTACCACAGTCTTATGGTCGTGCCGAACAACACCTCGGACCTCGAGCGGAGAAACACCCTACGGTTTGGTGTATGGAACCGGCGATGATCCCTGCGAGATCGGTCTTAGAGTCCCCGTACCATTGACTTCTCTTTGAAGCAAATGGGGAAAATCTACGGTGATCTAGACCTACTCGAAGAAAGAGAGACCTCACTGCATCGAGGAAGCTCGGTACAAGCAACAAGTAGCTCGGTATTACAACCAGTGTTAAAACCCGACAATTCCAAGTGGGCGACCTCGTACTCGAAATAATGAAGTCTCCAAAGCCGCGCGGCTCGGCAAGTTGGAAGCCACATGGGAAGGACCTTCAGGTCGACGAAGTCCTCGGCAAAGGGCCTATAAGCTCGCTCAATTGTCCGGTGAGCAATTACCCAACGCATGGCACATCATTCATCGAAGAGATATTATGCATAAGTGTCGGGGTCGGGTCTTGTTCGGTCGTGTCTTTAAAGTCTGTTTAGAGTCGAGTCTTATTTGGTGGTCGCGTCATCTTTTATCAATAAAATATTATTTTTTTTGCAAGTTCTACTCGTCACTAATGCATAATTAATCTTCACATTATTATTTACCCTCTACGGAGGACAAATTCCCTCGACGGAGGTCAGATTACATTCGTTTCATACGAATGTAAATTTAAACAGCGCATGCCTCCATACGAGATCAGTTACCTTCGTTTATTTGAAGCGATTCTCTCTATGTAGATGAAGGGACCACCCTCCGATAACCTCGGCAAAAGGAACCATTCCTACATACGAGATCAGATTACCTTCGTCTATTTCGAAGCCGTTCTCTATGTAGATGAAGGGGACCACCCCTCCCGACGACCTCGGCAAAAAACAGGAACCATTCCTACATACGAGATCAGATTACCTTCGTCTATTTCGAAGCCGTTCTCTCTATGTAGATGAAGGGACCACCCCTCCCGATAACCTCGGCAAAAAAAAGGAACCATTCCTACATACGAGATCAGATTACCTTCGTCTATTTGGAAGCCGTTCTCTCTATGTAGATGAAGGGACCACCCTCCCGACGACCTCGACAAAAAACAGGAACCCCTACCTTCGTACGAGAACGATTTCCTTCGTCTATTTCGAGCGGAATTTCTACGAGACGAACTACCTTCGCGTATTACTCTTGTTCAATACAAAGTCAATAAGAAATCATTCTTATTAAATTAAAGATGTACGGGTTACATTTACGAGGACGGAGGCGGATCGGGAAAAGGCGAGCGAATCCCAGAAAATCGGGATTCAAGAGCTCATCTATACTAATCCTACCTCTACCTCGTCCTCGGTCACATTACGGGCCCGGCCAAGACGACCTCGGTCGCTGAAGATGCCGCTCTGCGAACTCGACCTCGGACACTCGAGGGCGCGGTTTCGACCCCTTGAGGATCCACGTCGTTCGAGGGCAATAGCACGCCTCTCTTGGCGCCATCCGGATCGTCATAATTCGATTCATTTATTCTAGGCACCGAGAAGCTCCGTGAAGAAGAGGCCTCTGCATCCCGTCGAAACATTTCGTCGGTTGTGGTTGTCGAGTGATGGCAGTTTTGTATATGCTCCGAGCCTTTTTAATTCAGCGTCTTGCTCAGGTGGTGCGGAGGTCCGACCATATTCGCGCGGTACATCGCCTGCAATGGTGGCCTCGACAACCTGGCTTCAACTTCGGGATCGTCATCCCACCATTTCGGTGGATGACCTCCTCGTACTCGGCATGCTCTCGGCTATAACCTTGGCCTTCTCCTGGCGACCTCGAGCGCTCCTCCATTCAAAAGCGAGCACGGGCTCGTCACAACTCTCTGGCTCTATGCTGACATCGACTCGCCTTTACATGACCAAGCTGTCCCTTTATATGGAGGTTCGATCTCTTTCAACTCAAGAGCCGCGATAGGTCTTGATTCGGTTCAACCAGGAGAAGCATCAAGCATTTCGAGAGACAATGAATAAAAAAAAAAAGATAAGTTTAACATAAACTTGTGATTTTATTAACATGCCCTTAGCAAAAATCAATATACATTTACATTTAAAAAAAAAAAAAAAAAGGAGTGAAAAGATGGGATCAATGACCCTCCGAAAGCTTCGACCATGTCCACATCCGCCTCCGGCTTGGATAGCCTCGACCTCTTCCCTTATTTTCGCCCGTTCGACCGGCCTCTTGGGAACCACCGAGTCTCGGCGCCAAGAAGCATCACCGCCTCCCCGACCCCTTTGCATGATCGAGACACAAAGCGTCGGTCGGGGATCCCGATCCACGGACGCGCGAGCAGACTCAGGACAAAAGAACCGGAGGAGGCAAGGTTCTGCAACGCGGAAGCTCCTTCGGGCCGCGGACAAGCACATCAAAATAGGCCGTCTCGGGACATCATCCTCGATCTCCTCGTACCCATACTTGGCTTTGTCCAGTGCAGGTAGTCTCGGCGACCTCTTGATTGCATCCGAGACGGCGGCTTATTAAGCACCTCGGCCGTCTCGAAACCATCCCGGGCTTCGCCGACATGAACGACCTCTCCGCAAAGGCAGGCGTTTCTCCTCGCGAGCTCTCCATGTCCGCCTCCCGACGGCGAACCTGTTCCACCTCGGCCTTCATCAGGCAACCTCGGCCTTCGCCGCCTTGCCGCCTCCTCCGCCATACCGCCTCCTCGCCGACTGCCCTTGCCTTGCCTCAATGGCCGTCGCATCCGCCGCCTGCTTGACGAGGTCCGGATCTTAGCCTCGGCCTCGGAAATTTCTTGAGCGAGGAGGTATTCTCCTCCTCCCTCCCGAGCATCCCGGCCACCCGTCAAACTGCTAACGTGGCGCCTTCAAGTAATCCGATATAAGATCGGATACTTTGACACCTCGGCCGCCACGTCCTCGACCCCCTATACAATATATACATCAGTCGAAGAACACAATTTTATACTACTACACAAAGTATAAGGACAAGTACAAAACCTCGGGAAAGAGGCGTGACGACTTGGAACCAATGATCTCGCTTTTCGACCTCGGCGAACCGAGGACTCGGGGATTACATGCTTCCGCCTCTTGGCGCTTGAGTGGGCTGCGGTGAAGGGATCTCGAAGGCTCCACACTCATTTCGGGCATGTCCTCGACATCCTTGAGTCGAGAGGCAGCTCGGCCGCAGAGATCGGCTCGGCCGCAGAGATCGGCTCCTTCCTTTTCTTCTTTTCTCTTAGAAGGTTCACTACCAGGAAATACATAGGTCAGCATCAACACGTATAATCATGGAATAAAGAGAAAAGAGAAGAAGGGGCCTCACCCTTCACCGACTCCACCCTGGAGGCAGGATCATAAGGGCTAAGCCCCGCCGCTGCAAGCTCGGCCTCGGAGAAGACCTCGTCAACAAGGTCAATTTTGTCCAGCGCCTCCTCCAGGTCACCGAAGCCCTTGTCGACAATCACATCGGCGATCTTATCAGATCGCCATGGAAACTCCATATGTCCCTGAAACCGACAGAAGAAGAACTTCTTCTGCCAGTTGGAGATCTTCGATTTAATCTTTGCTTTGAATTTCCTACGGGTGATAAATAATACCACCCCGAGCCGCCTTCGATTCTGTGAAGACAAGCCCCAAGGTCAAAGGAAAATTATGCTATAGCATAGACACCTAGAGGCGATCGTATGCGGAATGAGTTCGGCGAGTTGAGCGAGAGGTATGCCAAACATCTCTTGGAACTCGGCGTATACATAAGGTAAGGAAGGCGAAGACCGCCTTGGGGCCGTCCTCATACACGGCAACAAAACCATCCGGAGGCACAAGCCCTGTCCTCCGGACGGGGCAACGAACTCAATATCGGAAGGAATACTATATTGAAAACGAGATATCCCTAATATCGAAATGCTTAAGATTGAAGAAAAGAAGACACTTTACCGCAATCCCCAGGGGAATCGCGACTACACTCGAAAAGAGGCATATGAATACGGGTAAAACAGTGAGACACTAACGAATCGACGGAGGACGGACACAATTTGTGACACCGACGACTCATCGGGAGAGGAAGCCATAACTTCTTGTTGTTTATCGGTGAAGATGGCGGGAACTTCAATCGTCAAAGCGAAAAATAACCGCTTTTCGCGAGCGAGGAGATTTGAAATTCTAGAAATGTGGAAAGGCAAAGTGATATGAGATATGGCGTATCAAGGAAGGTATACCCCATTATGCGCTTTATCGGGAATCCAACCGCCACATTAAATGCGTATTAAATGCGTATCTTGTGTACTGTACTCGACAACGGCAAAAAATCGCGTGTTCGGCCTCGACAACGCCTCGACGGTGAAGCCGTCGAAGACCTCGGTGAACGCCTCGTCGGTGAAGCCGGTCGAAGACCTCGACTAACGCCTCGTCGAGGTTAAGCCGTAAGAAGACCTCGCCTAACGCCGTCGGGTGAAACCATAACGCCGACGGTGAAGCCGTCGAAGACCTTGGTGAACGCCTCCTTAGGTGAAGCCGGTGAAGACATCGCCTAACACCTTGTCGGTGAAGCCGTAACACCTCGGCAAGAGACACGCTAAACACACGTGTCTTGGCGGACGCCCGCCAACACGACATTTGATATACGACATCGGAGGAATTGACACACCAAGTCGGGCTGAAAGCATGTCCACATATCGTTTGAACCCGCTACGTCATAAACAACCCCAAATCGGACGACCTCGCCTGCGTCTTTTGGGGGGTTAATGATAGGATCGGCCCAACTACTGTGCCCAAGCATCGGGCCCAATACAAGTAACCACGACATCAAGCTCGGCTGGACAAGTTCGCCCAAGAAGACTTCCATCAACCGGTGGGAGCGCAGAGGCTCGGCCATATCTAAAAGAGTCCTAATAGGAGAAGACTTGAACCTAATAGGAAAAGACTTGACTAGAGTCAAACTCTTTTATGGTTGTGTATAAATAGAGGCTAGATTAGGCGAAATAGATTCATTCACATTCTTTGTAATCGCTTACACATTCAATACACGAATACTCTCTCTCCCGTGGACGTAGATCTTATTCATAGATCGAACCACGTAAATCCTTAGTGTTCTTGCGCATTTATTTCCCTTACGAAATTAAGATCGATCAATGTGTTTGAATATTTTGTTTCTTGTATTTGTTCGGCTGAATGCAAATGTGAATTAACATGTAAGGAACATAGAATTATCATCGTTTGTCTCTTTGTTACCTTTTGAAAATGCAAACAACCATTGTTTCAACCAAGATTTGTAGCTTCTAGCACAGTTGTACGAATTTCATTTTAATGAAAAAGCTTTTCAATTTTAAATAATAATTTTAACGAGTTAAAGTCGAGTTTAAAACAATTTTCGACTCAAGATTGAATAGATATATAGCATTTGACTCAAAAATTCAAGCTCGTTTATATCTTTTTTCGGTCTAAATCTGATGTAGATTTGCAATATATTAGCGAGTATTCAAATTCAAGTTTATCTCATTTGTTTTTTCTTATTATAGAGTAAGGTTAAATTAAGAACCATTTTTAACTTGAGAATTACAAATCACGAAAATTGTTATGAACAAATAAATTCGTTATGAAAGTTAATGCATTTGTTGAAAAAGTTATTGAATCCAAAAATTCAGAGCTTTTACCCAATTTTTGAATCACATGAGAGGCGAAAAATCTATTTTTTTGGATTCATAAACTTTCCTTACGGATTCATCAATTTTCACACCGAATTCATCGTTTTTTTATTCTTACGTTCTCATGATAAAAATAGTTATCACGTTAACACTCCCATATATATATTTATATATTTAACAAGGTGGTTTATATTCAATTGCATATTTGATCTAAGTTAGAATTCAAACTCGATTACGTGCCAAATGGGGAAAATTCAAACTATGTAATTTAACATGATAAATAAGCTATTGTTCATTGAGGAATATTCTCAATTGAGGTGGTCTTCTGTTTGTATATATATATACGGACAATGATATTTTTCTTTAATATAAATGATATTTTTCTTCAATATATATCATACTTTTTAAATTACAGTGTAAAAAATAAATAATACTTTTCTTCAATATAAATGATATTTTGTTAAGAATAAATGATATTTTTATCCGTCCGTACCGTTCAAGAATTGTTGTGTTCTCAATTTTAGGTGAACTAAACCTGTTCAACTATTGATCCTAAATAACAAGATATTATTTGGCTTTGACATCAACATAATCAAAATTTGCATTATATCCTTATTAAGATTTTCCCTGCTAAAATCTTATAAATTTCTTCAAACATTCTTATTTGTAATTTGTCGAATCTATTAACACTTAATACGATCAACTGTGAACGTGGATTCTCAAATGAGTAAAGATTTAAACTAAACCATTAATTAACTTGTAATATTTTTGAAGCTCATGAAGATATATACTAGCAGTCGCAGTGTCAGAGTTTCACCTTCTTTAGAATGGTTCTCCTTGTGGGCACTAGGTAAAGTCATTCTAGCTTTTTAACCGCTGAATCACCGTTATTTACTATCTTATATTCTTATGGAGTTGGGATGTGGGGGCTCCCGGGGGGAGAATTTTCCCTTTTGGAACAAGGGTTGCAATTTAAAGTATATATACTTACCCCCTTTTTTCAAGGAATTAATTGCTTGCTTTGAATAAAATTATAGTTTAACAAACTTGCTTAATTAATTGAGTGATGCTATTCGGCCATAATGTGACCGGCCATAACCAACTTTATTAAATGAAAAAATCATTTATTTAATTTTTGATCTATTAAAAAATTGATTTTACATTAAAACCATCTTATGGAATTACAATTTTGCATATATTGAATGAAAATTTTAATTTTAATTTTAATTTTAATAATTTAATATTTTTCAGAATAGATGGGAAAATGGTGTGTGGTCAGCCATAATGTGGCCGCATAGCTTTATTGTAATTAAAATTTTGATTTAGTCATAAATGTTGTGACAACTTAACACTCTTAGTTCCATAATCTTATTTATCGAGACATCTAATAACCTTTTTGTCATCTAACATATAATATCTTTCTTATACACCAAAATAGATAGAAAAAATATCGTCTCAATCTATTTGAATTCTAAAGGGTTAAAATATTATCAGAATATCATGAAATTACAAATATGTAATTGCATATGCATTTTTATCCTACAACAACACAAATCAAGATCACATCCAAAACTAACAAAATATTAATAAAATCACAATTACTTCATTAGATATGACTTCTAATTTAAATACTAATACATCTGAAAAATACTTGTTACTTTGTTAGACCATCTGTCACCTCTACCACAAATTTTTTGTAAAATACATTAATTTCCTAAATAATCATACACAAAATAATACCCATAACTTTTTTTTCTTTGAAAACCTATCAACTCCTTGATTGTTGAAGCGCACATCTACTGATCCACACATCTTTAAATTGTTAATTGTTTTTTTACTTTCTACGTTTTAGAGGATATTCGGGTTTACAAGCTTATCAAAATAACTTATAAATTATTTAAGAGATTATAAGTATTTTCAAATTATTCGATAAAATAAGCTTCAATATATTTTATAACCGGTGAAAATAAATATTAAAAGCTTATAAACTCCCCCAAAATAAATTTCTCAACCCAACTTTTTTCCATAAGTTTATAAGTAATAATAAATTTATCGAAATAATTTTTCCATGGTTTGTTATTTCTTAAATATATCATATCAACTTCACATCTCATTAATTTTATCTGTTTAATTCACGATTCTTTCTATAGCTTATAAGCTCATTAATCCAAATACTTCGACAACTTATAAGCTTTTGAGACAATATATTTTATAAGCATTTGAAACATCTTAAAAGCTCTTACAATTTATAAGCCAAACACCATCTTAATCTCAACTAAAATGAAAACCGAAAAATCTTATTGTAGCAAAATGATATTCTTTGAAAGCTCAGACGGACACTATACATAACATACCCTTAGTCCCTTACTAGTACCCCTACTTCCTATTCTAAGATAAATATCCTTTACTAGCGCCTAATCCCGTATTTTCACTATGTAACTATTTTCTTACGAGTATACGATTATTTTAAAAAATAATTAAAATAATAAAAAATAGATAATAATTATATATTTTGAAGAAATAATTATTTTAAAAAATAAAAAGCCAAATTTGATGGGATATCGCACAAAAAAATACATGTGAAGTCCGGTGCCAGCCACGAAATAGGGAGTGTTAAATAAATGGTTATTGAGATATAAATACAAGAACTTTGATATGATTTTGGTTTTACACATAAATTTTAAAAGGAGTATATAACTACATGAACTTTGATGTGTACACAAACTTAAGAGAAGTATATGATTACATAGACTTATTAATTTTAATAATTTTACTACGATTTATTTTTTCGACCAAATTGAAACTGATATGACATTATATATGATGTGTTGATAATGACATGAAAATAAATTAATAAATAAAATATAAAAGAAACATTTATAATTTGCAAAACACTCACATTGACTCATTAACATACATAAAATACATATACAAAAAAAATATTACACAAACACACAAAACGAAGAGAACACAATTCAAGTTTTAAATCCACTATTTATGAATGGAGTAAATGACAAACAAGTAGGTTACTATAAATGTCTTTCTATTCTTCACACGAACTTTAAGATAACAACATCGTTTGCCAACTTGTTATAATTAATATATGAATATGCCATGTCCGTTTCAATTTGATTAGAAAAATAAATTATGATAAAATACTATAATTAATAAATTCATATATTTATATACTTATTTTAAAATTTGTATGTAAAATCAAAATCAATCAAAGTTTACGTGCAAAATAAAAACAGATCAAAGTTTGTGTAATTATATGCGAGTAAAGCTTAAATAAATAATGCTAATTCCTGTTTGAGAAAAAAATATTGATGGATATTCGTGACATGTATGTGTATGTACAGCTGGATCTTCAATGCTTTTCCGCTTTCCCAACTCCTTTTTTTTAGTTTAGCTCAGACCTCCGACGACCGCTGTTTGGACACTTTTCTGACGTTCTTTATTTTGAGAGAGAGAGAGAGAGATACACACAGCAATTTCCCCCCATAAATCTCTCTCTTCGGTCGCCGTCGTCGCCAACCACCAATAACCAGAATCCGCCTCACCAGTCAACTCAACTCCTCCCGCCTTTCTTTGACTCAGTCAATCTCCCAACTCCAACCACTTGAATTTTCACCCCAACTCAGAAGGGGAAACGCGCAGCACCCGCCGATTCCGATCTACTTCCGCCGAGCTGGAATTGGAGGAATACAACTCCGCTTGCTGTGACCTAGGGTTTTGAATTTTTTGGTGGAACAGTTTCAGTATTGAGCGGGCAAGATGATGATCTCTAGGGGTTTGTTCGGGTGGTCTCCGCCGCACATACAGCCGCTGACGCCGGTTTCGGAGGTCTCGGAGCCGCCGGAGTCGCCTTCGCCGTACACGGATATGGGGACCGGGGAGGCAGAGCCGGTGGAGATGGAGGAGGAGATGGACGCCGAGAACGAGGAGATGGAGCCGCCGCCTGCGGCGGTGCCGTTCTCCCAGCTGTTTGCCTGCGCTGACCAGCTTGACTGGGCGCTTATGTTTGTGGGATCTCTCGCTGCCGCCGCGCACGGCACTGCTCTCGTCGTCTACTTGCATTATTTTGCTAAAATTATACATCTGCTCCGGTATGACGGGTATAGTGATGAGCTATTCGACAGGTTTACTGAGGTAATTTCGTATAAAGACGCCCGAATTTATTGTGTAGAATCCAATTTTTGCTGCTGAGTTTTTAAGTTGTAAACGTGTTATCATAATTGGGTGCAATCACGGGGCAAGCTGGATATGTAGGCATTATCTTGACTAGATTCTTAGGGGGATTATCTTAACTAAATTCTTCTAGGATTATTGCTGGGTGGATTGTGTATGTTAACGCATATAATGTGTAGCTGGAGTGTCCACGTATGTCCTTTTTTCTTAAATATTCTGATTGGAACATTTTTGTGATTTGGATAATTGGATGGCAGTGTGATGTTCTATATCCGATAATCACGTTGACTGATGAATTTGATTGCAAGATTGCTGGAATTTTAGGTTTCCATGTGATTTGGAAGTAATATTATTAGTTTTGGGGCAAAAGCTTAATGTGTTTTCGATTTCTAGTTCACTTGAGACATGCAAGCTTATCTGTGGAAAACTCAGCCCACTTAATATTGCACTGAATCCTATGATGTTGATGATGGTAGTCGATTCTAAAGGAAAAAGCAGTTAATGGACTTCGATGGTGGGATTGATTTATAGAGACTTGATGGAATGTATGATTTCATTTGTAAACAGGTGCAATTTTGGAAGTCTTTGATGGATAGTTTATTTCTATTTTGATTTTTTCTGGTTTAGGCTATGTAAGAGTCTTGCTATCTGCAGAGTTTATCTGAATCGCTGTCATGTATTACTTGGTAGTAACTATTGGTCTGTATCTACATGTCACCCTGCACGCTTGCTTGTTCTTATAATGGTCTTTTGTCGCGTATCTAAGTTGAATTGTCGTACAAGATGCTCCTGGTAGTTTAGGATAAAAGCTTTTCAAGGGACCGTCTCAGTGATCTTTGGAAGAATGGAAAGAATTAGTTGACCTCATTCTAGATTTCAAGTGTAGGTAATTTGGTGATTAGGGTATACCATTTAATGGATTCTCACACTTTTCAGGCTAACGTTCAACAATTCAAAGGAATCTTGGTCACAGGGTGAGCGTAGACTTCTTTACTGTTTCAGATGTCTGTTTTTAGTAATTTACATTGTCCCTTCTACAGTGTTGTATGGAGGAGTTTGATATATTCTGAGATATACATAGGTCATAGGTGTCTTGGTTGAGGTTTATGAATGATAGTAGCTGCAAAGTTTAAGATCTTTCTCTTTTTTTTTTTTTTGGGGGGGGGGGGAAGGGTGATTTCATTACATCTAATGTTGTTGTTTGGATATGGTTGCAATTCCCTAATAAATTTCAAAAATAGCTTGACTGATTATGTCACACATTTACTTTTTGCTAGTGCCCCATTGATTCTCCTTTTATTAGTTACACACATTGTTGGAAAAAAGAAGTTGGTATCTAGGTTCACATGGGACAAAAGAAGTTTGTATCTAGATTTGCATGTCAAAAGAGAGACTGTAAAGGTTTTAGATTGTGCTCATCCTATGAATTTCTTTATCATCTTTTAGCAATTTGATACCAGAAGATCAGGCTGGGGTGTAGTCAACTAAGTGAAGTGTTATTGAATTTAGGCTGAAATAGCAGTGTAGATTGATTACTTAGTTCCAGAAAAATAGTTAACACTCTTGAAATTGAGTTTCTTCCTGTCACTCCTTATGAAAGTATATATGCTTGTGAGGGCCATGCTGGTAAGGTTAAGAGACTAAAGAATTAGTCATGTAGCAACAAAATAACTTGTGCACTTGATATGAACAGAAAACTAGAAAAGCCATCTTCCCCTTCAAAGAGATGATTGGGCGAGCTATCTTGGAAATCAGCTTACTAACATCATTTCCAGTAGGATTACTTGATATCCTGATCATGCTAATCAGGAAAAGTATGTGGCGCCATTAGAATGTATGAATTAGGGACTCTATAATACACTGACAAATGTATATATTTTTATACTGATATTGCTTGGTCTTATGATGCTTTGGTTGAAATATTCTATTTTCTTACAACTGCTGGATTGTGAGCACTTATTTTCTATTGGCATTGGTAATGACATAAATGTTCTTTCAACATGCATAAGTTTTATTGGCTGGATATTTTCTGATTTCACAGAGGATACAATAGTACTGCCGTTCAGGCAGCTTCTTTTTTTGGGTTTTGGGATTCCTCATCTTTCGCAAACAATATTACTTCAGAATATATTAAATTTTACGTTCTCTTATCCACACACATGGAAAAGGAAAAGTCACCTGCAAGATTTGGATAATAAGCATTTTGAGGAACTAACTGAAAAATGAAATAGTTCTTACTTTTAACATCAGCTGGAATACTTGGACACGAGGTAGAAATTTATTTATGGACCATAACAGCTAAAAGTGTGTATGTTGGTGAATTATTTTATAGAAACTAGGAAGTGAATTCCTGCTTGAATGACAGGTGTTTACATTACTTGGAAGTGCATTTTAAGGAACTAATTGTTTTTTTTTTTAATTTAAATAAAAGTCTGTTTAACTGTGATGATTGTGATAACCTTGTTCATATGCACTCATGGCTTGGATGGTAGGGAAGACTGATTATCTTGTGAGGAGATTGTGGTTCACAACTGACATTCTTTTGAAACCTTTTCAGCTTGCTTTAAGCATTGTATATATTGCTGTGGGAGTTTTTGTTTCAGCCTGGATAGGTACGTAGATATTGATATCTACATGTCGTAATGTTCTATTGCTTGCTTCAATGAGCTTATTTATTTAGCGTTTTCAATTTATCTTTCAGAGGTGTCCTGCTGGATACTTACTGGGGAACGTCAGACTGCTGTGATAAGGTCGAAATATGTTCAAGTTCTACTTAATCAGGACATGAGTTTTTTTGACACCTATGGGAACAATGGAGACATTGTGAGCCAAGTTCTGAGTGATGTACTGCTCATCCAATCTGCTCTGAGTGAGAAAGTATGTTTTGGCTCTTATCAATTTTTTTCCTTTTCATTGTGGTTCTAGCTTATTTTTACTGTTAAAAATAAATAATTCTGTTTCTGATAAAGGTTTGCACTTGATGTGACAGGTGGGGAACTATATTCATAATATGGCTACTTTCTTTAGTGGTCTTGTTATTGGGTTTGTCAACTGCTGGCAGATTGCCCTTATTACTTTAGCTACTGGGCCACTAATAGTTGCTGCAGGAGGGATTTCAAATATCTTTTTGCATAGACTTGCTGAAAATATCCAAGATGCTTATGCTGAGGCGGCAAGCATAGCGGAGCAGGTTTGATTCTTTATCAATTTGCTTTGCTGCTGGGACTTGTAGCTAATCCTTATTATCTCAACTGTTCAATTGTGTTTTTAACTCAACCTGTCCTCCTATACTGGTTTAAAACTAAGTGAATTCCTAAAGAAGTTCTGGCTCATTGTGGTTTATGTGTCATTGCTTAGTCATTGAAAAGTACACTTCCCATATCTAGCTTAAGTATTCTGGGAATTGATTTAGCTCCAGTTAATTTTGAACATCATAAAAGTATGTTATAGTTGCAGAAAATCATAAAGTGCTTCCCATAGAATAGATTGCCTTAAAAGTTCACTGATTTTACTCCTTCATGTGAATAGTGTTATCCATTGAAGTTGATTTTCATTCATAATTTCAGTTAGTTACTGCAGGACAGACAAAAAGTTATTTGCAACAAGATCTGATATTGTACTTGCAATCTGTATGCTGGCTAAATGCTTCTCACATAGTTGGTTTGAAATGTTTTCCCCCTCCCCCCTTAACCCTTTCTTTATATTTAGCAGGCGGTCTCTTATATCAGAACCTTGTACTCATTTACCAATGAAACCTTGGCAAAATATTCATATGCAACTTCACTTCAAGCTACACTTAGATATGGAATATTGATAAGTCTTGTTCAAGGGCTTGGACTTGGTTTCACATATGGACTTGCAATCTGTTCTTGTGCCTTGCAACTTTGGGTGGGAAGGTCCCTTGTCATACATGGAAGAGCTCATGGTGGAGAAATTATAACCGCTCTATTTTCTGTTATATTAAGTGGCCTGTAAGTGACTTCATCGCTTCAGCTTCTAATTCTTTTCCATTTCTAGTGCATGATTCTACTTGCTTATGAATGGACTTGTTTGACAGTGGACTGAATCAAGCAGCTACAAACTTCTATTCTTTTGAACAAGGCAGAATTGCTGCCTACAGACTGTTTGAGATGATAAGTCGGTCATCCTCCACAATTAATCATGATGGGCTAACTCTTCCTTCTGTTCAAGGGAACATAGAGTTTCGAAATGTATATTTTAGCTATTTGTCCCGCCCTGAAATCCCGATTTTGAGTGGGTTTTATCTCACTGTGCCTGCTAAAAAGGCTGTAGCTCTTGTTGGCAGAAATGGCTCTGGAAAAAGCAGTATCATACCACTTATGGAGCGATTTTATGACCCTACCTTAGGTATTATAGCCTCATTAATTTCAGACTTGTGATTATCTCATTCACAAGTTATACTGACTCCTTTTACCTTGTTGCAGGAGAAGTTCTTTTGGATGGCGAAAATATAAAGAACCTCAAGCTGGAATGGCTAAGAAGTCAAATTGGTTTAGTTACCCAGGAACCTGCTTTACTGAGTTTGAGTATCAAAGATAACATTGCTTATGGACGAAATGCTTCTATGGATCAAATTGAAGAAGCTGCTAAAATAGCGCATGCACATACATTTATCAGCTCTCTAGAAAAAGGATATGATACTCAGGTATTAAGTACATGCCTATAAATCAGTTTTGCGAGGTCCCATTCCTATGGTGCTAAATGAAATTCTGTTTCATTATAGGTTGGTAGGGGATCTCTGATGATGACAGAGGAGCAGAAGATTAAACTTTCTGTTGCTAGGGCTGTGCTTTCAAATCCATCTATTCTGCTCCTGGATGAAGTCACTGGTGGACTTGATTTTGAGGCTGAAAGATCTGTCCAGGAAGCTCTGGATGTCCTCATGTTGGGCAGATCAACAATAATAATAGCTAGACGGCTAAGCCTCATTAAAAATGCTGATTATATTGCTGTAATGGAGGAGGGTCAACTCGTCGAAATGGGTACACATGAAGAATTAATGAACTTGGGTGGCCTTTATGCAGAACTGCTCAAATGCGAAGAAGCTACTAAACTTCCACGAAGGTAAAGTTGATAGGCTAATAATTTTTTTATGCAACAAGATAAGCGATGTATGGAATCTGTTTACAAATTAACAAAGTGCACCATAAGATTCATGCAACCATACCCTAAATTATAGATGATTCTATTTCTGCTTCACTAGCCAAATTACTAAATAATGATGACATCATGGTGTCTAATCTATATTCAGGATGCCAATGCGAACCTACAAGGAAAGCTCAACTTTTCAGGTTGAGAAAGATTCTTCTGCAAGTCGCATCTTTCAAGAACCATCATCCCCTAGAATGGCCAAGTCACCATCTCTCCAGAGAGTTGCTGGTGGTCATATGGTTCGACCTGCTGATGTTAGTTATAGCTCTCAAGAATCTCCGCGAGTTCTTAGTCCACCCCCTGAAGAAATGGTGGAAAATGGTGTTTCCATGGAAATGACAGATAGAGAACCAACAATAGAGAGGCAGGATAGTTTTGAGATGAGACTACCAGAATTACCCAAGATTGATGTCCATTCTGGTCAGCGACAAAAAGTGCTTCTGATCCTGAATCTCCTGTTTCTCCACTTTTGACATCTGACCCAAAAAATGAACGTTCCCATTCACAAACATTTAGTCGACCACTCAGTCAATTTGATGATATTCCTATGACAATGAAAGAAACAAAGGGTACACCATCTCAAGAAGAACCATCCCTCTGGAGGCTAGTAGAACTTAGCCTTGCAGAATGGCTTTATGCTGTTCTCGGGAGCACTGGTGCTGCAATCTTTGGTTCTTTTAATCCCATCCTTGCTTATGTTATTGCGCTTGTAGTAACAGCGTATTACAGAAAAGATGGACATAAAAATCATACACATGAAGAAATTAATAGGTGGTGCTTAATCATAACTGGCATGGGGATTGTGACGGTGGTTGCTAATTTTTTGCAGCACTTCTACTTTGGTATAATGGGAGAAAAAATGACTGAGCGTGTTCGAAGAATGATGTTTTCAGGTATGTGATATCTAACTTGGAATCTGTTTTCTCATTTCTGATAATCTTGTCTTTCTATTCCATTGTTCTGAGAGTAAAAAGTTTGTGAAATTTTAAGTCTGGTATATGTGTTTGTATTATGAACACTTTTGTTCTGATTGCCATCTTCAACAGCAATGCTTCGAAATGAAGTTGGATGGTTCGATGAGGAGGAAAATAGTGCTGATAACCTGTCAATGCGATTGGCTAATGATGCTACTTTTGTGAGAGCTGCTTTTAGCAACCGGCTTTCAATTCTCATACAAGATAGTGCGGCTATTATAGTTGCTGTCCTCATTGGGATGTTTCTTCAGTGGCGGTTGGCACTTGTGGCCTTAGCTACTTTGCCCATTCTTATGGTTTCTGCCATAGCACAGGTATGAACAATTTTATTATTTTCTGTTACATGGATTTGCATCTGTCCATCTCCACAAGGCAACTCTTGCATATCCTGTATAGGATTTAGGGGATTGCAATTATATGCACTGCACTGCAGAAAGCATGTGCAATTACCACCCATCACATTAATAAGAGGTTGAGTTGAACCCAACTTTCCTCCAAATTACCTTTTGACTTGGTAATTATTATTTTGTACTCCTCCGTCCCACCCAAGATGGCTCGTTTTCCTTTTGAGCTGTCCCACCCAAGATGGCACGTAATAATTATCTCTTCAAAGTTGTGGGACCTACCTTTTTTATCACTTTATTCACTTTATACCATTCTCCTAAATAACCGTGCGAAAAGAAAGGAGCGTGGGTGGGACGGAGGAGTTTCTGAAAGAGGTAGTCATCCTTATATATTGACATCAAACAATTCTAAAATTTGATAGGTGCCAGTCAGCGGTGGACTTAATGCCTAGGAACACCTACTTGACTTTACCTCTCAAATAGTGGTTGTTTCAGCCTTAGCTAATTAGTCATATTTCATTCATTCCTAGGTTTTATACATTATTTTTAGTACTGATGTTCTTAAAATCCAAATTGCATAATCGAATTGAAAAGAGAAGCCAAATATCCCATATAATGTTTTTTAAATAGAAAAAAGTGGGAAAGCAAAATATGTAGTGCCACCATGATGTGCTCCTAATCTGGCTAGGCCGCACTTTTGAAAACTGGCATGAAACTGAGTTCATTTTCTCTTACGAGCTTACAGAATCAGCATTATACCCTGAAAGTTAATTAATTCTCCAGATTTGTACAGAGTGGGAGTCATACTTTCGATATGGCCCTGGGCTTGTTAATTGGCACCATAATAATCTGCATAAGACATTTATAATCAGCATGATCTTCATACACTTTTTCACCTGTAGGCTGAACTGCGTTTCAATTTTAACATTACAGAAATTATGGCTTGCTGGATTTTCGAAGGGTATCCAGGAGATGCATAGGAAGGCATCTTTGGTCTTGGAGGATGCTGTTCGGAATATTTATACTGTTGTAGCATTTTGTGCTGGCGACAAGGTGATGGAGCTCTACAGAGTACAACTTCGAAAGATATTCAAGAAAAGCTTTCTGCAAGGCATGGCAATTGGTTTTGCATTTGGCTTTTCTCAGTTTCTTCTGTTTGCTTGCAATGGACTTCTCCTTTGGTACACTGCACTTTGTGTGAAAAGGCAATACATGTCTCTGGGGACAGCTCTAAAAGAGTACATGGTGTTCTCTTTTGCAACATTTGCACTAGTTGAACCTTTTGGTTTGGCCCCATATATTCTTAAAAGGAGAAAGTCCCTGATATCCGTCTTCGAGATAATTGATCGAAACCCTAAGATTGACCCTGATGATATTTCTGCCCTAA
This sequence comes from Salvia rosmarinus, assembly GCA_036937905.1. NCBI lineage: Eukaryota > Viridiplantae > Streptophyta > Magnoliopsida > Lamiales > Lamiaceae > Salvia > Salvia rosmarinus. Next base: position 8,638,288 of record CM072818.1, read on the forward strand.
AGCCTGCAAATGTTTATGGAAGCATTGAGTTGAAAAATGTTGACTTTTCGTATCCGACTAGGCCAGAAGTCTTAGTGCTCAGCAATTTCAGTCTCAGAGTTAATGGTGGGCAAACCATAGCTGTGGTTGGTGTTTCGGGGTCGGGAAAGAGCACCATTATATCTTTGATAGAAAGATTTTGTGATCCAGTTGCTGGTCAGATATTACTAGATGGGAGAGATTTGAAATCTTATAATTTGAGATGGTTGAGGAACCACTTAGGTCTTGTTCAGCAGGAGCCCATCATATTCTCAACAACCATAAGAGAGAATATCATATATGCAAGGCATAATGCAAGTGAAGCAGAAATGAAAGAGGCTGCGAGGATAGCAAATGCTCATCATTTTATAAGCAGTTTGCCTCATGGTTATGACACACATGTAGGTATGAGGGGTGTGGATTTGACTCCGGGACAGAAGCAGAGGATTGCAATTGCTAGAGTTATTTTAAAGAATGCACCTATTTTGTTGTTGGATGAAGCTAGCTCATCAATAGAATCCGAATCGAGCCGGGTGGTACAAGAAGCTCTAGATACTCTTATTATGGGGAACAAAACCACCATTCTTATTGCACACCGAGCAGCCATGATGAGACATGTTGACAATATAGTTGTACTAAATGGTGGACGAATAGTAGAAGAAGGGACTCATGATACACTGATGGCAAAGAACAGTTTATATGTGCGCTTAATGCAACCTCACTTTGGCAAAGGAATGCGCCAACATAGGCTTATATAGATGAGCACACAACATTTTCTGATGGTTGACATAGAATTTTGGTCCATTTCCACTACGTCAACTGTGGTGGATTATAAGCCATGAGTTTGTGGATTCTATGAACACACGATGATAGCCAAGTATCGAAAAATGTTGATGGTGTTTCTGGAGCGATGGCAAAAGAGCTCCTGTTGGCATGTCCAATGCAGCCACTGCAATCTGTCTGATGAAGAAAGTAGAATTGGCTGGTTTTGTTAATCCTATGAAATATATTTTGCAAGATAAGATGCGTATTCTTTTGGAGGCGGGCAGAATTACCTTAACCTGATTCTCAAGAGGTATATTGATTTGTTAGTTCAGGAGTGGAATGAGCTAAGCTGTAGATTTTTTTTCTTTCTTTTCTGGGGGTGTTGTGGTGGTGAGTGTGTTTAGTATTCATTTTCTTGCTTTCTTTCTTGGCGTTTTCTGAGTGAGGTTAATCAGCTTTAGTTTTGTATCATATCATGCCCTGCCTCTACCTATTGACACTTCATTTCGATGTACATCTTATGTAAAATCGATCGACTGTAGCAAGGCATTCTTTGTAACCTATTTGTACAGAAGAGGTCAGATTTTTATATTTTTTTGAATTTTTGTCAGCCTTATTTCATGGTTTTTGTGACTTATGAGTTTGGTGTTTTATGGAGCTCAGTTGGTTTGCTTTAGTTTTATGTTTTTAGGTTCCCATTTTTTTGGTCCAAGGTTGTTCCCAAGTTTTATTTTATTCGTTCTCTGCGGGCAGATATGGTTTGCTTGGTTGGGCAAACGGAACTAATTATTTTGTATGCTTACCAATTGGTCAAATACATGTGTTATATATGTAAATATATTATATATGGTAGATGCATATTAGAATCCTATTAGGATTATGGTTAGAATCCTATTAGGATTAGGGTTATTCACATGTATATATAGGAGCTCTTTTCATTGAATAAGAGGGACTTTCATTCCCCATCTCATATGCTATACACACTTATAACATGGTATCAGAGTCATGTTCCAGATCTAGGGTTTGGAATTTCGAAATTTCAAATTAGGGTTTCAAATTTGAAAATTAGGGTGTTGGGTGAAAAAGGGAAAAACCATCCATTTGAGTTCGGAGCTTCACCGGTTGACACCTCCGGCATAGGGAGGTGCGCCACCGTCCGACGAACCTTCGCCGGAAGTCCGGTCGCCGGAGCCGGCGCGTGTGGGGCCCACGCGCGTGAACAGTGTTCTGATGAACAGTGCGCGTGTGAACAGTGTTTCTGTGCAGTGCAGTTTTTCGCGCGTACAAGACGCGTCCGTGGCCGGAATTCACTCCGGCCAGTCCCGTTTGGTTCGCGTCGTCGTCCCCTTTCAGATTGAGTATTTGTTTGGATTAGTACCGGTGCGGTGAACGATCTGATCATTTTCAGATTTGGTTTTCGGTGCCCGTGAGCACATTTGCTTCCGGAATTGAGTTCCGTTTGTTGTGGTTTGCTCATCTCAACGTTTGTGAGTTGTCTGGATACCTGTTTGGGTCAACATCTGATTGGTGTGGGATTCAGTTTGGATCAGACGTTCATGAGTTGTCTGGATACCTGTTTGGATCTACATCTAATTGGTGTTGGATTCAGTTTGGATCAGATTTGAATTATGTTTGAGATTTCGGTTTAAATTTAAGGTTTTCGTTCTCGTTTATTTTGGGTTAGGATTGATTATTTTTGTAACAAGCTGGACATGATTAACATCTATGCTCCAGCTTGAGGGGGGTGTTATATATATAAATATATTATATATGGTAGATGCATATTAGAATCCTATAGGATTATGGTTAGAATCCTATTAGGATTAGGGTTATTTACATGTATATATATGAGCTCTTTTCATTGAATAAGAGGGACTTTCATTCCCCATCTCATATACTATACACACTTATAACAACATGTAAATCTAAACTGTATTTTTTGGGATTTTTGTTTTATGAAGTTATGGAATTTCTGGAGTAGTCCTAATATTTACCATCGAAACAGATGGGGATTTTATGCCAGCTCGTATTGCATAATTCAACAGTATAGTATGTATGTTGTGACAAGTGTCTTGTATTCTTCTTTTTGTCTTTCCTGCCATTCGCGCGGATTCTTTTCTAACAGAAGAATCGTGCTACAACATTAATGATTTTAGTTTAGAATATGAGCATTATCAATTTTCCTGACATATAGCTGTTTTACCTTTTTCTTTGAAAGAATTTACTCGTGCACTTGCGAAACCTATATTTTGTTTTTAATATCTTGCATCATATTAAAAAGCGCATGGTGCAGTGAACACAATGTCAAGCCATGCGGGCGCTAGTAATCTTTCTTTATTCTTCTTTCTTTTAAGATTTCTAATGTTATCAATGTGATCCTACAAGACATAAATAAACCCACCTAAGGCAGGATGGATGAATAGTTGAGTGTTCACAGAGATCTATATGAGACCGTCTCACTATGAAAAGTGACATGTTTTGAACCTTAATTTATGTTTTAATGTCATATACGTAATTTTGTTTGTATTTGTAATACAAATATATCATTGGATATGAATTAGACATGATGGATGAACAGTTGAGTGTTCACAAAGATCTACATGAGACCGTCTCAACATGAAAAATGACATAGTATTGAATCTAAATTTATGTTTAATGTCATATATGTAATTTTGTTTGTACTTGTAATTACAAATATATTATTGGATATGAATTTGGATTTGAATCTTTTGGAGTCTAATGATGAAGCGATCCCACACAAATCGTCGTTTGGTTGCGCTAGCGAGACCTTTCCGTGCTAACACTATGGAAGGGTATATATATATACTGAAAATGTACCTTCAGTTGTTTATTTAGTATACAAGATTAACATGTTGCTTCAAAGAATTTCACCATATACACAGACTAATAGTAATACAGCAACCCCTTGTGAAAGATTGTGATGACTAGAGCAATTTCAGATCTCCATCACTTTGAAAGAGTCAGCCACCACTTTCAGCATGTTTCTATATTTTCTCCATCGCCTCTGATTCGCTCCGACTATCAACGTGTAGTATCTTCCTGCACAAATGCACGGAGTTAAAACTGTTAGATTCTAGTTTTTATTATGTTGAGATGCTTGTATTAAGAGAGTTTCTGCCTTTCTGGTATTTTTATTGGGTTTGGGCCTTCTATCTTTTGATTTTACTAGTAGTATACAGTGAAAAACGAATCCTAGTAACACGATACCGTGGTAGATTCTGCAGTTTACAGCGTAACTGCTAAGGCTTCTAATATAAGAACAAGTCGAGATGCACTTGAGATTATCACAAAATAAAATCTGCACAGACAAACTTTGTCATACCATTTCCAATGGCGATTGTTGCAAAAGCTGCTCTCGAAAAATTTGGGGATGTCAGTACGTATTCAAACATCCAGTAGTTTCTACCATCGATATTTTTCTACACTCAGAAGATCAAACTGTATCAAATGACTTCACACTTCCTATAACCATATTGGATGAGAGAGAGAGAGAGAGAGAGAGTGGAGATGGTGAAGGGGAACGGTACCTCTTGCATGTCCAAGATATCTCCAACTTGATTTGGAGCTGAGTAAACATCGTTTACTAGATGGTTCACAACCTTGTAGCAACAAACTAATCTTACATTAGAGAGATTTCAATCAGATCTTCCCGAAAGAAAGCAAAATAGCTTGAGATGATGGTATTCACCTCGTCCATTGGGCCTAGATCGCGGATATCAGTCTTATTTGTTGGAATGAAACTCAATCTCACATTTTGCAGTTGTAAGGATCTGTCTTTGAAAGCCGAATCATGACCTAAGAAGTCAAAATCCTGTGGTGGAAATTATAGAGAGAGAGAGAATGATTAGGCTGCTTTTAGCAACTAAACTCAGCTTGAAGGACTTACTCTCCAATCTGAGGGATAGTAATACGAATATCCATCAACTTTATCGACAAATATATCATACTTCGCTGGTATTTCTGCATCACCAAATATAGAGATCAGTTCAGAAACTAAGTCACAGATAGCAAGAATGCAATGCCCAAAAAATCACATCCATTTTGATGAAGTTAGAGTTGAAAGACATAAACAGAAGCATCATTCCTTTGGAAATGGATACAACAAATTATAAATGATTGATGGAATTCACACTACGTAAATTCTTGACACGGTATTAGCAATGAGATATTTTGGACTTGGTATTGAATAATGAGATTTGGAAAATACCTTCTGCTAGAAGGGGGCTTGCTCGGAGCAAATTCAACATGAGGGCTCCCATACCAAGTGTAAGTGCTCTCCTTTTGCAGTTTCCAGAAACAGCACACTGAGCTGATAAAGAAGTAAGGAAGCAATTATTTGCACCACTCTATTGCTTGTTGTAGAATTACTGGTTTGCTATAAACAAACCAGAATTACATCCAGCTATGAATGCATCTTATGCTAAGCATACATCAAGAATTTTTCTTAACCAGAAACCGGAAGATGATAGCTGGAGGGGATTAAAGGAAACCTATAGCAATACAATGACAGTAGTAGTAGCAGTGCTGATAACAACTGTCACAATATGTGACCATAATATATTTTATATATGTTTAAGGATGATTCTACATTCACACAGGACGTATATCACAAAAGCACTCAGCATAAGGTTGACACAAAATGCAGTGTACAAAGTTCCGACGTTTTACAATGAAAAAGGAGGCATTTTGAGTTCTCTAGCTTACTCAAAACATCAGAGAGCTTGAGCCAAACAAATTCTCCTCACTTAAGCCAGACATACGAGCGGGTTTTGAAGAGAAATTGGTTCAGAAGATCAGGAACATAAATCTTTAATTGGTTTCACTTCAGTTAGATATTGATTTTTCTTTAATTAATTCTCTGTTTATAGACTTTTAGAAGTATTCAAAGAAAAGCAGATTAGACTGAAGCAATGCTGTATTTTGAGGAACCACTGATGATGGTGCATACATACATATCATTTCCAACTAGATATTTGTTCTTTATTTTGTTATACACTACGATAATTTATGCTGCAGGAACCAAGAACAGCATTAGAAGACTTGATCACAACACGACTGATTATTAGGACTAATGAAATAATTATGCTTAGTTATCCCGTAATCACAACAATGATTCAGGATTCTAGAATTAATGAAACAATTAATATTAATCCGTAATCACTACCACATAATTTAAATACGGAATCCTACTCGCACAAACAAAACAAAGAGAATAATGCCTTCAATTTTGCATAAAATTACAAATTCGAAAGTGTTCCATCCCAAATTCCCTAATTCATGTTTGGTGAAATGACCAATCACGTAAAACTGAACTAAAAATTCTACCCACATTCCATAAACAACCATCAAAAACAAAAATCGAAATCAAACCGCGTAAACGCCCGTTATTTCATACTTTCTTCATCGAAAGAAGTGATCTTTGAGCACTTCGTGATTGCACATTCTGCTGGGCTAATCCAATCGCGCACTCCTAACTACAAATTGAAATATATTTCAATACACAGACTACAAATTTACAAGATTCAAATGTGTAAAGAATTGGGCTCACGTTGTATCCGAATGGTTTAGAAACGAAGTTGAGAGAGAGTGATGAAACTGCCATGTTAGAAGAGAAGCAACTGAGCTTGGCTTTTTCTCTCTCTCTCTATCCTGTTATAGATAGTGCATGCACAGATCGACTGGTCCTGAAACTATAGTTTATTGTGATTTTATCTTACAATATAAAAACAAAAAAGTAGTGTGTAAATAAATTGCAAAATTAAGACTAGATCTGTAAATTGTAAATTTCAATTAAATTATCAAATAATTTGATAACTGATAACCGCCAACCATTGTTAGATGCAATCTTTTAAACTAACTTCTACATCCTTTTAAAAAATAAAGTATTTTTTTTCTTCTTTTTATTTCTTATTTTTGCACAAAATAGTTTTCTCCTATTTTTGTCTAAGTTCATTTTGGATAAAATATATAATATGCATATTAAATGAAAGATCATGATATTTTTTTAATTTGATACTTATATTTAGTAATAGGCAAAACACATGCAGAAATAGCCGTACTTTTTTTTTTTTTGCACTATTTTTTTTTTTCATTTTATCAGGTCTTTCTACTTTTATAAAACGAGTCATTAAATCTTCTTTTAACAGATTTAACAAATCCGTTAACTTTCCTATTAGTTATCTGCCACCTCATCAAATTAAAGTAAAATACATACCAGTTTATCGCTTTAGCTTTTCTTCACTTTGGTAGTGAATCACCTAAAAAGGCAAGCTCGCACGCACTGGAGACTTGTTCACCCAGGCAAAAGACATCGCTGAGCCTTACTTAAACTTAAAGTCACTTGTATTCTTAGAATGGAGGCAGACCATCATTGTCATCTAATTTTCTTTCCTGCATGTTGGACCTCGGTGAAAGGCCATCCCGAGTGTCGCAAGGTTTCGTCACGTGAGGGGCCTCGCTCGTGCGGCGCGCTCCACCAACTCAAGTCGACTCACCTTCTCTTATGCCCACAATCTCACTTCACCTGCAGATATTGATCGCGGGGTCAGATGAATGTAAGCACACACAAATTACGGATAACCTCACTCCCAACCCTTATATTATTCACAATTTCATACAAAGGATCGCCTCATAGGCTAAGTACAAAACACTCGCCCAACCAAGTTGAGTCTAGGCTAAAATGCTATCTATGTTGGACATCCCCAACACTTAGGAACCAATCACTCGGCCCACATGGCCCACGGCACTCATCCACGCGTGTCTCGCATAACGGGGCGTTATCGCACAACCACCCATGATCTCGTCACTCTTCTCGAACCGCGACCATGTCTCGGGTACGCACCACTCGCACATCGTCCCACTTTTCTGACTCAACGCCTGGATGATAACCGCCCGGCCACACCCTTGTTCGCGCTGACGGAGACGCCTGCACGGCATTGCTCGGCACTCGACATTGCTCGGTACTGGCTTGGCATCACCGCCTCGACATTGCCGCCCGCTTGCATTGCTCGGCCTGCAATCCGCCGCCGGCCTCGCGCCATCGCCGGATACTTTGGTGCATGCACATCTCCCATGACTTGCTCGACACCAATCACCCGCCTCTGGCGCTTGCTCGATTCGACGATGCATAATGCCTCGCCATCTCTTGCTCGGCCTGCCTCGCCCGACGGGCACTTTCGCCAGCCGCAGATCACCCAAGACGCCACCGACGAGCCAACATCGCGCGACGGTGGCACTCGTCGCCCAGCCGGAATCACCCGCATGCTCACCGACGAACCAACACTCTTCTCGTTTGCACGCCCGCGATGCCTTGTTCATGATGTGTCTTGGCTCATCCGATGCATCCGCACATCCGGCCCGATGCCTTCTTTTCATCGACCAAGTCCGTGTCCGTCTCGAACACGCCGAATCACCCGGACCCGTATGACTCGACCTTCGCTGCCGAGATATTCGCTGCCTCGCACATCTCGCAAGCTTTAAGGGTGTAACAAACCACCCCACCAAAAACCACGACGCCCTGCCATTGTGGGTAGTCCTCTTAGCTTGGCGCCCTTCGCTCACCGCACCACGAGGTTACGATCAGGGTTAATGTCGCAAGATCACCAACATTTGTTGACTCACACGAGCTGACCACACGAGTCACGCGTGGGAACTCGATGCTTACGCAGACCCCTTCTCTCCGGACCAAGATCAGTCTCAATGCACCGATTTGCATCTCAACATCCGGCTTTGACTTGACCGCTTCGCCACCGACCTTACCTTGATTCGGCTCTCTCCATGACACTTCCAAACCAAGCATCGGAATCATCCATCACGTGTTCGAGCACTCACGCAACGAACAAAAGTTGACCACCAACTTTTAGCCACATCCGCCCACGCCACACAACGCGACCAAGTTCTTCACAAATCTTCAAACCTGGGTTTTCTTGCGGCCAAGTATTTTTCGAACCCGTGCTTCTCGCCGCCAAGTTTTACTTCCTCGCACAAGCTTCTCACGGGCAACTCAATGCGATCAGCTTTTCCGAACTCGATCCTCTCTCGCAAAGAACTCACGCCACGAACAAAGCTTTCGCACACCAAGTTTCACCACACCGCACAGCTTTTCTCTCGCGCCACTCAACGCGATCGGGCTTTCTTCGAACTCACTAACTCAATTTCACGCTACGAACCAAGCTATCTATGCACTGGATTTTTTCTTTCTCGCGAAGAATGCGCGAACCAAGTTTTCTCACGGACCTGACTTTCAGATTCACTCACGCTCGCCAAGTTTCTCAAACCCGACTGCTTCTCACGCGCATACCAAATTTCGAACTGCACAAGCTTCCGCCTGCAACACCAAGTTTTCAAACGGCACCAAGTTTCTAAAACACGGGTCTTCTTCACAGGCAGCTCACGCACCAAGTTTTCATTAACTCGGCTCGATACCAAATTGTCAAGGTTTCGCCACGTAGAAATTTTCGCCAGGCGGCGCCGACCAACTCACAAGTCGACCAGCCTCTCTTACGCCCACAATCTCACCACTGTGTATATTGATGGCGGGTTGCAACAATGTAAAGCACACACAAATTACGGGATAACTACTCCCAACCTTTATATTATTCACAATTTACACAGATGATCGCCCATAGCTAAGTACAAAACACTCGCCCAATCAAGTTGAGTCTAAAGCTAAAATGCTATAGGTGTTGGACATCCCCAACACTTAGGAAATCCATCACACCCACATGGCCCACGTGGCACTCATCCACGCGTCCAGAATAGGGCGGTTATCGACATAACCACCCATGATCTCGCACTTCTCTCGGAACCGTCGACCATGTCTCAAGTATGCGCACCACTCGCACACGCCCCACTTTCTCGGACTCAACTGTCAGAGATAACCGCCCGCCGCCACCTTGTTCGCACGCCGCACGCACGCCGGACTCTCGGCATTGCTCGGTACTCGACTTGCATTGCTCGCGCCGCAGCATTGCTCGGCGCCTGCATCTCGCCGCTTGCCCTGCGCCATCGCCGGATACCAGTGCGGGCGTTCATCTCCGCCACTTGCTCGTACGCCTCAGCATCACCCGTCTCGGCCTTGCTCGTGATTCGACGACGATACTTCTCGGCCATCTCTTGCTCGGCGCCCATCTTGCCCGGACGTGCGGGCACTGTGCCTGCACCACGACGCCGACCAACACTCGCTACCAAAGACCCGAATCACCCTCGCCGCCCGACGAATTATATTCCACCTCATCAAATTAAAGTAAAATACATACCAGATAGTAATAATTAAAGGGTTATTGATAATTAAATACACAAACTTTGATGTATTTTGGTTTTGCACGTGAATTTTAAAATGAATATATAAATACACAAACTTTGATATAATTTTGATTTTGCACACAAACTTTAAGAAAAATTTATAAATAAACGGACTTATTAATTTTAGTGATTTTACCACGATTTATTTTTAGATCAAATTGAAACTCACATGATATTAGATATGATGAATTGATAAGGACGTGAAAATAAATTAATAATTAAAATATAAAGAAAAATTTGTACTTGATAAAACACGCACATTGACTCATTAGCACGCACAAAACACATATACACTTCACGATAAAGAAAGAAAAAATTAAAGAATATAACACAAACACACAAAACGAAGATAGCACTTCAAATCTTAAACCCACAATTTGTAAATTGAGTAAATGACGAACAAATAAGCTACTACAAATGTCGTCTTCTTCTTCTTCTTCTTCTTCTTCTTCTTCTTCTTCTTCATGTACGAACTTTAAGATTTCCACATAGTTGTCAACTGATCATATCTAATATCATGTCAATTTCAATTTGATCGAAAAAATAAATTATTGTAAAACTACTCCAATCAATAAGTTCGTGTATTTGTATACTATTTTTAAAGTTCGTGTGCAAAATCAAAATCAATCAAAGTTCGCCTATTTATATATTCCTTTAAAAGTTCGTGTACAAAATCAAAATCACATTAAATTTTGTATATTTATAAGTCAATAATCCTAATTAAAATAAAAATAAGTTTTTGAATCACACACCAATCCATTTAATTGCTATTGCCTGTTGGAGTTCTGCTATCGAGGAGAGGGAATCAGATTATCAAAAAACAAGACAAACCCTGCTATTCGATGTCAAGTTAGGGTTTCTGGTAGGGATGGCAGTGGATCCCGAATCCGGTCTAAATCCACAGATTCAGATCCATTTTTTAGGATCTGGATCTTCAAAAATAGGATCCGATGGATTTGGATCGGATCCGAATCATTCTTGTAAAATATGGATCTTGATCTCGATTTCTGAGATCCAGATTTGGTCCAGATCCAGTCCATGGATCCAAATAATATATATGTATATATAATTTTATTTATATATATTTATAAGTGTATTATATTATTTTTCTTTTTAGTTGAAGTTTGATAAACTAGGTTATGGTATGTCAATAATATTAGAAACTTATACCTTGGATTTGAGGAAATTTTATATATGAGTGGTCTATTTGCTAAGATATGTGTGCTACTTTACTTCTTCTATTAATGTTGCAATATTATTTGTTATCATGAAAGCAAAAGTAAATTTGTAACTAACATCTTCTTATATAGTGATGATTGTAGAATTTCTAAATAATTATTATAGTGTTATATGTATTTAGATTATTATTATTATAGTGTTACTGTGAATTATATTTGATTTATGATTTATTTTATTAGATAAAATATGTGAATCCGGGTCTAGACCCTGGACTCTGTGGATCTTATGGATATGGGTCTGGATCTAATTTGTTTAGATCCAACGAATCTGAACAGGATTCGGATCCAAATAAAAAAATTTGAGTCTAAATTTAAATCTATCAAGATCCGATCCATTACCATCCCTAGTTTCTGTTAAATTTCTTGATAATCTGATGCTTCAGCCTCTGTAACAAAAAATTCATTGGAGCCCATTTACGTGGAAGGATTGGTACGTAGTCTAGCGTTTGGGCAACAACTAAATTTATATTCTACTGCAATTTGATTTTACTTTAATTATAATTGATGATTGATGATATGGAATATAACTAATGAAAAAGTTAACAGGTTTGATAGATCTGTTAAAAGGATCTCATAGTATGGATTATAAGACTAGAAGTATCTAATAAAATAAAAATTATAGAAAAATCGATTCAAACAAAAGATCAATCTACAAAGACTTCTAAATGTGTCTTGCCTCTGGTAATAAGTAAATATAAATTGATGAGCATATTAAAGTTTGATGAATATATTAAAAAATTATTAGTATTCTCTAATTTTTTTTCTTTCCAAGCGATGTGTTCAAACGTTATCAATTTTTTTATTTAATTGCCTTTTCTTCTCTGATTTTTGACATTTCGATTTTGTGTATTCGTTTTTATTTTATGTTAAAAATGTATCAATTGGACATAATGTCGCTATTATAAAACAAATAGCAGATTATATATTATACTTTATTCTTAGCAGGAAATTACACAACTGCCACGTAATAAAAGGATGTTTCGTGAACATTTCTCAAGATAATCATAGTGGATCTATTTTTGTTGAATTGATTATTAATTTTAAACCAAAAAATATAATACTAGTAATAAGGTAATATGGCAAAAAATAATTATAAAGAAACGACTTTTCAACATAAGACGATTAGTGATTAATTGTCTTTTCAAAATATATTGAAAGTTAGTGAAACTAAAACCAAATAAAGAAGGTTATGTATGCGCTAGTTATTTTGATAACACAATTCTAATAATTGGTAATTAGATATTAATTTGTTTATCCTAATTTCCAATACATATTGGATCATCAAGAATGAAAGCCAAACTCAATATTCAACAATTAATTTTCTTGAATCAAAAGTTATACTCCCTTCATCTTTAAAATTTGTTCCTAATTTTCTTTTTTGATATGTCATTTAAATTTGTTCCATTTCCATTTATGAAAATTGAACTAACAAAATACTTCTTACTTATTACCTTCAACAAGATCATTTATTTATATATTTTACCACCCATATGGTAAAATAAAATATGTAAATAAATAGTGTTTTTGAGAGTAATATGTATAGATAATGGTGGATCATGATCCACCATTATCTATAAATATTACTCTCAAAAATACTATTTATTTACATATTTTATTATTTATGGTCCATCTAATTAATTTAACACTACACTAATGTGAGATCCTTACCCTATTCACAAAACAATCAACAACTTTTATTAAAACTTGCATTGAAGATTATGAAGAATATATTTTGAGGACATAGAAAATATATGAGATTAAAAGAATTATGTGCAAAAATCATATTGCCTATTAGTGAAGTTTTAGCCTCAGTACAAAAAATAATGCACGACCTTCATGACGAAAGAAGAAAACTTATTAATCATACACGATTGAATCTGTTCAAATTATTGTTGATTTTAAATGGAACAACCTTTTATTTTTAAATTTATATCTTTTCTATATTAATTAAAACATTCTATATTATATGTTATGTGTTTATTATTCTCTTCATCTTGATATTTGTTATTAGATTTAGCGGTATGAGTTTTAATAAATGTAATGAGTGGAAAATAAGTGAAGAATGAGACACATTGTAAGATATATTATATGAATGGAAAATATGGGTTATGGATATTTTTTTTAAATAAGTGAATTGATTGTGGATAAAAGTTTAGGAATTTGTGTGGGGACCATGTCTATAAACGGAAAATGAACTTTTTTGTAGACGGATCAAGAGAAAATTAAGTGAATATTTTTCAAGGACGAAGGAAGTAATATTAAAAAAAATCACAACTTATAAGTTCCTTAAAACAACTTAGAAGCTATTGAAAAATGTTCGTCAAAATAGGCTCATAAGCAGCTTATAAGTTATGAAAATAAATTCCAACAAAACTAAGCTCCTCAATTCCAACTTATTTTTTATAATCTTGTAAGCAATAATCAATTTACAAAAGCAACCCATCTGATTGTTATTTCCAACATATATCGTTACAATTTTACCCGCTCTTCAATTTCTCTCTCTAACCCATGATTATCTTTATAACTTATAAGTTCAACTATCCAATTACTTTGACAACTTATAAATTTTAAAACATTACATCGTATAAGTTTTTTCAAATATCTTATAAGCTCTTTGAAATAAACTTAACCAAACAACATTTTAATAGATTTGTGTCGAACATCTTATTTGTAGTACATTTTCATTCTAGGGATGACAATGGATATTGGATCCAGTCCATATTCGTGGATAGTGGCGGAGCCAAGCCCCCAAAGACAGGAGGGGCAAAATGCATAGCACAATTTAACAATTTTTATAAAATTATATAATCAAATTAAATATTTTATAGCAATTTTCTACGTTATCTTTTGTATATACCTTGAATATTCAACATATGACTTGTGAAGATTGAAGAAGCTTGATGGAAAAGATGAAGACTAATAATTGATATTGTATATGAAGAATTCTTTTTGAGAAAGCTGTGAAATATCAAAATTATATATTAATCCTATCTCAAAATATAGAATAGATTAGTAGATATCGATTACTATATCTCATCTTTATTTCTATACTAATGGAACAAAAGTAAAATAATGCTCCTTAATTATTCAATCTTGATTTTATTTTATCATTGCCCCTAATTTTAAAAAAAAATGGTGGGACAAAAGTTGAGTAGTTTTATAATTTAACACGTAAATATGGATATATAAATGATTCCCAAAAATGAGGTGGGATAATTGACCAACCTCTTTATAACTGGCTCTGTCACTTTTCGTGATCCAGATCCATTTTATAATTAACAAACCTAATTTAGAATTAATAAATTCTAATTTTGAATTAATAAACTTTAATTATGAATTAATAAATCTTAATTGTGAATTAACAAACTCTAATTTTGAAATAATAAACCCTTTGAATAATAAACCCCAATTTTTAATTAATAAACTTTAATTATGAATTAATAAATTTTAATTTTGAATTAATAAACTATAATTATCCTTAATCATCATAATTAATATATAATTATTTTAATTAAAACAAGGATGAACGTATGGTAAAGCTACGCTTTTACAATTCAGATGAGGTGCTTTGAATTCCTTAACTTTTGACTTTTCACATCTGGAATTTTGTCTAGGTCCTAGCTCCTAATTGTATAAAAATTAAAAGAAACAAATTTATTACAAATAAAAGGTTGAACATTATCGAATGTTTTAAAAGTTGGATTTAATTTGCAACAACATAAAAATATTGTGATTTAATTAGTTTGTTAACTCATAAACATAATTTGAGATTCACAAAATAATTGTCTCACAAACTATGAAACTTCCCATCAAATTCAAAATTTTAATTTAGAAATTTTATCAACGATTCTTTTAATTTTTCAAGTCAATACAGATTTTGACATCTAAACATTCAATTCAATAATGAGGTATTCGATCTATATACTCACTGATACTCAAATTTCTGTCAATATTTTAATTTAATTTCCTGTAAAATTTGCAAAATATTAGAAAGCTCATGCATCAAATTACGTAGCTTTAAAGTTCCAGTTTAATTGAACTATTGAAGTCCAAAATAAGTGTATTCTTTTTTCCAATTATTTTTAAAAAACAAATAATTAAAATTTCAGATCAATTCTACCAAAAAAATATTCTCTCTCTCTCCCCCTCTGTTCACATTGAACCTGGCCCTGGGGAGCTGTATCTTCAACCCCCATTTCCACACGTTCTAACGGTAAACTCCACGCTCCCACTGTATCACAATCGGAGCTCTCTCTAAACCTTCTGTGAAATCCGAATCAGAATCCAAATGCGTCACTTCTAGGCACATATACAGACGAACAGCAGCACGCGTATTGCACTTGTACGTGATGTCGACCAGTTTCAGTCCTTCCAGAGCCCCCGCAATCTCAAGGATGCAATTGGGCGCCGTCTCTATGTCCCGCCTGAGATCTTCCTCCATCAAGAAGCCGCCGGAGCCGCTTCGGCGGGCCGTCGCCGATTGCTTGTCCGCCGCTGCTCCCTCGCAGGTTGAAGCGTCCAGGACTTTGCGGGTTTGGATTCTCTCTTGCTCAATTTCTGCTTTTATTTAGACCATCCTGTTGACTTCTGGCTTTATTGTCTAATTGAGCTTCTTCTTATTTTAATTAGATTTCTGCGTTACTACTTGTTGTATTTCAAATTCTGTGTTAGAATCCGTGATGTTATGTGAGGAGTAGATGTAGCGAGTGGATCGAGCTGGGATTGGTTTATCGATGTGATTATTGGGCTGGGGTTTGATTTGCAAAATGCTAGTGATCAAGACATTGAGATTCATTTTTTTAGCGCGGCTCATGGTTTTGACTAGTTAATTTTTGTTTGTTTTCAGTTTTCTTTGTTCTATAGTACTTTTTGGTTGTAGTCCTTCAGATTCAGAAGAATATGAAATTGCAAAAAGGGATTTTCATGTTTAATTCTTTTGGAGAATGGCACCATGCATAGCATGCCACTGTAAATTGATGAAAAGCTTAAACTTTCATTAAAGAAGTTATTTTTCTGTTATGGAATTATGCCACAAATGATGATCGTCCTGAATGTCGTGGGGAAAATTCTAAATCTGCACTCGACATAGTTTCTCGTACATAATGTAATTTATTAGAATTCCAGTTTATAAGTGCTTCTAAGTGGCTAATCCAGTAAACGTGGATCGTCTGGATTTGATTTAACTTTGTGAATGATTATGTGATGTATATATTTCCAAGGGTGTGTGATAGAGAAATGGCCTACGGTTATGGTATGAATCTGTTTATTACGTGGCAGGATTACATGGCAGCACATGCCACAATTGACTTGGCATATGGCATGATTCTAGAACACACTCTTGCAGAGAGGGAACGCAGGTACTCTTTTGTTGGTTGTTTGGAAAGTTGTTCAGCTAGTATCTTATCTCGTATAGATATGTATAAAAAGGTCAATTATATCATATACCATGCTCATCACTCTTTTAAAGGTGTTTTTCTTGATTATCTATCTTTGAGGAAATATTATAATTCGTACATTGCAGTTATTTCTTGCCTTTTGTGCTTCTAAGTGATTTTTTCCATCATTTATTAGTGTTGTTATAAGAGTTGCATCTCTCACTCACTCTCTGCTCTAAACAGTCCTGCTGTGGTTGGAAGGTGTGTGGCGCTTTTGAAGCGATTTCTTTTAAGGTGATCACATCTTATCTTATCATCGGACTGTTAGCTTTCTGTAAAAAGCATTATACATGAGAATTGAGTGTATGTGATCTCGACTTATGCCAGAATGTTTCATATAATGGATAAATATGTTATCAATTAAATTGCGTGATGGTTCACTCAACGCTATGCATTACTGAATTGTTACACTAATTCAGACTAGAGTTAAAAATTGTCATATTCCAGCTTATTAATATGGCAAATTGATAAAAACATTTTTAGTAACCAGTTTTCTCTTATCTTGGTTGAGTGGTCGTGGGTTGGTGGGGCCAAACATCATATAGTCTTAAAGCGCCACTTGAAAATTCCAAGCATGGGTCTGAGTCATAGTACAGTTGTTTATAGTTTTTAGTGAGTTTGATTACTTTTGGTGTTTCTTCGTTATGTAACAATGATTTAGTTCCTTGATAGAATAAACTATGACTCCAGTAACTGAAGAAAGAAAAGGAAACAGGGTTATCAGAACCACACAAAAAATGGTGCCACAACACAATGGGAATGGAAATTAAAATGTGCACCAAGATAATTATTGGATATTCTTGTGAAACTCTTGCAGCCAGATCATACCTGGCGAAAAGATTGAGTTAAAAAACAACAAGATTACGCATCTCCCAGTGTGGCAGTGTCAGTGAGAGAGGATTTGGAATTTGTTATGAGGATAAAGCAAACAACATCTTGGAAATCAAGTAACGTTTGTAGACTAGAATGTAGTCCAAGCAACAGACTAAATTAGTTTTAAATATTCGTTATCTTTATCTGAATGAGAAAGAAATTGAGAAAGCGAGATCTTTTAAATTCTCTAATTTGTCTGAAGTAATGAGCTATTTAGGTTTTCTTATATGCCCTTATTTTTCTGACCCTTATTTGAGTCTGATCTAATTTTAAGTTTGTGTTATTACCGCTGTCCAGGCAGTTATATTTTGAAACCTTCTCAAATAGATCAATTTTATGGTGATTTAAACCTGTACTTGATAGCTCGCCTTCCGAGCTTCCAAAAAAGTAGCGGGAATCATCTAATTAGTCATCCTTGGCATATGAGATCGCAAAATTGTGTGAGGCATCCCAATATTCTGTATTCCCTTGCTCAACTTAATGATGATGTGTTAATTCTGCCCTTTGCTGTGTTAATTATATTTGCTATCCCAAAAGCTAATTTCTTAATGTCAATCATATGATGGAAAGCTGCCCTATGGATGTTCATAACTCACCATAGATATTTGCTTGATTTCACACATTTAACATTCAGACTTACAAGTTGGAGGACATCCTTGTGCTATGTGCTCCTTGCTTCATAAGATACATCGAGATGCTTTAGTATTCTTAAAAAATGAAACACATAAATTACATGTTATGATAAGTGCTTATGGTACCAAAGAACACTGTACAAGCCAAGTCTCATTTTGAATAATAAGTTGATGCACCCAGCACGTTTCATGTAGACTTCAAAGGATTTATTTTACCTGCAATAACCATAACCTTTTATAGATACAAACACACTACAAAACCTCCTCTTTGTACACACTTTATAAGGCTTAACCCAAAGACTCTGACTTTCTATGTTCTCTTCTCACATATTTCTTTGAATCTGCGGTTCTTAAATTTCCTTTTGTTCTTTCTCTATGTTTTGACTTTTGAGGATTCCTCTCTCACTCCTTTCTCTTTGTATTTTCTAATGTCTAGTCTTTAATTTGTCAAACAATTTATTATGTTTCTTATTGGACATTTTGGTTTCATCATATCTTCCTTGTTTCTTTTGTAAACTACAATTCTTCCCATTTTATTTCATCATCTTTCTCCTTTCCACTCTCTTATTTCTGGACCTCTTTTTCACTTTGTGGTTCTTCAATTTTTCGCCTTCTAATAACCAACTTAGGATTTGGTAACTTACCTGTTTAGCTCAACATCTTATTGGTGTGGGATTCAGTTTGATTCAGACATTCGTGAGTTATCTGGATATCTGTTTGGTCTACATTTAATTGGTATGGGATTCAGTTTGGATCATATTCGAATTATGTTCGAGATTTCAGTTGAAGTTCAAGTTTCATATTTTCCTTTTCGTTCTATTTTTTGGGTTAGAGTTGATTATCTTTGTAACAAGCTAGACATGATTAAAATCTATGCTCTAGCTTGAGGGATAGTGTTAGAAATATATTTGTTTATGGTAATTGCTTGTAGAGCAATTTAGTAGTTTCTTAGTTTGGTTAGAACTCTTATGTTAGTTTTCCTAGTTGGGTCATGACTCTTTTGTATAAATAGCTGCTTTGATGAGTTTATGTATATAGAGCATTTTGCTCCAACATCATGTTTCCATCTTCGATTTAACACTCCCCAATAACAACCACTTGGGAATCTCAATTTGTTTTCACTCTGAAGGGACTCTGATTATCGTCATCCAATTTATTAGTTCTTTAAAGATCCGACTAGATAGATATCCCTCAACATAACATACTTCATCAAATCAAGTCACCATTGGCTCTGTATAAAGCCACACATTTTCATTTCCCAGGAAGCAATGAAGGAGGTCTACGAAAAGAGTGGTAGAGGTGTTAGCTGAAGCCCTTAGTACATCTGTTATGATGTGGGATATCCCACATCGACTACACATGCAAGTGTGGAGTGGTATATAAGTGAGTGTCAATCCTTTCCCTATAACCATGGTTTTGGGAGAGTTAGGGTTCCTTGCTTGTATCCCTAACAATGGTCCGACTTGCCGGATCGTGCGCCTCGGGGAAGGGCGACCCGTTGATCGTTGATCGGCCGGAAACCGGGTGAGCCGGGAATAGTTCCGGTGGGCCAGGGCTGTATCATAGCGAATGGAGTCGTGGGTGGGCCAAACACTGGTGGGCCCCACCGCGGACCCAGCCGTGGGTGGGAGGACTTCGAGTTAGCCGTCCGTGGACGTCACGGTTCGAAGGAAGGTATTGTTATGATGTGGGATATCCCACATCGACTACACATGCAAGTGTGGATTGGTATATAAGTGAGTGTCAATCCTTTCCCTATAACCATGGTTTTGGGGAGAGTTAGGGCTCCTTGCTTGTATACCTAACACATCACAACTTCAAACCAAAACTTAGCTATTTCATCATATTCTGACCTTTTACCTATGCTATTTAGAGGTTTAGCTTTCACCTCTAAATACTAGTGAACAGGAACTAATCAGTTATTGGTGCAGTTCTAGAATGTTTTGTCATATTGGATATTAGAAGGATAGAGAGGGTTGGTGACTGGGTGCAAGAACAAATATTTTTTTTCATAATTGCCACTCACATTTTATCTCAGTATATGAATGATGTCTCCTGAGCACGAGCACGAGCACGAGCACGAGCACTTATTCTCCGAGGAAGATCAAACTCAACATACTACATACTACAACTAAAATTTGACGAATGAAAAAAAACCCATTCACATATACATCTAAATATGCATATGTGCATAGACATGTGAATGCATTGTTTCATAATGTATGTGATTTACTTATAGAAGTGCATAAGCATTTAAAAGATAAAGGATAAGTACTATTGTAGACAACATAAGACCATTTGGCTAGACTTTATATTTTCGTTGGATTTTCTCTCTTGGAAGAGCTCCAGATATGTTGACATGGAAACTCTTTTCCAGTGACTAGTTCTATGCTAGAAGCTCTACTTGTTGGTCATACACATGTAAATATGCATATTGTTCAACCAAAAAGTGCAACTCCTAAGTTGCTCACAATAGTACGAAGCCCACTGTAGTGTGGTGAGTTGACACTACTCGTATCCATAGTAAAGACTTAATAGGGCTACGGGCGTATGTGCTACAACAATCCTAAACACTCTAATCCAGAAGGTTGTGTAACTGAACGAGAAACAGAAATTAAACAAGAGAATCACAAAGGAAACAACACAAATAACAGAGATATGAGAAACGGGCCTAGGTTTAGATTCTTCCTCGAGGCAATAATTAACGTGCGATAGCAACAGACAATCAGGCAATTCAAGCAACTTCACTTAATAAAATCCTAATCCCTTGTTTTCACATTCATAGATTAGAATCCAATTAATCGATTACTAAAACCAACAAGATTAATAGGCTATTCATCTCCGGTAAAGCCTACTCCGATTGAACCACAATCCAAGAACAAGTTCATCTCTCGATCTCACTCATCGGTAGCTAATTGTTCAATAAATAATACAACAATTCAATAGGAAACGTGTATCACAAATGCAATCAATCGATAATGCAATCCGAACCCCCTAACCCTTGATTAAAAATTTAGCTAGACATATCAAAACAATTCACACAAACAGAATGGTTATTCATATTCAAATCAAAATCTGGAATTAGATAGATTGAAAACCTTATAATCTGTTGTGCAATCCTTTTTCCCATCCGAAATTACAAGTGATTCCTTAAAGAAAATGCTAGAACAGAACAATCCAAAGAGGAGAAATGCATAGAGAAAGCAAGTCTCATTCTCAAGTCTAAGTCTGATGTCTTTCAAAAGCTGCACCAAAATGAAATAAAAACCCTACGGATTCTGTTTCAGACTCTCCAAAAATAGGCGCCCAGCGCCCGCTGGTGGTCCAGCGCAAAACGTGGAGCCAGCAGTCGCTGGCCTTGCTCTCTGTCCAGAAAGGGCAACGGCTGCTGGCTTCCTAGCGCCTGCTGAGCGCACGTTCGCCTTCAGGAGCAAGCACTCGCTAGCAGCGAGTGCTCTGTCTTACTAGATGTGGCTGATGCTCCCTCACGTGCCTTTCTGCACTATTGATGATCAAGTCCAAAATACATTGCCATCCTGCAAAATCAATTATGAAACATCATAAACTTGTCTTCAGCTTCTGTCTTACTAGATGTGGCTGATGCTCCCTCACGTGCCTTTCTGCACTATTGATGATCAAGTCCAAAATACATTGTCATCCTGCAAAATCAATTATGAAACATTATAAACTTATTTTATAGCAAATCCACAACCAAACAGTTCAATAGCACGGAAGAGACACCTAAAACCCCATGAAAAATAGCGCAACGCGTCATAAAACACATATGTGCACATGTGAATGCATTATTTCATAATGTATGTGATTTACTTCTAGATGCCTATAAGCATTTGAAAGATAACAGGAAAAATACAACTATTGTAGACAACATAAGACCATCTGTTTTGACTTTATCTTTTCACTGGATTTCTCTCATGGAAATGCTCCAATTATGTCGACATGGAAACTCTTTTCCAGTGCTCTAGTTCTTTGCTAGAATCTCTACTTGGACTGTGCATTGTTAGAAATGTCTGAATGTGTCCAAACTTTGCTAAAGTTGGCTTTGAATAACTTGCACAGAATGAAATGGAACCTTCCTAGAGAATTTAGGTTGGTACTCGGAACTGGATGCTTGCTTCCAGAAGTGTGTTACTGAGTGCTAGAAACAGCGGTGATGTGATTCTCTTTCATGATTAGTCATTGATTGCTCTGAAACCTAAGTATGCAATATTGCAATTTAATAATGCTATGAAATAGGTCTGTGAATCAATAGCCCGGATATCAAAACAGAACATGCAATTGTTGTATGAGTACCTTTATTCTGTTAGGGTGGGATTCTTTTTCTGAGGTCTTGACTGATGTGTGCTTGTTTTATTAATGTAGAAGATATTGGAGGGTTCTTAATTTACTGAATGCAATTTCAAATTTGGTCCCACTGTTCTAATATTTTAAGATCTATTTACCTTCTCTGTCAATCACTGGTATATTCTTCTCTTCCTCTCTGACAACCAAGAAAAGTTTCAAATGCTTTAAACACGTCTTTGTTGTCAATCATGATGCATTAATTAGATAAAAATTTGGTGCAGAGGGTGATAAACAAAAATTTTATACCTTCAGACCACGTAAGTAGGGCTCTAAGAAGCACGTGAATCTATGTTGTCTAAATATCTCATATGTGAGGCCTTTTATGCATTGCAGATATAAGCCCAGTGAAGAGACTTTACTACAGATTGATCGGTTTTGTATTAGTATAATTGCTGAGTGTGATATGAGCCCACATCGGAAATTGTTGCCGTGGTCACGTTCATTAAGTCAACAGTCATTAAATCCAGTACCATCTACAAATGTAAATCCTTTGCCTGTTTCAAGCTTTGCATCTGGAGCACTTGTGAAATCCTTAAACTATGTTCGCTCTTTAGTTGCTCAATATATCCCAAAACGTTCGTTCCAACCAGCTGCATTTGCGGGAGCTGCACCTACATCAAGGCAATCACTGCCAACTCTATCATCCTTATTGAGTAAATCATTCAACTCCCAACTCAGTCCTGCTACTGCCAAGGAATCTTTGGAGAGCAAGGACACATCTCTTGCATCTGTTTCTGACTCTCCAATAGCTGAAGAAGTTGATGAAATTGGAAATCTGGAGTTTATGGCACTTGATGTTTTCAGATGGCGCTGGTCAGGTGACCAACAGTCGTCGCTTCTCTTGCCCAAGAGGTTTCTTCTTCTGTTCAAGTTACTGTTATTCACTAGTCACTATATATCTTTTTTTATGTCTCAACTGCTGAAAGTACTCACTTACAGTGATCAAATATCAAATCTTCAAGACATGCGCACTCATAATTTCCTAGAAGTGGGTGCAGCAGCTCTTCTTGTCGGGGACATGGAAGCAAAAATGAAGGGTGAAGCATGGAAAATATTTGGGAGTGCTGAGATGCCTTTTCTGGATCAACTATTGCAGCCCTCATTGCTGACTACTCTTACCAATTCAAATTCAGCTTTTGCTCATTTGAGAGCAATAACAGCGCTGAAACGCTCCAAACAGGGGACTGATCAAATTTGGCATGTTTTTTTAATCTGATCATTATTGGAATGTGGTCTGGTTGTCTATTTTCTTGCTACTGATGTTTCCTGTCAATACATGATGGTGCCTTTCTTATTCATGAAATCTGCACAACTTCCCTTTTTTCTTTTTATCATTTTTGGTGGGTTATCCCATACACAATTCATGTTTTGTTTGGATCATGAGTCTCGCATAAGTTAATCTTCACCTTCTAATGCTCAAGGGCTTTGCAAATCATAAACTGAATGACCTATTGATGAAGTTTATGATTTAGATCTTCTGTCCTATGTATACGCAAGGATATAAGATATTGGAGGCTTAACTGATGTTCTTGGGTGTCACAATACTTGTTTTAGGGTGATTAGATAAAACTATATATGACTTATGCAAACTTTGCTGATTGTTCAAATTTCATGCAGGGGTGCATGCACTTGCTAATACATCGCATGCTTAGATTTTCATGTACATGCTAACACTGATACAAACAAGTTTGATATACTAAGACAACATTGACTGGGGAGATTCCTGTTTATTTTGTTTTCTACCTAAATCTACCCTTGAACATGCCTTTAAGCAATACAAGAATGTGGTCAGTACCAAGGTTGGTGGAGTAACTAAATAGTTTCTAGAGAAATAGGTGATAAGTGGTCATGAGGAGGTATGGAGGTGGCATCGCAGGGTAGGCTCAGGGAAAGGGAATAGTTGTCTGAGGGACAAAGGATTGGGATTTAGGTGAGTGTTTAAAAACAAAAAGAATGTATAATTAATAGTGGTCAGAGGATTGGGACGTGGACAAAGGAAAAAATTTCTTGATTTTCAAGTGCTATTATAGGTGAGTGTTCAAAAAACAAAAAAGAATGTATACTTAATCTGTTAATTTTAGCCTACAACAAAAACTAGGAAACAAAAAATCAACTCAATTATCAGAAGACATCTTTTATCAGAAAATTGGAGGAAATTATTTACATTCACTTGCCTCAACATCACAAACTTAGGTAAGGAAGACATGCAAACAGAGTATTTAGGTTTGTTAACATAAATTTGTCGATTTTTTGTTTTATTATGTATATTTACTTGGCTCTAATGCATAACCTACGATCAGAAATCAGCAAAAGTGTTAGCTCTGACCTTTAGCTTAAGATATAACTCTTGATAAAGTAGAGTGCAGGAAGAGGACCCATGTAGGACCAACTTGCTGATTATGGCATAAAGTTTTGTTCCTTCAGTCTTGTACTTCAGATGGCTCTGAGTCCAGGGAATCAGGAGTTGGCAATTATTTATGTAGAATTTCATAGATGTTGAAAATTATATTTGTTTTCCTATCATTGACGTCTATTCATTTCATGTTCACTATTGGTATTTGAGTCCTTCAACCTGCTTCTTCTTTATGCTTGTTGTCCCCTCATTCTTTTTATAACCCTGACATAAGGAAACCAAATCTTAAAGCATCGTGCTTATAGAAGTATATTTGGATATGAGCTTTTGATATATGTCTAGATATTAGTATTACGTTTTCCTGCAGGAACCAGGCAGGATTAAAACTACAAGTTGTGTATAGTGGAGTAGGAAAGAGAATAATTCTATTAAGTGTTAGTTGAAATCTACTGACTCCTAGCGGATTCTGTCATTAATGAGATCCTGCTCGTCAAGCTTTGTATAATAGTACATGTAGACACATGAACTATCAAAAGACTTATCATTCTCTTTCTTTCTTTCTTTTTTTTTTTGGGGGGGGAGTGTCATCAAAATATCATACTATATGATTACATCTTTACCTGTTCCATCGTGGAATTAAAGTTTACTCTAGGTTTTACTAGGCTACAGACTTCTTTTTTTGTGCTTGTTGTTTGTGAGATAATATGCTATCTGAATCTGAACATCTTTCTCTAATATTGATCTGAGAATGACAGGCATTTATATATATACGTATATTTTCAGGGAAGATTCTCCTATGAGCACCTTTCGCCCGCGCGCAAGACCACTATTTCAATACCGTCATTACAGGTAAAAGAGCTGTGGGTCCTCTTAATCATCAACTTATAGTCAGATGAGATGACTATGTCTTCCCTGTTGTGAGTTAATTTGCATATGAAAAATAATTTATTTGTTGCATGATTATCTTCTTAAGAGAATATCCTCGGGTAATCATTTACTTTGCATAGCAATTTACATTGTAAGCATCCCATGCCCTGGTCTGCTGGTCATGTTTGAATTAATCACTTTGAATTTATGTTACCTGTTTGTCTGAATCTCAACCTTTTGATTTGTGGCAGTGAACAACAACCCTTGCGATTAAATCCCGTGGAGGTATGTGAGGTTATTGCGGCTGTTTGTTCTGAAACATCTACTGCCAAATCCAATCAGTTAACTGTGTCATCAAAATTGAGACATAGTGGAAGGCCATCGATGGATGTGGCTGTCAGCGTTCTTGTCAAACTTGTAATTGACATGTACGTTCTTCTGCTTGAGCTTATGTCTTATGACTCTGCAATATTGCATACAAGAGCATAGTCTCTTTCACTTATTCTATATGCAAGCCTAAGAAAGAGGAATATATTAAGGTCTGAGTCATGACTGGGTAAATGGGATAGCAAGTGCAAGAAGATAGCAATGTGATTGCTGTTTCTCAATTATTTCAGCATTTTCTTTGATCAGCTCTCTCTCTCTCTCTCTCTCTCTGTTGTTGGGGGGTGGGAGGTGGGGGAGGGTGTTCTCATTCATCTTGATAGAATCTTGTGGTAGCTTTTAATTTGTGATTTTATTTTTCCATGCCCCCCTAAGAAGTCTGATTACGGGGCAATTTACTGATTCTAAAATAGAGATAATTTTCAATATTTATTAATTGTTGTCATGAATTCAGGGTCATTTTGACATTCATTATATCTTCAAAAAGTATGGGTTTACACTACTAACTACAGCATAAGTGACTTATTTTTTTGCAATTCATAACAATTATCTGAGTAAATTTGACTAAATTTGCTTTGTTAAAGCCTTTTTAAGGAGTGGACAGTAATAACAATAGCTGACAGTACTTTTTAAACTAGCAGCTCAACTGATTTCACTCCTGACATGTTTTGCAGGTATGTTTTAGATTCTGAGATAGCTGCTCCTCTCACTCTATCCTTGCTAGAGGTATTGCTTGCTTTTCACATGATCATAAGTTGAACATATAAGAAATCTAATTGTTTTCTTCTGACATTGTAGGACATGCTAAATTCTCCCCGAGTGATGTCAAAAACTCGGGCTTTTGATTTAATTATTAACCTTGGAGTGCATGCACATTTATTGGAGCCTCCATCACTTGATGGCTCCACAATGATTGGTGAACAGTACTCCCAGGAAGCATGCTTTGACAATGGAACTCAAGATTCAACAAATGGCATAAAAAGTGACTTTTTCATGAAAACAGGAAATTCTTCAGCTATTGAGAAGTTTGAATGTTGGATTTTGGGCATTCTCTTTGAGGTTATGCTTCATCTTGTACAGGTATATGCTATTTGTGATAAAAAAAGATTTGTAATGGTTGATTGTTTCTTTTAATCTTCTTTATGGCTTTTTGGTTCTGATTCTTTGTATCTATTGCATCATGTTTGTGTTGGCTTTGGGAAATGGTTTCATGTTAAGCCTATTGTTATTCCTGGTCAATCATGTATAGAAGTCCTAACCAGAAGAGTTTTATATGGTGTGTTGTTTTTTTTTGAACCAATGTTATGATTGGTGTCAGTCAAATAATGCACTGGAAGTCACTATACTTTTAGGGCTTACAGATAGGAAAATAATAATTAACTTTTGATGTACCTGGGATGTTCAAATTAGTGTTAATGTACTTAAAGTATTAATACCGTTTTGCTTCTAAATACCTGTGAGTTGTGGTTATTTGAAATTGGGAACTTGTGCATTTGATGTGACATTTGTGTTATAATAAGAGCACTATATTCTTCTCGGACCACTCAGATTGATCCTGATAACAAGAGGGTCGATCTTGAAATACTTGCCAGTTCTATATCTTTAGAATGAGTATCTGTTTTCTGCAACTAGAATATGTAGGATGTCAAATCAAAGAAACATGATGTTAGGGACAAAATACTCTATATTCATCTACTGATCAAGGCACCTATAGTTAATATAAGAGTCCTAACTAAACTAGGAAACCATTAACTTGCTCTACAATCCATACCATAAAAAAAATTCTAAATCTAACATAGGACAAGTGGAAAGAAACAGAAACGTGTTGTCATCGTGCCCAGTAAACAGATCTTACTGAAAATAAAAGATTAAATATCACGACCTGAAGAAGTTGGATGCTGCTGGATGAACAAGAAAGCATATTAATTGTATTGTACTAAGAACTTATGCTTGGGTCCAACCTTTCTTTCTCTTTTTCTTATTTCTTTTTTTTGTGGTTTGGTCATATTGACCATTTAATTTTTTTTCTTTCAGACAAAAGAATGATCCTATAAGATCATATATCATCACTCTTATTAACAGTTCCTACTTGATACATGCATTTCACAGATTGAAGAGGAAGAAGAGGCTGTCTGGGCTTCCTCCTTGAGCTGTTTGCTGTACTTTGTTTGCGATAGAGGCAAGATTCGGCGAAGCAGATTAAAAGGCCTTGACATTAGAGTGAGTATTTCATCGACCTTGCTTTCTTGTAATCCAAGAGTTTCTTGGAGTGTCTTTATACCGATTATTTATGAATGATGATTGTCTGTGGAACATGGTCTTCCTGAGACATTATTTATTGGTACTGCTGAGACCCAGCACTTAATATAGGACTTGCATAATATACTGAATGAGACGTGTATCTTGTAGCAATCTCTAGAGAATCAGTAAAAAGATAAACAGAAATCTGGCTAACAGGAGCCAGGAAGTGGATCCTAGAATCTTTTGGGGCCTGAGAAAATTATGATGGATTTTGTCAGAGAAACCAGAGAACTGCTAGATTGTGAATCACATGAATGATCTTGATCGTGAGAGGCTGCAATAAATAGACTTGGTTCTTTTTGCAAGACTAACATACTAAGACCCAAGTACTTAAACTTGAGTAAAATTGATGGTTGAGATGAATATGAATGAGGAAGAATGGAAACATCAGAACTCTAACAAAGATTAGATCCCTTCCGTTTCCAACTGAGTATAAGACAGGCAGTAGCTAAAAGATGAAGGAATGTGCCTCTTTTACTACAGTGACATGTCCTTCCAACTTTTTTTTTATCTTAGTTTACTATTTATTATTAGTGATGCTCTGGATTGAGGGCTAGAAGGATTGCATGTGTTTGAGTAGTAGGTTTATGGGTATATGATCTTGGAGCATAATCACATCTAGTTGTGGAATTTGCATTTTTAGTACTCCCACTGTCCCCCAATTTCATTCCTATTTTTCCTTTTTGGTAGGTCCACCAAATTTCTTCCTATTCCATTTATGAAAACTGTCCCACAAAATACTCCCTACATATTACCCTCAATAACACCTTTTATTTAGATCTTTTACCACCCATATCCCTTCTTCTTATCCTCAATAAGACCACTTATTTACATTTTTTACCATCCATGACCCACCACTAATTAATATAACACTACACCAATGTGGCACCCTTACTCTACTCAAAATGCACTCAACAACTTTTATTAAAACCTATGCCGAAGATTCTCAGAAGGAAATTGGGAGATGGAGGGAGTATTATGTAGGGTGTACATCTAATTAAATAATTGAACAAAGTAGATGTAGAAGGATAAGAGTGCTACTCGATAAAAACACTCTGTTATACAAAAGGATTATTATCTCGAAATGTGTAGAACTATCAGGAAATGGTAATGGGCCCCCTTGTAAAACTGAATCAATGCTCGATCATATTTTCCATCATTCACTTGATCCTTGGAGAGTACGTATATACTCATTTTGTTACTTAACTTACCAGGACAACAACTAGGAACTTGACTTACCAACTTCTGTAACGGCAATCTGACTTTATCCTTTTTACTCAGCAATTTTTTAATGATTTCTAAAATTTACTTAGACAACTGATGAATGCTATACATATGTCAGTACTAGGTACTATTTCTATATTTTAATTCTTATCAGAAAAAGAAAAAAGAATTATGTACATTTGTTGCTGTGATATCTGTGTTAGCCTAAATAATCTTGTGACAGATTATAGCATTACAAGTGTTTATACATATTTTTATCTTTCCCGAAATTTAACTCTGTTTGTTCGATATGTTTCCCGCTTTTTGTATGCTTACAGGTCATTCAAGTACTGATGAAGATCAGTAGAAAAAACACTTGGGCTGAAATAGTCCATTCCAAGCTTATCTGCATGATGACGAACCTTTTTTATCAACTGCCTGAGGAACCTGATAAAAATGTTCCAGCTAGTCCTTTGTTTATTATTAATCAAGTTGATCTGATTGGTGGAATTGACTTTATATTTGGGGAGGTATGATTTAATTACTTCCTATAAGCCAGATTTCATTTGTAAGGATGATATATATACCATGATTTTGAGGAACTATGAGGATTAACTAGCTACATGTTATGTATGAGACTATTATCTATATCTGTAATCCCATGTGTTACATGTGAGACCATAACTCTCGATCAAATCTCCAGTAATTCACTTCCTGTACTACCTACTTTTGAGTTCTTAATAACTTTTTGTTTCTTATCAGAAAAAAAAAGATATACATAGAATTTTAGTTCAATATCAATGATGTATTGTTAAATTCATTTGGCCAATGCAGTTAGTGCTGTCAAACTCAAGAGAAGAGAGGAGAAATTTATATCTGGTGATTTTTGACTATGTTTTGCATAATATAAATGAGAGTTGCACAGCTGTTGGAGTTTCCGAGTATAGTGATGATGAGGTTCGACCTATTGCTACCTTGCTAGTGCTTGCTGATGCACCAGAAGCACTGCATAGTTCTGTCAAGTTGGGAGTTGAAGGTATTGTGGAACTGTTGAGGAGATCGATCTCGGCATCATTGTCCACATATCCTAATAATGACCGGCTTTTGACGGTACATTTCACACTTGACTTTGACTTTGACTTTGATTTTGTCATACAATTTGACTGTTATAATTTTATATGATTTGATGTCATAGTACTTGTATTCAGCTCTATATGTTAAAAAGTAACTGAATAATCAGGGTTTGAGTTTCTCATTCTCTATATTTCTAGTTGAGCTCTTGATGAGTTGGTAAATTCTTTCTAGAGGATCCTTATAGATGCATCTCTCATGGATAAGGTAGGGCTATTGGGGATATTCAAACGTAAAGGATTTTGTTAAGTTTTGGAAGCAACATTTTGGTTATTATATGGCGAGGATATTATAAACTCACCGGTGGATTTATTGGATTTCTATGGTAGGGAACTGCCTTACAAGGAAAGATAACATATAAAATTCTTTAATCTAAAACAATGTTTTCATAGTTTAGTGTTCAAGTACCTCATATTTATAGGATGAAATAGTCACATGTTTGATATTTCATATGCTGAAATCCTGAAAGATATTATTTCCTTGTGTGGTACAATTTCATGATTTTGCAATTTTTTTAATATGAGGTGAATAGTACATGGGAATTGGCTATATTGATTATATTGGAGATTATGTTTCTCCATTTCATAGATTATTGCGTGCTTTATGTGAGACTATTGTCTTTTTATGTTTTTCGTCCTCTTGGGGATCACTATAGTTTTGGGGTCACTTCCCACTACACGTGCCCTTTCAACTATGGTATCGTTGACTCTGAAGGTTCTTCAGCAATTCTTGCCCAAACCAAAA
Organism: Salvia rosmarinus; assembly: GCA_036937905.1. Classification (NCBI taxonomy): domain Eukaryota; kingdom Viridiplantae; phylum Streptophyta; class Magnoliopsida; order Lamiales; family Lamiaceae; genus Salvia; species Salvia rosmarinus. The sequence goes on from CM072818.1 coordinate 8,669,918, forward strand.
GTTCTTTTTGACCTGTGTTCAAAACATTGGAGTTCAGATCAAGTTAACTCTTGTTTTAGACTTTGCAGTACTAATGGTCCTGCACTATCTGCCTTCTCACTTGCTCTATATTACTAGACAGATGATTTGGTTCTTGCAGTTCTTCTGTTGTGCACTCAACCTGTCTAAACTACACAGATATATGTCTCTGAGATAGTAAACAAACGCCATATATCCAGTTTTCTTTAGGAGAAATCTTATGCAATCATTCTACTTGAAACTTTTAGCACTTCTAAGATTTGGATTAAATTCTCAACTTTTATATTCAACAGTACACATTATTCTGATCTATAATGACCAGTCTTAAAAATAAATTATATGAATGTTCTTGACCCAAGTTCCTAGATTTATCCAAATGTGTGGCTCAATTATCCATGTACTTTGCTATGTCAAATTCACCTGTTGACAATTGGACTTCTTATATTTTTGGAAGTCGAAGCTAAATTGTATTTCATTCCCTTTATGCATTTCATTGTCTTGAGATGACTTTACAATGTGGTGACATGTGTCAGAGGCAAACCTAGAGGAAGAATTTATGGATGAACTTAGAATTATTGTGCATTAAATTATTTCCCTCTTGCAGTTATTGGAGAAGATTGTTGAGAAATTTGACGCCCTCATAGGATCATTTACTCGTGTCGACAAAGAGTTCACCCAAATGATTGATATCACGAAATCATTGAAATCTATTGAAAGCATTGGTGGAGTTCCTGGGACTACTGCTATGAGTGCAAAGCTTTGCTGGACCACTTTACATTCTCTTCTTCACTCTGAACGAAGCTGTTATCGTCACAATGGGTATTTGTGGTTGGGGGACTTACTGATTGCAGAAATCAACAGGGAAGGAGATCTGAGTCTCTCGAGCATTAAAAACTTGGAGCATAAAATTTCGCTTGCTGGAGTTAATGAATATTCAGCATCTTTAGATATCCCTTTACCTATTTGGCTTATGTGTGGACTTCTCAAGTCAAAAAATAACCATATTAGATGGGGCTTTCTTTTTGTTCTGGAGAGGCTGCTGATCCAGTGTAAGTGTTTGCTAGATGAAAAGGAAGTTCAACAGGTAATGCGTAATCAAACTATGGACCATGGACATGACAAGAGTCGTCTCCAGAAAGCAAATGCAGTGATAGATATCATGAGCTGTGGCTTATCGTTGATGGCTCAGGAAAATGAAACTGATCGAATGAATATTTTAAAGGTAATCATGATTACTCTGCTTCGTTTTAACATATATCTCTAATATAAATGGCATAGAATATCCAATATTCCTTGATTATCTATATCCTCGCTTGCATCTGCTCTGAGTTAAAGGAGATGCTGGTGGGATTTCTTACACGTTGCTTGTTCATGAGCATTGATTGCTTTATGTGAAAACCTGGGAACATGTCCCAAAAGAAATCATATTCCTTGCCTTCCTATGAGTATGCTTGTTACCTTCCTCATGTCACAGCACAACTGTCGCTGCATATACTGTCTGAATGTTGTATTGATCCTATCCATTCTTTTGTTGGGAAAACAATGGCTTAATGAATTTCTCTACCTGATACATCACAGTAAAGAATAATTAGCTATAAAATTGTTTGTGCTACATACTTTTCGAATGCTCATATTTTTCTTGGATGCTTGTACAGATGTGTGATATACTGTTGTCTCAACTGTGCTTGAAAGTTGCACATACTGCTGCAACAAAGTTTGGAGATACAATGCACCGGCAAGATTCCATTAATTTACAAAGAATGAAAAAGTCAGATGGGGCAGAACGACTCTCCGTAGCAGAGAACATTGATCACAGTGATTTTACTGGAAGTCCTAGCACCAAAGCTGGAAAGAATGTGCAGATACCACTTCGTGATACTGCATCTATGGCAGCGCTGCTTCTTCGTGGACAAGCCATTGTCCCCATGCAGCTGATTGCTCGTGTTCCTGCTGCATTATTCTATTGGCCTTTGATTCAGCTTGCTGGTGCTGCTACAGATAACATTGCATTAGGTGTCTCTGTAGGTAGCAAAGGGAGAGGAAATCTTCCGGGTGGCACATCAGATATAAGGGCTACACTTCTCTTACTTTTGATTGGTAAATGCACTGCAGATCCTGCTGCTTTCAAAGATGTCGGTGGAGAGGAATTTTTCAGGTAGACTATCAGCTTCTACTTGCTATTAATTGAGTTTATATTGAATTACTTTTTTATACTTGTATGTATATCTGCCAGGGAATTGTTGGATGACACAGATGCAAGAGTGGCATGCTACTCTTCAACTTTTCTTTTGAAGGCAAGTATTTGGTGTCTTTCACGTATTTTAAACAATGAAATCGAAGATATTAAATAATTTAAACTTTTATATCTCACAGAGAATGATGACTGAGGAACCAGAGAGTTACCAGCGCAAACTTCAAAATCTTGTTTCAAGGGCTCAACAGGTGCATTCCTGTATAATGTTTCATCTGTAGAAAGTTATGGCTTCTTTTGAAGTCTATTGTTTGTTTATGCAGTAAATGAATCTTGTGTAATAATTATTCACTGTGACCAGCCAATAAAGTTTAGTCACTATCAAAGAGTGTCTGGTGCCAGTAAGCCGCAAAAAAGCACTGTCAAAGTTAGACTATAATTCAGCATCCTGTATGAGAGTGCAACTTTATGCTACAGCTTGCATTACCCTTTCTGATTACCCAAATTAGGTCTGAAGTATAATATATTATAATACCACAGAGGTTGGATACTTTTTTTCCAGTGTTTTCATTTGGGTCCTTTACATGCTTTTGAAACTCTTTTATGTAAATGTTCTTCTTTTATGATCCTGATTTCGGTACTGGTGTTTGAGATACTTTATACTTCTATTTACAGAGCAACAATGAAAAGCTATTGGAAAATCCATACCTCCAGATGTGCGGCTTGCTTCAGCTGTCAAATGAGTAGCCATATATTTCATTTTCAGCAGCCAAATTAAGACCTACCGTTCTGTTTTACTGGCATTATAAGAAATTCACTCCATTCCTCCTGATGCTCATTTCCTAACTATGGCGGTGAATTCATGGTTAAGCTGTGAAATTGCTATTTCGGTTTTAACATATTGGAAGTTGAACTTTAGTTCTTTTAAGCACAAAAGAATCAGAGGCTATGCTTTCTAAAATTTCCCTTGGGATCGAATACTTTCTCTGTGATAAGATTGAATGGCTTTCTTAAATAATGTTTGAGACTGCATCTAGACCGTTGATTTACTCAGAGCTGCTGGGAAAGCCCACATAAACAGAGTAAAGCCTATTTTTGTGGCTGATGATTCTGAAATGGCTGCATATTTATTTAGCCAGCAAAAGCAGCTTCTGCATGCTGAAATTTGGCAAAGATCTGGTGCTTCTGCCATCTTCAGGTACTTATGCCTGTCTCCCATTTTCAATTTATTCCAACATTACTTCAATCATCTAAGCAGCGCTTGTGATCGCTCCTTTACTTGTTCATTTAAAGTGCTTTCTCCTTAGTATAAATGTCATATTTGTAGGTTGGGCATTCTGTACATTTTTAATAACCTACTACATTCCACCTATTGTTTTATTTGTATGAAAACTTTTCTTGCAAGTGTTGCATCATTCTTGCTCCTCTCCGTGATGACTAAATTTTGGCTTGTGCTTGCAGTTATGGGGGTTTGATTTTTCAATAACACTAGTTTGTTGTCATTACTTTGTCTGGATTGCGAAGTTCTTCGTAGAAGCACCCATCTCAGTTTTAGCGGTGCATTTTCTGAAGGATCGACTGTCTTGATATAGAAGAGTGGATTGATTGTGCATAGCCCTGTTCCCCAGCTTGAATCCCTGGGTTAGAGCACCATTTGTACATATAGATGTATGTAGCTGGATGTTGGGTGTGTTTTTGTGGTGCTCAAGTTGGTGAGAAATTGTAGTTCAATTTTGTTCCTCAAATCATTTGCTTAGGCAAAGGTAGAGAGTTCAAGAATGCAATGCAAATTTTGTTTTCTCACATCGTCGACTTCACATTCTCTAGCATGTAATCTAGCTTCACTTTTCTAACATGTAATTGATTTTTTCTTCTATGTTCTTGTATTTAAATGTTGTGTGCTTGATTGATTTTTACCTTTGCATAGTGCTACTGTCTCGTATTTTATTTTAGGGAAAGGTATTAATTGGCCCCTAACCTATTTTTTCTTTTATTAGCATTAGACCCTTAACTATACTCGAACACTATGATATAGTCATGAAAACGAGCAAAATAGATTTTTAAAAGGGTCTCTCACTATAAGGTGGGTCAAGAGTTGGACCTAAATTTATATTCAAAAACATATTTGTCATTGTAAATATATATAAAGAAATATATTTATGTCCTTGAAATATAGGTTTTGAATAGTTGGTGTCACACAAGTTGTTGTGTTACTTATTTTACATTGATTATAATTTATTAAAATTCATTTTACTAAAATCAAAGAGAAGATGATTGACGGAGGAGTTGAATTGTGGTTCAATAAAAACGTGCTAATTTTGGAGGGGTCCACCTCGTATGAGAATAAAGTAGATGGTAATTTTGGAGAATTCTAGAAGCTTAGTAGAGGTGCTAATTTCACCACGCTTCCAACCCTGCCCTACACACTTTACAATTTTGATTACCAATAACCTTTTCCACGATGAAATTCGTTCTCGTCAGAGTTTTCTAGAAAATTGATTTTTTATTAAAAATGAATTTGAATAACAAAATTGAAAAATAAATTAGGAAAAATTTGAAAATAAGATTCGGATCCTACGAGTTTTTAAGAATTTTTGACACATGTCATAATCAATCAATTTTGCAACTGTAAACTATTTTAAACATAAATTAAAGCAGAGTTCACAAATCAAATATATACTAAACTTCAGGTCATGAATATATTTTAATTTTTAATTTCCACATTTTCAACAGGAATCAGGAAAAATTTGTTGAAACTTTAGTAATATTCGCTCATTTCCTTTTCTCATTCGATAGTTGTTTCACAAATAATTTTATTTTCCACTTTTTAAAACAGAAAAAGGAACAATCTTTTGAAACTTGATTAATAGCCGCTATTTCTCATCATCTTTCTCGCATTAGACAGTTGTTTATCAAATCGTGTCCTAATAATACTTTTATAACAAACAAAACTAATTATTCCATTAATCACAAGAATGTTAGTTCAGATGTATCAATTATCAAAATAGAAGTCTGAATCGTCACTCATCATTTGTGTCTTGATACAGTTAAGTTCTTGTCTTAAAGAGCGAAAGGTGGAATTATTATTTGAGTCTTCTCACGAAATACTTTTCAAGTTGGTTTAAGACGAAATAATAAATTCTACAGAAAGATTTTAGAAAATAAAAATAACCCATTAAAATATACAAAAAATTGTATAAGATTGTCTCAGGGTGAGAGAAGTTCAGACCCGGATGCAAATCTATATTTAATTTCAAATTTGTAATTTACACAAAATTTTGGGTAAAATATGAAGATTTAAATTCAAACTCATGTTCAATAATATATTTATAATTATAAATACTAATTATATTACGAATATACAGCTAAAATTTGAGTTTGAATCTTGACTTATCTCACACAAGAGTAAGACTCACGTGATTATACGATGACATACTTTTTTTATTATGTGATCGTGTTTGGATTCGAATCTTAATATATATTTGAAATTTTAACATGGAGATAGTCTCACACCAGTCACATGACTCTAACTCTCAAATTTGGGTAAACTTAAAAAAATTATCTTTTTTCGAATTGGGGATCAAGAATTGTTATTCATAAATTTTTTTTTATCACGGAGATCCGCAATGCTACTCTACTATGTGCGACCGAATAAATCTCATGTTTCTGTACAATAACCTAGAAACAATATAAAATAGGTAAATCATATTTAAAAAACCAAGTATCACTAACTCAAATCTATATAAATATTTGATACAAATCTATAATCTCGATTACAAAATTCATCTGAACCATTGGATTATCCTAGGGGCTAGGGGACACATTCTTTGTCTCTTACAAAGGGGAGTACTTGAGTTATATATTTTTCACTTAAGAACATAAAATAGTAAAAAGAATTTTAAAAGAATTTTTTTTGTTTCCCCTATAATAAGGCCACGCACTCACTGTATCTTTATTCTTTATCAGTCTTCCACACTTCACTCTCATAACCCATTCTCGATTCTTCTCTCTCATCTCTCTGCTACAGATTTTCTCAAACACCTTCTAGCCATGGCTATTGAGATATGCGTCAAGGCTGCTGTTGGCGCCCCCGACATTCTTGGAGACTGTAATTTTTCAAATTTCCTCTACAATCTTCACTTCTCGCAGCAAACAACACACACGCACACATACATAATCAGTGTTCTGGGTTCTTTTAGTGGGAGCTTTTTTTCTGATTAATTGTGTTTGATATTTTAGGCCCCTTTTGCCAGAGGGTTCTGATGACATTGGAAGAGAAGAAAATTCCGTACAAGATGCATTTGATCAGCTTAGATGCCAAGCCCCAGTGGTAATTTGCTCGAAACGCTGCTGAATTTAGTTTTTTTGAGAGGCTTAATTAGTTTTGCTGATGGGATGTTTTAGGTTTTTGGAAGTGAACCCAGAAGGCAAGGTGCCGCTCATAAAGTTTGATGACAAGTGGATTTCTGATTCGGATGTGATTGTTGGTATTTTGGAGGAGAAATACCCCAATCCCTCTCTCTCTACTCCAGCTGAAGTCTCCTCAGTGTATGACTTTCCCCCTTTCTATTTTCATTCTCATGTTTATATGCATATGAGTTATCATATATTGTATTTCTTGGATATAATATAATATTGGTGAGCTAATGCTGATGGAATGGAAATATTGATAATCTAGAGTGAAGAAAATGATCTTAGGCATAGAGAATCAACTCAAAACAGAGTGTTTTCTGCATTTGCTTTGGATCTTCGTCGTCTATAACTGTCGTCGTGCTTCTGTGCATTTGTGAAATAGATTTATGCTTCTGCAGTTTGACGTTCTTTTTTCCCTTGATGTTTTTTGCAGGGGCTCCAAGATATTTTCTGCCTTTGTCAAATTCCTGAAGAGCAAGGATCCCAGTGATGGATCGGAACAAGCTCTGCTTGACGAATTGAAGGCGCTGGACGAGCACCTGAAAACTAAGGTGGTGAATTATGTGTTAAGGGTGCATTAGTTTTAGATGAAATTATAAGGGGAAGATGGTATAATTGGCATTGTTCATCTAGTAATGTTTTCTTTCTATGTATGTGATCAGGGACCATATATCAATGGAGAAAACATTTCTGCTGTTGATTTGAATCTGGGACCTAGGCTTTACCATCTTGATGTGGCGCTCGGCCATTTTAAAGGTTGGACTATTCCTGAAAGCTTGACTCGTCTGCACAACTACAAGAAGGTATATCGAACATATTATTACTAGTAATCTGTCTCTTTTTTTATCTATTATGCTATATGGGTTGATGTTCAACAGTTGAGGCTATTAGAATTTAGTACACATTACAGTTTATCGTATTCGAAGCTCTCTTACCTGCTGTTGGGCCTAGACCACAATTTTCAAAACATATGTTTATCTAAAATTGTTTCTCAAGGTATTGCTTTAATTTATAAATGAGCTTCAATTACAGTGCCAAATCATGAATATGTGGATCTTAAGTGGTTTACGAAATTGGTATGTTACCCTAACTGAAATTAAATAACAGCTCTGAAAAATTGCTGTGTCATAGTTATCTTCTATGTGGCTTCTTCCTTGTTATGTTTGTTGAACTTTGAATAAACCGCATATTTTATTTATTTTGGAAACGTGTGCCCAAAGTTTTTGATACCGTCTTGATTTTTCTGTGTATATAAGGCATCTAGAACAGCTTGTGTTTCTTCCTTCAAACAAATGACCTTGGTTCATACCACAATTATTTGATTTTCAGGATTGAATATTACTTGAATATAGTCAGTTAGTCATCTTTTCTAAACTTGGAATAACTTAGACTGACATCTGCATACTCCAAGCAGATTTGGCAACCATATTTGGTTGCATCTTCCGAGCTTTTTACTCAAATTATTCTTCAGAGTAGTTTCTATTTAATCAGATTCAGATACTAACTCGTTTTGTTATTTTACTTATTTTTCCGCTGAAACACCCTTGTTAAGGTAAATGTGTCTGGTTTCAAGATTGAACTTATACTTCAGTGTTGCCCTTCAAATTGTCAATAATTGTCTTACTGTGGAAGTTCTCTGAAGCATTTTATGGGCATTGAACCTTCTTTGTGTCACTTCAAGCTCGTGCTCATGACTAATTGTTACACACGCCTTTATATCTTGCACATACCAAGTATTGCTGGACAGTCTTCAAAGTCGACTTGAAATGTGAATGATCAAGAATTCTTAGCCAATGTATATATAAATATAACCACTCGCTCTCTCCATGACAGCTGCTCTATTCTCGGGAGTCTTTCAAGAAGACACAGGCTGCAAAGGAACATGTCGTCGCAGGCTGGGCGCCAAAAGTTAACGCGTGAGCATGTCTTAATCTACCGACATCATAGAATCTGATGCTATTGTTCCCTTGACTACTTTGGTGTAGAAACTGTGCAAGAATCTTAGAATGTTTCTTGCAAATAATAATGCCTGATTGTAGATATTTGGATCTGTTGAGGGCTCTGCTTATCATGTATGTACTATGGGTCGTGGTTGAAATAAAACTCTGTTTTATAATTCGTCTTTTCAGTTCCTGTTTGCTGCAAATAGAACTGGCAAATGGTCGGTTCGGGCTAGGTTGAAAATCTATCGGGCCAGATTTTATCGTGGCCCAACTAAGGACAATACGCCACTTTTAATACAATTTTTTTGGGCCGGGCTTCTACGTACTTTTGATAGTTATAGGCTGGTCTGGCCTGACCCAAAATTTCATCGGGTCTATATTTTTTGAATCCAATCTGGCTCAAAGCCGGATGGGGCAATACCAGGGAAAGAACTATTTTTTGTTATTATTTGTTGACGGTATTCTTGCACATAATATTATTAGCGTGTGTATTCAAAATTCGAATAATAGCAACAGATATTTTTTTTGCCAGTACTAGTTTGCTTGAAATGTGGTGAAACCATCAATTGCTATTATTTGTTTTGAATATTCTTATACATATTATTGTTAGTAGCTTAGTGCGTGTATTAAAAAATCAGATATTAAATGTATTTTTCATGAGAAAATCCGTCTTGAGTTGCATTTAAGGTTATTGATGTTAAAATACATCATTTTTGGTCGGTTTTTGGTTTGTACACCAATTTTAAAAAGAATATAAAAATACATAAACTTAATGTTATTGTAATTATATAACAATTAAATTTTTATTTGAAATAAAGTTGACATGATAGTTCGGTGACACTGCTCCAATTGAAACGAAATCATTTTGATCACGATTTAAAAAATATCAAAATTAATTCTTTCAAGCCACCTCACCGTCCTCTCTCTCTCTTACTCACTCTCACTATCATCACTTTCGATGATCAAAACGATGTTGTTTCAATTAGAGGGATGTCACGTCAAAGTCAACTCACCCAATTTATGACACTGGACTGCTATGTCAGTTTTAATTTGACAAAAAAATTTAAGTGTGATAGAATTACAACAAATTTTAAATTTGAGTATTTTTATTCACTTGTTAAAATTGGTATGCAAAATCAAAAACTATAACCCTTAAATTTAAGTGTGATAGAATTACAACAATTTTAACGTCAATAACCCTTGTATTTATATAGAGTTGGAGTATAATAAAAATATACTTTCCCCGTCCCGCTCTAAGTGGTTCGTATTTCCTTTTGAATTGTACCACTCTAAGTGGCTCATACCCAGTGAGCAGTCAAAAATTTGAGACTAGGGGGCCCAAAAACTGTTGGATTCATATACTGAAAGTAGAATGATTGAGTTTGGATACAATGTTTCATGTTACTACTATTACAATCTCCTATTTGAATTATTTACTTGATTGCATATGTATGTCTCATTATCTCATACAAAAGTTAGCTCATACAGTATGTAGAAGATCACAAAAGTTTGTATGATTGGTTAAGCTAGTTGAGATATAAAAAGGATCACAACTGAGACAACTTGAAGACGAGTTGTTGGTATAGGCTGCTGTATAGATAAGAAGTGACTTGACTTGGTTGTTTGTCTATGCTTGTACGTCTTAACGTGTTGATGGATCACAGTGAGATGGGTTCTTCTATCTGACCGTTGTGAAGAGCCTAAATCTCGGTGACTTTACGTTGATCTAAACACCGATAAGGTTTTAGGTGAATATGAGTTATTGAACATCACTTTGACTTGTTATGAGTAAGGTTTACATGAGATAACCAAATATTCTTCGCATTTTGGGTGGTGACAGTGCTTGTATGTCATGCTAGTTACCTATATCGAGTTACCGTATCCGTTTAGGATGATAACATCCCCTTAAGGAGCTCAAAATGTTTATTATACTAAACCCTACAGGTTGAGTTAGCTCAAATACAATAATAAAGTTGAGTGATAGTATTTAAGAAATTAATTATTTTAAATATTTAGAGTGCTATAAATAATTAATGGACGTGCGATATCTTCAATACGAGGATTTATAAGTCTAAGTGCAAGCCCGACTCATCTTCGATAATAAAGGGGTAAGTCAACATTTATTCTCTAGTGGAATAAATAAATGTTTATGAATTCATTTATGTTTTGAGTTGAACATAAGATAATTAATTCATTTTAGTCTCATCTTTATTCCTTGCATTTGATCTCTGAGGTGACCCATCAAGGCCTGGAACTGTTCAAAATTTCTTCCATCACTAAGTAGAGTCCCACTGTGACTCTATTATGATTTATGTATTGTTTTAATACATCTTCAATGTCTAGATATATATTATCTGATATTATTAGATATCAAGAGATAATTATTTTAAATATGAATTATCTTCAAGGATTGAAGATAATTATTGTATTTATTAGATATGCAATGATTCTATCTAAATAGGATTATAGGAATGCATTATAAATACAAGGTGAGAGAAAATCAGATTATCCTAAGCTTTATTGTGATTTGCGAAAATCACATAGGAGATGATTTTGCAGTATTCTCCATAGATTATTTTCACTCAGCATTGGAGAATAGATATATGAGATACAATCCAGAAGATCATAGCTAGAGTCCGCAATAGATCTGTTATCCCATAAATTCATAGGTAAACACGAGTAAACACTTATATGTTGCAATTAATTATATAGGTACATGCTAAGAATATAATCAATGTATGATGAATTAAACATTCAAGATAGATCATCGCAAGCATGAGTAAAATAAGATTTCCCTTCAAAAACATTTGAGAATAAATTTAAATTTTTTCTTGGGATTCACGAACACAACATCTTCTTCCTTAAGACAGTATATAGACACTTCCTAACTAGTCGAACCCCAAAAAGAAGCTGCCTACTCAACTCAAACAACTAGACGCAACATGAAACCACCGAATTCATTTATTGAGAATTTTAGATCCAAAATTATTCATTAACATACAAATTTTCAGATTTTAAAACTCTCATATATGATACTTTAGTTTCTCCCACAAATATGTTAATTTGGCGAACTTAAACTTTTAACAAGTTTTTTATAATCAATTTTGGGATGAATAAAGAAAATGTTAGATTTTTGGGATTCAAAGCAGATTGAAATTTTTATTTTCTCTGCTGCTCTCTATTCTCCGTAACTTACGAATTTGTTCTCTCACATGCGTTGCTCTCCCTTTCCTGACATTCTCTATGTGAATTCAGATATTCAATTCTTTAAATGAAAAAAATGAGGAAGTTTCATAAAAGATATAGATAGGTTGAGAAAATTCCAGAGATGATAAAGAGATAAAAACCAAAAGTAAAGAAAAAAGAATATAAACTTCCAAAAGTTGCAAAGAAGATAGAGAGATAGAAACGAAAAGAAAAGAAAAAAGAATAAAACAATATCGATTATAAATCGATATATAACATATAACCACTCTCTATAATAATATATATTTTAAAATTAAAATTAAAATATGAAATTATTAAGATATCCCTATAAAAATGTGAAATTATTGGGGGCTATGGCTATGGGCCTCCCAGGCCACTTACTGTCTTTGTCCCTGCTCATACAAAAAAGAAATCATTTTTACACATAAAAATATCTCGAGTTTCGTGAGTCGCACTATTTAACATACATAATACAATCTTTCTTAATCTACATGGATAAAACAATGAGCCGTTTAGAACGAGACGAAAGAAGTATATTTTTTCCTAAAGACCTATGAATTTATGCACTACTTTTATATATATATATAAGATTTGGATTAAATAAAAACTCTTACTAGTGTATGAACTAGGAACTAGTAAAAGAAATGATTATACTCCATCCGTCCCCCAATTTTCTTCTTAGTTTTTCATTTTGGGATGTCCTCCAATTTTCTTTCTATCTATTTATGGTAACTACCATCCCAATTTTACCCTCAATAATATCATTTATTTACATTTTTTACCAACCTTCACTATTTCTTATTTTTATCCTCAACACCCTATTTATTTACACATTTTACCACCTATGACCTACCACTAATTAATTTAATATTACATTATTATGTAACCATTACTCCACTCATAATACATTCAAAAACTTTTATTAAAATTCGTATCGAAGATTCCTAGGAATATATTTGGGGGACGAAGGGAGTAATATAAAAAAAACATTATCATGTAGAAATATTATTGCATATTTCCTCCGCTTTTTTATAAGTGTTCTCAGTCATTAAATTACATATATCAAGAAAATATTTTATTTTTTTTACATTTGTAACCTTATTAATTATCATTATAAATACATTCATACAACTAATTATCAAATTGTAAGAGTATTAAATAAGAGTAAATAAGAAATATATTGTAATTTTACTTTCAAATTACAAACTATGATACTTATTAAAAAATAAAAATAAAAATACTGGTAAGACACCTAAAAAAGGAGGAAGTATATAAATAATATTTCATTTGTCCACCAAAAGCTTACATTAATTTTAATGGTATGATTTTTAATAAATTATAGTGAGTGGAAAAAGAGTTCACATTGTTAGTATAAAAAAATTTCCAAAAAAGGAAAATATAAATTTTTGGTGGATGGTTCAATAAAGAATTAAATATAATTTTTTTGGACGGAAGGAGCATAGTTTTAATTTCTACAATAGCAAAAGTTTCTACAAGAAATTTTATAAATTATATTTGCATTATGATGTTCCACTACTTTGAAGGCTGAATCGACAACTGATTAATCACCCTTCTTTCGTTATTATAGAATTAACTACCCAATGATAGAAACACTTATTTGCGGAAATTCATGTGTGATGTCGCTTTTAAGTTTTCGTGTTCGTTCTATCCACCACTTCGAGCTGGGCTCCATTTAAACAAATAATTTACGTGGTCGAGTTTGAAATTGCATTTCCAAGAAAAAAGAACTCAAATAAATTATTCTATCCATCCACAACTTCGATCTATCCACGAAAATGTTTATTTCTATTTGTAAGTTTTCGTGGTCGTTATACCCACCACTTCTTGCTGGGCTCCACTTGTGATCCATTTAAACAAATAACTACGTGGTCAAGTTTGAAATTGCATTTTCAAGAAAAATGAGCTCAAATAAACTATTGTAGTACTAAGAATGGCAGATCTGAAATTAATAGAACTGTATTAATATTTTTGTAATTTATTTACAATATACTTGAACCATGTTCTTGTTTACTCACCTATTAAAAATACAAATAAATATGTTTATTGATGTCGTAATCCTGTATGGCCACGGTAGCCCAAACTGCTTAAACTTAAATTTTAAACATTAAAGGGTGATTTATACATAGCCATCATTTTACTCGGTATGACTCCTAATTTTAAATAATACATAAAATTATTAATAACATTATCATCTTACCATATATACATAGCCCCAAATTAAACTTACCAGAAATATAATTTAATCATCCCAAAATCCCGATTGGGTTCAAGTCCAGAACTTAGCCCCCGGAATTTCGACGCCTTAATGGAAAAATCAATAAATCTAGTTCCATTTTGTTTAAACCACAAACACGTTGAGTTCAAACTTCTCCAATGATTAAGGGGGTTCCTGTGATCGATAGATCATAGGTTTGAATCTCACTAAACGTTTCTATAAATTTAAGCATGTCACACTTGATTATCTAAGTATGGTTTACCTTTTCTGTTTTATTTACAGATTATTACACGAGAATATAAGATTTATTCAGTGTATCATTTGCGGATTCCACCTGATATTGCCATAGGCCCATATGTGATTATAACAATAAGTGAAATGTATTGTACAAAATATTTTTAGTAAGCTGGCACAGACTCGTGCAAGTAAGTCGTGTCACATCCAAGTGAACCTGGACGCGTTAACGTCCCGGTACACTCTGCAACACTACTATATTAAGCTGCCTTTAACATGTCTTACTATTTCCCGTAACGTCGTAAATGAATCTAGTACGTAAATCATACATTATTCGTTAGGGGATTTATTGATGGAGTGGGAGTACTTATGTTGAAATTAAAATATTTCAAATCAAATCTCACTAATACTTTATACATTGAACCAATCATTCATGAATTTAATTTGTATTAATTACTCCCTCCACCAAAAGCAAATTTTAATAAATTATAATAAGTATAAAGTGAGTGGTGATAATAAATGAATATATTAATATAGGTAGTGAAAGTAAAAGGTGAGCCACCATAGTAGTTTATGTTTTCAAAAATAAAAAATGTAAACTTTTGGTAGATGGAAGGAGTATTAAAATATTTTTTCTCATTATATATCTGGATCCAATAGATTTATTATGAATATAACTAATTTAGTCACAATCATATACTCTCCATGTCAACCAAAGGTTTGCATAATTTATTTTTCGGTCCATCTACTAAAAGTTTGTATTTTAAAAAAAAACATTAATTCCATAATTTTTACAGTTAATCTACCTATTTACAAAAAAACCACATGACTCACTTTTTACTCTCACTATACATTAATATATTTATTTATTATCTTCATGGCTTATATTTATTTTCATTATTTATTAATCTATTCATTTATTATCTATATTCATTATTATTTAATAAAACTTGGCAACTTACCACCAATGGATGGAGGGAATACTTTTTTTTGGTAATTTAATACGAAATTTTTAAAGGCTTCACGGTGGATTCGACCAATGGATTAACCACTCTACCACTAGAGGGGAATACTTTTCTTTGGAATGCACAAGGCTTAGAAGGGATAAATTGAGGTGAAAAACTGCAGATGTCATGAATTTTTATCTTTAGAAAAATCAAAACCAAACTTGTACGGCTCTTCCTTATTTTGAATGCGTGTTCCCTTCAAATCTAGCTTCGAATTGTCGTATCCCTCTTTGATTAGAATAAGATCTACCTAAATTATATTTTATTTCTGCCTCGGAAATTAATTTTTTCGTAGTTGCCATCTCCAATGTAAATCGGTAATTCATTCAAGAAAATAAATAAATTAGTAATATATTGGCAATAAAGAAAGTGCTTTTGATAACAAAAGTTGTTTGGGTATCTATCTATCATGTCGATATACCTTGAAACTATCTCTTGCTTTGTAGAGTTAGTCGGTATGCAATATTGAGCCTTAATACTCGTATTGGGCCGAACCCAATTGGTGTATTCTTTTAGTACTATATATATAATCTTTGAGAGTTGTAATTTTAATCTGTAACTTAGCTGTCTAATAAAATCTGTTTTCCTTTTCTGTCCGTGGATGTAACCAATTCATTGTCGATGAACCACACATAAATCTGTGTTTTCTTTATTCTTTTGTTTCTTAATTGCTCAATAATCATAATCCTTATAATATATTAAAATATTGTTTTCGTTTCAATGAAGTTGCTTCAATAATTTCTTCAATTGAAAATGTTCCAATTACAGCTAAAAACAATCTTAAATTCATTAAATTCCAAAAAGAATATGATATTGATAGCAATTAATAGAATAAACTAATTTGTGTTGATTCACTGCAAATTGAAAATAACTAACAAACAAAAATGCCGGACGTTTTAATTAATGTTTTTCTTTATTACTCCTCCGTCCCACCCAAGATGACTTGTTTTCCTTTTTGAGCTGTCCCACCCAAGATGGCCTATTTCATTTTTAGAAATAATTAACTCTTCTAAAGTTGTGGGATCTACATATTTTTTATCACTTTATTCACTTTATACAATTCTCCTAAATAACCGTGCCGAAAAAAAATGAGCCGTCTTGGGTGGGACGGAGGTAGTACCTATTTAGCGCAGTATCATTTATTTTTGATATATTTTCAATCTTTTTCATTTTTCAAGATGAAGTCGAACACCGAAATAGAATTCAATTATCTGAACTCAAAATTCTAGAACATCTATGGCATTTATTTATAGGGATTATATTTAATTTTGATTCGATCTTTGTCTATGGTGACATGACATATATACTTCTCAATTTTTAAAAATTACAAATATGATGCGATTTTCGCTTTGTTTTTACATTTATGGTCAATTTTTTTTAAAATTACAAATATGACCCAACATTTGGTCCTTTATTGCATTTATGTCTCACTAATTCAATGATGTTAAATAATTATGAATACGATTGATGGAACTGAAGTTGACCATTAATTTTGTTACATAATACAACTCGAATAAAACGGCATCGTTTTGTAATTTATAAAGGTACACCTAAAAAATATTTGATGCCACAAATTTTTTAAAGTCTAACTATAAATGTTAAAAAAGAGTGAAGGTTAGGTCATATTTGCAAAATTTCAAAGATCGGACCATGATTATAAAAAAAAAGGAGCGAAAGTCATGTCATATTTATAAAATTTTAAAGGCTAGACCAAAAATCTCACCACACTAACAAATATCGGGTTAAAATTGAATGTCAACCCTATTTTTTAAAATAATGACAGTAATTTACGATCACTATCTAATATAAGCTAGATCGAGTAAATCCGCTTTTTATACAATAACTTGCAATCCGGACAAATATGGTAAATCAAACATAAAAATCGAAAGCAACATCGTTCTATAACATGATTTGACTCAACATCTAAAATTTTCTAACATATATTTAGTTAGTATATTACAGATTTAAGTTTTGAGTGAGTGGGTGTTTGGCTAAGCTTATAAGTTGTTTATGAGTTTATAAGCTGTTACAAAATATTTGGTAAAATAAGCTCCTAAACAGCTTATAAACTGTGAAAATAAGCTCCCCTAAAAATAAGTTGGTCAATCCTAACTTGTTTTTTCATAAACTTATAAGCAATCGTAAATTTACCAAAATAACCTTATTATAGTTCGTTATTTGTTATACATACACTATCAACTTCACATCTCGTCAATTTTATCTCTCTAACTCGCGATTCTTTCTCTAATTTATAAGATCAATTATCCAAATACTTTCACAACTTATAAGCTCTTGAGACATTATCTCTTATAAGTTCTTGAAACATCTTATAAGCTCTTGGAGCTTATAAGTTCTCTAAAATAAGCTTAGGCAAACACCCCCTAGTTTCACTATATATCCAAGCTGGGTCGGTGTGGTCAAGCAATTAAATTACAGCAATAAATCTGAAATGAAAATAAAATGATTTAAGTTGTTTTGTGCTAAAAACCCTTGACAATTTCAAATTCATTTTTCTTTATTCAAAATCTGCTGATTCTTAACCGGTTAAGCTAAGTTGGTGTAGTTCAAATTCAATTTTCTATTTTGGATGTTGATCGTGTATTTTTCTCTTGTCACTATTAACGTGAGCAACTTTTCATATAAATCCTTAAATACGGAAACTATTGGTCAGCGTTGTTTTGCGCCAATCACTACCAAATTTACAGTCAACCAATTAACTCCACGTGTTTTCCCTCACGCGCCACCGCATCAGCGGCAGCCTCCGTCATGGAGAGGGTAAGCCACTCCTCTCCCAGCGCCGCAGACCTCTCCTCCATCGCCACCGCCGCCAACCGACCCGTCAAAATCATCCAGTTGCAGCATCCCACCGCCACCACCTCCACCTCCGCCGCCGCGCCGCCGTCGTCATATTTCTGGAAATGGAGAGCGAAGATGAAGCGGATGACTTGGACGGACTGGATTGAGCTGTTCCTGCCATGTTACCGTTGGATTAGCAGATACAAATGGCGTGAATATCTGCAGCCCGACCTCATGGCCGGCGTCACCGTCGGCGTCATGCTCGTGCCTCAGGTGCCAGGGGATAATTGTTTTAATATTGATCGACGATTTGTAGTTGTTCTGTTTTCTTAATTTATTATAATTGTTATTGATATTAATTGTGCACTTCGTTTTTGATGTGCAATAAATTAGTCCATGTCGTATGCAAAGCTAGCTGGGCTTCACCCTATCTATGGACTATGTAAGTTTCTTTCCTAGATTTTTAGCTTTACTGCTACTGTGCCTTTGCTTATTGGTAGTTCGATTATTGCTATACTTGGTGAACTATATCATGTGTGTCATTTTATGTACAAATCGGCGGTTTTCTTACACCTGCTTTAAAACGCCAGCTGTAGTGATGCAACCAGATAATGTCAGATGTAGTCTAGTTCAGGTGTCATACTGTCGTTGGGATTCAGATTTGGTGATGCAATCGGACATTAATAGTTGATGATGCTTGCAAGTTATTGGTGCTTTTTCTTTGTTGGTAGCTTGGATTGTATCGCCTTGCTCCATTCAATAATGTATGCCTGAGTGACTGATCTTGATTCGTGTACTTTTTTGTTGTCCAGACTCTGGTTTTGTGCCTATATTTGTGTATGCCATTTTTGGGTCATCTCGTCAGCTTGCTATTGGTCCTGTTGCATTGACGTCCCTCCTGGTGTCTAATGTATTGGGGAGCATAGTAAACGCAGAAGACCCATTGTACACGGAGCTTGCGATACTGTTGGCACTTATGGTCGGAATTTTTGAATGCATCATGGGGCTTTTAAGGTGCAGATATCTGAATTCTTTCCTCTTTAGTTGGTTCTTGAAATTTGTATATTATTTGATGGGAACCTTGTGCATCAAATTGAATTTTCTCCCTTAGCTTCTGCTTCTACGAGAATATGCTCATTTGCTTATCCAGGTTTGTTGTATTCAAATATTTTAGGAATCTAATTTATTATTTAAATTCTTCATCAAACGTAGGATTTGCTGGACATTAGAGCTTCACAGTTTTTTTAGATTTTAACATAAAAAAGCTGATTCAAGGATTAAGTGGTAACAACTAACAATGCAGCAAAGCATATAGGTTTTCAGTTATAAAGGGCTGAACCATGTCATCATATACCATTCAGCAAGTAAGAAATTGGCATAATGTGTTCCCTTTTGCAAGTCAATACAAATTGTGCAACCACCAAAATTGTTACAATAATGGTGTATCGTTAAATCTTTGCTCTACTACCTTGAATTTTTCTTTTCGTTGCTATTTTAACCCATTTTATGCAGTTCCCAATAAGAAAAAGTTTTTATATTGATTTTCTTTATATCCAGGCTTGGATGGCTTCTTCGGTTCATCAGTCATTCTGTGATTTCTGGTTTTACTACGGCTTCAGCCATTATAATTGCCTTGTCTCAGGCAAAAGATTTCTTAGGATACAGTGTTGTGCGAAGCAGCGAGATTATTCCACTGGTGAAGAGCATTATTGCAGGGGCAGATCAGGTACGTTTATGCTGTTGCAGTGCTTCTGGAAAAGCTATTTTCCTCTGTCCCTTCCATCTTTGTATAATTCCAAGGAGTACTATCCATTCTCTAATAAATTACCTTAATATATATGCTATCTTTAGTTCTTTATGACTTTATGGTAGCATGCGTAGATTTATCATGGATTATCCCACGGTTTATGTTTAAGTGTTAATAGTGATATGAATATAAATTGGATCTTTATTTTCATCCCTATATGCACATATATGTCACACAGAATGTGCTTAAATTAAGTCACTGATTTTAGAAATATATTTGCATAGGCTGCTCTAGTGAACTGTCTGCCTCTGAGTAAAGATGTCCTTACTAATCATGAGTTTATGATTTATTGGCATTCATCTCTACTTTGATGTCTGTTTTTTGTTTTTGTTTTTTAATGCTAACCGAAGTTCCCCTTGTAGCTCCAAGTAATTACTGCATTTATATAGTTCCTGCTTGACCAAGACTGATATTTGGTGTTCATCTTTAGTTACTATAAACTTGAAATCCACTAGATTTTTAATTGAATTCAATTGACAGCTTCATGCATCTTTCACAACAAGCAACAACAAAAAAAAGCTTTCAACAATAACACCTTAGTTCAAGATACCCTTCCAACTGTTCACATATTTTATCATGGAGAAATGAGAGTATGGTCGGTAATTCTATGTGTTACTACACTTACCTGTACTCTGTTCCAGCTATTGTCCAGGAAGAACTCTAGTTTTTTGGCTTGATCCAAAAATAAAAGAAAAAACAACAAACGTTTGACATGATTTTATGAAGTTGTGGGCCGAGGGCCTGAGAGGATTATTTCTTAGCCTCGAAGAAAAAATGCAGAGAAAGTCAGGCTGTAACAGTGAGAAATAAGCATCTGCAACGAATTTGAAAAAGAATCGAACATTCAACTCAAACAACGGTACAAGTTCCTCAGGAAGCATGGGCTAAATCAAAATTATGTACATAACAAAACTGTCATTGGGCTACAACAAAGAAATGAGTTTAAATTGGACAATGCTTAAACATTGATTGTAAAAGTAATGCTGTATTACTGGATTTCAAATAATAGCTTATTTGGGGGAATTATTCTAAGTTCAAACTTATGTAAAAATCTGAAATCAAAATTACTGAAATGGCTGTGACCCAAAGTGTGTAACATGTAGCTAACATTGAAAATTGGAACACCTAGGAGTCCCTTTTCTTTTGACCAAAAATATTTGTTTTCATTTCCCCAGGCGACTATCTTTGATCTTCACTTCCTAGACTTATCTTGTTTTCTGTCAATTTCCCATTCTGCGGATGATTACATGCCATCAATAAAGATACAAGAACCAATGTATGAGTTTCTGCGAACTTTGCATCTCCCAAGTGATGCAATTCCCAGAGTAAAAACAAATGCTCGTGCTCCTGTGTCCTGTTGTTAATATTGTTGTGTATGAATAGTTTACAGCTTTGAGTACTACTATACATGCAACTTTGCCTTTGTAGCAAGTTCTACTTGCTAGACTGGATTTCCTATATGCCTTCCATCTCACTGCATTTACCAGTAATAAAAGGATTCCCACTTTTGTTTTGTGGTGCTCCATCCCAAAAGAAGCTATATATATTGAATTGTAGCTAGAGACTTTCGGATGATACATAGCTATAAAGGTTTTATAGTTTCATATACGGTGCAAATGAGATGTTTTTCACCTGTCATACATTATTAGAGTGGCCAAGGTGTTTGTGTTTTCATTTCCTTATTTGGATGGTGTTATACTTTCTAGTAAATTCTAATTTAACAGTAAGTACTATAACTTGCTCTGTTTTCTTTCTTCTTTCTTTTGTTTCTGATTTTTTTTTCCATGATGAGAAGAAAGCCCATAAATATTGTATACTCTCTTTCTTCTAATTCTTTTCATCAAGGTTCAAGGATAGACCTTACTACATCCACCTACAGAACTCAGATATAGAATCAATTCTAAAAAGGGTTAATTAAGCTGTAGTGGCCTCTAAATAATCTAAATATCTAACAAGTCAATTTGAGGTTTTTGTTTCTCCATAGTGCATGGATAGCCTCTGTTAAACTCTTATCTTATGCTAGTTTAAAAGTATTTACCTTGACTTTTATTTATGCTTCATTTTTGGTATATGCTGGTGGTCTATTACAACCATGGTTTTATTATTGATTTCTTTTTTTTTTTGTTCATCTGTAGTTCTTGTGGCAACCTTTTATCATGGGCTCCATTACATTGGCAGTTCTTCTGATCATGAAGCACATGGTACGAATCTGTTCTTTCCCATTTTCAGTTTTTAGCTCTCTAAACTAACTTTGCGTTGACAGGGAAAAACTAGGAAATCGTTGCGTTTTTTACGGGCTTCTGGTCCCCTTACAGCTGTGGTTCTGGGCACAATTTTTGTGCACGTATTTCATCCACCTTCTATATCTTTGGTGAGGACTGCTTAAATAACCAAGATGTTGGACTGTCAAGAAGAGTCAAATGTTCATTTATTACCATGAACTATCACTCCTATGAAGTTTAGCTTGGGTGAAACATATTTAACTGTATGTATTTTTTTGGCTCTGCCGTCTAGGTTGGTGAAATACCACAGGGCCTTCCAGAATTTTCCGTCCCAAAGAAATTTGAGTATGCTCAATCTTTGATTCCTACAACAATTCTCATTACTGGCGTGGCTATTTTGGTAAGAGAAGTTTTAACCATAACTCTCTGCTACTATATTTTTCTTTTGTACCTTTTACTCTCTTGTGAGTGTGTACTCTTTCATGGAGGAGATATTGAATATACAGATTTTAATGTATAGGAATCTGTGGGAATTGCTAAAGCACTTGCAGCAAAGAATGGCTACGACTTGGATTCCAATCAAGAGGTCTGTTTACATTGAACCTAGTTCTCCCTGCTTCTAATGAAATTTCAGATTTCTTTCAAGGACAAAGGAGAATGAGTAGTTATTTGTTAAGAAGATAGTACAGATGGCATGGACCAGGTCAAACATATCATATAGTTTCTAGAGAGCGGTCATCTTGAACTTGCAAAAGTAGCTCAATGAATTGCACCGCATGTATGCATTTGTTATGTCATGATGGAGATATGCTTACTGTTTGTCTTTTACAGTTATTTGGTCTTGGTGTGGCAAACATTGTTGGTTCTTTCTTTTCTATTTACCCTACAACTGGTGAGTTTCTGTTCTCTGAATCATTAAGTTAGTTTCGCTTATGAACTATCAGATAATACTCGTACTTGGTTAGAAGAATGTCACAATCCTGAAACTTAATTTTCCTCAATTATATGTGATGTAGGATCATTTTCCAGATCAGCTGTAAATCATGAAAGTGGAGCCAAAACTGGCTTATCTGGAGTAGTTATGGGAATTATAATGGGATGTGCACTTCAATTCATGACTCCATTGTTTGAATACATACCACAGGTTCATTTGAAGACATTGTTTCTTCTCCTTTAATATTGTTGTATGTGGGAGTGCTTGGGACTGTACTTGCCCTTCTTCACTATGCAACTAAAATTTGTGTTCATTTTGCTTTGGACTTCCACTGGCACTTATAGCTATGTTTTCTTTCTATAACTCATAAAAAACTTTATTGGCATTAAGCTGTCTTGATTTAACAGGGTGCTTAAAACCACATAAAAAAATATGTAGTTTGGAAGATTTAATATATCTGTCTGTGGAGATGAGCTAACATTTGACTTTCAGCATATTAAACTATGTTGCTAATAATTCTGTTTTCTCCTTCACTTTGTGTCTCTTTGCAGTGTGGTCTAGCCGCTATTGTCATTTCTGCTGTTATTGGACTGGTGAGTTGTGCTTTAGAAATATTTGGTTTACTTTGTATCTCAAAAGCATGGCATTGTGTCACCATTCTTTTAACCAATCATTGGAAAATTCAATCTGTTAAATTAGATGTCTGGAAGGTTTTCTGAACTTCTTTCTTTGAGAATCACCAGTCAAAAATAGCCCAAAGCATTTTCTCTCTTTGTAAATCAAGCACAACAGTTGTGTAGGTTCTTTGTAATAATTTTAATACGCGTTGATCTGGGGTTTGGTAAAATGCCACATTGGTATGTTATATTCTTCATAAACGGTAGTATAAGTGGAAAGTACATGATCTGACCTCCAACTATAGTAAGAGAATCCACATTAACTATGGCGGTAAGATAATCTGTTTAGCTTGAAAAAACAAATTTGATATGGTTAGTTCATTCATAATTCTCCATACCTTCTTAAAGTCCCATAGTTTATGCTCAAGTAAGTTCTTCTTTAGATGTTGATGTGTCATTATGATCTAAAAAGAGTGTATTCGTTATGCACTTGACCTTTTATACAGAGTTCCATGACTGATGCTTCTTTATGCACGGATAGTAGATATTTTTGAAAAATCTAATTGATAAATGCCAAAGAATTGACTGCTGAATGACATCATTGTCTTTCTTTTGCAACTTCAATATTCTTCCAATTTCATATTAAACAAAGTCGGGTTTGTTATGAACTGACACTTAATGGAAGGCATATCTTACTTGTTGTCACAAGTTTCACAAGTTGATATGATGCTCCATTTGATAACTGTAGAAGCTGAACTTAACTGTGGTTTTGTGATAATGCAATCATTCTATTTATCATTTATATTTTTTTATTTTGTTCTAGCATTTTCAATTTGGTTTTCTTTCAGTCTCATATTTGGAGTACTGTTGTTATACATCATTCCTATCAGGCATAAATTTGATCAGGGATGGTTGTGGCTTGTCTAAACAGTGATCCTTTATTATCAGTCTCTCTCTCTCCCCCTCTCCCCCCTTTTATGGGGGTGGGGGCTAGGATGTAGGAGAAGACTGTTTTGTTTTAGTTTCTGAAGTTTGGCTCTCAATCTATAAATTTACACTTCACCGTTTCAGGTGGATTATGAGGAAGCTACTTTCTTATGGCGGGTGGATAAAAGAGACTTTCTCCTCTGGACCATTACTTTCATTTTTACCTTGTTCCTTGGCATAGAGATTGGCGTTCTTCTTGGTGTAAGTACAGATTATATTGATGATTTTCTAGTAATAATTGGAACCGTATCTTACTTTTTGTCTGGCTACAAGTGTTTTCATCTCTATCCCCCCACCCCGGTTTTCCTAATTATAGAAGACCAGATTATTGAGGAAAGGTGTTCGTATACATGGTACATGAAAATAAATCTTACATATGTTGGAATTCCTTAGTGAGACATTTCATTCCAAATTTCTAACTATACTTCAGGCCAAAAGGTAGATGAAAATAGATTCTAAAACAAAAACAATTTGGAGGATGAATTAATCTTGTCAATTTTGAACTTCTAAAAATTAGTAGGGTAGAGAATGGCAAATAAAAAGCTATTTTATTATCTGAGGAAGGAAAAGTGTGTTTTCTGCTGGTTGAACAACATATTTACTTTTATCATTGTATTTTTCATGTGGCAATAGAAGAATAGAACTCATTTAAAACTATTCTTTCCGTGTCAACCTCTCTCCATCTTATTTTCTGTACAATATTTCTTTTGTGTTGTAATTTTATGGGTTGTCAGTCATTTAGAAAACCACTGACATATAGATATACTCCGACAAGTCATTTATTTCTATATAGGCACAATATACAAAATCTTTTCCCCCTAGAATGTTAGTGATACAAATTTATTTTTAAGCTACTTTGTGGATATTTCTAACATGCATTTATGTTATTTATGCTTGCATTCTATTAGAGTTCTTGTCAGTCCTACAGTTTCCGCTGCTTCTCAATCTTGGATTAAACATATCTTAATAGTTCCAATGTGCTATTTTATCTAATTGCTTCCCTGAACTGGTGCTTAGGTTGGTGTTTCACTTGCTTTTGTCATCCATGAATCAGCAAATCCACATATTGGTAAGTCATGATCTTATCAAGAAGGGCTAGCTATGCCCAGACAATGAAAATTAGTACCTAAGTATTGTCTTTTTATACATAAAGTATACCTCCCATTCTGTTCTTTTGGCACTTTTCTGTTGGCCTTAAATGATGAAGTCATAGTCATCCTCTACCTGTCTTTGAACCGATATCATGCTTTTGTTCTCAGTTGTATATGATCCTTTCTAACTCAAAAATACATGCAAATAATGCTATCCACTAAGGTGTAGCTTGCTTAATTTTATATGAATTCTGTAATAAGCTATTGGACATTTGAGATGCTTGTGGAAAATATTTCTCAAGTGAGATCTACAAACTTGTAAGCCTTATAAAGTGAATAAGGTTAACATTCATGCATCCATGGTCAAGCTAAAGGGGTTTGTGAGATAATAATAAGCTGATATCTCCTTGCTATATTAGGCTTTTAAATCTCCTATTTTGGGACTTACAATCTAAAATTTATGAAAGATCTCTACATCATCACATGGGCTTGTTAGCTCAGTAAATATACTATAAGTAGATCACCTTTTCTGTGTTTCCCGTTTTGTATGACTGATAGGTTCTTTTCTAGTTCTGCTCTCCGTAAGCTTTGGTTTGGATCCTGTTAGTGGGTGCAATTCATTGAGAGCCAAACATGATTTCTTTTGCAGCTGTCTTGGGTCGTTTACCTGGCACAACTGTATACAGAAACACCCATCAGTATCCTGAAGCTTATACATACAATGGAATTGTGATTGTTCGTGTTGATGCTCCGATCTATTTTGCCAATATAAGCTACATCAAAGACAGGTGACACAAGAAGTTCTTTATTAGCTAATTTGACTTTATCTATCTTAAAACTGCTTTATCAACGTCAATGCTCTAGTTTAACCGGGTCATCCTTTTTTCCTTCTCTAGGCTCCGAGAGTATGAGACAGTAGATGATGGACCTATAAGACGAGGCCCTGAGGTTGCAGGAATTCATTTTGTCATTCTTGAGATGGCTCGTGAGTCAATCTTGAACTTCTTTCTCGTTTAGATAACTTCAACTACAGTTAGCTTGTGAACATCATCTAAGCTTGATTGTGAAGCTGAAAACAAATCACGCTACTGAATTGCATCTCATATTCGGAGATTTACTATTGGTCTTTTCTTTCAGCTGTCACTTACATAGACTCGAGTGCTGTTCAAGCTCTAAAAGACTTGTACCATGAATACAGATCACGTAACATCCAGGTAAGCAAAGAAATCAAGTTAGCATATACCATGATCATTGAGATTCATTTATTTACTAAATCCTTTTCCTGTATATTTCAGATAGCCGTTTCCAATCCAAATCGAGACGTTCTGCTGACACTAACAAAATCTGGGGTGGTCGATCTTATAGGCAGAGAATGGTTCTTCGTCCGTGTGCATGATGCAGTTCAAGTCTGTCTGCAGCACGTGCAAAGATTAACCGATTCTTCTACGAGTCAATCTCCATTGTTGGAAAAGAAATCAAGCCTCTTCAATCGATTACTGAAACAGAGATCGGAAGAAGCGTCTCTGTCTCAGTTGGAGTCAGGAAATAGGGAGATTTTTGCCTCGAGAGACGATGCCAGTCATCTGGAGCCACTGCTCTCAAAGAAGACCTGAGAACAACATTGACGGTGCCATTTCTTTCATGTGCACGAAACAAAATTCTAAAAATCGTGTTATTGCGCAAAGAGGCGAACTATAGGTTCACACATTTGGAAAAATTATCGTGTGCGTGAATGCGAAACGAATCAGTTCGCGCATGCTCAGACCATAACATTTGTTCAGGCACCGCTTGTTTTTTTTTTTAAATTATTTATTTTTATTATATTTTCATTAATAGTAATTTTTATATGTTATTAAATTTATGGCTAATATTTTGTTTTCACTATGTCAAATGACTCTTCTCCTACTATATATACACATATTCTTGCAGTTTGCTTAATATGGTTTGCGGTTATTATGCAAAAATATAGCTTAAACTACAAGCACACTCGAGAAACAGCTATTCCATCCGTCCCCCAAATTTAGTCTTAGAAATCTTCGACATGAGTTTTAATAAAAATTATTGAATGTATTATGAGTTGAATAAGGATACCACAATAATGTAATATTAAATTAGTCAGTGATAGATCATAGGTGGTAAAATATATAAATAAATAGATTGTTGATGGTAAAAAAATAAATAGTTGTGGATCATGAATGATAAAATATGTAAATAAATAGTGAAGGTAATGTTGAAAAGATAGTTATCATAAATAGATAGGAAGAAAATTGAGGAACATCTCAAAAAGAAAAACTATGAAGAAAATTGAAAGACGGATGGAATATGAGTTTACCTCAGTTCCTCAGCATGCGACTCCTCAGTGGGTCGCGCGCTGGTGTAACACTAGTTTAGAGAAAAGAAAAAGAAAAAAACGAATTCAATAATTTATTCTGGACTACATTTTATAATACATCTCAACTTAGGAACGTTTAAATACAAATGAATCTCAACCAAAACACTTATTCAAAATACTTTTGAGCCATTTCAACATTAAAAAAACATTAAACTCAAAACAAACGACCCAAACTTAAAGAAGTTGAAAAACCACACGTATCCCTCTGTTATGAATCATGTTCCATCTTCTATTCGTCCGTATACATAAACGCCACGACCCAATAATAATACTAAAATAAGACAAAAACGACCATAATAAACTCAACCGCTACTGGAGAATACACAATCCTCGATTCGGATGAAGCTGAGATACTCATCGTTGATCCATCCATACTTCTCGGTGAAAGGGTTCGCGAGGCTCATCGGAGGGTATCGATGGATGCAATCTTCCCACACATTAGCATCGTCCAAGTCTCTTAGGACTTCCCACAAACAGTTGTTGCACTTAAAACCAGCTCCAAAACTGATCATCATGATTCGATCGCCCTTCTTCAGCCGTTTCTTCGCCTCCATGTACCCCAACACGTACCACAGCCCGCCCGCGGAGGTGTTGCCGAAGCGGTGGAGCGCCATCCGGGCCGGCTCCAGATCGTACTCGCTAAGCCCTAGACTCTTCCCGACCCCATCGATCACAGCTCTGTTTTCCAAGAAGATTATTTTAGGGTTTTGTCTTGTTAGGTGAAAGAAAGTAAGTTGGACCCTCAGATGCAAAATTATACGTAGATTGATTATTATTAACCGTTTAATAAAATTAGCTTATGATTTCTGTTTTCTAATTGTGAAATAATAAACCCTAATTGTGAATGTGTTAGAATTAATAAATCCTAATTGGAAGTCGAGAATTTAGTTAATTTATATCGGTTTCTTAAAATCGACAAAATTCTCGATTTCCTTATTTGTGAAAAATAAAAGCTCTTTCTTAATTTTAAAGTAATATTATTAATATATTTTTTATTTATTTTTATTTAATATTATTAAAATTTGATAATTAGTTATATAAATATATATTTATATGATAATTAATAAGATTATAAAACAATTATATTTTCTTAATATGTATAATTTGTTGATTTCGGAGACTTATAAAAAAACACATAGAGTATGTTATTAAAGATATTGACATTTAGAACTAGTAAAATGGGTCCGGTCCGATGGGTCGACTCAAGATACCCGAGGTTAGGGTTGGGTTGGGCTGGGCTAGAAAGTTATAGGCCCGAAAAAAAGGGTCTAAAAAACCCACCCAGATGGCCCGTCGGGCCAACCGGGCTTTGGGGCTAAAAAGCCCGGGGTTTCCGGTTTAAAAGTCTGTCCACATAGTACACTTAATATGACACTTTTAAGAGTCTCCATTTTAAAAATCACTATTATTTATTTAATTAGTACATTTGATAGGACAATTTTAAGTGTCCCATTTTAAAATCCACTGTTATTTCCTTAATAAGACACTTTTAAATTCCTAAACAGTAAATATCTTAGGTGTTATATTAAAGCTACTAAAAGGACAAAAAAAAATCATATTTTTACCGGACAGGTTTAGCTCGAAAGCCCAATGGCCCGAACATGGTTGGATTGGGCTCTGATTTTTTTGATCCTATAGATTTTCGGACAGTCCGACCCGACCCGTATAATACCTAAAGTTCGATGGGCCCGAGTCAAACTAGCCCTGCTACGTTTATCAAGTCTACTGACATGTGGTGATTAATAGAGAACATGGTTTGTGAAAACAAGGACGAGTGTCATTTTTTTTATTTAATTAGAATCTGTATTTATCATTATTGTATTTGACTATAAGAATTAATTGAGGTAGCTAGCCAAATAGATCGATCTTATTTTTGTCTTTTGTACAAGGTGAGGTGGATTTCTAACCCTACCTTAATTATCTTATCTTCGACTGAAGAGACCAAAATAGCTAAAACAAAATTCGAGAATATATATAAATATATATATAGATATAGATAAGATTGATTTATAATAAAAACTTATTTTTTGTAAATGCCTAAAAATAATATATTTTATATACAAAGTTAATGTATTTTATGTATAAAGTTAATACATCATTGAATTCTGGTAAAAAATAAAACTATTCATCAATATTTCATACGCATTAACTTTATACATGAAGTGTATTGATTTTTAATTTTTTATGAAAATAATTTTTATTTGATATATTCCAAATATATATATATGGAATGGGTCCGAATTTATTAGTGTTAGGTAAGAAAAGACCAGTATTCAGCGACATGATTTGTACCGAAACACTGAGCTATCATGACGATGCATGGGGATATAAATTCTTATTACGTACGTCCTATATCATCAATATATGTTATGTTTACATTTATGAACCGTGATCTAGATTTGTATTCAAGAATGTATTATTAATAATCAAACATGCATTACAACACAAAATTAAATGTAATTAGCCCAAAACTTACTATACACTAGCACAATAAATTATAGTAGTTGACCTCAAATAAATACTTAACAAGGACAAGCTATGTCCCACCATGTTCTACTTATTAATTTCACTATATTATAAAGGTATATTCTAAAAATAAAATTTATTTTTACATTATGAATCCTAATTAATATTTTTTACTAAAAGTTGAAATTTAATAAATTATACACTCTAATTATGGATTAATCAATTTTAATAATAAGTTATTAATTGAACATTACAAATTAAATATAAAAACAATTACAAATCCTGATTGGATTAGTTGGCCTTAATTTATAATTATAAAATTTAAAAAAATGAAAAGGAAATTAAAGAAAAAATGATCAAAAACTAAAAAATATATTGATTGTGGGATACCAAAGAGTGGAATCCTCAAGTCAGTATTGAACTTTGCTAGCTAGCTGGTATTGCAAGGTTTCAGTTTGTGAGACTTCCAACGAATTTCATGTGTGATAATGCGTAAGTTAAAAATCTGATTTTAATTAATAATTCAAGATTATTTATGCCCACTTTTGGTATCCCACTACCAACATGATTTAATACGCTAACCTATAAATTAATAATTAATCCCAAGCACGACCTATAAACTTGAATTCTTGTCACGTCTCACTACTAAATTAATAGATCTACCAAAGATCTATCAAATTAACTTCGGTAAGCATATTGTACAATATATCCAGCAGTATCCTAATAACCGCAATTTTATGTTGCTATTTTTAAAATGTGTATTATCAAAATATTTTTGAATACATATGATATCCTTCTTTATATTTAATTAAAAACAAGATTTTGGTGATATAGTATAAGACCAAAATCTTTTCATGTCTAAAATTCTTTAAATTTCTATAATAGTCGTATATTTTTTCTATAAATAATAAATTCATTATTTAAATTATTTTGCTAAAGTATATTTATTATATATAAAAGTGTCTTTTTTTATGTGTCTATTATATCCCTATTATATATTTGATTTAAGAGTAATTAATAGTGTAATATGACATATCAAATTTATATATTGCTATTCCAAAAGAGGGTATTCTAACAGATTATGATTATACCTATAATATCTTTGTTTTAATTTATAATGATAATTTAGTAATTTAGTTTAATACACACACACACACACACACATATATATATATATATATATATATATATGTTTTATATATTTGATACAAGTTAAAATTATTTTGTAACTAAAATCTTTAAAATTGTGATAAGATTTATCGCACATACCATTCTGCTAGAATCTTGTAAACAATAGCCTCAACAAAAATAATCCAGACTAGTACAGAGGATCTTGTATGTAAAAATTAATAATCATCCCAAAAATTATATTCCTCCGTCCACCAATTGTTTGATTTTGACTCAGTTTTAATAAATGGATTAAAGAGAGTTATATTTTATAAGTAAATCATAGGATAATAAATAAATTCGAATATTTTAGTATAAAATTATTTTCTTTTTTTAAATGGATCAACAGATAATGGTATAAATAAGAAGTTGATGTTTCTATTAAAAGAAAGTGAATATTTTTTGTGAACTGACCAAAATGGAATTAAATGAATTTATTTGGTGGATGAATGGAGTATCATTTTTACTTACCTGCCCCCAGGGTGTATGCAGAAATGATCAACGCCGGACTTGAGATTGAGGCCGCCGCCGTTGCCGCCGAGGGCTTCCATAAGCTTGTTCTTCCTCTTACCCCACCGGAGATAAACAAAAATGAATCTGATAATCTCCCACGGCGGCAAGATCTTCGGCAACAGAACTTTAAGGTTAATAACAAACACCTGCGCAGCTGCTTTTGTGAGCTTCTTAGTGAGTCGAAAACCGGCGTAGCCTTCATCATCTTCAACCTGTATACAGCAATTATACGCTTCGTCGTTCGCTCCGAAATGCGTTCTTACCAAATGCTTCAGTTTGAAGATGGCTCGATGCCGGAATTCCGACCGGTTTGTCAGAAGCATGGAGCAGCCGCCTGACCGGAATAGGCAGTTCGATAGCATCATCGATTTGTCGACGCCACGGTACCTGTTGACCCAAGACTTTTGTATGAGGCGATCGTAATTTTCATTTTTTTGGGAATAAATTGTCGGATTAAACACCTTTTTACATTATTTTGCATTTTCATGTAATTTTTACAACGTGACAACTTTTTATCTTCAATTTTCATATTATTTAAGTTTTCAGACTAGACCCATCTGATATAGGAGTATCTCTATACACAGTGATGAAACCAGGACATTGAATTAGGGGTGCAATTTCTTTCCCCTATTTGCAACTATAATAGACTTAAATTATTCTAATAAATCCAACTCTTATACTCTCTCCGTCTCATTTGAAATATATCACTTTTCTTTTTGGATTGTTCCATTCTATTTTAAGAAATAATTATTTCTTCGAAAGATGTATGTCATATCCACTTTTTTATCTCTTTATCAACTTTATACACTCTTCTTCTAAATATCCGTACCAAAAAAGTGGGACATTTCGAGTGAGACGGATAGGGTATAAGTTAGACAGATAGTTCGTAAGTAAAATACGATATCAGACCCAATTAACCATTAAAAGAATGAGTAGAATTAAAATTTAAGTATATGTTGGATTTTTTTTTAATAAATGTATGTAACATATAAATTATTACATATAAAGATCAACTTTAGGAAAATAAAAAATCAATATAATTATTTCGTGAAATTTTTTAATAAATTTTTATCTAGGAATTTCTCCTATTATGTATACTATTATTTTTTATGACGATGAAATGCAATTCAGTTGGTAAGACACTACCTTTTAAACCAATAAATCATAGGTTCGAGTCACCTAGACACTACCTTTTAAACCAATAAATCATAGGTTCGAGTCACCTAGAAGGTTTAATGTGTGCATATATACGAAAAAATATACTTATTATAAAAGAGTAGAACTACCAAGTAGTAAAATATTAAAAATTACCGGGGAGCCAAAGCCCCCCTAAACCAAATGTGGCTGACTCCCTGTCTATACAATATGTACTAGCTGAAATAAGAGGTCATAACACGTAAAAAGTCATAAAATAGAGTAACAATCCTGTTTAATATGGTCAAAAAATTTAAATATTGTAAAAATTGCAAAAAATAAAAAAATGAGTATTTCAATTGAAAAATTAAACAGAGTAAAAGTGGTGTTAAATCCGACAGCCAACTTTTTTTTTTTAATAGTTAAGCTTTTAGATGAGGAGTAAAAGTTGTGTTAAATCCGACAACTAACTCATTATTCCTTTCTTAATAGTTTTATGCTTTTTATAGGAGGCGGTCGTCGTACCAGTTGGGCCCCAGAGAC
The DNA here is from genome assembly GCA_036937905.1 of Salvia rosmarinus. NCBI lineage: Eukaryota > Viridiplantae > Streptophyta > Magnoliopsida > Lamiales > Lamiaceae > Salvia > Salvia rosmarinus. Next base: position 8,703,836 of record CM072818.1, read on the forward strand.
TCCGTGCTGACGACGACGGCGAGTCTATTCTTGTAAGTCTTGAAGAGCTGCCGGACGAGGTCGACGGCGACGAGGCTGGCGCTGCAGCCCATGCCGGAGAGGTTAAACGCCTTGACGTCGGAGCGCATTTTGTAGCGGTTGATGATTCGAGACGATAGAGAGGGAGAGGGGGAGAGCAAGGAGACGTTGACGACGAGGATGTCGATTTCTTGAGGGGAAACTCGAGATTTGGCGAAGATATTGTCTAGGGTTTGGAAGAAAATGTGGTCGAGCTCTTGGAGGGAGTCGGTGAGGGAGGGGTCGGCTTCTTTTCCGGCGACGACGTTAGCGGGGCTGTGGGTCTCCTCGCCGAGGCCGGAGCTGACGATGGTTTTGAGGAGGAATCTATACTGCTCCCATCCTAGGTTTTTGTTGCGGAGGACGACTCTGCATGAAGCTTCGGTGTCGAGTTTGAGGTTGTCGGAGGGTTTGTAGCACTCGTAGTTGAGCATGTAACAAGAGGAGTCGTGCTTTCTCTTGAGGAGGAAGGTGAGCAAGGGGAGGACAGAGAGGAGAAGAAGGATTGTGGGGATTTCCATGTTAAGAGAGAGAGAAAGGGTGATGGGGTTTGGTTAGAGGTGTGGTTTGTTTTATAGTTTGGAGTTTGATGAAGGGGTTGACTAGTCTCTCTATATATACAGAGTGCGATTAATCTATAAATTATCAAGTGTCGAATCATGATAAATTTACTGTAAAACGTAATCATTTCATTGTGTGAAATGTGATGAATTCAAAGAAATAAAGTTCTCCGCCCCTCATTGTGAGAGATTTGAACTTAGATAACTAATTCATTCAGCAAAGTGATGAATTTACCGTAGATCTTTACGATCTAATGACCAAAAATCGTTCATAATTCATATTTAAAATTAATTTTTATATAGGATATGTTTGTGTTTGTGTTTGTGTTTGTGTGTATGTAATAACGGAATTGAATGTTGAATGGTCCAATACTTTATTTCAAGTTTGCAGTACGAGTGTGTACGAGTAATATTGGTAGGGGAGCCCCTGGTTTTAGATGAGTTGTCACATATTAATGCATAGTTTCCTAACTTGTAATAAGTAAAACAATTAGAGAAGTTGATGGTTTCGGTATGTTTCGCACAACGGAATATCACTATATGTCTTCTTCTTTTTTCCCCTTTTCAACGTGGAGAAATTCGTAGATATGCGTAGATGCGCCCATGCTATACCTACTCAAAGTAAAACCGTTGGTATAACTTATAATCTTCGATCACCAAGCCACCAAAATGGTCAATGAGTTACTTGTTGAATGAAATAGAAAATCGTATTTGTTGAAAAACACACACCACAATCACGACAGAAAATAAAAAATACGATAATTTTTTACCCAATTCATCTTGCGACTATGTCTGGGGATGATGTCAAGCCATGAATTTCACTATGATATTTGGATGTAGATTACAAGGAGAAACTATCGTTAAATAGAACAATATTCAAACCCTAACCCTAAGCCAATTTGGATTCGCCCAGTGCCAAAAAACATGGGCCAAATATTTGCGTAGTTAGATCATCAAGATCGGGCTTTTACATACAGTCCATTCATGCTCCATACTCCAACATCATTGTGTGGTATTACATTTAATATCTTATTTTTATACCAATGTGTGGAGATTGTACCTCAACAACATATCTAACTTTCGTCCCATTTGAATTTTCTACAATTTCTTGAAATTTATGGAACCGGAGCTTATTTTTAAAACGTTTACCCAATCGAACATGCTCAAAGCAGGACCATGGTCAAAACCCTTTTGATGAGTTATACAAAAGCCCTCTACCAATTTTAACTTTCTTTCGTCGATGCAAGAATATTCTTACATTATCCAAATTGAAACCCTAGTTTGTCATGGTTTGGTCCTCGCGCAATTACTCCGCCGTTAGCCAAATCAAGCCCACTTCATGAAAACCCAGAACTTGGGCATACAAAGTCCTCAAACAATATAATTTTGAGATCGAGGCCGAAATCTTGATTATGTTGAAAATATTACCCGCAACCGAAATTTCTGCAATCAATTTATCTATCATCTGGCGTACAATAGACAAATTGATGGTGGTGTTGGCGAGAGACTTATGCAGGTACCTTCAATATTGTTGTGTATCATCATTGAAAATTGCCGGAATCTTCCCGGGAAATTTTGCTCCAACACATGAATAATATGTTACAAAGTTTTGAAAATAAGTTTTGGTCCTACCACCAAGCAATTAATTGTGAAAAACTCTTAAGTGAGACTATATATATATTGTTAGAGCGCCAATTTTTCTTGAACAAAATAATGCATGAGCTAAAATGCGCGTATATCCATAGTCCGGTCCAGCCATTTTATGGGCCATATGTACAGTAGGCATAATGAGCCCGGCCCGAATGGCCCGCCAAGGGTATCCGGGTTTGGGCTTAAAAATTAAAAGCCCGAAAAAAATCGGACCTAAAAAGCCTTTCCGAAAAAAAACCCGGGCCTACTGGGCTTTGGGCCAAAAAAGCCCAGGGTTTCGGGCTAAAAAAGCCTGCCCGATATTCTATTAAATATATATTATAATATTATTTAATATACATATCTATAATTATTTAATAATATTAATATATTTCATATAATTATTTATTTTTTTAGTGTATAAAATATTAATTTTATACATTAAAAAAATAGAAAAATGATCTAAAAAAGTCCACCCGCCCGGAGTTGGTTTAGGCTTCATATTTTTAGACCTGAAAAAATTTCGAGCTGGCCCAACCCAACCTGAAACATGTAAAAGCGTGATGGACCCGGGGTCGGCCCGCTACTTTGTCAACTCTAGCCATATGCAAAATAAGAAATAAATGCCCTTTGATACTTATAAATAAATCAAATTAATTTGTGAATTTCAAAGGATCTACAAACAAATAATCAAAACAACTTATTTGTCATTTTCTTCATGTTTCTATATCTCAAAGATCACCTACAACACAACACACACGATACAATATGATAAGGAACGACATCTTTGATGTTTGGAAAAATAATTCTATGATATCCGTTAATAAGTCTGCGGTAGGAGAGAAAGAATAAAACATTGAGACTTGAAAGAAAAAAGAAAGAAAGAAAGAAAAGACGTGATGAGAGCATCAATATTAATTATTATGTATTTGATCAGGATTATAGAATCGTATATTTGTTAAATTGTATTTATATATCTATTAAAGCCCTTTTCATATATAATATTCTTTTCGTCTCATCAAAATAGTTCACTTTCATTTTTCACACAGATTAAGAAAATACATTTAATGTTCTTTAGTAAATGTAATTTATATGCAGTCGTTCTATTTTATCCTTATTTATCATTCCACATATTCTTTTTAGAAGTTATATATAAGGCTATTTTAATAAAAAGAAAGTTTTAATATAATTCAAGTTAAGAAAGTGGACTATATATTTGGGATATTCCAAAAGGAATAGAGAACTAATTTCGTGGAAAGAAAGAAATAACAATTTTTTTCTGAACCCTTCTATACCTGGGCCCTATGCGATCTCACTTCTAGCCTAGACCCAAGAGTGACCCTGCATAATAGTTATATAACTTATAGTAAAATATAAAATATAAAGACAAAAAATAAAACTTCAAATCTCGTGAGGTTTATACTAGTTTATAGGTAAATTATAGTCGTATATATTAAGCTTATAATGGACCTAGATCCGTACATATTAGTGTCGTTTAATTTCTTCCTAAAAATCGTAACCTAATTGAATATATCACTAACATGAGGAGCACATGTTTTTAATTATCTCGATTTATATTCTTGAATTATATTTTTTATGTTTCATTTTATTAATTAATATACATAACACTCATTTGCTACGAGAGTGCAAATGTCTATACATGCTAAATTGAACCCCCTGTCACCTGTGGAATTCTAACTATTTTCTTTGATAGTCAACTCAATTTTGTGTTAGGCTATAGAATCACTTTAGGTGCAATATTTTAATGAATTAATCCCTTGAAAATATTACAAACAAGCTTGAATTCAACCTGAAACAAGCTATAACGTTATTCAAATCATGTTAGTTCTCATTGTTTATTACAAAGTACAAACAAGCTTGAATTCAATCAGAAACATACGAGGTGTCATTTTTTTTGGACAATGTTAATTATGGGCTGGTTTGATCGAATAAGAAATATAATTTGGTAAAGTGCCGTGTGGTTATCTATTATAAGTGGTTTATTCAAATCTTGATATTCTACTCGAGGATTAATTATGATATAGTTCAACTACCAACTGAAATTGGGGTCGAGGAATTTCGCTTCAATCTTTTTCTCAATATGTTTCATTTAAAATATCTCATTTTTTCTTTTTGGATTGTCCCATTATAAATATCTTATTCTATTTTAGGAATTAATTATCCATTCAAAAAATGTGGACCCTATTATCAGTTTAACTACTTTATACCTTGCTCCTAAATACCATTACATAAAAGAAATGAGACACTTTAAATGAGACGGATGAAGTATTATAAATGCACACTTGGGTGCTGATGGTCGCACTGTGAGATCTCAAGTGCAAACTTTTTTTTCTCTCTTTCTTGTTCCAAATCTACTAGCACTTACATTAAGTTTGTGGATTTTTTTATTTTTAAGCTGCACCATAATGTGGTGCCCAGTGCCCACTCGCAAGTGTTTGTCCTTATTATACACTCTCCAAATAAGAACTGACAACTGTAAAATAACATATACTAAGAAAATGATCTTTTTTACTTTTCATATGCACAATTAATTATTTTGAAGAATATTAAGAATGTAAAATCATAGTAGTATTGAAAAACCAAGCAATTGTAAATTTAATAGTTTGAAATCATTGTTACAGACAGGGATGTCAATGGATGTGTTTTATTCGGACCAGAACCAATAAATAAATAATGATTCTGGTTCTGGATCCGATCCATTAGACACTGGATCCGGATCGGATCAGGACCATCAACTATGGATCTTAAGCGGTCCGGATCTGAACGGATCTGGAACCAGAACCAGACCAGAACCGAACAAGAATCATAACTAGAATCGAAACCGTTGCTTTATAATTTAATGTGTTATGAGTGATTTTGAATCGATATGGATAAAACTAACTCATTGACAAGTCTATTTAAACTTAGGCTCGTCAATAGACGGGTTTTACTCGGACCAGAATCAATAAATAAGTATTGGTTCTGGTTCTGGAACCATAACCAGATCCGGATCGGACCATCAAACTATGGATCTAAACGGTCCGGGTCTAAAGTGGGCCTAGAACCGGAACCGGAATCAGAACTAATACTTAAATTTAATGGATTTTGAATGATTAAAAATCGATTCGGATAAAACCCACCAATTGACATCCCTAGTTACAGAGAATTTTGGATTAGGACACATTTAAGAACAAAAATTCTTTCAAAATAAGCGACTTAATCAGGAACAAACGAGAGAAATTATTCATAACCTATTATGACTAAAGCTGACTGTCTCTGCTCAAATTTAAGTCGAGATCCTAATGGTTGATCCTCTGCCATGCATCTCTCTCTCTCTCTAATCACACATTTAATTCCCTCTCCCGTCAGAAAACAGCAAACCAAATTGCGAGGGCCACAGCAAGATTTGTGAATTCCACCTGTCCGCTTGTTATATTAATCGTTTTGTCAGAATATCTTTTGACCCATCACTCTGAATTATATACTCTATCCGTTATGATAATATTGGTTTATTATTTTTGAATACGTGAATTAAAAAGAGTTATATTTTTATATGTAAAATAATGTGAAATGTAAAATTCGAAACATTTCTTAATATAAAATTCTTTTTATTTTTGATATAAACCAAAACAATCTAAGAGATATAAGCAAGCAATAACAGAGGGAGTATTATTCTTTCCTTTTACATTTTAATGTAATTAAAAAATTCCAAGATATTTGGGGTAATCATCATTCCCGCAAAACCGATAGAACATGTAGATTGGGTGTCGGTTGATATATAATTTTTTATTCGGTTCGTTTAATAAATACAAGAGTTCTTTGATTTTTCGATCGAGTTGATTTTTTATTTTTATTTTGATCGGATGAATTCATTTAATAAATGCAAGAGTTTTATTTATTTTTTTATTTTATTTTGATCGGATGGATTCATTTTGATTGAATTGACTAGATTAAGAATAGTCATTCCTTTCACAATCCATGATATTAGTAATTCATTTCTTATCTCTCTATCATTCCTTCTTTCATTCCATTTCATTATACCAAACACTTCTTAGTAGCTAATAATGGAAGCTGTTGGATAAGAGCATGAGTTTATCCAATATACATAAAATCCGCTGTGGATTCACGACGACATAAAATATACATAAAATATATGGAATTGGATCAAATAAAAACCAACCTTAACCTATAAAATAAAAATAATTTTCAATTCTTAGATCGTGAAGATCTACGATAAATTTAGTTTTCAAAATGAGTTCGTGGTCTTAGGTTCGAAACTCAAGGGGATGAAAATTCAATTAATATAAATTCATTATTTTCACAACATATTCATCATGTTTTATAATTTTTTAAAATTATTAATAAAGAAAGAAAAACACATGTGATCACTCGAATCCCTGACTTATAAGTTGGAGGAGAAGAGTCTTACCAAGCTTTGCTTAATTCGTACGTAATTTATACTATAAGGTTTGTAAAGAACCCATTTCACACACACACACACACACACATATATATATATATATATATATATATATATATATATATATATATATGAAAATTTTCAAATAAAATCTATTATCGTAAGAACCGTGAGAATAATTGTATTGCACGTATAAAGTAATTGCGTTACGAGAATGCACTAAATCTAAAATGTTATCATAATACAATTATTTTCTACATTCATTGCAATTACTTTACATTCAATACAAGTATTATCATTGTTCTAATATTTCTTTTTTTAATTAAACCCAACTAACCATATATCTATATAGCAGGATAAAAATGCATTAAACCTCAAATGAGCATTATCATTGTTCTAATTTTTTTATTATTTAACCCCACTAACCATATATCTATATAGCAGGATAAAGATGCATTAAACCTCAATGATAAATTGATAATGATTTATGTAATGTCGTCATTTTTAATTTATCGCCATCATATATATATACACATGGCACGTGAATATGAAATCTACCAACTATAATGCTATTCTAAAATTGAGAATGATTTCGATTTTGATCGATCTTAATTTTGTTAGGGAAATAAATACGCAATGAACACGAGGGATTTACGTGGTTCGATCTTTAAATTAGATCTACATCCACGGAGCAAGAGAGTGTACGTGTATTTGAGTGTGTAGAAGTGATTACAAAAACAGTAGCTGATCACCTTTCCTCTAATCTAGCCTCTATTTATATATCATAAAGTTGAATTCGACTCTGATACCAAGTTGAGTTCGACTCTGACTCTGATACCAAGTTGAGTTCGACTCTGACTCTGATACCAAGTTGAGTTTGACTCTGACTCTGATACCAAGTTGAGTTTGACTCTGATACCAAGTTTTCTCTCATAAGGATTCTTTTAGATATACATCCGAATCTTCTACGTCTCCAATTGCGATTAGAGTTGTAGTTGGTCGAGGTCTTCTTGGCCGAACTCACATAGGCCGAGCTTAACGCCGGGGCCCATTTATTTTGGGCACGATGCTTGGGCCTAGTGGTTGGGCGTATCCTATCATATCCCCCAAAAAGACATAAAGTAAGGTCGTGATGGAGGGAACGGTGGTTGACGCCGCCACCGGTTCGTGAGTCCGGCGGTGGGCGCGCTGATCTGCCGCCGTTGAATGTCGTTTGGCCCCCGTCCTGGCGGGCGTTACGCCAAGTCGTATGTCGCTTGCTTCGTCTTGCCGGCGTTACGCATAAATTGTATGTCGCTGCTTGTCTTGCCGGGCGTTGCGGTTGGATGTCGCTGCCGCCTATCGGTGTTCTCGCCGAAGTTGGATGTCGCTGCCGCTGCGCCGGTATTCGCGAAGTCGTATGTCGCTGCTCGTCTTGCCGGTGCGTTCGCCAAAATGTATGTCGTTTGGCCGCCGCCGGTGCGTTGCCGTTGGATGTCGCTGCCGCTTTGCCGGCGTTCGCCGCCGTCGTATCTCGCTGCCGCCGCCGAGGCGTTCTCATCAAGTCGTATGTCGCCGCTTCGTCCCGCCGAGGCGTTCGCGAAGTTGATGTCGCTGCTTCGCGCCGGGCGCTCGCCGTCGTATGTCGCTGGCCACCCGCCGAGGCGTTTCGCCGTTGAATGTCGCTGGTTTTCCTGCCGGGCATTCGCGAAGTCGATGTCGCTGCTTCGCCTTACGCCGAGGCGTTTCGCCGAGTCGAGGTCGAGGCCGAGGCGAGCGAAGGCTCGGGATGCGGCGAAAAGGAGGCCGGGCTCGGCGGCGGCTGGTGGCGGCCGAGATCGAGACGGCGGCGGTCGAGGTGTCGACTGCGGAAGACCGGGGCGGAGGCGGCGAAGGACGAGGTCGACCTGCCGAAGTCCGAGGGCGGCATGCGGAAGGCCGAGGCGGAGGCAGCGAAGGCCGAGGTGTCGACCTGTAGAAGGCCGAGGTGGAGGCGGCGAAGGCCGAGGCGAGGTAGTTCTTCCTCGTATTAAACGAAGGTAATTCATCATCGAAATAAACGAAGGTAATTCGTCCTCGTATTAAACGAAGGTAATTCATCCTCGAAATAAATGAAGGTAGTTCGTCCTCGTATTATACGAAGGTAATTCATCCTCGAAATAAACGAAGGTAGTTCGTCCTCGTATTAAACGAAGGTAATTCATCCTCGTAAAACGAAGGTAGTTCGTCCTCGTATTATACGAAGGTAATTCATCCTCGAAATAAACGAAGGTAGAGGTTCCTTTTTTGGCAAGGTCATCGCTAGGGGTGGTCCCCTCTTCCTCGAAGGTATGGGTTCCTTTTTTGGCAAGGTCATCGCTAGGGGTGATCCCCTATTCCTCGAAATAAACGAAGGTATAGGTTCCTTTTTTGGCAAGTTTTATCGCTAGGGGTGGTCCCATTTTCCTCGAAATAAACGAAGGTATAGGTTCCTTATTTGGCAAGTTTTATCGCTAGGGGTGGTCCCCTCACGCGCGTTTAGTTCATCCTCCGAAGAAGGTATAGTTCATCCTCCGAAGAAGGTATAGTTCATCCTCCGAAGAGGGTATAGTTCGTCCTCCGAAGAGGGTATAATTCGTCCTCCGAAGAGGGTATATTTCGTCCTCCGAAGAGAGAATTTGTATCATGGGGAAGAGGTAGTATGCATAAGTGACAAATGAAATATGCAAGAAAAAGATTTTATTAATGAAAAACGTCGTACCGGATAAATGGGCGAGCTTATATGACCCTTTTCCGAGGACTTCTTTAATTCGGTATGGTCCTTCCCATGTGGTATCTAACTTGCCGAGCTTTGCAGCTTTACTGACTTCGTTATTTCGAAGTACGAGGTCGTCTACTTGGAATTGTCGGGATTTGACACGATGGTTATAATACCGAGCTACTTGTTACTTGTACCGAGCTTCTCTAATGTAGGCGAGGTCTCTTCTCGATTTCGTCGGGATTACTACCTCGGTTTCCTCGATCATCCTCTTCTTCTTCTCGCCGGAGGTTCCACCTTGTCGACTTCACGCTTTCTCCCGTCTCGCCTGCGCCTTGGCGAACTGATGCTATGCGCCACGCCCGACGCAATGCGGGCTCGTGCCACGATCTCCTTGTATAGGGCCCCAAGCAAGATGCCGTTTGGAAAGCCGAGATAATGAGGAGGTCGTCTACATCCTCGACTTTTAGGCTCTCCTTATGAACCTAGTCATGAAGTCGCCGATGGACTCTCCTCGGCTTTGCCTCATGGTGAGGAGGCAACCGAGGTGGTTTTGGACTCGCTTTTGGAAGAATCTTGATGGAAGGCTTCCATTAGGTCTCTCAGGATCCAATCTTTGTTAGGAGGTAAACTGTCGAACCACCGGCGGGCGTTGTCGATCAGCAACACCGGGAATAGCTTGCACATGTGGATGGTGTTGAGACGCTGATTAATCATGTTGTACTGGAATTGAGAAAGGAAGTTTTGTGGATCTCGCAGTCCGTCATAGGGGGCGATACTTGGCACCCTGTACTTGTTCGGGATGGGAGTGTTGAGTATCTCGTCTGAGAAATGGGTAATTATCTTCCCGTATCCATCGAACCCATCTCCCGGAGAGTGATGCTGAGTTTGTCGGTCGAACTCGTTATAGTGATGGGGATCGACCTCGCGGTGATCACGACGTCCTGTTCCGCGTTGCTCGTCCCTTGCACGATCGGTTTGGACCCCAACCCGTGTAGAGGTATGAGCGTCTATCATCCGGAGGCTGGGGGATTCACCTCGCGTGCCGTCTCGTGCTTTGACGAGGCTTCGACATCCTTATCTTCGTGATGGTGCCGACCTTGTTCTTGGCTGAGGTACTGGAGGAAGCTCTCCTTATTTTTTTCTAGGAATCCTTTAACCGCCTCGTCGAGGTTCAACTGCGGTGTTTGGAGTTCCTCTCTGTTGCTGTTGCGATCTCCTTCGTCGCGGCGGTCTTCTTCTTCATGTAGGATTGGATGGCCTCGCTCATCGAGACTTTGAACATATCCTTCGGGGGTTGTGTCTCTTGTCGGGTTTTTCCCAAGTCGAGCTCGGCGCCTCCTGCCGCCGTTGTCGTTGTTGTTGCCGGTGGCAGCCTCGGATGTAAGCTTCAGTATTCATCGTCGTGATTGATTCCTCAGAAACAAAGGTTGATCGAAAACACAGAATTTCGTTTCCCACATACGGCGCGATGATCGATCTTAATTTCGTTAGGAAATAAATACGCATGAACACGAGGATTTACGTGGTTCGATCTTTAAATTAGATCTACGTCCACGGAGCGAGAGTGTATGTGTGTATTGAGTGTGTAGAAGCGATTACAAAAACAGTAGCTGATCACCTTTCCTCTAATCTAGCCTCTATTTATATATCATCAAGTTGAATTCGACTTTGATACCAAGTTGAGTTCGACTCTGACTCTGATACCAAGTTGAGTTAGACTCGACTCGATACCAAGTTGAGTTTGACTGATACCAAGTTGAGTTCGACTCGACTCGATACCAAGTTGAGTTTGACTGACTACGTCTGAAGTTGAGTTTGACTGATACCAAGTTTTCTCATAGGATTCTTTTAGATATGCATCCAATCTTCTACGTCTCCAATTGCGATTAGAGTTGTAGTTGGTCGATGAGTCTTCTTGGACCGAACTCACATAGGCCGAGCTTAACGTCGGGCCCATTTATTTTGGGCACGATACTTGGGCCTAGTGGTTGGGCCGTATCCTATCGATTTATGCGTGTAAACATATTCGAGAGGATTATTATTATTATTATTATTTCTTCAAAGTGACACTTCTATAAAAAGTGTAAGTATAACTATTTTATTAAGCGACGATTTTTTTTGTGGGGGGATTATGGTGACAATTACTATGGATTTTGAATTAGATTTTCCCCATTTGACAAATGACGTTATAATAATTTGTCGAACTTAATTTTATCACATTTGGATATAATGTCGATCATAGAACAGTATTAGATAGAAAAACAAAAGTTTGTTTCGGTAGATAGAACTATAATGCTATTTCTTCTCATCAATGTGTGTTGGCCCAATGGTAGAGTGGTTAACGCTCGCGAAAGCGCCTGGTTCGAGTCCACCGTGATGCAACATTTAAAAATTTCTGTATTAATTGACAAAAAAAAAAATCTTTCTCATCAATTACAGTGTCGGATGTTACTTTATTTTTGAAAAACAGTGTAGGAAAACTTGAATGCTATGTTCCTACATTGGTTGTCACATTAATGTAAGTAATCTAATGCTTTTTACCAAGTCCGAAAGTCTCCTCTCTCTTAAATGCCTGGTTTTGAATTTTCCAGTAAGTCAGAATTGCTCTTCCTGATGGGGCAGAGCGTAGAAACTAGAAAGATCTCTCACATTTAATGATATTCAAAGATAAAAATAATAATAAATGAATATATAGTAAGGATGAGAGTGTATATTTTGTTCTGTCAGATATTTGGACACATCAAGAGATATTATTTTGTTCATCTTTCCACTTGGATAATTTCCTAGTCTCCTCATGATCAGAATCGTCATGGGAGAAGTTGAGGGATAAGCTCTTTCCACCAAATTACTTTCGAAATTAATTTTGTTGGATTTGCAAAATGTTTTATATATATAATTTTTAACGTATTCTATTAGTTTAAACCCAAGATCGTAGTAACATCACGTTAGTATTCGTAGTAACATCACGTTAGTATTCATATAAGAATAGGAAAATTCAATGATCTGATTCCAGGGGCACAACAAAGGATCCTTTTAGGTCATAAAATAGTATTTCCAGGTGATTAAAATAGTAATGACGATAGTATATGCTTATTACTAATTATAATATAGAAAGATAAGTAGTCACAAATTAATAATTATATATTTTCGAGTTTAACTCATTCACGAGCTACTCAACCGAATATCCGAATATTGTTAACGTTAACTCCTTTAATTAACAAGTTTATCATGTCAAGATCCTAGGAGCTCAGACTCATTTCCAACCCTAACCTTAAATATTATTTTAGCTTGTTTGGAACACATTAGACTTTCTTAGCCTTTCTTGGAGAGATTACAAACAACCTAAACCACCTCTGTCAGGCGTGATTTATGATAACTTGAAAAAGCCTCTTCGGTAACTCCATATCATAACTGAGTTAGAAGACTTATCTTGTACCGTCTTCACTGTCGTTGGCTAGTCAAGCATCGGCTGCGTCCTCTTCCCTTTCTGCCTGCACCACCGCCTTCCTCTTGCTTCCACTGGTGCCGGAGGAATACTTGGCAAATGCAGCCTTCAGGGCAGATCTTACACTGATTTCTTCTTTCTTATGCTCTTTGCTCGTCTCTTGATTTTCCTTAATTTCCTCGTTTATTTTGCTTCCAGAAGTGGGACCAGCCTTGTCATCGATAGGATTTTTAGCAACGGGTGAAGCAGGGTTAGGAACTGCACGCTTGAACGGCTCATGGAAAGTATCATGCAAGCGTCTAACCTGTCATTGAAAAAAAATGATGAGTAACTGCAAATAGAGAGGTGCACTTCGGTGTATCTGCCTTAATTAAATCCTAATTGTGATTAATATGTATTAATAATTTATAATTAAGGAGTAATAAGCCCTAATTGGGGTGGATGCACCGAGCAGCATTGGCCTAGTCTTTGACTTAGCTCTATATTTGCGTCCTTCTAGCTCAGTGAGATGGCATAGTGCAGGAACCGGCAACAAAAACTTTTTAATACATGAAAACTAGACTACCTTTTTTTCTCCTATGCCTGGGCAACGAGCAAGATCTTCCATTGATGCGTCCATGATATTGGAAAGAGACTGAATTTTGGTAAAATTTTAATTCAGTGCAAAAGAACTAAAATATCAACTGCATAATAAAAAAATAAAAAACCAGAGCCTTACCCCAAATGTTGATCCAAGAGTAACAACATCCGTCTTGTTAACATGCCGCAATGATGTGAGTGCATGATTTAACTATAACAGAACAAGACATTCATATAGGTTAAATTAGTTTAGTCACCAGCAAATAGTTTGTCGTAATAAGCTGCGAGTGACTTCCCAACTAAGAAAAAACTAATAAACTATCAATATAACGAGTCATACCCGTGACATGTAGTCCATGTCCATCTGTCCCTGAATAAGATCGGCAGGTTTATTTTCATAAACTTTAATGGTCTCCAGGTACCGACCACACTCTTCCAAGCTAATTAAAAGAAGGCAAAAAAATCAGTTAGGTAACATAAAAAGAATTACAGAAGAAAGAGTAAAAAGAAGGGAGCAGGGCATTAGCAGTTTTCAAATTTCAACCAATTTTTCAATGACCCATTCTTTTTTACTCCGAAAAATAAATTTTGACGAGCTAATAATTTTCATCATATCTATTTAGCTCAAGATAAATTCTCCCATTTACATAATCTGGTGCCAAGAAAGTGAGAAACTATGCAGGAAACAGAAATAGGAGAGCTATGCCAAAAATATTATCTATCTTTGCTTTCCATTCACAAGAGATACATTCAAGAGCAGAACATACAGAAATGATACCTCCAAGCACATAAAAGAGTGCAGTCATGGAGTAGTGCTGTTTTTGTGACTTCAAGTAGAGGCTTAACAACATCTTCCTGGTACCAACAGGGGAGAAGCTCAAAGACCTCATACAAAAATTTAGTTCAAAACTTCTATACTATAATATCAAAAGCTTACGACATCAACATGGCATAATACGACGCGAAGCTTGAAATTCTTCTGCACTTCCCTTATCCGAAAATACAGATAATCTGGATGTAGAAGATGATAGCGAAGACTGAACAAGACAAGAGAACAAATCCTGATTACATAAAGAGGATCACTATACTAACTGAATAAACAATGGAAAGATATACCAACAATATAGACTCGATTACAACAAGATGCAATGAGGAGTTACTTTATCACAACAAAAATGTCATGTTTGGACCTTGTTACAAGAGCATAAAAATGCTTGCTAAGGGAGATCAACTCTTAATTTTCTGACCATTGGATATATGACTTTAAAGGGTCAAATGCACATAATAGCAAAATGAAAACGCATGAGGGAAGACATTCTTTTCACCCAGAGCAGCATAAATACCAGACTTGGAATATGTCCTAGAATTATAAAACATTAATATTCTAGGTTAAAAGATGGAATTTGTGTCATATTGTCAGAACATAGTTTTACAGACTATGCCAGACAGCCTAACCATGTCACATTTTGTCTTCCAGCTTGAGCCAACTCATCAGCCATGTCAGCTTACAAAATAGTTGGTTGCAGATTGTTTCCTGCCACAGTCTGAGTTATTTTCATTTCTATGAAATGCATTAGTTGCTTCTTTGTAACTTCTGAACAACATTTTCTGAGCAATAAAACTTACTCTCTCCCTTTCTCTAATAAAATTTTATCCAAATTTTCCACAAGCAAAAAAGTATAAAGAGCTTATCTATCAAACAGTTTCTTTCCATATAAATTTGATTAGAGAAAGGGACACACTCAAGTATCAAAACCCTCATATACATAATGGTTGTATAACAAACTGCAGTTAATTTCCTCAGTTTGTTATTTGAGACAGTTACAACTAAGAAAAGCAGAATTCAGATATTGCATCTTGCTTCTGCTAGAATTTTACATCCATGCAAATTTTGGTCTTTGGAGGCCAACAATTGTTAGTTAACCAAGCTTTCGCAGATAAAAAATAAAGCCAAAGAAAAAGAAACTCGCTGAATTAGGTTTATGATCCTCATTGTTGCACAGAGGCAGTTGTTAAAGGTCCTTCCTCAAGTTTTAATGTAGATCAAAAAGGTGCATTTCAATGTGATGGTGTGAAGAGATAGTTATTCTCAAGAGCGTGTGCCAAAACATTTGAAGAGAAAGAAACACATGCTTCCATGATCATAATAGTAGCCACATCAGAGTGCTGTCAATCCATGCTTATAGCAGACATATTTGATTCCCAACATATAAACTTCCTATAATAGGTAGACCACTGATGAAACTGTAGTTGACTTCAAACCTCAAATAAAGCGCACAGGCATTTTGGCCCAACAAGTAGTCGCAAACAACATCAGCGAAAACCCATCGAACATTTCTTATATGCTTTAGCAAAGGGTTGCCCTTCTGTACTACAAGACAGACATGGAACACTTCAGAATCATGCTATCACTCCAACTTCCAAGAGATAGAAAAACACAGTTATTTATTCCCAATGGAGAGTGAAGAAACCATAACATCTTACAGCCTCAGAATTTTAAAGGCATCACCAGCTTACAACAGGCAAAACTACATGTAATTCAAACAAAACAAAAAAAGAATAGAAATCACCATGTTTTATGCCAATATAGGTACAAATGCATATATCAAAATATCGATTGCTAATCTTAACCTATGTAACTGGATAAAGGTCACATTTAGAAGAAGAAAATTGTAGTGTGCTAACTGCTAACCCAAGCATATAAAATTGTAGGTTAAGATAATGAGCAAGTAAGTATTATAAAACATCCCAGGCTATGTTTAGCATTTTGAGTCCACATAACGAATTTAACATCAATATCAAGTTTGGCACATGTTAATTCACCCATGTATTGGAACATTTTATTTGACTAAAAATATTGGTAGCAGTGCACAATACAAGTATTTCACCTGTCTATGGCTAACGATGATGGCATTCCGATTAGCACCAGCTGATGAAACTGAAGAAGATGGAGTTTCAGATTGAACGCTTTGCCTACAACAAACACAAAAAAATTATACAGCTCTTGATGAAGCCAACATTCTACATGAATTGAATCTCTCTAAACCAGAAAGCATTCTCATAGTTATATATATATATATATATATATAGGGGTTGGATCCAGTGAGAACTCATCTTTTTTGAGAACTTGAGAACCATGAATAAGAAGTTGAAGATGATGCACAAAACAGTATAAAGTTGTGCATAACAAAAACTTTCTAAAATTGTTGAACAACAAAATAATTTTAGAAAGTTTTCGTTATGCACAACTTTATACCAGTTTGTGCATCATCTTCAACGTCTTATGCATGGTTCGCAGAGTTCGCAAAAAAGATGTGGTTCTCATTTGATCCACTCCTATATATATATATAAGTAGAGAGAGAGAGAGAGAGAGACCTTGGATGGGATCCTTGAGAGGATGAAGGGGAATTTTTGGAGGGCTGAGGTGGTGGTGCAGATGGCGGGGTGGTGTAAAATTCAGTGTTTTTGATGAAATTGAAGGCTTGCGAAAAGGAGGGGGAAGGCTTGAACAAAGATTGCGGCTTAGGTTGAGAGCTCTCAATCACCTCTTCATACGACGGTATTTTTACAACAAATGATGCATTGATTTGATTCTGATTGTCGTCCTGCTGCTTCTGCTTCTGAGGATCACCTCTGTTTTCCATCTTCACAACTCACTCTACTAATTCAGCCTTCCAAATCACTCCTTTGTATCCACTCACATTATCAAAGAGCTCAATAAGTCTCTCTCCTTCCTTGATTAGTTAAAATTATAATTACATTAAAATTTTCCGAACTTTCTGAACTATAATTCTATGAACATGAAATCATCCTTTTTTTAAAATGTGTTTGGGTATAGGTTCACTACAACCAAATCAATTTCAGTAAAAATTCAAACTTAATTACATAAATTTGTAGTGAATTGTAATCGCTTTGACGGCTAATTACAAAATATCTACGCACGGCAGAAGTCTTACAGCAATTTAAAAATATATTTTCAGAAATGGTAGCATATTAGACCTAATATAAGGGTAGTACCTCAAATACAAGAGCAGAATTGATGGAGCAACAACTAGCCGGAACGGATGATGCGCACTGCAACGGCGGCGGAGGAACCTCGTCGATGGAGAGAATCGGGAGAGACATAAAAATTAACTGTATTCTCGCGACTTAATTAAGACTTGCTTTTAGGTATAATTTAGTACTTAAAAGTTTTCATTTATGTTTCAGTTCGTCAACAAAAAAAAAAACGCTCATTATCTATTTTTGAACATGATAAATTCTATATTTTACCTATAATTTATTCACTTATTTACATAACTAGTACGTAACCCATCGAATTTCGACGGAAATCACTTTACATCGTAATTTATTTGTTAATTACTAAAATTCGTTTAAATTATAATATAATACTAAATTATTCATTCAATAACAACCCCTGAACGAACTTTAAAAAGTAAAACATTAATAATAAATAAAACAAACAATAAAAGATTTAAAATTTGAGAAAATTTCATGTATGTATATCGATTAATGTTCATACCTGTATAGAATTTATAAACTCGAACATGTCCCAAAATCAATTTTAAAAGTTGATTTCATAACTGATTTTGTGTGAAAGTGGTATAGTAATATTAACTAATTAACCAAACTCATGTAAATTTATAAAATATCTAAATGATTATATATAAGTGTCATAATAATTGATTATTTATCTCAATAAAAAAATGAACATTATAGAGTATATGAATTGTATAAAATACAAAGTAATCTTAACATATAAAATATGGACAATTTTTTGGTAATCCATTCGTTAAGATCTACGGTAAATTCATCACTTGTTGGATGAATTCAAACACTTGGGTTCAAATTCTATGAGGAGCGATTTTTTTTAATTCACACAATTTCACAGCTAATTCAGACGTTCTCACAATAAATTTAAACAATTTTATGAGTTTTTAGTTTATACTTAAGGGAATTTTTTTTATGATAATCACTCTCATAGAGTATATATATTAATAATATGTAGTATAAATACATGTTAATCACTCATTCTCGTCTCAAATTCACATAGTAACACTCTCTGGCTTTTCAAACTCATTTGGATATATAAAATCAATTTATTTATGTTCTCCAAATTGTGAACTTTATTAAAAATCAAATACAAACTAATTCTACCATATAAAGTATATGAATTTGATCAAATATAAACTAATCTTAACATATAAAATAAGAACTATTTTTTCATATATTCTATTTGTTAATATTTAATGTGAATTCATCACTATGTTAGATGAATTCAAACATCTGAGTTCAAATCATATGAGTAGCGAAATTTCATATATATTTTTTGAATTCACACACTTTCACAACTAATTCAGATACTTTCACGTTGAATTCAAACGATTTTATGATTTCATTGTTTATAATTTAAAGAGACTTTTTTATAATAAACACCATCATAGAGTATATATATTAATAATATGTAGTGTAAAAATTCGCTAATTACTCATTCTCATCACAAATCCATATGGTAACACTCTTTGACTTTTCGAACCTATTTGAATCTATAAAACCAATTTATTTATGTTCTCCAAATTGTGAACTTTACTAAAACTCAAATACAAACTACTCTGAACATATAGAGTATATAAATTTGATTAAATATAAACTAATCTTAACATATAAAATAGAAACTATTTTTCATCCCTCATTCGTTAAGATCTACGTCGGTGAATTCATCACTTTGTTACAATAATTGGTTATCTGTCTCAATAAACTCAAACATTATAGAGTAAATATTAATGTTAAATAATAATAAATTAAAATCAATATTGGATTCCAATTTATTTATGTTCACCAAATGTGAACATTACGAAAATCAATTGGTGAATTGAATTAATGAAATTAGGGTTCAACAAATCCAAAATTCGTCTAGAATTTTGGATAGTTGAATATAAACTACTCTTAACATATAGAGTATATAAATTTGATTAAATATAAACTAATCTTAACATGTAAAATAGAAACTATTTTTCAGCCCCTCATTCGTTAAGATCTACGTACGGTGAATTCATCACTTTGTTACAATAATTGGTTATCTGTCTCAATAAACTCAAACATTATAGAGTAAATTTAATGTTAAATAATAATAAATTAAAATCAATATTGGATTCCAATTTATTTATGTTCTCCAAATATGAATTTACAAAAATCAATTGGTGAATTGAATTAATGAAATTAGGGTTCAACTATCCAAAATTCATCTAGAATGTATATATACATGCTCAAATTCAATTAAAAAGTACTTTTATTACTCGATCTTATCTCAATCCCGTATAATAATACTTGTAAATTATCTGAATCTATTGAATTTATAAATATAAGTTGTTACAATAACTGGTTATCTGTCATAACAACAATCCGAACATTACAAAGTTGTTAAATAGTATATTAAATAAACTATTTGGCCAAAAACAAATTGAAAAAAATATTTTATCTGGTCAAAGTTATTTATCTGGTCAAATTAAATTAAATAAACTATTTATTTGACCAAATTAAATTGGTGGAATAGTTTAAATAATATTAATATCAATCACTATACCAATTATTAAAAGCGAAAATTTGGTTGAGATTTGAAAAATAGAAATATCATTATATATAGGTTCTAATTATGCTAAGTTTCATTAAGAAATCAATGTGGGATTGGAGAGTAATTAGAATGCATAAAATAGAGATTATAGAAAAATAAGAAAGAAAAATTGAGAAAAATCCACATAGGATTGAAGATTAATGCAGTACCTCCAATATGTAATAGCATATATGATAAATAATAAATTTAGTTTTTAGATTGTGACATCTTATGAGAAATCGATGTGCAATTAAAATTATATCGTTTTAGTTAGATTTTAAATTGATGAATTCTAATAAAAATTGAGATTTTAAAGTCTAAATAAAATATATTTTTTATTTAGGTTTTGAATTGATAAAGTCTCATGAAAAATAGATTGTGGAATTTAAATTATAAAATTTGTTAAAAAATGTATCAAAATATATCGTTTTATTTAAATTTATAATTGTCAAAGTATCATGAAAAGTAGATATGAGATTCAAGTATCTCTTATTTAGGTTTAAAATTTGTGAAATATCATAAAAGTCGATGTGAAATTTGGCAAAATCGTATAATAATAATATCCACTAATTATCAAAAATATTTTTTCATTTAATAATGTAGTTAATAAACTATTAAGCTGGCAAAAATAATTTGAAAAAATAACTAATTCAAGAAAAATTATTTATTTGGACAAATTAAATTAAATAAACCATTTATTTGATCAAATTAAATTGGAGGTGGAAAATTGAATAATAATACTCAATAATTATTCAATTTTTTATTATTAGATAGTGTAGTAATAAACTATTTGGCCAATAAAAATTGAAAAAATAATTTATTTAGCCAAAGTTATTCATCTGGTCAAATTAAATTAAATAAATATTTATTTGACCAAATTAAATTGGTGGTATAGTTTAAATAATATTAATATAAATTACTATATCAATTATTAAAAGTAAAAATGTGGTTGAGAATTGAAGAATAGAAATATCATTATATATATATATATATATTCTAATTTGGTTAAGTTTCATTAAGAAATTAATGTGGGATTGGAGAGTGATTAGAATGCATAAAATGGAGATTTTAGAAAAATAAGAAAGAAAAATTGAATAGAAATATCATTATACATATATATATATATAGAAGTGGATCAATGAGAACCATATCTTTTTGCGAACTCTGCGAACCATGATAAGACGTTGAATATGATGCACAAAGCGTTATAAAGTTAGATAACGAAAACTTTCTAAAATTATTTTGTTGTAACAATTTTAGAAAGTTTTCGTTATGCACAATTTATACCATTTTGTGCATCATCTTCAACGCCTTATGCATGGTTCTCAAGTTCTCAAAAAAGATATGGTTCTCACTGGATCCAACCCTATATATATATATATATATATATATTCTAATTGGTTAAGTTTCATTAAGAAATTAATGTGGGATTGGGAGTGATTAGAATGCATAAAATGAAGATTTTAGAAAAATAAGAAAGAAAAATTGAGAAAAATCCACATAGGATTGAAGATCAATGTAGTGCCTCCAATATGTAATAGAATATATAATAAATAAATAGATAACATCCATAGCTTATTATTTTAATCTCATTATCCATTAATATATCAATTTATTATCTTTCTTGCCCACTTTTAATCTCATTAAATTTATTTATTATTTTCATTTATGTTACACTCTTTACAATTTATTAAAATCCATATCACGAAAATCAATAAATTCATTTATTATCTTTACACACTTTACACTCATTACCATTTAATAAAAGGGTATTGATAAATTTACATACTATGTATGTACATATTGAGGTTTTTTTGTCATTTTCCATTAATTTCGAAATTATAATAATTAATTCCTTTAATTGAATCAGTAATTTACATATTTAACCCATGCGTTAATTTAGGAATAAATATATTCAAACCCCTTAATTTTTTGAAACATGATATCCTGATTTTATTTCCAATATTAGTTACAATTATTTCTAAAACACAAAGTATACAATTTCAAAATGATTAATATAAGCTTACAAAAAATAACGCAACTAGTCAAAAATAGAATCAACCACAAAGAAATTAATTAAATTACGGAACACAAAATCAAATAGCAAAGTTGCCGAGATTATTCCTAACACTTAATTGTTTATCTTTAAATCCTAATTTCCTAAATATTAATACAAACAAATGAACAAGCCTAATATATGAAGCCTCGCAAACAGGTCGGCATCACTAAGAATTTTATTTATATCATAATCTACTTAGACATTCACATGATTGCCAATTATGAGGTGTAAGTTTGCGATATGGGAAAACCATACAACATAAATTAAGAAAAAGAATGAGTTATTATTCAAAAATGAGTTATTCATTCTCCATAAATCCGAGACTAAGTTAAAATACGAGTCCTAAAATATAATATATATATATATATATATATATATATATATATATAATGTGACATTACTACGTGTAGTATCTATAAATGTAGACATCAATCAATGCGATATGTTAATGAAAATACTAGTATTTACATTCCATATGAATTATATTAAATAAATACGTGTTTGTTTTATAGCATTGATGTCATTAAAATATATATCATTTTAATAATAAATTATAAGTGGAAAGTTCAGATCGGATCTCTGCACTATGAAAAATATATATTGAATTGAAAAGAAATGAGAGAAACATTTAAAAAAAAAAGTAAAATTGAGATGAAAATAGGCGTAGTTATTTCAATCCAAAATTTGATGCATATCTAATTAATGATAGTGCCTATTATTAAGGAATAAATCCATGATTTATTTTCTTTACTAATACGTAGGAGGGATAAATTAGTCTTAAGATTAAAATACTAATGATCAAACCGGTTTATAGAAAACCAAACCGATTCGATTTAAAATTCAGGGGTATTATATAGTTACATAATATGTAAAAAATCTTTATTCTTAATAAAATTCGTATTACCAAAATCAATGATCATTTTGGTAACGGATGAGATATTTGGTTTTTGGAGTAGTTCTATAAGAAATGTTTTTTTAATTTGATAATTCAATGCTTTAGATTTAATTCAATAATATTTCATCAATTTTGTTACATGTTATTTTGTGCTCTATGAGACCACTTTACATATGTATATCCCATTTTTGGTGTCCTAACTTGTCTACCATTATTAGTTCTCGTTTTATTATTATTTTTCCTCAACTTCTCTTTTCAATCTCAACTTCGTGTTTTTAGTTTTATCTTACAATTGCTAATTATAGTTGATTATACCAAATAAGGATCTATAGTTGCTTTTACAATTAATTTTCAATTTCAGTTAATAATTGACTATCAACTGTGGTCATTTGATAATTAAGTTTATTATATTCTTTCAATTCCAACTCTTAGTTCACAAATTTTGATTAATTAGGGGTAATTATTATTAAATTAATCAATTTAATGATGGGTCGAAAGATCTTCCTCTACAATGGAACCAATATTTTAAAAATCGGAATGGATCGGATTGACCAATTCAATCGCAAATCGATCAGTTCAATTGTTCCGTTTCATATAAAATCACAAACTCAATAGATCTATCTTATAGCGAGAATTGCAATAATTCACACAGAGCAAAGGATATGTTGTGATGACGTACAAGTACAACCATCCTCGAGCATTCAAGAGTTTCATGCGCTCTAGCTGTTAGTGTAAATTAACTAACTAAAGTTAGCTTGTTAGTTAGAACACGTAAGCCATCTGTTAAGCAAAAGAGAGGTTGTTAGATGATCTGTTACTCTCTATCTCTAAGTAGTTAGTTCGGTTTATTTATTTAGAAATATTAGCGTATAAATGCATAAACTTTGATGAAATTTTGATTTTGCGAATGAATTTGTAATTTTGATTTTACGAACGAACTTTAAAAGTAGTATATAAATATACAAACTTTGATTGATTTTGGTTCTGCACACGAATTTTAAAATGAGTATATAAATACACTAACTTATTAATTATAGTAATTTTACTATATTTATTTTTCCTGTTAAATTAAAATTGATATGACATTATATATGACGAGTTGACAACGATGTGAAAATCTTAAAGTTCGTGTTTGAATGAGAAGAAGACATTTATGGTAGCCTACGTGTTCGTCATTTACTCCAATTACAATAGTGAGTTTAAGATTTGAAGTGCTCTTTTCGTTTTGTGTGTTTATATTATATTCCTTTATTTTTTTCTTTCTTTCTTTCTCGTGAAGTGTATATGAGTTTTGTGTGTATTAATGAGTCAATGTGCGTGTTTTGCTAAGTGTAAATATTTCTTTTATATTTTATTTATTAATTTATTTTCACGTCGTTATCAACCCATCATATCTAATGCCATGTCGCCATAATTTGATCGAAAAAATAAATCGCAGTAAAATTACTAAAATTAATAAGTTCATGTATTTATATACTCCTCTTAAAGTGTGTGCAAAATCAAAATTAAATCAAAGTTCGTGTTTTTATATACTCATTTTAAAGTTCGTGAGTAAAACCAAAATCACATCAAATTAAGTTCGTATATTTATATGCCAATAACTCATTTATTTAAATAGCAATCGTTTAAGATCATCTTTGGTTAATGCAATACATTGAAAATTCACTAATCGCTTAAGCTTCTTTAACAGAATCAATAAATTAATTAGAGTTTTCTTAAAATTTGTTTGAGATTCTTTTGTGAATTTGTTGGCTTGATAACTATTCTAACGGAATAAAATCATAATTTCAAATATAACCTAATAAATAACTATTGTGAAAAAAATACTCGATGAATTAAAAGTTTTCCTATTCGAACCAAAAATATACTTGCCATAATATGAAAATGTATTGATGATTTGGATAACCAGATTTTCCATGTCATTCTGATTATATTTATTCGAGTAAAAATCTACGTGTGAACTAGTTTCCAAACTCCACAATTCAGGAAAATTGACGTCGGGTTTGATTTGAAAAACTTTTCAATTTATCAAGTATATATATTTTTGTAAAGTTATTTATTGGTTTAGATTTGAAAATTCGAAATATTACTACACTACAAGAAAATGTTCCAATAGTGATATAATTTTGTAAGAATTGTGATATCTATAGATATCATTAAATAAATTTGTGACATCTTATGGATGAGTAACTATTATGCATGTCACAAAAAAAAATATGTTACAAAATTTAGTGACATTTAAAAGTGTAGCTATTTTTGTGACATATGAAAGTGTAATTATTTTTATGATACGTGAAGGTATAGCTATTTTTTGTGACATGTCAAAGTGTAACTATTTTCTATAACATATCAAAATGTAACTAATTTTTTTGACATGTAAAACAGTAACTATCTTTTTTAAGTGTAAATAATGAAGACTTTTGCAGATTGTTCCGATAGAAAAGGGGAAAACGAAAAGTGTGGAGGATGAAGGTGAGAGTGGTAGTGCTATGCTGGAAAAGGAAACATAATTTGTAGTGCTAGCTATATTTTTTGGATAATATTTGATAGTATGAAACATTTTAGAAGGTAAGCCAATAACTTATATTATTTTAGATAATATTCCTGACATATAACTTAACATTTGTTTTCAGATTTGATTAATTAATACTCAACAGTAATTTATGTTTCCTAGAAAATCATTTAGAAGAGTTGTACTATAAAGAAAAGATTACTTAATTAATTAAAGAAAATAAATTAGAATGATGAAGCAAACCTTAACTTATTTTCCACAGCACAAGAATACAAAGTAAGAATGGAACCACATAATTTTCATCTTCAATCAACTTCCGATTCTCCTTCTTGTTGTTGGCGTAGCTCTATCACGTCTCTTCATCTCTTTATATCCAACGCCAAAATAATTCTCTATCCAATTTGGCCTTCCAAATCGAAGTATGCAGCAACCGATTCCAATTCCAACTACGAGTCCACTTCCATACCCCATTACCACACTTCGCCAACTAAATCCATCTATAAACCCAGGTTCATCATCATCGCCTTCTTCTTCTGGCTGCTTCCATTGCTCATTCTCCTCTTTGCATTTTCTCGTCAATGGAACTCCACACAACCCCAAGTTTCCCACATATGAGTCATTCTCAAATGTGGAAAACTGGTTGGATTGTGGTATTTGTCCCACAAGATTATTCATTGACAGATTTAATTTGGAAAGAAATGTCAACCTTGTCATCTCACTTGGAATTTCTCCATCCAGTTTGTTTATTGACAAGTCCAACGATTCAAGTGCACTCATATTCCCAAGAGATGAAGGTATATTTCCTATGAGGTTATTGTAGGACAAATTCAAGTATTTGAGAAACTGAAGGTTTCCTATTGAATATGGAATACTCCCAGAAAATCTATTAGAGGATAAGTCAATAGTTGTCAAGGCTACCAACAATCTATCCAATAATTGATCCTGCCCTTTCAAGGTGATTCTCATCTCCATATAAAATTGAAAGCGATCATTTAATCTTTCCGTCTCATTTTCCTTGGTCACGTCTATCATTGCTATGAAATTCTTGAAATACTTTTCAGGTAAAGAGCCCACAAATGCATTCCCAGATATATCTAAAACTTGCAACTTAGGAAATGGAAACTTAGTCCTTGAAGGAAATGACATGTTACCATCAAAGTTATTAGACCTCAAGATGAGCACTCGAAGTTTAGGAAGGACTTCCAACCAAAATGGGAAATTGCCATGTATTCTATTATTTCCGATGTCAAGGCCCTCTAGACTTTTGCAGTTGATTAGGGATTCAGGAAATGTTCCTTGTAATTTATTACCGCTCAAATTAATGGACAAAAGATTACACCCCTTGCTAAATGTTGATGGAATCAGACCACCAAACTGATTTTCATTCAAATGAAAGATGCTCAAAGATTTGCTTAAGTTTCCAAAGCATTCCGGAATTGTTCCTTCCAAATTGTTTTTAGAGAGAAGAAGAACATCAAGGGATGGCAAGTTGCAGATGGAGGATGGAAGCTCACCATTTAATTTGTTCGAAGAGAGAGATAGAACTGCCAAATTTGGTACATTCCTAATGGTAGATGGTATTGGACCTGAAAGTTGGTATGCGAAGAATATGAAACATTAGTTTTCTTTATATCTCAAAAGAAGCACATAGCATTGTGGAATTTCTCCTTCCAAACTATTATTTGAAAGAAGAACATAATAATTACTTGGAGATAGAGGATGAAAGCTCACCATTTAATTCGTTGGAATCAAGTGCTAAATGCCACAAATATGATGGATTCCAAATGGTGGAAGGTATTGGACCTGAAAATTGGAGAAACCTTCATACAAATTACTTGGCGATACATAAGAACACGAATCAATTTTCACCAATGTCTGCTATTTTACTTTATACACGCATATTGTTGGAGGCTTAATGTGAATATTAGTTTTGATAAAAATATTGGATGAAATATTTCATGGGTTATTTGTGTGTGGGTGGATGTGTGGGTATATATAATCTGGAGAGAGAAAGAGACAGAGTAAGTACTATGTGGGAGTTATTTTAATTGACAAATAATTGTATTGTTTCTAGTTACAGATGGAGGATAGAAGCTCACCATTTAATTTGTTGGAAGAGAGTTGTAGAATCTGCAAATTGGATAGATTTCCAATAGTGGATGGTATTCGACCTGAAAGTTGGTATCAAACCTTCAAATAAATAAAATGAAAAATGGTGCAGAACATTTTCTTTAGTTTCCAAAACCTTATGGAATAAGTAATTCAAAGAATGTATGTCAAGTTGCAAAAATAGTTCCATCCTCACCATTCAATTTGTTGTAAGAGAGAATTAAGAACCCCAAATTTGATAAATTTCCAATGGCAGATGGGATTGGACCTGAAAGAAATTATTTGATAGACAAAGATATCGATCAAATTTCTTTATATCTCCGAAATGCACAGTGCAATTTATCACTTACCAGCAACCACTATTTTACTCTATCCACGCATATGTATGTTATTTGCATTACATTGGTATCCATAAAGGTTATGTACAACCAACTAAAATGTAGGAAGAAAGACATTTTGCTAAGTAATTTAAAGACTAATATTGTACTGCATTTAATTTTTTTGAAAAAGACTAAATTTGATTCAAAGTATTTAAACTTTTGAATTAGCTATTCCTACTAAATGTGCTAAACAGAAAAATCATGGATTTGTGAAGAACATAGCTAGCTATAACTTAAAGGCCAACCCTATTCACAACGGATGTACATGAAAATTAAGAAAGAGTTGAATATACTTAAAGCTCTAAAAGAGTTAGAAATCTTACCAATGAAAGAATTGTTCTGAAGGTATAAAATCAGTAGCGCTTTCATGTTTCCAATTTCCATGATATCATAATATCACATATCATTTGTTAACAATAGTAAAATAGAATGTGCAATATGATTGGAAACGGGAAAACCCAACTATTGTTAAAGTATTTGTTTAATATAAGTACCAATTAATTGTACGAAACAAGCTAGCGACAACGGATATTAGCTAGGGGAATTATATATAGCAGAATAATATAATAATTTTCATAATTTAAGTGTACAATTAAAATTGTATAACTTATCTGAATGCGCATTAAAAAGAAACTAGTTTAATTCAAATTTATTGTGATTTGCGTTTAAATGAAAAATGGCCAAGATTTGCTGGAGTTTCCAAAATCTTGTAGAGTTATTCCTTTACAAACTGTTATTACAGAGAACAAGCAATTAATCCAAGGGTTGTATGTTAAGAGAGAATGGAAGCTCACCATTTAATTGGCCATCGGAAAGAATAATGTTCACCATATTTGATAGATTTCCGTGGATGGTATTGGACTTGAAAAAATTTATTTAAAAGATAAATCCAAATAGAAAATGATATAAAATCAATTTTCTGTATATCTTAGAAAATGCACATGGACATAGCATTTTACCAACAATGACTATTTTTTTTCAATTAAATACAGAAATTAAAAGGATGCGTCATAGTGAACTCGAACCGGAGAGCTTTGAAATCGGATATTAACAGCTCTACCACTAGGCTAAAATACGCACACAACAATGACTATTTTACTCTACATACACGTCTATTATTTGCGTTGGACTTGACATTGGTACCATTTTAAGAAGAATGCCATACGAAAGAGTAATAGATTTGTGAATAACATAGCTATAACTCAACTAATTTTCAGTTTTCAAAATAGTTTACATGAAAAAAAATAGAAATCTTACCGATTAAAGCATTGTCATAAAGCAATAAATCCTTTAATGCTTTCATGTTCCCAATTTCTGAAGGCAATGCCCCGGTGAGTGTGTTAATTCCGAAGTCAATAACTTCCAAGGAAGACATGTTGAAAATGGTTGGCGGCAATGGACCAGACAAGTTGTTAGACCTCATAACCAACAATTGTAAATTAACAAGATGGTGAATCTCTTGCGGAATAACCCCTGCAAAATAATAGGATCACAAGAAGTTAGTTTAATTTCAGATGCAAAAGTTGTGTACTTTCAAAAGCAAAAATATCCATAAAGTATAGTAAGTAAACCACAACAAAATGCTTTATGTATATTTCGGTCCCCATACTTGCATAATTCTCCGAATTGGGTCTCTTAATTACTTCAATTTATTTAAAATAAGTCTAGGTACTATTGTAATGGTTAAAATCAAAAGTGCATTATCATTTATATTATCATCGTTAAAATCAAAATAACCCTCTTACAAAGTGATATTTCATTAGATTTTAATGAAATTATGGTTGTGCTCTTCTAAAGCAATTTATCATCTTCAGATGGGGTAACATGCAATCAAATATAAACAAATATATTTCGATTTATTTCGAATCTATCGAAATAAAATGAAAGAACACGGTTTGCCAAATACATATCATACATTTAGTTTAAGCACATTACTGTATTATGATATGATGTATCATATATATAATGATAGATAAAACTTATAAATTAATAAATAATTTAAAATAAAAAAATTATTTTAATTTTTCTTGAATAATTTATTATTATTGGTAATTAATTCTGAAAATAATATAAATTTAATTAAGTGACTATCAAAATCAAATATATAAAAACGGTTATCTATTTCATAAACTAAAACCACATATTATTTTTCTATAAGTATTTAAAATATTACTTAAGTTATGTAAAATAATATATATTTTAACTAAATATTACCAATATAGTACAATAAAAACTATAATTTGCTAAAAAACTTATAAGAAAAATCTCAAAATTCTGTATTTTTATTTTCTGGCTAAAATATTGATATTTATTTTAATTTTATTATAAATTAATTTTGATATGCAAATTTATGTTTAATAAAAATCTAACTTTATATTAATTGAACGGACATATTTTATTATTTAGTTTAATATTTTTATGGAATTTATTATATAATATATAAGTATAGTTTAAACATGTAGGGTAATTTTAATTTAGTAGTCATAATATTACTTACTACACTTAATATAAATACAAAGAAATACGATTATATAAAAATATTTAATTATATGAAAAAAATATAGAAATTAGCATTTCATTCATATGTTCATTCCATACACATACCAATCATATAAATTATCATTTCATTCCTACCATCATTTCATTCCGGTCTAATCCATTCATTCATATCAATCACCTCCTTAGTGATTTACATATGTTAACATTGGTAAAATACAATGTGCAATATGATTGGAAACGGGAAAATCCAATTATTGTTAAAGTATTTTGTTTAATATAAGTACCAATTAATTATACGAAACAACTAACAAGCTAGCTGAAAAAACAAAATTAGCTAGCTCATGCAATTGTGAATAATTTTTTGTTTGATGTCTCCTGTTTTATTTCACATTATTATATTATAGCAGAATAATATAATAATTTCAATTTTCAAAAACAGTTCTAAATGCTATACATGAAAAAAAAAATAGAAATCTTACCGATTAAAGCATTGTCAGCAAGATATAAAGCCTTTAATGCTTTCATGTTCCCAAGTTCTGAAGGCAATGCCCCGGTGAGTGTGTTACTTCCTAAGTTAATAACTTCCAAGGATGACATGTTAAAAATGGTTGGCGGCAATGGACCAGACAAGTTGTTAAACCACATGTCCAACCATTGTAAATTAACAAGATGATGAATCTCTTGCGGAATAACTCCTGCAAAATAATAAGATCACAAGAAGTTAGTTTAATTTTAGATGCAAAAGTTGTGTACTTTCAAAAGCAAAAATATCCATAAATTATAGTAAATAAACCACAACAAAAGGCTTTATGCATATTTCGGTCCCTATACTTGCATAATTCTCCGAATTGGGTCTCTTAATTACTTCAATTTATTTAAAATAAGTCTAGGTAATGGTTAAAATCAAAAGTGCATTATCATTTATATTATCATCGTTAAAATCAAAATAACACTCTTACAAAGTAAGATTTCATTAGATTTTAATGAAATTATGGTTGTGCTTTTCTTAAGCAATTTATAATCTTCGGATAGGGTAACATGCAATCGAATATAAACAACTTAGAGATATTTTCGATGAACTTAAAAGTTGGAGAGACCATAACTATTTTGTATTTGGTTTCAATTCAATATAGCTGAAATATATAATATTGTCACATGAACGCACACATGAACAACTAAACCTATAGACCTGATCTCCTGGACATCCGTCCTTATGTGTGGACATCCCATATGTGCACTGCATGCCCGCCCCCCCCTCATATGGGGGTCGGAAGCATACAAAAGCATGTACATAAACTTCTGACCCTCCATATGTGGGGGATATGCAGGGTATATATGGGGCGTCCGCACCATGTGAAGTAACGTACATGATTTTTTTTGTAAAACCTATAATGTTGATATAGCCCTCTAAATCCAAATAAAAAAGATAATGGATATAGCTTTCACAAATGCAGAGATTCTAAAGAACAACATGAAATTGAATGACATTATAAACTAATGTAGCTTATCAATAGAAACAAAATAGTAAGAGATCAAACTAGTAAAATTCTCTGCACAGAGATAAAAACATACCTGTTAAATTATTGACGCTAAGGTCTAATTTCTTAAGCTGTGTGATGTTCCCAATTTCTCTTGGCACATGTCCACCAAAATTGTTGAATGACAAGTCAATACTCTCAAGTTGTGGGCATTGAGCCAAACTCCGTGGTATATCTCCCTCCAATTCATTCCTACCTAGGTAAAGTACTTTGAGTCTTTGAAGGCTATTGTGACTGCAAATGTCTTTTGGAAGGGCACCTGATAAGCTATTATTGTATAAATCAATAGATTCGATTACCGTCACATTGAAAATGGATGGAGGAATAGGACCATGAAGAG
The DNA here is from genome assembly GCA_036937905.1 of Salvia rosmarinus. NCBI lineage: Eukaryota > Viridiplantae > Streptophyta > Magnoliopsida > Lamiales > Lamiaceae > Salvia > Salvia rosmarinus. The sequence goes on from CM072818.1 coordinate 8,736,188, forward strand.
AGTTTCCACTCAAATCTAGAGAAACAAGAGAATAAAGATTTCCAATTTCTAGTGGGATCTTGCTGTGAGCTCCATATTCGAGATATTTAATTGAGTCACTCTACTCCAATGTGAGTCACAAGTAACTCCTATCCATGAACAAACAGAGGTTTGAGTGGTCCAATTTTGTTTTAAAATATTGTGAGGATCTGAAATGATGAGGGCTTTGAAGGCAAGAAGTGAAGATTCATCCCTTTTTATTTGAAGTGTAGTAGCAAAGCTATAACTCATCAGACAACAAAACAGTATGAGTAGAGAAAGTAGGAAAAACGGGGAAAATCTATGCATATTGAAATTGTTAATGATTGTGTGAGCAAACAAGAAGCCAAGCAAATGCCCTTTATATTCAAATGTGGTGAGGCTAGAATTATTGGAAAGTTGAATGCGATGAAGACTTTTTACGAGTCAAGCCAATTGTGGAATGAAGAATGAATGAAACTTCTCTGTTTAATTTTAACTTTATTATTTGAATAATCTACGCAAGTCACTATTTTGCACCAGTACGTAAGTTTGAAATGGACTAATTTCTGTACCTACACTTCTTTATGTGCATACCACCATTGATTGTGGAGATACATACGTATACTAGATATAAGAAAACTATTTATCTGTCACTTTGAGAGGGACAACTCAGTAGTAAAGTAAGTTCTTATAATCAAAAGGTTATAGGTCTGAACCCACGAACGCTTCTATGGGTACCAAGTGTGAGCTATCCCACATGAACATGGGGCTTACACAACCTCTATTGGTTTGAATTTGTCACACTTAGTTTTTCAGATATGGTTTACTCGTTCTATGTGGTTTACAGACTAATCCACATGAACGTGAGGTTTACCCAATGCACATCGATGGTAACGATTACGGTTCCCTATGAATTCAGGAAAAAAATCATCTAAAACCTGGTTGAAGTACAACGTATCTAGATTTAGGTGTATGATCGGCTAAAATGTCAAATTGAACATCTGAATGACGAATTAGTAGTAATCAGGTTCAAGAAGCAATGTTAATTAAATTAAAATGGGTTCACAATTTGGGCTTAAGGTTGTACCATAAAGTATAATTAAATAATTGTCACAATTATTGTTCCACCTATCTTGACGCTATTTTTTTCAATTTTTGGAGCTATATCTGCAATAATTAATTAAATTAAACCCGACATATATTTTTTCTTTTTGTTGCGATATCTCTTGAATATATTCAAGTGCTTAAAGTAAAATGAGAAAAGAAGAACTAAATTGGTTAGGTATGAACATATTATATATTGAGGAGCCGAAACACAAATATCACATTCAAAGTATTTAACGGTTCGATCGTGATAATGGGAACACAACTTTCTTTGGACAAAATTTTCAACGGGCATTTATCATAGAATTGTCTTTGATTTAAATAGAAGACTGAATGTGCATCATATATTTTTTTCTATTCCCATCCATCCATACATCACTGACTTTTTATGACTTGACTATAACTTCTATATCATCAAGTCAAGTCCAAGATTTATTTATTGCTCAAAAGAAATTAAAGTTCAAAATTAATTTATAAAATTATTCATATAGGATCTTTTTTTGCTATAATGTGTAAAAATAATCAAATTCGTAACTTATATACTATATTTATCCCACTATAATACTGATATCAAAACTACCAAATTACCAAAAAATCTTAGATCTGATTTAATTTATATACTAATCATGAATAGAACTTAGATCTGATTTAATTTATAGTAGATACGCCAGCTAAGGACTAAGGTGAGTGATTATTGCGCTCATAGTCTGACAATTGTTAGACTAAGTTTAGAACTATTGCAATTCCAACAATCACAACAATGTTACAACTATTGCAACAAACATTTTTTGCTATTGCAATTTCAATAATGACGATAGAAAATTCAACAAATTAGAAGAGAGGAAAGACGTGAGATGAGAGGATAGAGAAGTGAAGAGAGAGGAGAGAGTTTTTTAATTATATTCACCATATCTAATCTAATTATAATTACAATCTTATTTGTTTTATGGATGCAATGACACACACAATTAAATATGAAATTCTGATACTTATTGTGATTTCCTTATAGTCTAATTGGAAATATGAATTAAGTGCTATCTATTATAATTGTAAGATCGAATCATGCACCCTTTAATTTTTAACAAGTCATACACCTCTTTTAAAGTCAAAAAACGAGAAAAAGATGAAAGCATGGCCCCAAGTCACAGTCTTTGTATAAATATACCAAAAATTTCCAATACTACTTCTGTTGACGAGAAGACTAGGTCTTCGTAGACTCCAAGGATGGGACTTCTTTTCGTAAGGGAAAAGTTAGGCAGTTCAAATTGAATTGGTCTAAGATAGATATTATTGTCTTTTCATGTTAAAAAGTAAGATGATCAAAGATTTAGTAATCTTTGATAGATATTATTGTCTTTACTTTAAAAAAATTGGGTTCTTATTCAAATATAAAGTTTAATTTTAAGCTTTTACTTTCTATCTTCCATGAATCTTTTTCACTTTTCCAACACGCCATCATAGCAATAAATAGAAAATTTATAACGAGAGACGGGAGCTAGGATTTTAAAAATGGTCGAACAACATTATATTCTTGTTGGAAAATTATGATTTTCCATATGAAATTATTTAATAGAGTTGATTCGAGGTAGGTAAAAGCGGTTAGATGTAGTTATGTCGTACCTTTTCATATAAAAGATAAACATTTTCACATGAAATGACATGTAACTTTTCGCGAAAAGACACATTCATCTCTATAAATAGATCAATTTGGAAGACATTTAGAGTACATCCAAAACGAAGATAATCAATCTGCATCATGCATTCTTCAAAGTCTCTCTGTCCCGAGTATCAAGTAGTTCGCCGGAAATATGTCTAGTAGTGCAACTACTCGTATTTGTTAAACCGTTGTATTTTGGAGATAATTGCTATAGGACTACGTGCATCATGTGAGCAAAATTATCTTCTGGGAGAAATAGTCCAACTCTTGCCTCGATTTTTATCCTACATTGTTGTTCGTTATATTCGCATTCCTTTTTGTCCGAATGATCACAGAGTGGAGCCTGGGCTTGGCTTTGTCTCTGTTTATGACTAATCTTCTCCTTCTCAAGTATTAGGCAGAAATATTTTTGAGAGGTGAATAATTTTTTTCTTTTAACTTGTCATAAAAGTCTTAGTATTAAAGTGTGATTGATAAGAAAGGTAGTATTTAATTGACTTGTGTGTTGACTACATAGTTAAAATTACTTTAAGCTGTTGTAGTTTCTTCCCTTACCGAGTCCAAGTCTCTGACCTGGGGCCCATGCTCTTAATTTTTTCTAATTACGACTTGGATATTTAGGATGTTAAATTATTGAATTTGAATTATCGCGTGGAATTAATGTGGTAGGTAGAAATAGAATGTGAAGTTCAGTAATTACGGATGTGTGTAACAAGGTAGTCAAAACCATGCTGTCAGGGTTTTTTGTATTTGCTTTATTTTATTTTATTAAATATAAGATACATATTGACATCATATCATGAATTTCAAATTATTATATTATAAAAAAAATTAAATAATTCATCCAATAGTATCCACATAAAATTAAACAACAATCCACGCTTAGATCAGAACCAAACCAATGATCTCTTAATTAGAGTCTCTCTGGTGCTTCAATTTTGCCATTTATACTATACGTCATCTTTTTTTTTTCTTTTCTATATTTGGTTTTCAGCTTCTTTTGGTTTTACAATTTTAGTCTTAACTAGAAATTATTAATCGGTTTTTATTTTCTCAAAGAGGGGTTTACGTACCACTGATTGATTTAAGTTTTCGGTTAATTATTTCATGCTGGATTCTATGGTTTTAGTTATCTATTTTATTGCCAAAAGTCCCATGATCGATGTTACACAATGTTGTTTTCCAATATTTTGCTAACTGGTAAAATGTTGCATTATAATTTTAATTAGCGTGTTGATTGAATATGTTTTGTTTAATATTCCACATGTAGGCCAATGCTATTTATGGTGACAAGTGTAAATAAGAACATGAAGTGGGAAGCCAAGAAATTGCCTTTGCAAAGAGGATTATGTTATGCTACATAGACTTCAAGAGTTGACTTGAAAGACTAAATCACCTTGTGCTAAGTAATTCATTTATTAACGATCTAATTTTAAATTAATGAGCTTTCTAAATATATATTTAAATTAAATATGAGTTAACTAATGAAATGGTCTTTATAATATAGTAAATATCACTTTAAATCCTAAAAATATTTATTTTACCAAAAATGTTATGAACTATCGAAATACTTATTTAAACTAGTAACTACTAGTATTGTATCAAAAATATCCCACGTAAATTTTCGATCCCAAAATCTTGGCGTGGCTCATCGATACCATATGGATTTATGTGGTATTTTCACTATTTTAATTAAGAGATTACATAGATGCATGAAATTACGTGATATCCTACGACCTACATCAAGATTTCGGAGGCAAAAATGGCTACATGACATTTTGATGCACTATTGATAATTGCTAGTTTTAATAAATATCTCTAATAGTTCATGACATTTTTATAAACACGTATAGTTTAGGGTTTAAAGTAATATTTACCCTTTATAATATAGTAAAAATAAAACTATACTCTAATATATATAAAATGAGAACTTATCTACTCTTACTATTTTACTCTCTTTGCATTTCACGAGTTAGCACAAGTTAACTAGTGAAACAATGTAAAAACAGTCTATTTCACAAGTTAGCGCTAACTCATGAAATCCACTCGTTTCACGAGTTAGCAAGTGGTAACTAGTGAAATATAGTGCATAAGTAGGGTATTTTATGAGTAGGATACCCCAAAGACCAATTTGTGAAATATAGTGCAAAGTGGATATTTGAGGAGTTGACAAATCGAACTCGTGAAACATTTAGAACCTCTTTATTAGTTATACTTGACATCTCTTCAGCAATAACATCGTTGCCAAAATGGCACAAACAAACATGATAAGCAGAACACATCAACTCTAGAATCTTTTCCTTTTATAGATATCAACAAATCAAGAATTGCAATAACCAATAAGCCATGACACAGTGATAGTTGTGTTAAGAGTACCTTCCCCGTAGAGTTGCATTGCGCCCGAAATGAATAAATCTTCCTTCTGGATGTATATAGAGATAATGATCAGAGGCATTCTACCACAAACTAGAATCACAGAAAGCATAGTGGATAATAATCAACATTTTCTAGCCTCAAATGAATCGAAGCCAAAAACAAGCATCAAACTATAAATCAAGAACAAAATCAGACAGATTACACCGTGAAACACAAATTTAGACAACTTACTCTAGAAGAATGCAAAAATGGAGATCTGCAATCATATCATACAACATCACAATAAAAAGCTTTCTTTACTTTTCTTGTCACAGCCCGTAATCCTTAAGGACAACTAATTAAATCGGGTTGCGATATGGGGTGTAGTTAAGAAGTGGGAAAGAAAGGGAATTGGAGCTTGCTAACTTACAATATGATATTCATCAATTAAACTTATTTGAAAGACGAAGATTACTTATTTGGTATGGGATAAATATACTGTAACAATCCACTATCCCTAAGGACGGCTTAGCCTGGATTAATACTCAAGATAGGATTAAGAAGCAGGGAAGAAATGGAATATCGTGTTATGAATCATACATCAAGGAAACATCCATAAACATCAAGATCGTGAAGATCAAATTAGACAGAATTACATACAAGAGACTAGTCTATCAAATCCTTAACAAAATAGTTCAACTGATCTGAAAGAATATCTAGTTCTCTAAAAAAAAAAAATATAACTTAGTATTCTTGCGATCCGAATAGCGTGTAAGGTACACATATAAAGATGTGCACTCAAGGTTCTATCATTAGCGACAAAGATCCTACCCCTCAACACTGCTCCATCTCATCACCCGCTTAGCCTACACATTTAAAAACAAACATGCGGTGAGTACAAAAACTCGGCAGACACATGCCAAACATACTTCAATTTAAATTTAATTACCTTTGCCCATAAGTAACACACAAAATTTTATTTTAAAAGGTGCATGTTTATTAAACATTTTCTATCATTTTTCATAAAGATTGTCTGACCAGAAACATTTTGTGTTTGTATGATCCATATCTGTATCATCATGCGCCGTAGAAGGAGGTCTCCTTCTACGGCCGTTGTGATCGGTCGAGAGAAATTCTCAACGCATAGTCACTATCAGTGTACACATAAATCCTAACTAGGAATATTTCTCCATCTAGTATAAGATTCGAATTCGAATAACATAAAACTTAACGAGCCAATACAGATAGAATGCATACATAAAACATAAATATTTTGGGCAGTCAATTATTCAATAAAACATTTCAATTCATTTGATTTTCATTAAAGCATCACAAATGTAAGATTTTGTCATTTTATTTTATTCCTTGAGAAGAAAGCCTGATTCCCAACATATAAACTTCCGATAATAGGTAGACCATTGATGAAACTGTAGTTGACTTCAAAGCATTTTGGCCCAACAAGTATTCGCAAACCACATCAGCGAAAACCCATCGAACATTTCTAATATGCTTTAGCAAAGGGTTGCCCTTCTGTATTACAAGACAGACATGGAACACTTCAGAATCATGCTATCACTCCAACTTCCAAGAGATAGAAAAACACAGTTATCTATTCCCAATGGAGAGTGAAGAAACCATAACATCTTACAGCCTCAGAATTTCAAAGGCATCACCAGCTTACAACAGGCAAAACTACATGTAATTCAAAAAAAAAAAAAAAATAGAAATCACCATGTTTTATGCCAATATAGGTACAAATGCGCATATCAAAATATCGATGGTTAATCTTCACCTTTTTAACTGGATAAAGGTCACATTTAGAAGAAGAAAATTGTAGTGTGCTAACTGCTAACCCAAGCATATAAAATTGTAGGTTATGATAATGAGCAAGTAAGTGAATTGTAATCGCTTTGACGGCTAATTACAAAATATCTACGCACGGCAGAAGTCTTACAGCAATTTAAAAATACGTTTTCAGAAAGTGGTATCATCTTAGACCAAATTTAAGTAGGGCTGACAATTTTCGACACGACACGAACACGCACGAAATTAATGGATTAATGTTCAGCCTTATCGTGTCGACACGATAAGGACACGATAATTTCGTGTCGGATCCGTGTCGTGTTCGTGTAACCCGATAATTTTCGTGTTGCATTCGTGTTCGTGTCGGATCGTGTCGTTTTCGTATAACTCGATAATATTTATATATATTTAATATTAATTTAATTATAATTTATATTTTTATTTTTTTATTTTCTAATTTTGATTTAAATTTATTATTTCGGTAATCGTGTCATATTAGTGTTCGCGTGGTGTCCGTGTCGATTACATTTCGTATCGTGTTCGTGTCCGACGGATCCTTAACGGATCGTGTTCGTGTTTGACCTTATCGGTCGTGTCGTTATCGTGTCGACACGATAACGACCGACACGCACGAATCGCCACCTAAATTTAAGGGTAGTACCTCGGATACAAGAGCGTAAGTGATAGCGCAACAACTAGCCGGAACGGATGATGCGCCTTTACAACGGCGGTGGAACCTCGTCGATGGAGAAAATTGGGAGAGACATCAAAATTAACTGTAAACTCGCCACTTAATTAAGATGTGCTTTTAGGTATAATTTAGTACTCTTAAAAGTTTTCATTTAATTATGTTTCGGTTTGTATTTTTGAACATGATCTATGTAAACGCTATATTTTTTACCTATTTATTTACATAATAACATCTGTAGCTTATTATTTTAATCTCATTATCCATTAATATATCAACTTATTATCTTTCTTGCCACTTTTTAATCTCATTAAATTTATTTATTATTTTCATTTATGAGCTCATTACAATTTATTAAAATCTGTATCACTAAAATCAATAAATTCATTTATTATCTTTACACACTTCACAGTAATTACCATTTATTAAAATTTGTACCACTCCCTAGGGACAGTCCAATGGTTAAGATAGGTTCTTGTAGCCGAGAGGTCACAGGTTCGAACCCCACTAAATGCCTCCAAGAGTTTGAGGTTTACCTGTTTTGTGTGGTTTGCAGGCTATTGTACAGGAACGTGGGGTTTACCCAATGCGCATCCTAAGCAGCGGACGGGTTCCCCATGATACAAAAAAAAAAAAATCGTACTACCAAAATCAATGAGTATTTGGAACGTAGGGTTTACCCAATGCGCATCCTAGTGTACGTGGGGTTTACCCAATGCGCATCCTAGTGTACGTGGGGTTTACCCAATGCGCATCCTAGTGTGTGATTTGCATGTTATTGCACAGGAACGTGAGGTTTACCTAATGTGCATCCTAGGCGTGGACGGGTTCCCTATGATACAAAAAAAAATCGTACTACCAAAATCAATGAGTATTTGGGCGTGGGTTTATCGATGCGCGTCCCAGCGTGACGCGGGTTCACTATGATACTAAAAAAATCATACTACCAAAATCAATGAGTATTTTGGTAATTGATGGATATTTGGTTTTGGAGTAGTTCTAAAAATGCTTTTTAATTTGATAATTGATGCTTGATTTAATTCAATGATATTTCATCAATTTTGTTACATGGTGTTTAAACTAGTTGATTTTGTGCTCTATGAGACCACTTTACATTATGTGTATCCCATTTTGGTGTCCTAACTTGTCTCATCGATAGGATACGGCCCAACTACTGTGCCCAAGCATCATTGAATACAAGTAAACCGACATCAAGCTCGGCCGACAAGTTCGCCCATGAAGACTCCTAAAGTCGGTGGGAACGCAGAAAGTTCAGCCATATCTAAAAGAATCCTAATTCAAGAGGGATAGGATCTCGAATCCTAGTTAGAAGACTTGGATTCGAGATCTAGGTCAATACATTGTGTATAAATAGATGCTAGATTAGACGACATAGATTCATTCACTCTCTTTGTAATCGCTTCTTACACCTCAATACACATACTCTCTCTTGCCCGTGACGTAGATCTTATTCACGGATCGAACCACGTAAATCTTTGGTGTTCTTGCGCATTTATTTCCCTTACAATTTAAGATCGATCATTGGCGCGCCGTCTGGGGAAGCGAAATTTTGTGTTTCGATCAACCACCGCTTCTGTGGAAATAATCATGACCAGTACACCGAAGCCGTCATCGGGACCGTCGCAACAACAACAACGCCGACGGCGAAAGGGAACGCCGAGCTCAACTCGGGAAGAGCCCAATCGGAGAAGGAACCCCCGAGGGGCATATCCAAAGTCTCGACGAGCACGGACACCCCGCCCTGCAGGAGGCAGGTTACCATAGCGAAGGCAATCGTAGCAATAATCCAGGGGAACCTCCGGCTCCACAAGTAAACCTTGACGACGTCGTCAAGGGATTTCTCGAGAAAAATAAGGAGAGCTTTCTCCAGTTCCTCAGCGAAGCACAGGGTCGGCCACGTCCTGAAGAACAGAACACCGAAGCCTCATCTAGATATGAGGCATCACAACGAGAGGTCGGGGCCCAAACCGACCGCGCAAGGAACGAGCAACGCGGGAGAGGACGTCGTGATCACCGCGAAGCCGGCCTCGATCGCCAGAAATCCATCCAGCGAACTCCGCCCCGATCTCCAGGGGACGAGCAGCGCAGGAAAAGGCATCAGGGTCGCCGCGAAGTCGGTCCGAGTCACCTAAACGAGTTCGATCATCGAACTCCGTCCCAGTCTCCAGAGGACGGCTTCGATGGATACGGGAAGATAGCCACCCGTTCTCGAATAGAATACTCAACACTTCTCTCCGGATAAGTACGGGTACCAAGCATCGCCTCACGACGGTGAGGATCCACGTAACTTCCTCTCGCAGTTCAATACAACATGATCAACCAACGTCTCAACTCGGTCCATATGTAAACTCTTCCGGAGTTACCGTCGACAACGCCCGCGGTGGTTCGACGGTCTACCTACACGGAAGCATCGGCTCTATCGCGACTGATGGCTGCCTTCCACCAAGGTTCTTCCAAAGCGGAATCAAAATGTCATCGGCACACCTCCTCACCATAAGGCAAAGCCGTAATGAGTCCATCGGCGACTTCATGACAAGGTTTAACAAGGAGTGTTTGAAGGTCGAAGACGTGAACGACTGTTAGTCATCTCGGCCTTCCAAAGCGGCATCTTGCGGGGCTTTATACCGAGAGATCGTCAATCGAACCCGTCTTCTGCAATAGAGTCATGGCGATAGCCAACCGGTTCGCCAAAGCGGACGAGGCGACAAAAGAAAGCCAAGCGAACAAGGCGGGACCTTCGAAAAAGGAAGAAGAGGCGAAGGAAGGAAGATCGGAACCAAGGCGTGAGCGCCTTGGGCCGATTACATCGCCCGATAAAGTTCAGGCTCGGTCCGCGACGCTCGGAACGACCTCAATACACCCGTTGACGGCCGAGAGCGTAAATCTCGCACTCCATATGAACCTGTTCGAGAAGCCTCGACCGATGGCGGGAGGAAGAGGTGCCGACCTATGGATAAATCTTGCTCATTCCATGATGATTACGGCACGACATCAAGAGTGCAAAGAGCTCATGGGTGAAATAGAATCTTTGGTTCGTGACGGACCACGAAGAAATACCAAGACAGTCGCCAAGCCGACCAAAGTCAAAAGAAGAAAAAGCAGAAGAGGGAAATTGTGCCTGCAAAAAACAAAGCGCAGACCGACGAGGAAGGAGATGACGAGCCCCAATATGACGGGTGGTCTCCACAATTCACGGGCTCCCGGTGGAGTCACGAAGTCCTCCCAAGGCGGATGCCGAAGTCCTAGAACCGCGAACCTACCAATAAGAGGTTCGAAAAGACGAGGCGATCACCTTCTCCGAGGCGACCCGTACTGCGACGATACCTCACCGGGATGCGTTGGTGATCCGTAGTAGTCGCAAATAAGTTGGTAAAACGCTTACATTGACAACAAGCGTCGGTGAGCATCCTCTTCAAGGAATGCTTTGACAAGCTAGGAGTAGAAGAAGCACCTCGCACGAGCACGCGCCACTCCGAGCTTCGTCCGGGAAGAGCCGCGCCGAAGGAATAATCGAGCTACCCGTCACGGTGGGAAAGCACCAACGACCTCGACCAAGGTGGTGCGGTTCTTCGTAGTGAAGGCCAACTCGCCGCATAACATCATACTAGGGCGAGATTGGTGAGCAGCGTAAAGGGCGGTATGCTCAACGTACCACTGACGATAAAAATACCCACCACGAGGGGAACAGCCGTGATCCGAGGCGATCGAAGCAAGCGAGGTGTATGCAAGTTGCCTTACGAGGTGCGGGACCTCGGTCCAACACCCACAGTGATAGCAATTAAAGAAACCCGAAGAGTTGGGTCCGGAAGTCGCCACCTCCACGGCGGTCGGTGGAAGAGGTCGCATTGTACAAAGATGAGCCATTGAAGGTCGTCCGGTTGGTTTCACCACGACACCAAGTGAAGGATCGATCATCCAACTCTAAGGGAATTCGGGACGTGTTTGCTTGGTCTCCCCGACATGACCGAGTCTCGCCGAGTATCATCACTCACCGGCTCAACATCGACCGAACATAAAGCCGGTTCGGCGAAGCAAAGAATCTTGCAATTTAACGGAACCAAGTCATTCATGACGAGGTGAACCAGCTATTAAAAGCACGCATACTGTTCGAGGTCAAATATCCGACCTGGATAGCCAACCCGGTGATGGTGAAGAAAGGAGGAGGGGGATGGCGAATGTGTATTGACTACACCGACCTCAACAAGCATTGCCCAAAGGATTGCTATCCCCTTCCCAACATTGACAAGAAGGTCGACGCGTTGGTCGGGTACGAAGTCTTCAGTTTCTTGGACTTATACAAAGGGTATCACCAAGTCCTGATGGACGACGAAGACGCGCCAAGACCTTCATTACCGACTTGGTCTTCGATATAAAAGATGCCATTCGCCTTAAAATGCAGGGGCTACCTATCAAAGGATGGTGGACAAAATATTTCAGCCCTACATAGGTCGGAATGTGGAGTATCGTGAGCGACATCGTCGTCAAAAGCAAGAAGAAGCCGCGTGTGTGGCCGACCTCCGGATCGTCCTCGGCCTTCGGAAAATCAACCTAAAGTCAATCCCAGAAATGCACGTTTGCGTCCGTGCGGAAAGTTCTTAGGGTGTTGGGTTTCACAAGAAGGGCTAAAAGCAAACCCGACCAAGGTCCAAACCATTTTGAAATGAAGATGCGAAGACCATCCCGTTGGATTTGTATCTTGAAAGCGCTTTTGGTTGAGCTTGAATACAATGTTTCTGTTACCACTATTACAATCTCCTATCTGAAATGAATACTTGATTGCATATAGTCGTGTCCCTTATCTCATATATAAGTTAGATCATACGATTGTGTAGAAGATCACGAAGTCCGTATGATTGGTCGAAGCAATGAGATATAAAAGTTTCACAATGAGACAACTTGAGGACGAGTTGTCGGTATAGTCTGCGGTATAGATAAGAAGTGACTTGACTTGGTTGCTTGTCTATCTTTGATGCGTCTCGACGTATTGAAGGATCACGATGAGATGAGTTCTTCTATCGACCGTCGTGAAGAACCAAGATCTCGGTGACTTACGATGATCTAAACCTCGATAAGGTATTAGATGAGTATGAGTTGCTGACCATCACTTTGACTTGTTATGGGTGAGGGTTATATGTTCTAACCCAATATTCTCCGCGTCTTGGGTGGTGGCAGTGCTTGTATGTCATGCTAGTTATCTGTATCGAGTCACCGTATCCGTTTAGGATGATGACGTCCCCTTAAGGAGCTCAAAAGGTTTATTGTACTAAACCTGCAGTTGAGTTAGCTCAAGTACAATAATAAGGTTGAGTGGTACTACTTAAGGAATTAAAGATATTAATTATTTTAAGCGATCATGCTATAAATAATTAATGGACGCTCGACATCTTAAATACGGGATTCGTAATGTCTAAGTGCAAGCCCGACTCAACTTGGTAATAAAGGGTAAGTCAAGATTTATTCTCTAGTGGCATGAATAAATGTTTATAAATTAATTTATGTTCGGGTGAACATAAGATAATTAATTTATTTGAGGCCCATCTTTATTCCTTGCATTTGATCCCTGGGCTGGCCCATCCAGCCCATTGCTTAGGAGGAAAATCGGTCCACTATGCTCTCTTATGGTAAGGATTTTATTCTCTTTATCCTACAAGGATATAATTATATTTATGGGATATGCATGGATCCTTTCCTTATGGGATTATGGTAATGCATTTTAAATATAAGGTAAGAGATAAAATCAAGATTAATCCTTATTGATTAACTAGCAAAATTTTCGAGAATCAATATTGTATAATTGGAAGAAAGATTCGTGATTTCCATATTATGGAAGAAAGATTCATGATTTCCAATATTATATTATGGAAGAAAACTTTCGTAAATGATATAATGGCAATTGGAAGAAATCTTTCAAATATTCCATAATGATATTGGAAGAATTTTTCGTGAATTCAATAATGATATTGGAAGAATTTTTTTCGTGAATTCCATTATGGTTTTATGGAAATGATTTTATTCTCTTTATCCTATAAGGATATTATTATATTTATGGTATATGCATAGATCCTTTCCTTATGGGATTAAGGTAGTGCATTATAAATATGAGGTAAGAGATAGAATCAAGGTTAATCTAAATAAATAATCCTCGTATTTTCGCATCTCCATAGTGAAAAGGAGAGGATTCTCGAAAATTGAGTATGAGAAAAGGTGATTTTGAAGCATTCTCCATAGATCGTCCTCACTCGGCGTTGGAGATTGGGTAACAGGGATACTGATCCGAAGGTCTAAGCACGAGTCTCGATCCATTTCGCCTCGGCAGTTCAAAGGTAAACACGAGAAAACCCATCGTGTCGCAATTAATTATATAGGTGCATGCTAGGTATATAATCAATGTATGGTGAATTAAATATCCAAGATAGATCCTCGGGCGAGGTTAACATCGTTTTCCTACATTGGTATCGAGCACAGGATCGAAATCTTGGCTCTGTTGGATTAATTCACGTTTGATTATTACGTGCGTTTTTATAGCTGTGGATCATCGTTCATCGTGGCTCGTTTATTGTTTTGTTTGTTTTGTTTTACACCACGAGAAAATCCGTGGTTAGATTAGATTTTATTATGTAAATCTTATCTCGTAAAGAAGAACGAGCGAAAGAACGAAGAACGAAGCGACGGAAAAAGCAGGTCTCGGTACCGTCATCGGGTGGTTTCATGGCGAGCCTCACGATCGCGAGGCGATCGCGAGGGCTGCGGGCGGCGGCGCGTGTTCTCGCGAGATCCTGGCGCTTAGCGGCGAGCTCATGATCGCGAGATTACCAGCGAGTCGCGCGGCCGTGCGAGCTAGCGGGCGGCGGGGCGCGTTGCGAAAACCCGCGCTTCACGGCGGACTCGCGGTCGCGAGTTTGGCCCAGGCGGCGGCGTCTCGGCGACGTTCGGCGCTCGGGCGGTGGCGCGCGCGTGTCGTTCATCGGTCGCGGTCGCCTTAGCGACCGCGAGGTAGCCATGACACGCAGCACGCAGCGGTGACAGCAGGTGGCGGCGGTGGGCATTGCCCTGGCGGCCCGGCCTGCAGATGACCCGACCCGGCCCGGACACATTTTCAGATTTTCGGTCCGTGCCCGTGCACGCGAGGCCCATTGTTGAATCCGGTCCGTGCGGGTGCACGCGAGGCCGTTTTGAGTTTAATTACGTACTTTGTAAATCATGTAATAGATTAGATTTAAATGTGCGGGTTTCACGATTGGGCGCGATGAGCGTTTTTATTTTATTTTATCGTTCATATGCATGTATGGTGGATGTTTAAATTATGCAAGTAGCATGCTATGTATGTTTATATTACGTTGACAAACCTTTATGTGTTTTACGTAATTGGATGCGCATAGTAAGCATGCTAGGTTTATCGCGTTTATCAAGCATATTTTAGAATTACTGCGAGCATGTTTTACATGTTGAGTTCTATAGAAAAGCATGCTAGGATTACGTGATCTGCATGGACAAACCTTTTGAATAAAAAGACTAAGCAAGCAACCCGACAAATTAATTTTTCAAATTAAAATGTCAAGACCTCCACTTTTGATCTCTAAACAAAGTGAGGCGCTTGAGTGAACGCGATCACAGCGCGTGGCTTGCTTGCATTGTTTATCATAAGTTTGTTAGATGAGATTTCTAAATAAAACATTTTAAATCTATTGAGAAGTGGGAGTTTCATGTGTACGCGTCCACACGCGTGGCTTGCATAATGCGATTTTCATAAGTTCTCTAGAGATAGATATAAAATGAGATAACAAAAGAATTTGAATTGGAAGCGGTATGGTCCGGTGAGTATACCAATTCTAAAATTCATCTTCTTTGTTAAAATTGTGGTCATTGCTTAGACATCACCTCAGTACAACTTCATGAAGTCCTTCTTGCGATAGTGATGTGGTCAGTAAGGTCCAATCATTAATTTCATTTGTCATAAGGATAAGTTGACATGGATTGAAATTAAATGACTAAAGGTATATTTTAGTGCAGTGGGGGTTCATGTGTAACGTCCACACGCGTGGCTTGCATGTGGGATTCCTTGGGCGATTGGAGGTTTCATTAATATTGTTTTATCAAAAGGTTACAATATTATTGTTACGAATTATTTGCGATCGTATGCTTATGTGTTTTACATTATCGTTTCGAGATATGTCTCTTCGCGATTATCAATATGCTCGCACAAAATCCGTTATCGGTCCAAATTTCATCGAGTGGAAACAAAACATGGAATATGTTCTTATCATTGAAGAACACATGTTTGTCCTCACTACTCCTAAACCCGATGCCCTTCTCGGCGATCGACTAATGAGCAATGGTCGAGTCAAGCGGACTTTGGAATAAGTCGAACAATATGGCTAAATGCTATATGATGACTACGATGTCCAAAGGCTTGCGGTGACATCGATCGATGGTGAGCGCGATCGATATTTGGTCAAGTCTCGAGGTAAGTTTGGGCGATCGGATCGGACGATCGCTTCCACACAATGAGAGAAATCTTGGCGTGTAAGATGGAAGAAGGAAGTTCGGTCTATGAACATGTCTCCACATGACTCGTCTCATGGATAGTCTTGATCGGTTGGGAGGAGGTATTGACGGCCAAGGTCGATATCATCCTCATACCGCCCAAGTCTTTTGAGAACTTTCGGCGTGAATGCGATCATGAGCAAGACCGAGTTTACACTTAGTCGGTTGCTTAATGATCTCGTTCTTTGCGGAAGGAGTTATGGGAAAAGGAGCACATGCTCTTGCTAACACATCTAAGGGCCCAAAATTTTCATCGCAAAATGGAAATAGAAAAGGGTACCAAAGGTGGTGAGGCAAGAGAAATAGTGGGAGTAATGGGAGCAAGAACATGGTTGCCACCGGAGGCTTGAAGAAGCGAAGGAGAAGGCAAGTGCTTCAAGTGCGGTGGGCGGGCATTGGAAGGCCAAGTGCCCTATGCTCGAGGCTCAGTGCTGTTTTGCTTTAATGTGAAACATGTTTAGCGACTTGTTCTACCCATTCTTGGGTAGTAGATACGGGAACAATGATCATGTTTGTTACACCTGCGAGGTTCTGCGGACAAGGGAGGCTGTTTGATGGCGAGATAACGATCTTCATGGGCAACGCAAAGTCGAAAATTGCGGTTGGAGATGTTCTTTATGTTTTGGGACAACAGTTTTAGTTTTGAAGATGTTTTATATGTGCGGATTTTCGGTGGAACCTTGTTTGTTTGAAATTATTTACTCATGGATATTACATTATTTTTGATAGTGGTGTTTCTATCATAAGAAATGACGAAGTTATACGTGTTGGCACCTTATATAATTAAGCTTTATCTATTTACGCAAAACATAATACCTATAACTATGTTGCATCTTCATCAAACCCTAAAAGAAAGTTTTCTTGCAAGATGACACCACATATCTCGGCATCTTAGATTAGGTCACATCAATCTAAATAGGATCCAAAGCGGCTAAGAATGGGCGTTGGGTAATCTCATGATTACTCAGTTCGATCTGCGAATCATATAAAGGTAAGATGTCGACCGGACCTTCAAAGCGAAGGGTTATAGAGCCAAAAAAATGTTGGAGTTAGTCCATTCGACTGTGTGGACCAATGTCCACACAAGCTCGTGGAGAATGCAGTATTTTGTCACTTTCATTGGCGATTACTCAAGGTGCGGATCGTATATAACTTGCACCGCAGTCAGAATGCTTTGAGAAATTCAAAGAGTTTAAGGCGAAAGTGGAGCGAAGCTTGGTAAAAGTATCAAGTCATCTGCGGTCCGATCGCGGTGGCGAATACCTCGATAACGAGTTTATGGACTATCTAGTGAAGTGTGGAATTACCTCCCAAGCAAGACTTCATCGGGCACACCACAACAAAATGGTGTGTCGAGGCGAAGAAATAGGACTCTTTTGGAAATGGTTAGATCAATGATGAGCTATGCGGCATTGTCTATTTAGTTCGGGGTATGCCTTAGAAACAACGGCATACTTGCTAAATCTAGTACCTTCCAAGTCGATCGAAAAGACCGCTTCGAGTTGTGGTTTGGTATGAAGCCTAGTTTAAACCACATAAGGATATGGGACGATCCGACATGTCTTTGAACAAGAAGGCGACAAGTTGGAGGCTAGATCCGGCGCAAGGCGGTTTATTGGCTATCTAGAGGAGCGAAGGTGGTTTATTCTATAGTCTAAGGATCGGAAGGTTATTATTAGCACTAATGCCCGATTCTTAGAAGAGGATTATATGAAGAATCATAAGTCAAAGTTGAAATCATTCTTGAAGAATTAGAAGATGATCGTATTCCACCACCGATTAGGCGAAAGGTGCGAGATGTCGAGTCTAGTGGGAGGATCGACACGGATACTTGAGAAATTGAAGTGGGTCGAGTTCGATGGAATCTGACCGTACAAGTGGTACCTACCCACAAGTTGTGCAAGATGAGAACCACAAGTTCTGCACCCACGTTGTCATTGTGTCTATAGCACCTCATCGTAGTGGGAGGGTTGTTCGTCGACCCGGCGATTTATGTTAGTGGGTGAATCTTGGTTTAGTCGAGCGAAAGCGAGCAGCAATAATCGACCCATGGACGTCTGAGGCGTCTGAAGATAATGATGTAAGATCATGGAACTTACGTTTGGGCGAGTGGTAAAGTCACATGGATTTACCAGTTGCTAGCGAGAGTTGTGTGTATCGGTTAGATGTCAGCGGTGATGTGGTATTTCTTGCACTTTACGTAGATGACATTCTTCTTTTGGCAACAATGTGAAGTTGTTATCGAGGCGTAAAGATTTGGTTATCCGATCGGTTTCAAATGAAAGACTTAGGAGATCGGCGTACATTTTGGGATCAAGGTTTACCGAGATCGCGAGAGAAAATGTTGAGCTTATCTCGGGCGTCTTACATTGATCTTGTGATTACTCGTTTGAGTATGGACCGCCCAGAAAGGATTGCTACCTTTCGGACATGGCGTTCCTTTACAAGGAGCGATCACGTGTGATGCAAATGAGATAGAGGAAATGAGACAAGTTCCCTACGCTTCGCCGTAGGAAGTCTCATGTATGCAATCTTTGTGTCTGAGGCCGATATCTGCTATCGGTAGGCATAGTAGCTGAATATCGATCTAACCACGGACAAGCTCATTGGACTGCGATAAGCATATACTCAAGTACACGAAAGGACTCGAGATTATAGGTTAGTTTACCGTGCGAGATAGTCTAATGCCTTTGGGTTATCTGATTCGGTTTCAAGTGACCGTGGTAAGAAAAAGTCTACCTCAGACTATGTGTTTACCTTGGGAGGTGGAACCGTATCCTGGCGGAGTGCAAAGCAGCGATGCATTGCGGACTCTACCATAGAAGCCGAATATGTAGCCGCTTCGGAGGCTGCTAAGGAGGCTGTATGGTTCAAGAACTACCTCATGGATCTAGATGTGGTACCTGGTTTGCCCAAGAGGATCATGGTTTACTGTGATAACTCAGGTGCAATGGCAAACTCGAAGGAACCACGGATCCACAAGGCAACCAAACACATAGAGAAAGTACCATGTCATACGAGAAAGCGTTTGGCGAGGGGACGTCTTGATTGCAAAGATTGATCGACGGATAACCTAGCGGATCCATTCACGGCTTGCCGCAATAAGTCTACGTTGGGCGCGTTAGAGGACTTGAATTGCGCTAGATGGCACCCGCTAAAGCCTGCAAGAATAAGTCTACGTCGGGACGTTAGAGGACTTGAATTGCGCTAGATGGCACCCACTTACAAAGGAAACTTTTGTATAAGTGGGAGAAGCAAAGTGATGGTTTTGTTTGTAATAGCTAGTAGAGACACATTGTATACTAAAGTTTGCTTTAGTATAAGTGGGAGATTGTTGGATTTGTATCTTGGCGGTTTGGTTGAGCTTGAATACAATGTTTCTGTTACCACTATTACAATCTCTATCCGAAATGAATACTTGATTGCATATAGTGTGTCCCCTTATCTCATATATAAGTTAGATCATACGGTGTGTGAAGATCACGAGAAGTCCGTATGATTGGTCGAGCTTAATGAGATATAAAAGTTTCACACCGAGACAACTTGAGGACGAGTTGTCGGTATGAGGCTGCGGTATAGATAAGAAGTGACTTGACTTGGTTGCTTGTCTATCTTTGATGCGTCTCGGCGTATTGAAGGATCACGGTGAGATGAGTTCTTCTATCGGCCGTCGTGAAGAACCAAGATCTCGGTGACTTACGATGATCTAAACCTCGATAAGGTATTAGATGAGTATGAGTTCTTGACCATCACTTTGACTTGTTATGGGTGAGGTTATATGTTCTAACCCAATATTCTCCGCATCTTGGGTGGTGGCGGTGCTTGTATGTCATGCTAGTTATCTATATCGAGTCACCGTATCCGTTTAGGATGATGGCGTCCCTTAAGGAGCTCAAGGTTTATTGTACTAAACCCCGCAGTTGAGTTAGCTCAAGTACAATAATAAGGTTGAGTGGTACTACTTAAGAATTAAAGATATTAATTATTTTAAGCGATCGAATCTATAAATAATTAATGGACGTTCGACATCTTAAATACGGGATTCGTAATGTCTAAGTGCAAGCCCTGACTCAACTTCGGTAATAAAGGGTAAGTCGATTTATTCTCTAGTGGCATGAATAAATGTTTATAAATTAATTTATGTTCTGGGCTGAACATAAGATAATTAATTTATTTGAGGCCCATCTTTATTCCTTGCATTTGATCCCTGGGCTGGCCCATCCAGGCCCATTGCTTAGGAGGAAAATCGGTCCACTATGCTCTCTTATGGTAAGGATTTTATTCTCTTTATCCTACAAGGATATAATTATATTTATGGGATATGCATGGATCCTTTCCTTATGGGATTATGGTAATGCATTTTAAATATAAGGTAAGAGATAAAATCAAGATTAATCCTTATTGATTAACTAGCAAAATTTTCGAGAATCAATATTGTATAATTGGAAGAAAGATTCGTGATTTCCATATTATGGAAGAAAGATTCATGATTTCCAATATTATATTATGGAAGAAAACTTTCGTAAATGATATAATGGCAATTGGAAGAAATCTTTCAAATATTCCATAATGATATTGGAAGAATTTTTTCGTGAATTCAATAATGATATTGGAAGAATTTTTTTCGTGAATTCCATTATGGTTTTATGGAAATGATTTTATTCTCTTTATCCTATAAGGATATTATTATATTTATGGTATATGCATAGATCCTTTCCTTATGGGATTAAGGTAGTGCATTATAAATATGAGGTAAGAGATAGAATCAAGGTTAATCTAAATAAATAATCCTCATATTTTCGTGCATCTCCATAGTGAAAAAGGGAGAGGATTCTCGAAAATTGAGTATGAGAGCAAAGGGTGATTTTCGAAGCATTCTCCATAGATCGTCCTCACTCGGCGTTGGAGATTGGGTAACCGGGATACAGTCCAGAAGGTCTAAGCACGAGTCTCGATCCATTTCGCCTCGACAGATTCAAAGGTAAACACGAGAAAACCCATACGTGTTGCAATTAATTATATAGGTGCATGCTAGGTATATAATCAATGTATGGTGAATTAAATATCCAAGATAGATCCTCGGGGCGAGGGTTAACATACGTTTTCCTACATCCATGGCGTACACAAGGTGACAGTCAGATAGCCGCACTAAGCCGCTTTCTTTCAAAAGCAGCGGATAAGCAGCTACCCTTCTTCAAGATACTCAAAAGCCCCGAAATTCTCATGGGATGAGGTGCAGTCCGCCGAAGACCTCAAGAGCTACCTCATGAGCTCCCCACTCTATCCGTCCCGAAGAGGAGGTCCTTTTCTCTACCTCGCCGCCTCGGACGAATCCATAAGTGCGATCACACGAGAAGAAGGACGTCGGCTCGGTGTATTTCATCGGCCGAGCACTAAAGGCCGGAAGCGAGTATCGACCGGAGAAGCTTGCCTTAGCATTGGTAAATGCCGCGAGGAGACTACGTCCGTCTTCCATGCACATCGCATACAAGTCCTCACCGACTACCCACTTGGCAAGTATTGACGGCTGTCGTGGAGAATCGCGAAATGGGCAATCGAACTGGGCGAGCACGATATATCCTTCGCCTTGCCAGCCATCAAAGGTCAAGCCTAGCGGTTTCCTTGCGAGGCTAACCCGTCGAAAACCGAAGCCCACCGAGTCCGTGTCGACGATGCCAAAGCCGAACCCGTGGTTGAAACACCGGTCTTGGCAACTCTACGTTGACGGGGCACGGGAAAACAGTAGCGGGCGGTATCTTACTCCTAGGCGGGACAACCAAGAGATCGCCTACTCACTTGGTTCACATTCAAAAATACGAACAACGAAGTGGAGTACGAGGCACCGATCGCGAGGACTTCGCCTCGCTCAAAGTCTCCGGATCGAGCCGTGCAAGTTCACGGCGATTCTCAAGTCGTCGTAAGCCAAATGTTGGGAAAATATGAGGCAAAAGCGGCGAATGAAGAAGTATCTTGAAAAAGCAAAAAGCACGCGGACTTTCTCACACTTCGGATAGTTCGCATCGAGGGAGCAAAATAGCGGTGACATCTTAAGTAAATTGGCCTCGTCATCAACGAACCCGCCAAGAGAGGAAGTCAGCGGGAGCATAAGCGATGCGAAGGCGGGCCGAGGTTAACATAGTCTCGGATGAAGAACCCAATTGGATGACTCCCATTCGAGAGTACTTGGAGAAGGCGAACCTTACGACAAGCTGGAGGCTAGGAGGATCTGAACAAATCTGCGATATACAATTGAGCGAGAGTCTATCTGAAAAGTCGTATCTCCAACCTCTTAAGGTGCTTGGGGCGAACCGAGCTAATTACGTTCTCGAGAAATACACGAAGGTTCATGCGGAAGCCACATCGGACCCGAGCCTTGTCAAAGAAAGTCATGCGATGGGGATACTATTGGCGACAATGTTCCAAGACTCATGGACCTCGTAAAAAGTGTCCAAGTGTCGAATCCATGGGAGCGTGCCAAGGCTACCACAGACCGACCTCACCTCCGTCAGAGCCCTTGGCCATTTATGCAATGGGGATCGACATTGTGGGCCCCTTTTGTAAAGCACCGGGGCGGCTCAATTTTTAATTGTTGCGATCGATTACTTCACGAAGTGGGTGGAAGCCGAGCCCTTGGCGAAAATCACAAGCAAACGCCTTCAACTTCGTATGGAAGAACATAGTGTGTCGACGGCATCCCCATATCCTCCTTTCGGATAACGGAACACAATTCACGGATAAGACATTCAATTGGTGTCGAGCTTGGATCCAACAAAGTTCACCTCGGTGGCCCGTCCTCGAGCAAATGGTGGGGCCAGAAGTTACCAGCGGGACCATCGTAAAGTGCAAAACTCGTCTCGAGAGCTAAAGGCCTCGGGTGGAAAATTTACCACAGGTCTTATGGTGCGTCGAACAACGCCTCGGACCTCGAGCGGAGAAACACCATACAGTTTGGTGTATGGAACCGAGCGATGATCCTGCGCAGATCGGAGTACCGAGTCCTCGTGCCATCGACTTCTGCGCGAAGCAAATGGGGAAAATCTACGGCTGATCTAGACTTACTCGAAGAAAGAGACCTCGCCTACATCAAGGAAGCTCGGTACAAGCAACAAGTAGCTCGGTATTACAACCGGTAGCGTTAAAACCCGACAATTCAAGTGGGCGACCTCGTACTCGAAATAATGAAGTCAAAAAAGCCGCGCAGCTCGGCAAGTGGAAGCCACATGGGAAGGACCTTACAAGATCGACGAAGTCCTCGGCAAAGGGGCCTATAAGCTCGCTCAATTGTCCGGTGAGCAATTACCCAACGCATGGCACATCGTCCATCCGAAGAAATATTATGCATAAGTGTCGAGGGTCGGTCTTGTTCGGTCGTATTTTAAAGTCTGTTTAGAGTCCGAGTCTTATTTGGTGGTCGCGTCGTCTTTTATCAATAAAATATTATTTTCTGAGTTCTACTTGTCACTAATGCATTATTAATCTTCACATTATTTACCCTCTACGAGGACAAATTCCCTCGGCGGAGGTCGATTACATTCGTTTCATACGAATGTAAATCTAAGCAGCGCATGCTACATACGAGATCGACTACCTTCGTTTATTTGAGCGTTCTCTATGTAGATGAAGGGACCACCCTCCCGATGACCTCGACAAAAAGCAGAACCATTCCTACATACGAGATCGGACTACCTTTTTATTTGAGCGTTCTCTATGTGTGAGCGAGGGACCACCCTCCCGACGACCTCGACAAAAAGCAGAACCATTCCTACATACGAGATCGACTACCTTCGTTTATTACGAAGCCGTTCTCTATGTAGATAAAGGGACCACCCTCCGGCGACCTCGGCAAAAACAGAACCCCACCTTCGTGCGAGCGATTTCTTTCGAGCGAATTCTCTCGAGGACGAACTACTTTCGCATATTACTCTTGTTCAAATACAAAGTCAACAAGAAACCATTCTTATTAAATAAAGATGTACAGTTACATTTTACGAGGACGGGCGGATCGGGAAAAGTGAGCGATCCACAGAAAAATTGGAATTGACTCATCTATGCTAATCCTACCTCTACCTCGTCCTCGGTCTATATTACGGGCCCGGCCGGTGCGACCTCGGTCACTGGCGATGCGACTCTGCGAGCTCGGCCTCGACCACTTGATGGCCCGGTCTCGGCGCTGGAGGGTCCACGGCGTTCAAGGGCAATATGCGCCTCTCTTGTCGCGCCACTCCGGATCGTCATAATTTGGTTCATTTATTCTAGGCGAGAAGCTCCGTGAGAAGAAGAGCCTCTGCGTCCGTCAAGTATTTCGTCGGTTGTGGTTGTCGGCGATGTGAGTTTGTATATGCTCCGAGCCCTTTCAATTCAGCGTCTTCGCTCCGTGAATTGCCGGAGGTCCGACCATATTCGCGCCGTACCTCGAACAACGGGCGGCACCTCGACAACCTTAGCTTCAACCTCGGGATCGTCATCCCACCATTTCGGTGGATAACCTCCTCGTGCTCGGCATGCTCCTCGGCTATCACCTTGGCCTTCCTGGCGACCTCGACGCCTCCTCCATTCAAAAGCGAGCACGGAGCTCGTCGCGGCTCTCTGGCGGCTCTATGTGACATCGGACTCTGCACATGCGTGGCCAAGCCGCCTTTATATGGAGGAGTTCGACCTCTTTCAACTCGAGAGCCGCGATAGGTCTTGATTCGGTTCAACCAGGAGAAGCATCAAGCATTTCGAGACAATGAATAAAAAGATAAGTTTCTTAACATAAACTTGTCGTTTTATTAACATGCCCTTAAGCAAAATCAATGTACATTTACATTCAAAAAAAAAAAAGGTAAAAAGATGGGGATCAATGACCCTCCGGAAGCTTCGGCCACGTCCACATTCGCCACTCCGACGCCTCGATAGCGCAGCCTCTTCCGCCGGTCTCGGCCCGTCTGACTTGCCTCTTGGGAACCACCGAGTCTCGGCGCCTGAAGCATCACCACCCCCCACCCCTGCATAATCGGATAGTAAAGCTTGGTCGGGGATCCCGATCCACGGACGGTGCGAGCGGACTCCGCGGACAAAAGAAGCAGGAGGCGAGGTTCGCAGCCTGAAGCTCCTTCGAGCCGCGGACGATCACATCAAAATAGGCCGTCTCGGGACATTGTCCTCGGTCTCCTCGTACCCATACTTGGCTTTGTCCAGTGCAGGTAGTCTCGGCGACATCTTGATTGCATCCGAGGCGGCGCTTATTAAGCACCGCCGCGTCGAGACCATCCGGGCTTCGTCGACATGAGCGACCTCTCGCAAAGGCACGGCGTCTCTCCTGCGAGCTCGCCATGTCCGCCTCCCGACGGCGAACTGTTCCACCTCGGCCTTCATCAAGGCAACCTCGGACCGCCGCCTCGCCCTTGCCGCCTCCTCCACACAGTGCCTCACGACCGCCCTTGCTTGCCGCCGCCTCAATGGCCGTAGCATCCGCCGCTTTTTGTTTGACGAGGTCCCGGATCTTAGCCTCGGCCTCGGATACTTCTTGAGCGAGAGGTATTCTCCTCCACCTCCCGAGCATCAGGGCCACCCGTCAGCTAGCGTGGCGCCCTTCAAGTAATCCGATATAAGATTGGATACTTTGGACACCTCGGCCGCCACGTCCTCGACCCCCTACACAATATACACATCAGGTCAGAAGAACACATTTTTATACTACTACACAAAGTATAAAGACAGGTACAAAACCTCGGGAAAGAGGCACTGACTTGGAACCGATGATCTCTTTTCGACCTCGGCGACAGCAGGGACTCGGGGATTACATCCTTCCGCCTCTTCAAGCGCTTGAGTGGCTGCGGCGAAGGGGATCTCGAAGCCCCGATCATTTCGGCATGTCCTCGAAATCCTTGGTCGGAGACCTCGGCTCGGCCCACGAGATCGGTTCGGCCACGAGAGATCGGCTCCTTCCTTTCTTCTTTCTTTCCTTCAGCAGTTCACTACCAAAAATACATAGGTCGGCATCAACACGTATAATCATGCGATAAAGAAAAAAAGTAGGGCCTCACCTTCACCGACTCCACCCCGAGGTAGGATCATAAGGGCTAAGCCCGCCTCGCAAGCTCGGCCTCGGAGAAGACCTCGTCAACAAGGCCAATTTTGTCCAGCGTCTCCTCCAGTCACGAAGTCCTTGTCAGCGAATACATCGGCGATCTTATCGGATCGCCATGGAACTCCATATGTCCTCAAACCGAGCGGAAGAAGAACTTACGCGGTTGGAGATCTTCGACTTAATCTTGGCTTTGAATTTCCTACGGGGTGATAGATAATACCACCCGAGCCGCCTTCGATTCTGGCGAAGGAAAGACCCCAAGGTCAAAGGAAAATTATGCTATAGGCATAGACACCTAGAGCGATCATATGCGGAATGAGTTCGGCGAGTTGGGCGAGATAGGCGAACATCTCTTGGAACTCAGCGTATCGTAAGGAAAAGGAAGGCGAAGACCAGCGCGAGGCTGTCCTCGTGACACAGTAATAAAACCATCCGGAGGCACAAGCCCTATCCTCAGGACGGGGACAACGAACTCAATACTAGAGGAATACTATATTGAAAACATATATCCTAATATCGAAATACCTAGGATTGAAGAAAAGAAGACACTTTGCGCAATCCCCACCGAGGGAATCGCGGACTACAGAGAAAGAGGCATATGGACACGGGTAAAAGCAGTGAAGACGCTAACGAATTAGGCGGAAAGCAGACACGATTTGGCGCTTCGGCGACTCGTTATGAGAAGAAGTAGCCATTACTTACTTTTGTTTATCGATGAAGAAGACAATGAGCTTCAAGTCAATGGCGCTGAGAATAGTTGTTTCATGCAGAAGCGAGAGTTTTGAAATTCGAGAAATGTAGAAGCAAGTGATAAGAGATATTGCGTATCAAGGAAGACATTCCCCTAATATGTACTTTATCGGGAATCCAACCGCGCCAATTTAATGCGCATTAAATCGTATCCAGCGTCGATGCTCGACAACGGCGGAAAATCCGTCTTGACCTCGGCATAACGCCTCGTCGGTGAAGCAGTAAGAAGACCTCGACGCGCCTCGGCGGGTGAAGCCGGTCGAAGACCTCGGCGTAGCGCCTCGTCGGGTGAAGCGATCGAAGACCTCGGCATAACGCCTCGTCGGTGAAGCGGTCGAAGACCTCGGCATAAGGCCCGTCGGGTGAAGCGGTCGAGACCTCGGCATAACGCCTCGTCGGTGAAGCCGGTCGAAGACCTCGGCATAACGCCCGTCGGTGAAGCGATCGAAGACCTCGGCATAATGCCTCGTCGGGTGAAGCGATCGAGACCTCCGCTTAACGCCTCGTTAGGTGAAGCCGGTCGTAAGACCTCGGCATAACGCCTCGTTAGGTGAAGCCGGTCATGAGACCTCGACTTAACGCCGTTAGGTGAAGCCGGTCATAAGACCTCGGCATAGCGCCCGTTAGGTGAAGCCGGTCGAAGACCTCGGCATGGCGCCTCGGTGCGAAGCGGGACACCTCGCGGAGATACAAACAACAAAAAGACCTCGGCGGGCGCCTCTGCGAGCATCGCATCGATATCTGACGTCGAAGCATTGGGTCGAACAATGAAAAGCATGTAAGATCGTCCAAACCCGGCCGTCACAACAACCCCAATCCGGCATGACCTCGTTTTCTGCGTCTTTTGGGGGGTTGTGATAGGATCTGACCCAACTACGGGCCCAAGCATCGCCCCAATACAAGTAAACGACATCAAGCTCGGCTGGACAAGTTCGGCCCATGAAGACTCCTAAAGTCGGTGGGAGCAGAAAGCTCGGCCATATCTAAAAGAATCCTAATTCAGAGGGATAGGATCTCGAAAGAAAGTTAGAAGACTTGATTCGAGATCTAGGTCAATACATTGTGTATAAATAGAGGCTAGATTAGGCGACATAGATTCATTCACTCTCTTTAATCGCTTCTTACACTCTCAATACACATACTCTCTCTCTTGCCCGTGGACGTAGATCTTATTCACAGATCGAACCACGTAAATCTTTGGTGTTCTTGCGCATTTATTTCCCTTACGAATTTAAGATCGATCATCTACCATTATTAGTTCTCGTTTTATTATTATTTTTACTCAACTTCTCTTTTCAATCTCAACTTCTTGTGTTTTTAGTTTTATCTAATTATAGTTTATTATACCAAATAAGGATCTATAGTTGCTTTTACAATTAATTTTCAATTTCAGTTAATAATAGACTAACATATTCTACATTATAGCCTGCAACCGATTCAGTTTCCGCTTCTGGGAGATCAAAGTTGATACTGTGGTCATTTGATAATTAAGTTTATTATATTCTTTCAATTCCAATTCTTAGTTCACAAGTTTTCATTAACTAGGGGTAATTATTATTAAAATAATAAATTTAATGATGGGTCGAAAGATCTTCCTCTACAATGGAACCAATACTTTAAAAATCGGAATTGATCGGATTGACCAATTCAACCACAAATCGATCAGTTCATATAAATTCACAAACTCTAAATCTATCGTATGGTAAGAATTTCAATAATTCACACAGAGCAAGCGATATGCTGTGATGACGTACAAGTACAACAAGCATTTTGGTAACGGATGTGATATTTGGTTTTTGGAGTAATTTTAAAAAAATGCTTTTTTAATTTGATAATTCAATGCTTCAGATTTAATTCAATAATATTTCATCAATTTTGTTACATGATGTTTAAACTAGTTGATTTTGTGCTCTATGAGACCACTTTACATTATGTGTATCCCATTTTTGGTGTCCTAACTTGTCTACCATCATTAGTTCTCGTTTTATTCTTATTTTTCCTCAACTTCTCTTTTCATTCTCAAAGTTTTTAGTTTTAGCTTACAATTGTTAATTATAGTTGATTATACCAAATAAGGATCTATAGTTGCTTTTACAATTAATTTTCAATTTCAGTTAATAATTGACTATCAACTGTGGTCATTTGATAATTAAGTTTATTATATTCTTTCAATTCCAACTCTTAAGTTTATTATATTCTTTCAATTCCAACTCTTAGTTCACAAATTTTGATTAATTAGGGGTAATTATTATTAAATTAATCAATTTAATGATGGGTCGAAAGATCTTCCTCTACAATGGAACCAATATTTTAAAAATCGGAATGGATCGGATTGACCAATTCAATCGCAAATCGATCAGTTCAATTGTCCCGTTTCATATAAAATCACAAACTCAATAGATCTATCTTATAGCGAGAATTGCAATAATTCACACAGAGCAAAGGATATGTTGTGATGACGTACAAGTACAACCATCCTCGAGCATTCAAGAGTTTCATGCGCTCTAGCTGTTAGTGTAAATTAACTAACTAAAGTTAGCTTGTTAGTTAGAACACGTAAGCCATCTGTTAAGCAAAAGAGAGGTTGTTAGATGATCTGTCACTCTCTATCTCTAAGTAGTTAGTTCGGTTTATTTATTTAGAAATATTAGCGTATAAATGCATAAACTTTGATGAAATTTTGATTTTGCGAATGAATTTGATGTAATTTTGATTTTACGAGCGGACTTTAAAAGTAGTATATAAATATACAAACTTTGATTGATTTTGGTTCTGCACATGAATTTTAAAATGAGTATATAAATACACTAACTTATTAATTATAGTAATTTTACTATATTTATTTTTCCTGTTAAATTGAAATTGATATGACATTATATATGACGAGTTGACAACGATGTGAAAAAATCTTAAAGTTCGTGTTTGAATGAGAAGAAGACATTTATGGTAGCCTACGTGTTCGTCATTTACTCCAATTACAATAGTGAGTTTAAGATTTGAAGTGCTCTTTTCGTTTTGTGTGTTTATATTATATTCCTTTATTTTTTTCTTTCTTTCTTTCTCGTGAAGTGTATATGAGTTTTGTGTGTATTAATGAGTCAATGTGCGTGTTTTGCTAAGTGTAAATATTTCTTTTATATTTTATTTATTAATTTATTTTCACGTCGTTATCAACTCATCATATCTAATGCCATGTCAGTTATAATTTGATCGAAAAAATAAATCGCAGTAAAATTACTAAAATTAATAAGTTCATGTATTTATATACTCCTCTTAAAGTGTGTGCAAAATCAAAATTAAATCAAAGTTCGTGTTTTTATATACTCATTTTAAAGTTCGTGAGTAAAACCAAAATCACATCAAATTAAGTTCGTATATTTATATGCCAATAACTCATTTATTTAAATAGGAATCGTTTAAGATCATCTTTGGTTAATGCAATACATTGAAAATTCACTAATCGCTTAAGCTTCTTTAACAGAATCAATAAATTAATTAGAGTTTTCTTAAAATTTGTTTGAGATTCTTTTGTGAATTTGTTGGCTTGATAACTATTCTAACGGAATAAAATCATAATTTCAAATATAACCTAATAAATAACTATTGTGAAAAAAAAATACTCGATGAATTAAAAAGTTTTCCTATTCGAACCAAAAAATATACTTGCCATAATATGAAAATGTATTGATGATTTGGATAACCAGATTTTCCATGTCATTACAGATTATATTTATTCGAGTAAAAATCTACGTGTGAACTAGTTTCCAAACTCCACAATTCAGGAAAATTGACGTCGGGTTTGATTTGAAAAACTTTTCAATTTATCAAGTATATATATTTTTGTAAAGTTATTTATTGGTTTAGATTTGAAAATTCGAAATATTACTACACTACAAGAAAATGTTCCAATAGTGATATAATTTTGTAAGAATTGTGATATCTATAGATATCATTAAATAAATTTGTGACATCTTATGGATGAGTAACTATTATGCATGTCACAAAAAAAATATGTTACAAAATTTAGTGACATTTAAAAGTGTAGCTATTTTTGTGACATATGAAAGTGTAATTATTTTTATGATACGTGAAGGTATAGCTATTTTTTGTGACATGTCAAAGTGTAACTATTTTCTATAACATATCAAAATGTAACTAATTTTTTTGACATGTAAAACAGTAACTATCTTTTTTAAGTGTAAATAATGAAGACTTTTGCAGATTGTTCCGATAGAAAAGGGGAAAATGAAAAGTGTGGAGGATGAAGCTGAGAGTGGTAGTGCTATGCTGGAAAAGGAAACATAATTTGTAGTGCTAGCTATATTTTTTGGATAATATTTGATAGTATGAAACATTTTAGAAGGTAAGCCAATAACTTATATTATTTTAGATAATTTTCCTTACATATAACTTAACATTTGTTTTCAGATTTGATTAATTAATATTCAACAGTAATTTATGTTTCCTAGAAAATCATTTAGAAGAGTTGTACTGTAAAGAAAAGATTATATAATTAAAGAAAATAAATTAGAATGATTAAGGAAACCTTAACTTATTTTCCACAGCACAAGGATACATAGATAGTAAGAAATGGAACCACATAATTTTCATCTTCAATCAACTTCTGATTCTCCTTCTTGTTGTTGGCGTAGCTCTATCACGTCTCTTCATCTCATTATATCCAACGCCAAAATAATTCTCTAACCAATTTGGCCTTCCAAATCGAAGTATGCAACAACCGATTCCAATTCCAACTACGAGTCCACTTCCATACCCCATCACCACACTTCGCCAACTAAATCCATCTATAAACCCAGGTTCATCATCATTGCCTTCTTCTTCTGGCTGCTTCCATTGCTCATTCTCCTCTTTGCATTTTCTCGTCAATGGAACTCCACACAACCCCAAGTTTCCCACATATGAGTCATTCTCAAATGTGGAAAACTGATGGATTAATAGTATTTGCCCCACAAGATTATTCATTGACAGTTTAATTTGGAAAGAAATGTCAGCTTTGTCATCTCACTTGGAATTTCTCCATCCAGTTTGTTTACTGACAAGTCCAACGATTCAAGTGCACTCATATTCCCGAGTGATGAAGGTATATTTCCTATGAGTTTATTGTAGGAAAAATTCAAGTATTTGAGAAACTGAAGGTTCCCTATTGAATGTGGAATACTCCCAGAAAATCTATTAGAGGATAAGTCAATAGTTGTCAAGGCTACCAACAATCTCTCCAATAATTGATCCTGACCTTTCAATGTGATTATCATCTCCACATAAAATTGAAAGGGATCACTTAATCTTTCCGTCTCATTTTCCTTGGTCACGTCTATCATTGCTATGAAATTCTTGAAATACTTTTCAGGTAGAGAGCCCACAAATGTATTCCCAGATATATCTAAAACTTGCAACTTAGGAAATGGAAACTTAGTCCTTGAAGGAAATGACATGTTACCATCAAACTTGTTAGACCTCAAGATGAGCACTCGAAGTTTAGGAAGGACTTCCAACCAAAATGGGAAATTGCCATGTATTCTATTATTTCCGATGTCAAGGCCCTCTAGACTTTTGCAGTTGATTAGGGATTCAGGTAATGTTCCTTGCAATTTATTACCGCTCAAATTAATGGACAAAAGATTACACCCCTTGCTAAATGTTGATGGAATCAGACCACCAAACTGATTTTCATTCAAATGAAAGATGCTCAAAGATTTGCTTAAGTTTCCAAAGCATTCCGGAATTGTTCCTTCCAAATTGTTTTTAGAGAGAAGAAGAACATCAAGGGATGGGAAGTTGCAGATGGAGGATGGAAGCTCACCATTTAATTTGTTAGAAGAGAGAATTAGTCTCTCCAAATTTGATACATTCCTAATAGTAGATGGTATTGGACCTGAAAGTTGGTACGAGAAGGATATAAAACATTAATTTTATTTATATTTAAAGCAGCACATAGCATTGTGGAATTTCTCATTCCAAACTATTATTTGAGAGAAGAACATAAGAATTACTTGGAGATAAGATGAAAGCTCACCATTTAATTCGTTGGAATCAAGTTCTAAAAACAACAAATATGATGGATTCCAAATGGTGGAAGGTATTGGACCTGAAAGTTGGAGAAACCTTCATACATATTTTGGAGGCTTATTGTGAATATTAGTTTTGATAAAAATATTGGATGAAATATTTCGTGGGTTATTTGTGTGTGGGTGGATGTGTGGGTATATATAATCTGGAGAGAGAAAGAGACAGAGTAAGTACTATGTGGGAGTTATTTTAATTGACAAATAATTGTATTCCTCTCTAGTTACAAATGGAGGATAGAAGCTCACCACTTAATTTGTTGGAATAGAGTTGTAGACTCCGCAAATTGGATATATTTCCAATAGTAGATGGTACTGGACCTGAAAGTTGGCATCAAACCTTCAAATAAATAAAATGAAAAATGGCCGAACATTTTCTTTAGTTCCATCCTCACCATTCAATTTGTTGTAAGAGAGAATTAAGAACCCCAAATTTGATAAATTTCCAATGGCAGATGGGATTGGACCTGAAAGAAATTATTTGATAGACAAAGATATCGATCAAATTTCTTTATATCTCCGAAATGCACACTGCAATTTACCACTTACCAACAACCGCTATTTTACTCTATCCACGCATATGTATATTATTTGCATGACATTGGTATCCATAAAGGTTATATACAACCAACTAAAAATGTAGGAAGAAAGACATTTTGCTAAATAATTTAAAGAGTAATATAGTACCGCATTTATTTTTTTGAAAAAAGACTAAATTTGATTCAAAGTATTTAAACTTTTGAATTAGCAATTCCTACTAAATGTGCTAAACTGAAAAATCATGGATTTGTGAAGGACATAGCTAGCTATAACTTAAAGGCCAACCCTATTCACAAGGGATATACATGAAAATTAAGAAAGAGTTGAATATGCTTAAAGCTCTAAAAGAGTTAGAAATCTTACCAATGAAACAATTGTTCTCAAGGGATAAATACTGTAGCGCTTTCATGTTCCCAATTTCCGAAGGCAATACCCCGCTAAGACTGTTACTTGCTAACACAATATATTCCAAGGAAGACATGTTGAAAATGCTTGGCGGCAAAGGGCCTGACAACTTGTTAGAACTCATGACCAACAATCTTAAACGATCAAGACGATAAATCTCTTCTGGAATAAAGCATGTAAAATTATATGATCACAAATTAAAGTGTTAACTTGTGTTTGAAATCAAAGTCTAAGGATATGCACAAGGTATAGTAAAAACTTAGTTTCATAAATAATAACAAAAAAGTAGTTTATAATAAAAATGCCCAAATATCTACTCAAGTTTCGAAAGCAATGTGCAATTGTTTCTTCCAAACTATTATTTGAGAGAAGAGGAAATTCAAGGGATGTCATGCGTTAATGGAAGCTCACCATTTAATTTATTGTACGAAATATTTCGTGGCTTATTTTTGTGTAAGATATATATGATGGTGAGAAAGAGTAATAATTTGTTTCCTCTAATTTTTTTTATTCACTTCTTCTCTTCACTCAGGAGGTCAGTGTATCGGAATAGAATGGATATTCATATTCCCATGTTCATTTCCATTCCTATGATTGGTATGTCTTTCCATTGAGAATCACCATTCCTAATGGAATCGTTATTCCTAATGAGGTTGGAATAGGTATTCCATTTACAACCAATGGATGTACCACTCCCATTCAGCCAAAAATGCTAATTAGGATATTTTATATACAATTATGTGTAATGATATTTCTTATTAAAAAATTATTTTAAATTTTCTTGAATAATTTATTATTATTGGTAATTAATTCTGAAAAATAATTTAAATTTATTTATGTGACTATCAAAAGCAAATATAAAAAAACGGTTATCTATTTCATAAACTAAAACCAAATATTGTTTTTCTATAAGTATTTAAAATATTATTAAATTACGTAAAATAATATATATTTTAACTAAATATTACTATTATAGACTATAGTACAATAAAAACTATAATTTGCTAAAAACTTATAAGAAAAATCTCAAAATTTTGCTTATTTACTTTCTTGCTAAAATATTGATATATATTTTAATAATATTATTAATTAATTTTGATATGCAAATTTATGTTCAATAAATCTAATTTTATATTACTTGAATGGACATATTTTATTATTTAGTTTAACATTTTATGGAATTTATTATAAAATCTATAAGTATAGTTTAAACATGTAGGGTAATTTTAATGTAGTATTCATAATATTACTTACTAAACTTAATTTTAATACAAAGAAATATGATTATATAAAACTATTTAATTTTTATGAAAAAATATAGAAATTGATATTTCATTTATATGTTCATTCCATGCACATACCAATCATAGAAAATGTAATTTCATTCCTACCATCATTTCATTTTGGTCTAATCCATTCATTCGTACCAATCACCTCCTTAGTGATTTACATATGTACGCATATGAGACACCTTCTTTTCATGTATCATCCATATGCACAATGATGGAGCTAGGAAATTTTTCTTGGGGTCCAACTATTTATAACTTTAAAAGGTAATAAAATATAATTTTAAAAATAATTAAAAATAATAATAATTTAAATAATAGTATAATATTATTTGAATAGATGTAATTGTTTATACTAAATTTCTTTTCATTATGTTCTAATGTATTGCAAAATAAAATAATAAGTTTAACTTATAAATAACTAAACAATCAATCAATAATAGCTACAAAAATTAAAATAATAAGAAATTTATAAATGGTAATAATTGTATTATCTTACAAAACTCAAATATTGATTGTCTTGTACCGTTACAAATATACAATGAAATCTAGAATTAATTCACATATAAATTTTATTAGAATAAGTTTAAATAAATATTACCTATGACTATTATAATAAATTCATTATAATCCTTTAGAATTTGGATTGATCTTATTAATTTATATATAAAATTTTATTATTTGCATATATCTTTTATTTTATCAACATAAAACAAATTATAGAAAAAAGAAAAAGAAAAGAAAGTGAAGAAATTAAAAAAAAAAGAAATAAAAGAGCACAAAATAGAGAAATAAAAAAAAGGGAAGAGAAAAACCTGAGCTGGATTCGCACACAGGGGCGATGGGGTAAGGCCGTCAGGGACAAACACCCAACCAACTACACTAAAAAGGAAAAAGGAAAAAGGAAAAGGAAAGGGGAAAGAGAGAGCTGGGACTTGAACCCGAATCTCTCAAGTGAAAGTTGGATATCTTAACCAACTAAATTACATTGAATTTTTTTATCTAATCCTTAAATATATACAACTAATTCTATATAGGGGAGGCCCATGGCCCCCAGGCCTCCAACATAGCTTCTCCCCTGGTTACGTGCATGTGCATTTTCTGAGATACACAGAAAAT
The DNA here is from genome assembly GCA_036937905.1 of Salvia rosmarinus. Taxonomy (NCBI): domain Eukaryota; kingdom Viridiplantae; phylum Streptophyta; class Magnoliopsida; order Lamiales; family Lamiaceae; genus Salvia; species Salvia rosmarinus. The sequence continues at coordinate 8,772,615 of CM072818.1, forward strand.
TGATTTTTTATCATTTTCTATTTGGGTTTATCTTTTAAATAATTTTTTTTAGGTCCAATACCATTCACATTGGAAATCTAAGACTGTTACTTGCTAAATCAATAGATAACAAGGAAGACATGTTGAAAATGCTTGGCAGCAAAGGGCATGACAACTTGTTAGAACTCATGACCAACAATCTTAAACGATCAAGACGATAAATCTCTTCTGGAATAAAGCCTGTAAAATTATATGATCACAAACTAAATTGTTAACTTGTGTACTTTTGAAATCAAAGTCAAAACTTAGTTTCATAAATAATAACAAAAAAGTAGTTTATAATAAAAATGCCCAAATATCTACTCAAGTTTCGAAAGCAGTGTGATATTGTTTCTTCCAAACTATTATTTGAGAAAAGAAGAAATTCAAGGGATGTCATGCGTTAATGGAAGCTCACCATTTAATTTATTGATGAGTTGTAGAGACCACAAATTTGATAAACTAAAACCACATATTATTTTTTCTATAAGTATTTAAAATATTTTTAATTATGTAAATAATCTATATTTTTAACTAAATATTACTATTATAGTACTAAAAACTATAATTTGCTAAAAACTTATACGAAAAATCTCAAAATTTTGTTTATTTATTTTTTGCTAAAATATTGATATTTTTTTTAATTTTATTATTAATTATTTTCGATATGCAAATTTATGTTCAATAAATCTAATTTTATATTACTTGAACAAACATATTTTTATTATTTAGTTTAATATTTTTATGTAATTTATTATATAATATATAAGTACAGTTTAAACATGTAGGGTAATTTTAATGTTGTATTCATAATATTACTTACTGCACTTAATTTAAATACAAAGAAATCTATTAAATATGGAGAACATTGTTCTTTCTCACAACAAATTAAATGGTGAGCTTTCATTCTCTCTTAACATACATCCCTAGAATCAATTGCTTATTCTCTTAATAACAGTTTGTAAAGGAATAACTCTACAAGATTTTGGAAACTCGAGCAAATTTTGGCCATTTTCATTTAAACACAAATCACAATAACTTTGAATTTAAACTAGTTTTTTTTAATGCACATTCAGATAAGATATACTACAATTCTTAATAGTACACTTAAATTGTGACAATTATTATATTATTCTGCTATATATAATTCCCCTAGCTAATATCCGTTGTCGCTGTACAATATGTGAAATGAGACAGGGACATCAAATAGTTGACAATATGCTCTTCGTATAATTAATTGGAATACATGTGGTGCATATGACATAGCATTTTACCAACAATGACTATTTTACTCTATATACATGTCTATTACTTGCGTTGGACTTGACATTGGTACCATTTTAAGAAGAATGCCATACGAAAAGTAATAGATTTGTGAATAACATAGCTATAACTTAACTAATTTTCAATTTTCAAAATAGTTCTAAATGCTATACATGAAAAAAAAATAGAAATCTTACCCATTAAAGCATTGTCATTAAGCCATAAATACTTTAATGCTTTCATGTTCCCAATTTCTGAAGGCAATGCCCCGGTGAGTGTGTTACTTCCTAAGTCAATAGATTCCAAGGATGAAATGTTGAAAATGGTTGGCGGCAATGGACCAGACAAGCTGTTAGACCACATATCCAACAATTGTAAATTAACAAGATGGTGAATCTCTTGCGGAATAACTCCTGCAAAATAATAAGATCACAAGAAGTTAGTTTAATTTTAGATGCAAAAGTTGCGTACTTTCAAAAGCAAAGATATCCATAAAGTATAGTAAATAAACCACAACAAAAGGCTTTATGTATATTTCGGTCCCTATACTTGCATGATTCTCCGAATTGGGTCTCTTAATTATTACTTCAATTATTTAAAATAAGTCTAGGTACTATTATAGTGGTTAAAATCAAAAGTGCATTATCGTTTATACTATCATCGTTAAAATCAAAATAACCCTCTTAGAAAGTGAGATTTCATTAGATTTTAATGAAATTATGGTTGTGCTCTTCTAAAGCAATTTATCATCTTCAGATGGGGTAACATGCAATCGAATATAAACAACTATCAAGATTTCGATATATTTCGAAATAAAATGAAAGAACACGGTTTGCCATATATATTACATTTAGTTTAAGCACATTACTGTATTATGATATGATGTATATTATCTATTATATATTGTTATAATTAAAGTGTGTGTTCTTATAAATTTTATTATATTCATAATGATAGATACAACTTATAAATCTAATAAATAATATAAAATAAGAAAATTATTTTAAATTCATAAACTAAAACCACATATTATTTTTTCTGTGGGTATTTAAAATATTATTAAATTATGTAAAATAATATATATTTTAACTAAATATTACTATTATAGTACAATAAAAACTATAATTTGCTAAAAACTTATAAGAAAAATCTCAAAATTCTTTTATTTATTTTCTTGCTAAAATATTGATGTTTATTTTAATTTTAATATAAATTAATTTCAATATGCAAATTTATGTTTAATAAATATAATTTTATGTTACTTGAATGGACGTATTTTTATTATTTAGTTTAATATTTTATGGAATTTATTATATAATAGATACGTATAGTTTAAACATGTAGGGTAATTTTAATGTAGTATTCATAATATTACTTACTACACTTAATTTAAATACAAAGAAATACGATTATATAAAATATTTAATTTATATGAAAAAATATAGAAATTGGTATTTTGTTTCTATGTTCATTCCATGCACATACCAATCATATAAATTTTCATTTCATTTCGGTCTAATCCATTGATTCATACCAATCACCTCCTTAGTGATTTACATATGTAAGCATGCAATAGATCTTTTATTACAAATAATATAATATTACATCATCCTCTTTTCACGTATCATCCATATGCACCACGATATCATAATATCACATATCATTTGTTAACATTGGTAAAATAGAATGTGCAATATGATTGGAAACGGGAAAATCCAACTATTGTTAAAGTACTTGTTTAATATAAGTACGAAACAACCAAACAAGCTAGCTGAAAAAACAATTTTTTATTTGATGTCAACAATTTTTATTTGATGTCTCCTGTTTTATTTCACATATTCTACATGTAGCAAGAACGGATATTAGCTAGGGAATTATATATAGCGAATAATATAATAATTGTCATAATTTAAGTGTACAATTAAAATTGTATATCTTATCTATTTCATAAACTAAAACCACATATTATTTTTCTATAAGTATTTAAAATATTACTTAAGTTATGTAAAATAATATATATTTTTAACTAAATATTACCAATATAGTACAATAAAAACTATAATTTGCTAAAAAACTTATAAGAAAAATCTCAAAATTGTTTATTTATTTTCTTGCTAAAATATTGATATTTATTTTAATTTTATTATAAATTAATTTCAATATGCAAATTTATGTTTAATAAATATAATTTATGTTACTTGAATGGAAATATTTTTATCAATTAGTTTAATATTTTATGGAATTTATTATAGAATAGATACGTATAATTTAAACATGTAGGGTAATTTTAATGTAGTATTCATAATATTACTTACTACACTTAATTTAAATACAAAGAAATACGATTATATAAAAATATTTAATTTATATGAAAAAATAGAGAAATTTGTATTTTGTTTCTATGTTCATTCCATGCACATACCAATCATATCAATTGTTATTTCATTCCTACTATCATTTCATTCCCATCTAATCCGTTGATTCATACCAATCACCTCCTTAGTGATTTACATATGTAAGCATGCAATAGATCTTTTATTACAAATAATATAATATTACATCATCCTCTTTTCACGTATCATCCATATGCACCACGATATCATAATATCACATATCATTTGTTAACATTGGTAAAATAGAATGTGCAATATGATTGGAAACGGGAAAATCCAACTATTGTTAAAGTATTTGTTTAATATAAGTACCAATTAATTATACGAAACAACCCAACAAGCTAGCTGAAAAATCAAAATTAGCTAGCTCATGCAATTGTCAACAATTTTTTATTTGATGTCTCCTGTTTTATTTCACATATTGTACATGCAGCGACAACGGATATTAGCTAGGGGAATTATATATAGCAGAATAATATAATAATTTTCATAATTTAAGTGTACTATTAAGAATTGTATATCTTATCTGAATGTGCAGTAAAACACACTAGTTTAAATTCAAAGTTACTTTGATTTGCGTTTAAATGAAAATGGGCAAGATTTGCTCGAGTTTCCAAAATCTTGTTATTCCTTTACAAACTGTTATCAGAGAGAATAAGCAATTAATTCAAGGGATGTATGTTAAGAGATAATGGAAGCTCACCATTTAATTGGTTGTAAGAAAGATTCATCCTCTCCATATTTGATAGATTTCCAATGGTGGATGGTATTGGGCCTAAAAAAATATTTAAAAGATAAATCCAAATAGAAAATGATATAAGATCTCTGTATATCTCAGAAAATGCACATGGACATAGCATTTTACCAACAATGTCTATATTTTTTTCAATTAAATATATAAATTTAAAGAACGAGTCACAATGGACTTAAACCGAGGCTATTGACCCCAGACATTAACCACTCTACCACTCTACCACTAAACCAATACACACACATACATTTCTATTATTTGCGTTAGACTTGACATTGGTACCATTTTAAGAAGAATGCCATACGAAAAAGTAATAGATTTGTGAATAACATAGCTATAACTTAACTAATTTTCAGTTTTCAAAATAGTTCTAAATGCTATACATGGAAAAAAAAAAATAGAAATCTTACCGATTAAAGCATTGTCATCAAGCCATAAATCCTTTAATGCTTTCATGTTCCCAATTTCTGAAGGCAATGCCCCGGTGAGTGTGTTATTTCCTAAGTCAATAACTTCCAAGGATGACATGTTGAAAATGGTTGGCGGCAATGGACCAGACAAGTTGTTAGACCACATTTTCAACATTTGTAAATTAACAAGATGATGAATCTCTTGCGGAATAACTCCTGCAAAATAATAAGATCACAAAAACTTAGTTTTAATTTTAGATGCAAAAGTTGTGTTCTTTCAAAAACAAAAATATCCATAAAGTATAGTAAATAAACCACAACAAAAGGCTTTATGTATATTTTGGTCCCTATATATACTTGCATAATTCTCCGAATTGGGTCTCTTAATTACTTCAATTATTTAAAATAAGTCTAGGTACTATTGTAGTGGTTAAAATCAAAAGTGCATTATCATTTATATTATCATCGTTAAAATCAAAATAACACTCCTACAAAGTGAGATTTCATTAGATTTTAATGAAATATGGTTGTGCTCTTCTAAAGCAATTTATCATCTTCAGATGGGGTAACATGCAATCGAGTATAAACAACTATCAAGAATTTCATCCGATTGGATCACTATGGTCGACGAACAAACTTTTATCTATTTTTTTTATACATATTGTGAAAGGAATCACATACTTTTTTATTTTATTTTATTTTATGTTTGTTACTAATTCAATTTTACAATAAGAGGATGACAAAATCTACGGCATTTCTATTATTTGACCAAAACCAAATGCTTATATGAAATCCTCATTCACTACAACTTAGAGATATTTTCGATGAACTTAACAGATTGGAGAGACCATAACTATTTTGTATTTGGTTTCAATTCAATATAGCTGAAATATATAATATTGTCACATGAGCATACGCATGAACAACTAAACCTATAGACTGATCTCTGGACATCCGGCCTTATGTGGACATCCCATATGTGCCTGCATGCCCCCCTCATATGGGGTCAAGCATACAAAAGCATGTACATAAGCTTCACCCCATATATGGGATATGTAGGTATATATGAGGCGTCCACACCGTGTGAACAAACGTACATGATTTAGTGACACCAAGAGAAGTGTTACAAAATTTATGACATCTTTAGATGTGGCAAAATTTAATTACACCAATATATGCATCAATATATTTTTGTTATACATAAAAATGTATGTAAATTTTTGTTACATTTGAAAATGTAGTAAAATTTGTCACATCTATCCATGTAATTAAACTTTATTACATTTAAACATGTCACAATAATTTTTTTGTTACATCTAGGAATATATATATTCAATTAGTTGTCTGATTTTAGTGTTCCAAATTGAGATATTTTTTTAAGTTTAACATTTTCAAAATAACAGATATAATTTATTCCAATATAATAGATAATTAATTTGTTAAATATAACAGACATCAAGGTCAAACAAAAAATGTTGAAAGGTAAAGAAAAAAGAGAGAGAAAAAGTTCAAATATGAGAAACTATGAACTACAAAAAATAGTTACACTTTCACATGTCACAAAAAATAGTTGCACGGTCATACGTAACAAAAATAGCTACACTTATAAATTTCACTAAATTTTGTGACATACTTTTTTTGTGACATGCATAATAGTTATCCATCCACAAGATGTCACAAATTTATTTAGTGACATCCATAGGTGTCACAATTCTTCAAAAAATTGTGTGCGTGTGTTGGCCTAGTGGTAGAGTGGTTAATGCCCGAGGCCAAAGGTCTCCGGTTTGAGTCAACCGTGATGCGGCCTTTAAATTTCTGTATTAAATTGACCAAAAAAAAAACAATTCTTCAAAAATCATGTCACTATTGAAACATTTTGTTATAGTGAATGGATATAGCTTTCACAAATGCAGAGATTCTACAGAAAATCATGAAATTGAATGACATTATAAACTAATTTAGCTTATCAATGGAAACAAATAGTAAGAGATCAAACTAGTAAAATTCTCTGCACAGAGATAAGAACATACCTGTTAAATTGTTGCCGCCAAGGCCTAATTCCTTAAGCTGTGTGATGTTCCCAATTTCTCTCGGCACATGTCCACCAAAGTTGTTTCTTGACAAGTCAATTCTCTCAAGTTGTGGGCATTGAGCCAAACTCAGTGGTATATCTCCCTCCAATTCATTCCAACCTAGGTAAAGTACTTTGAGTCTTTGAAGGCTATTGTGACTGCAAATGTCTTTTGGAAGGGCACCTGATAAACTATTATCGTATAAATAAATAGATTCGATTACAGTCATATTGAAAATGGATGGAGGAATAGGACCATCAAGAAAGTTTCCACTCAAATCTAGAGAAACAAGAGAATAAAGATTTCCAATTTCTAGTGGGATGCTGCCTGTGAGCTCCATATTCGAGATATTTAATTGAGTCACTCTACTCCAATGTGAGTCACAAGTAACTCCTATCCATGAACAAACAGAGGTTTGAGTGGTCCAATTTTGTTTTAAAATATTGTGAGGATCTGAAATGATGAGGGCTTTGAAGGCAAGAAGTGAAGATTCATCCCTTTTTATTTGAAGTGTAGTAGCAAAGCTATAACTCATCAGACAACAAAACAGTATGAGTAGAGAAAGTAGGAAAAACGGGGAAAATCTATGCATATTGAAATTGTTAATGATTGTGTGAGCAAACAAGAAGCCAAGCAAATGCCCTTTATATTCAAATGTGGCGAGGCTAGAATTATTGGAAAGTTGAATGCGATGAAGACTTTTTACGAGTCAAGCCAATTGTGGAATGAAGAATGAATGAAACTTCTCTGTTTAATTTTAACTTTATTATTTGAATAATCTACGCAAGTCACTATTTTGCACCAGTACGTAAGTTTGAAATGGACTAATTTCTGCACCTACACTTCTTTATGTGCATACCACCATTGATTGTGGAGATACATACGTATACTAGATATAAGAAAACTATTTATCTGTCCCTTTGAGAGGGACAACTCAGTAGTAAAGTGAGTTCTTATAATCAAAAGGTTATAGGTCTGAACCCACGAACGCTTCTATGGGTACCAAGTGTGAGCTATCCCACATGAACATGGGGCTTACACAACCTCTATTGGTTTGAATTTGTCATACTTAGTTTTTCAGATATGGTTTACTCGTTCTATGTGGTTTACAGACTAATCCACATGAACGTGAGGTTTACTCAATGCACATCGATGGTAACGATTACGGTTCCCTATGAATTCAGGAAAAAAATCATCTAAAACATGGTTGAAGTACAACGTATCTAGATTTAGGTGTATGATCGGCTAAAATGTCAAATTGAACATCTGAATGACGAATTAGTATTAATCAAGTTCAAGAAGCAATGTTAATCAAATTAAAATGGGTTCACAATTTGGGCTAAAGGTTGTACTATAAAGTATAATTAAATAATTTTCCCAATCATTGTTCCACCTCTCTTGACGCTAATTTTTTCAATTTTTGGAGCTATATCTGCAATAATTAATTAAATTAAACCCGACATATCTTTTTTCTTTTTGTCGTGATATCTCTTGAATATATTCAAGTGCTTAAAGTAAAATGAGAAAAGAAGAAGTAAATTGGTTAGGTATGAACATATTATATATTGATTTGAGGAGCCGAAACACAAATATCACATTCAAAGTATTTAACGGTTCGATCGTGATAATGGGAACACAACTTTCTTTGGACAAAATTTTCAACGGGCATTTATCATAGAATTGTCTTTGATTTAAATAGAAGACGAATGCATCATATATTTTTTCTATTCCATCCATCCATACATCACTGACTTTTATGACTTGACTATAACTTCTATATCATCAAGTCAAGTCCAAGATTTATTTATTGCTCAAAAGAAATTAAAGTTCAAAATTAATTTATAAAATTATTCATATAGGATCTTTTTGCTATAATGTGTAAAATAATCAAATTCGTAACTTATATACTATATTTATCCCACTATAATATTGATATCAAAACTACCAAATTACCAAAAAATCTTAGATCTGATTTAATTTATATACTAATCATGAATAGAACTTAGATCTGATTTAATTTATAGTAGATACGCCAGCTAAGGACTAAGGTGAGTGATTATTGCGCTCATAGTCTGACAATTGTTAGACTAAGTTTAGAACTATTGCAATTCCAACAATCACAACAATGTTACAACTATTGCAACAAACATTTTTTGCTATTGCAATTTCAATAATGACGATAGAAAATTCAACAAATTAGAAGAGAGGAAAGACGTGAGATGAGAGGATAGAGAAGTGAAGAGAGAGGAGAGAGGTTTTTAATTATATTCCACCGTATCTAATCTAATTATAATTATAATCTAATTATAATTACAATCTAATTTGTTTTATGGATGCAATGACACACACAATTAAATATAAAATTCTGACACTTATTGTGATTTCTTTATAGTCTAATTGGAAAAATAAATTAAGTGCTATCCATTATAATTGTAAGATCGAATCATGCACCCTTTAATTTTTAACAAGTCATACACCTCTTTTAAAGTCAAAAAACGAGAAAAAGATGAAAGCATGGCCCCAAGTCACAGTCTTTGTATAAATATACCAAAAATTTCCAATACTACTTCTGTTGACGAGAAGACTAGGTCTTCGTAGACTCAAGGATGGGACTTCTTTTCGTAAGGAAAAGTTAGGCAGTTCAAATTGAATTGGTCTAAGATAGATATTATTGTCTTTTCATGTTAAAAGTAAGATGATCAAAGATTTAGTAATCTTTGATAGATATTATTGTCTTTACTTTAAAAAATTGGGTTCTTATTCAAATATAAAGTTTAATTTTAAGCTTTTACTTTCTATCTTCCATGAATCTTTTTCACTTTTCCAACACGCCATCATAGCAATAAATAGAAAATTTATAACGAGAGACGGGAGCTAGGATTTTAAAAATGGTCGAACAACATTATATTCTTGTTGGAAAATTATGATTTTCCATATGAAATTATTTAATAGAGTTGATTCGAGGTAGGTAAAAGCGGTTAGATGTAGTTATGTCGCACCTTTTCATATAAAGATAAACATTTTCATGAAATGACATGTAACTTTTCGCGAAAACACATTCATCTCTATAAATAGATCAATTTGGAAGACATTTAGAGTACATCCAAAGCGAAGATAATCAATCTGCATCATGCATTCTTCAAAGTCTCTCTCGTCCCGTGTCAAGTAGTTCACGAAATATGTCAGTAGTGCAACTACTCGTATTTATTAAACCGTTGTATTTTGGAGATAATTGCTATAGGACTACGTGCACTGTAGCAGAGCAAAATTATCTTACGGAGAAATAGTCCAACTCTTGCCTCGATTTTTATCCTACATTGTTGTTCGTTATATTCGCATTCCTTTTTGTCCGAATGATCACAGAGTGGAGCCCGGGGCTTGGCTTTGTCTCTGTTTATGACTAATCTTCTCCTTCTCAAGTATTAGGCAGAAATATTTTTGAGAGGTGAATAATTTTTTTCTTTTAACTTGTCATAAAAGTCTTAGTATTAAAGTGTGATTGATAAGAAAGGTAGTATTTAATTGACTTGTGTGTTGACTACATAGTTAAAATTACTTTAAGCTGTTGTAGTTTCTTCCCTTACCGAGTCCAAGTCTCTGACCTGGGGCCCATGCTCTTAATTTTTTCTAATTACGACTTGGATATTTAGGATGTTAAATTATTGAATTTGAATTATCGCGTGGAATTAATGTGGTAGGTAGAAATAGAATGTGAAGTTCAGTAATTACGGATGTGTGTAACAAGGTAGTCAAAACCATGCTGTCAGGGTTTTTTGTATTTGCTTTATTTTATTTTATTAAATATAAGATACATATTGACATCATATCATGAATTTCAAATTATTATATTATAAAAAATTAAATAATTCATCCAATAGTATCCACATAAAATTAAACAACAATCCACGCTTAGATCAGAACCAAACCAATGATCTCTTAATTAGAGTCTCTGGTGCTTCAATTTTGCCATTTATACTATACGTCATCTTTTTTTTTTCTTTTCTATATTTGGTTTTCAGCTTCTTTTGGTTTTACAATTTTAGTCTTAACTAGAAATTATTAATCGGTTTTTATTTTCTCAAAGAGGGGTTTACGTACCACTGATTGATTTAAGTTTTCGGTTAATTATTTCATGCTGGATTCTATGGTTTTAGTTATCTATTTTATTGCCAAAAGTCCCATGATCGATGTTACACAATGTTGTTTTCCAATATTTTGCTAACTGGTAAAATGTTGCATTATAATTTTAATTAGCGTGTTGATTGAATATGTTTTTGTTTAATATTCCACATGTAGGCCAATGCTATTTATGGTGACAAGTGTAAATAAGAACATGAAGTGGGGAAGCCAAGAAATTGCCTTTGCAAAGAGGATTATGTTATGCTACATAGACTTCAAGAGTTCACTTGAAAGACTAAATCAACTTGTGCTAAGTAATTCATTTATTAACGATCTAATTTTAAATTAATGAGCTTTCTAAATATATATTTAAATTAAGTATGAGTTAACTAATGAAATAGTCTTTATAATATAGTAAATATCACTTTAAATCCTACAAATATTTATTTTACCAAAAATGTTATGAACTATCAGAAATACTTATTTAAACTAGTAACTACTAGTATTGTATCAAAAATATCCCACGTAAATTTTTCTATCCCAAAATCTTGACGTGACTCATCAGATACCATATGGATTTATGTGGTATTTTCACTATTTTAATTAAGAGATTACATAGATGCATGAAATTACATGATATCCTACTACCTACATCAAGATTTCGGAGGGCAAAAAATGGCTACATGACATTTTTGATACACTATTGATAATTGCTAGTTTTAATAAATATCTCTAATAGTTTATGACATTTTTTATAAACACGGATAGTTTAGGGTTTAAAGTAATATTTACCCTTTATAATATAGTAAAAATAAAAACTATACTCTAATATATATAAAAGGAGAACTTATCTACTCTTACAATTTTACTCTATTTGCATTTCACGAGTTAGCACAAGTTAACTAGTGAAACAATGTGTAAAACAGTCTATTTCACAAGTTAGCGCTAACTCATGAAATCCACTGTTTCACGAGTTAGCAAGTGGTAACTAGTGAAATATAGTGCATAAGTAGGGTATTTTATGAGTAGGATACCCCAAAGACCAATTTGTGAAATATAGTGCAAAGTGGATATTTGAGGAGTTGACAAATCGAACTCGTGAAACATTTAGAACCTCTTTATTAGTTATACTGACATCTCTTCAAGAATAACATCGTTGCCAAAATGGCACAAACAAACATGATAAGCGAGAACACATCAACTCTAGAATCTTTTCCTTTTATAGATATCAACAAATCAAGAATTGCAATAACCAATAAGCCATGACACGTTGATAGTTGTGTTAAGAGTACCTTCCCGTAGAGTTGCATTGCGCGAAATGAATAAATCTTCCTACGGATGTATATAGAGATAATGATCAGAGGCATTCTACCACAAACTAGAATCACAGAAAGCATAGTGGATAATAATCAACATTTTCTAGCCTCAAATGAATCGAAGCCAAAACAAGCATCAAACTATAAATCAAGAACAAAATCGATGATTACACCGTGAAACACAAATTTAGACAACTTACTCTAGAAGAATGCAAAATGGAGATCTGCAATCATATCATACAACATCACAATAAAAAGCTTTCTTTACTTTTCTTGTCACAGCCCGTAATCCTTAAGGACAACTAATTAAATCGGGTTGCGATATGGGGTTTGAATTTGTCACACTTAGTTTTTCAGATATGGTTTACTCGTTCTATGTGGTTTACAGACTAATCCACATGAACGTGAGGTTTACCCAATGCACATCGATGGTAACGATTACGGTTCCCTATGAATTCAGGAAAAAATCATCTAAAACACGTTTGAAGTACAACGTATCTAGATTTAGGTGTATGATCGGCTAAAATGTCAAATTGAACATCCGAATGACTAATTAGTATTAATCGAGTTCAAGAAGCAATGTTAATTAAATTAAAATGGGTTCACAATTTGGGCTTAAGGTTGTACCATAAAGTATAATTAAATAATTGTCACAATTATTGTTCCACCTATCTTACGCTATTTTTTCAATTTTGGAGCTATATCTGCAATAATTAATTAAATTAAACCCGACATATCTTTTTCTTTTTGTTGCGATATCTCTTGAATATATTCAAGTGCTTAAAGTAAAATGAGAAAAGAAGAACTAAATTGGTTAGGTATGAACATATTATATATTGAGGAGCGAAACACAAATATCACATTCAAAGTATTTAACGGTTCGATCGTGATAATGGGAACACAACTTTCTTTGGACAAAATTTTCAACGGGCATTTATCATAGAATTGTCTTTGATTTAAATAGAAGACTGAATGTGCATCATATATTTTTTTCAATAAAGCTATGCGGCCACATTATGGTCGACCACACAACCTTTTCCTATATATTCTGAAAAATATTAAATTATTAATATTAAATTTAAATTTAAAATTTTCATTCGATAAGTACAAAATTGTAATTCTATAAGATGGTTTTAATGTAAAACCAATTTTTTAATAGATCAAAAATTAAATAAATAATTTTTTAATTTAATTAAGTTGATTATGGCCGCCCACATTATGGTCGAATAGCATCACTCAAAAAAGATCCTGTATGAATAATTTTATAAATTAATTTTGAACTTTAATTTCTTTTGAGCAATAAATAAATCTTGGACTTGACTTGATGATATAGAAGTTATAGTCAAGTCATAAAAAGTCAGTGATGTATGGATGGATGGGAATAGAAAAAAATAGAGTGATGATATTCGGCCATTTATACTATACGTCATCTTTTTTTTTTCTTTTCTATATTTGGTTTTCGGCTTCTTTTGGTTTTTCAATTTTAGTCTTAATTAGAAATTATTAATCGGTTTTTATTTTCTCAAAGAGGGGTTTACGTACCACTGATTGATTTAAGTTTTCGGTTAATTATTTCATGCTGGATTCTATGGTTTTAGTTATCTATTTTATTGCCAAAAGTCCCATGATCGTTGTTACACAATGTTGTTTTCAATATTTTGCTAACGGTAAAATGTTGCATTATAATTTTAATTAGCGTGTTGATTGAATATGTTTTGTTTAATATTCCACATGTAGGCCAATGCTATTTATGGTGACAAGTGTAAATAAGAACATGAAGTGGGAAGCCAAGAAATTGCCTTTGCAAAGAGGATTATGTTATGCTACATAGACTTCAAGAGTTGACTTGAAAGACTAAATCACCTTGTGCTAAGTAATTCATTTATTAACGATCTAAATTTAATTAATGAGCTTTCTAAATATATATTTAAATTAAATATGAGTTAACTAATGAAATGGTCTTTATAATATAGTAAATATCACTTTAGATCCTAAAAATATTTATTTTACCAAATATGTTATGAACTATCAGAAATACTTATTTAAACTAGTAACTACTAGTATTGTATCAAAAATATCCCACGTAAATTTTTCGATCCCAAAATCTTGACGTGGCTCATCAGATACCATATGGATTTATGTGGTATTTTCACTATTTTAATTAAGAGATTACATAGATGCATGAAATTACGTGATATCCTACGACCTACATCAAGATTTCGGAGGGCAAAAAATGGCTACATGACATTTTTGATGCACTATTGATAATTGCTAGTTTTAATAAATATCTCTAATAGTTCATGACATTTTTTATAAACACGTATAGTTTAGGGTTTAAAGTAATATTTATCCTTTATAATATAGTAAAAATAAAAACTATACTCTAATATATATAAAATGAGAACTTATCTACTCTTACTATTTTACTCTCTTTGCATTTCACGAGTTAGCACAAGTTAACTAGTGAAACAGTGTGTAAAACAGTCTATTTCACAAGTTAGCGCTAACTCATGAAATCCACTATTTTAAATACCGTCTCATGAAATCCACTGTTTTAAACACTGTTTCACGAGTTAGCAAGTGGTAACTAGTGAAATATAGTGCATAAGTAGGGTATTTTACGAGTAGGAGACCCCAATTCATGAAATATAGTGCAAAGTGGATATTTGAGGAATTGACAAATCGAAATCGTGAAACATTTAGAACCTCTTTATTAGTTATACTTGACATCTCTTCAGCAACAATATCGTTGACAAAATGGCACAAACAAACATGATAAGCAGAACGCATCAACTCTAGAATCTTTTCCTTTTACAGATATCAATAAATCAAGAATTGCAATAGCCAATAAGCCATGACATAGTGATAGCTGTGTTAAGAGTACCTTCTCCGTAGAGTTGCATTGTGCCCGAAATGAATAAATCTTCCTTCTGGATGTATATACAGATAACAATCAGAGGCATTCTACCACAAACTAGAATCATAGAGAACAGAAAACAGAGTGGATAATAATCAACATTTTCTAGCCGCAGACGATCAAGCGCGAAGAGACGTAGCACCGCTGTCGACGTTCGAGGGGGAAGACACGATTAGGTGGATAGCGGTGAGACGGCGATTCAATTACATGCACTCCACAGGAAAGAAAGTCGCGGCCGTGGTTGCCATGGGCGAACTGCTTTATATTGGTTGGCGTGGTTGAGGCGAGGAAGCCAAGAATGTCGTGGGATGAGTTCACACAGTACCGGTAGCACGGTTTGACACACGATTTAAGGCGGCGAGTTCGAGCGGTGTCCGGGTTAGACAATCTGGAGCGAGTGGAGGATTACATATATGTGTTTGTTCAATTGGCGAGTCGGTTCCGGTCATCGATGCACACTATTTGGGGTATTTTATGAACAGTTGAAGGGCCCGATTCGGGCTCATTACGGTTGCCATCGAATGATTTGGAGACGGCGATGGAATTAGCCAGGGATATTGAGGACAACATGTCCTTGCTGAATGGAGGATGAGGAAGTACGACTTTCAGTGGTTCGGGGATACGTTCGGGAAATTTTTCGAGGCCGCTAGGGAGGAGTAACACGGCAACAAGAGGCGGCAGTGTGCGGGGTTGAACGGCAGTTTTTACGAGGTGGCGGGGCAGTCGCGGTGACAAATTGAGGCTGTCAGGCGGTCCTTGCCTTCTGATTCACTCGGCTTCGCCAAAGTGTTAGAGGACCTCGAGGCAAAGGGACTATGTTTTAGGTGTAAGAAACCCTTTACACGGACATGACCGCCTTTTAAGCAATTGAGGTGATGGTGGGCGAGGAGGACGAGGAGTTGGGTCTCCAACAGTATGAGTATTGCGAGGTGACGGGACAGGAGGAGAGTCAGGAAGATCAGGGGGGGTGCGGAAGAAGAAGGTGGAGATTTCCCAGTTTATTCTATTGCTGGAATTTTCAGCCCTCGTAGTATGAGACTTCGGGGCGTGGTGGAAGGGTGCAGTGACAATCTTGATCGATAGTGGTGCTAGCCACAACTTTATTTCTTCATCTTTGTTTTCCATACTACGATCGAAACCGGATAAGGCAGGCGATTCGAGTGCGGTTGGGGGCGGACATCGGCGAGAATCGGAAGGGGTATATAGGCAACTACCTATCTCGTTGTCGGGGTGTGCTATTAAGGAATATTGTTATGTGTTTGCCTTGGGTGGCGTTGATATAATTCTGGGAGTTGCGTGGCTTGCCACGTTGGGAGAAGTTCGCACGAATTGGGAGACTTTGACTATGAATTTTTGAGTGGAATGGGGATCGAGTGGAGTTAAGGGGGGATCTGGCGATGTGTCGGAACTTGGTGAGCCTTCGCACCCTGATCAAGACCGCTAAGGTCGAATTTTGGGCGGTTGTTCTTGACCATGAACCCACGAAACTATCTGAGGCCACAGTAGAGAAGTTGGATGATGTCCTCGGGCAGCATGCCGGGGTTTTTGAGGAGCTGCAGGGGCTGCCCCCTCGTCGAGCAACGGACCAAATGATAGAGTTGGCCCCGGAGGCAAAGCCTGTGTCAGTTCGACCTTACAGATATGGCCTCTTGCAGAAAGATGAGATTGAACGGTTGGTAGAAGACATGTTGCGAGCCGGCATTATACGGCCAAGTTCGAGTCCTTTCTCGAGCATGGTACTATTAGTTAAAAAGAAGGATAATAGTTGGAGATTTGTGTGGACTATCGGGAGCTCAATAAGTCCACGGTGCCGGACAAATATCCGATTCCGGTGATTCAGGAAATGCTTGATGAATTGGCAGGCGCAGTTGCGTTCTCCAAAATAGATTTACGCTCGGTTATCACCAAATCAGGGTGACTAGTCCTGACATCCATAAGACGGCATTTAGGACGCATAGCGGGCATTATGAATTTCTGGTAATGCCCTTCGGATTGACGAATGCCCCAGCTATATTTCAGTCTGCCATGAATGACTTATTTCGGTCGTACTTGCGGAAGTTCGTATTGGTTTTTTTTGATGATATTCTGGTGTACAGTCGATCTTGGGCGGACCACCGGGAGCAGTTGAGTTTGGTTTTGCGCATCCTGGCAGAGAATCAGTTTCGAGATAATAGGAAGAAGTGTGCATTCGGATGTCTCAAGCTTGAATACTTGGGACATATTATTTCGCGGGTCGGGGTAGCGATGGACCCGACAAAAGTCAATGCCGTAGTGGACTGATCGTAGCCCCGTTCGGTCCGCAAGGTCCGGGGATTTCTGGGGCTGACAGGGTATTATAGGAGGTTTGTGAGGGGGTATGGCCTTATTGCTCGGCCACTCACGGACCTTTTAAAGAAAGAAGCTCCAGTTCAGTTTGAATGGCCTTTAGAGGCCGAGGAGGCGTTTCAACGCCTTAAGAAGGCGTTAACTGAGGCTCCCGTGTTAGCTATGCCTCAGTTTGATCGCCAGTTTGTGGTGGAGTGTGATGCGTCGGGTATCGGTATCGGGGCAGTGCTCATGCAGGAGCGGCGGGCCATAGCATATTTCAGCAAGTCTTTGGCTGACCGCACCCTTTCCAAGTCAGCCTATGAGCGAGAAATGATTGGGTTGGCCTTAGCAGTACAGCATTGGAGGCCATATCTGATTGGGCGGCGGTTTGTGGTGCGCACTGATCACCGCAGTCTCAAACATCTCATCACTCAGCGCTAGCGACGCCATCGCAGCAGGTTTGGGTGGCAAAATTACTGGGGTACGATTTTGTGATTGAATATAAAACAGGCATCTCAAATGCCGCGGCAGATGCCTTTCCAAGAAGGGGAGAAGAGGCTTCATTGGCTGCGATTAGTGGCCCGGAGTGGTTGGGGTTGGCGGATGGTGGAAGAGCAGCAAAGGGATGAGTTTGTACGGGGAATTGTGCAGGCGTTGGACACGAAACCCACTAGTAAACGGGTTTTGAGTTGAGGGAAGGGCGATTGTTCTTTAAGCGACGCTTGGTGTTGGCCTCCGATTCCAAGTGGATTCCTCGCTTATTAGAAGAATTCCATGATACACCGACCGGGGGGCATGCAGGTGCGTATCACACCTATAGGAGATTGGCGCTGAATGTGTATTGGAGAGGTATGTTCCGTCGAGTGCAGAGTTATGTCGCCCAGTGCTTGGTTTTCCAAAAGGCCAAGTATGAAACGATGTCTCTTGCCGGACTGCTACAACCCTTGCCAATTACGGATTTGATATGGGAGGATATTTCAATGGATTTCATCACTTGCTTGCCCAAGTCGAAGGGGTACACGTCGGTTTTGTTGGTGGTGGACCGCTTGTCCAAGTACGGGCACTTTCTAGCACTCAAGCCGTCGGTTACGACACGTTCGGTAGCGGAAGTGTTTGCCAAGGAAGTAGTGCGGTTGCATGGGATTCCACGGTCGATTGTCAGTGATCGTGACTCCTTGTTTGTCAGTGCATTTTGGAAAGAATTATTTGCATTATCAGGAACACAGTTGAAGTACAATTCTGCGTATCATCCGGAAACGGATGGTCAAACGGAAGTCTTGAATCGGGTGGTGGAGACTTATTTGCGTTGTTTTACTTGTGAACAACCGAAGTAGTGGTTACGGTGGCTTCCATGGGCAGAATATTGGTATATCTCGTGCTTGACGGCTGCCGGGTTACCCCATTCGAGATTATGTACAGGCGGGCACCTCCAACCATCCGGTGATTTCTGCCAGGCGAGAGTAAGGTGGCTGCTGTGGCTGACGTTTTAGGCAGTCGGGATGCCATGATGGTACGCCTGAAGAGTAATTTGGAGAAGGCACAACAGAGCATAGTTAAGCAGGCTAACAAGCATCGTCGGGAGGTGGTCTTCCAGGTTGGGGATAAGGTGTTTCTGAAGGTTCGTCCTCATCAACTGTCACAGCCCAACTACTTAATCAGGTAATTAGGCCGTGACTAAGAGTTAAGAAGGAAATTCTGACAATTAATAACGTCCACAATGATCAAAATATCTCAAGAGACCGATAGGGTACCAACTTTCATCAAGAAATACTCAAATGTTTATGGACTAAAGAGGTAAAATGGAATTTAGCAAAGGATAATTTTAAGTTCTCAACCACCATGCAGAATCGATCGAGAAGGACAACGACCGAGGGCATTAATCACAACAGGATAACTAACAAATAATATAGGTTTCCAAATATGCTTTATCAATAATAAGGATTTATCAACGTTACGAAGTATGGATTGTCACTGATTCAATGACATCTTATTGAATCCAACGAAAACAATTCTGAGCATTCGAGAAATCCTTGTTCACAGAGCATTGATCATGATCACTTTTCATAGCAGAACACATAAACAGGTAAAGGCCAAAGTTTGGCAACGAAAACATGGCTGAGAATTATGTGTGAAGACATAACTCTCTGGGCAATAAAACATGACCATAACAATTTAACAACCTCAACATGAATCAATGTTTAGAGAAGCTCCTTTGTACAACATTCGATTCCAGCATCCTCTCGAGCTCAACCTGCATATTTAGAAACATATGCAGGGCGTGAGTACAAAATGCACTCAGTAGGTATACGCCAAAACATGAAAATAAACTTTGCCCTTAGGGCTATATATTTGACTTGCCATAACACATGCTTTCATAAATAAATACTTACTTGCTTTTATTCTTATCATATCATAACGTATGCATATGCATGTTTCATGACTGCATGCAACTTTCTCTTTTCCTTCCCATATCCATGAATTCTTTCTATGTGTTGAGAAGTAGGCCTCCTTCTCAAACACCTTAACATCACATACCCGAGTTGGTCCCGAAGGTTACCAACTACGGTCATACCCGACGTCGGTCATTTCTTTCTTTCTTTCTTTCTCGTGGATAGATATTGCATTATGCTTATGCTCATGCTCAAAACTTTGACAAGTCAATCAACTTTGAAACTTTTCAAATAAATGCATATCATATTATATCATATCATCATCTATGCAACTATGCAATAGCATAAGCATATCATATCATTTGAAAGTATGTAAAAGCATATGCATATCATTAAAGAAAAATACTTATACACACCTGATGACAGTCACTCGAGGACTGTACCTTACGTCTTCCACTTCTTTCGTCTTCCCGTTCGGTCATCAATCCACATAGAACGGCATAAGAGCTATCGAGAGCCAAACAAAGCATGACTTTTCTTAGTCGTCAACACGACCATATTTTCTCAACATCAAGACACATGGTCTATCAACAATTGGGCCATTCGTCCTCTAACATCTTATGAACAAGCAAATTCTACGAAATTTCGTGAGAGTAATGTTTATAAAGCGATCGCCATATCAATACCAAATCAACCAAACTTATCCCAAACTCCACCAATCATCACCATATCTCTAAATAAGCATAGACCATTCAACAACAAGCTTCAACTATCGAACTTATCCAAAACCTAACGCCCTTAAGGCGTCGCTAAGTTCAACGTCGAGCGTCACATAAGGCGTCATCCAACACCAACAAACCTCTATACATGCTCCACTATCACCAAATACCATCAATTAATCAATAAAATACAAAGATCAAAGCTTTAGCATTGGAAACCCATTTTCGCCTACAAACTAAAATTTTACAGTTTTTGAATACGTCGGCCGAAAAATTCGAATAAATCATTTTAAGCATTATTCATATCATAGAATCCAAATATGAAGTCAAAATGATCAAATAAAATCAAAAATCCAACACTATAATGGCTTAGGGTTTCGGCCATTTTGGGAGTTTTAATATAGTTTCGATTTCAAACGTTTTTCTTGCTCCAAACATGTTTATATCAATCCAATAACACATATATGAAGGAAATTCAAGCATATCAACATCATATATTCAAAATCAAAGCATCCCCTGTTTCGAAAATTTCATGAATTTCCAAAACAATAACATATGCTTTACAAATTCAACGTTAAACAATACGTAGACGTCGAATCTATCATAATATCACGAAATAATTAAACAAAACATAGTCCTCCATATTTTCATCATATGACCAAAAATATGATAGACACATAGGACATATTTTTAAAATTTTCAAACCGTAGATGTGTTCTAGAGTCGAGATTATACCTCGTTACGAAGACGGATCGAAAATTCAACGGTTAGATCTTCCTATTTTTGGCATGGAATTTTCAAAAATTGTGTGTGTGCTAGTGTGTGTTTTGGACGAAAATTGGGGATCAAAATGAAGATGAATAGTGTTATTTCATTTTTCTAGATATAACTTATGTAATAATTAATTTAATTTTCATTTTCTTAATTAAGGTGATTATTCACCCTTTATCTAGAAACTTTTTCTTTTCCTTTCTTTTCTCATTTTCTTTAATAACTAAATAATAGCTTTTCCTTAAAAATTAAATATAATAATTGTAAAATAATGCATAACGTTTTTATAGCAAGAAACCGAAACTAATTATCTGATAAAACAATCTATACTTGAATCCTTGCTTTTAAACTCAATAACATATCATAAACATCAAAATATAATTATAGAAATATATTCTTGACTCCGAAAATTATTTTAAATACTCTGCTCTTAATTCGAGCTTATATGTCAGCGCATAACCGTCCACCGACTACCCGTCCACCGACGGCTAGTTGCTACAATCAATATGGGCAATGGCGGCTAATGCAATTTGGGGTGGACGGCTACTGTAATCCCTCCGCCGTCGGACGAACGACTAATGGATTCCAATAGCCGCTCGACTGATCGACACTTAGATTTCAGTTGCACTGATTTCCATGCAAATTTGTCACATGTAAGGACTTTTTGTGACTTTATTGAAAATTAGATAGTTTTGATGCAATATGGATTGGGATAATTGAGTATATAACTTATGTGCGTGGTTAGAAAAGATTTTTTTTTTAACTAAATAAAAAGCTTAATGACTCAAAACATTACATATATACTAATCATGAATAGAACTTAGATCTGATTTAATTTATAGTAGATACGCCAGCTCCTTAAGGTGAGTGATTATTGCGCTCATAGTCTGACAATTGTTAGACTAAGTTTAGAACTATTGCAATTCCAACAATCACAACAATGTTAAAACTATTGCAACAAACATTTTTTGCTATTGCAATTTCAATAATGACGATAGAAAATTCAACAAATTAGAAGAGAGGAAAGACGTGAGATGAGAGGATAGAGAAGTGAAGAGAGAGGAGAGAGGTTTTAATTATATTCCACCGTATCTAATCTAATTATAATTATAATCTAATTATAATTACAATCTAATTTGTTTTATGGATGCAATGACACACACAATTAAATATAAAATTCTGACACTTATTGTGATTTCTTTATAGTCTAATTGGAAAAATAAATTAAGTGCTATCCATTATAATTGTAAGATCGAATCATGCACCCTTTAATTTTAACAAGTCATACACCTCTTTAAAGTCAAAAAACGAGAAAAAGATGAAAGCATGGCCCCAAGTCACAGTCTTTGTATAAATATACCAAAAATTTCCAATACTACTTCTGTTGACGAGAAGACTAGGTCTTCGTAGACTCCAAGGATGGGACTTCTTTTCGTAAGGGAAAAGTTAGGCAGTTCAAATTGAATTGGTCTAAGATAGATATTATTGTCTTTTCATGTTAAAAAGTAAGATGATCAAAGATTTAGTAATCTTTGATAGATATTATTGTCTTTACTTTAAAAAAATTGGGTTCTTATTCAAATATAAAGTTTAATTTTAAGCTTTTACTTTCTATCTTCCATGAATCTTTTTCACTTTTCCAACACGCCATCATAGCAATAAATAGAAAATTTATAACGAGAGACGGGAGCTAGGATTTTAAAAATGGTCGAACAACATTATATTCTTGTTGGAAAATTATGATTTTCCATATGAAATTATTTAATAGAGTTGATTCGAGGTAGGTAAAAGCGGTTAGATGTAGTTATGTCGTACCTTTTCATATAAAAGATAAACATTTTCACGTGAAATGACGTATACTTTTCGCGAAAACATTCATCTCTATAAATAGATCAATTTGGAAGACATTTAGAGTACATCCAAAGCGAAGATAATCAATCTGCATCATGCATTCTTCAAAGTCTCTCTCGTCCCAGTATCAGTAGTTCACGGGAAATATGTCTAGTAGTCAACTACTCGTATTTGTTAAACCGTTGTATTTTGGAGATAATTGCTATAGGACTACGTGCACTGTAGCAGAGCAAAATTATCTTACTGAGAAATAGTCCAACTCTTTTCGATTTTTATCCTACATTGTTGTTCGTTATATTCGCATTCCTTTTTGTCCGAATGATCACAGAGTGGAGCCCGGGGCTTGGCTTTGTCTCTGTTTATGACTAATCTTCTCCTTCTCAAGTATTAGGCAGAAATATTTTTGAGAGGTGAATAATTTTTTCTTTAACTTGTCATAAAAGTCTTAGTATTAAAGTGTGATTGATAAGAAGGTAGTATTTAATTGACTTGTGTGTTGACTACATAGTTAAAATTACTTTAAGCTGTTGTAGTTTCTTCCTTACCGAGTCCAAGTCTCTGACCTGGGGCCCATGCTCTTAATTTTTTCTAATTACGACTTGGATATTTAGGATGTTAAATTATTGAATTTGAATTATCGCGTGGAATTAATGTGGTAGGTAGAAATAGAATGTGAAGTTCAGTAATTACGGATGTGTGTAACAAGGTAGTCAAAACCATGCTGTCAGGGTTTTTTGTATTTGCTTTATTTTATTTTATTAAATATAAGATACATATTGACATCATATCATGAATTTCAAATTATTATATTATAAAAAATTAAATAATTCATCCAATAGTATCCACATAAAATTAAACAACAATCCACGCTTAGATCAGAACCAAACCAATGATCTCTTAATTAGAGTCTCTGGTGCTTCAATTTTGCCATTTATACTATACGTCATCTTTTTTTCTTTTCTATATTTGGTTTCAGCTTCTTTTGGTTTTACAATTTTAGTCTTAACTAGAAATTATTAATCGGTTTTATTTTCTCAAAGAGGGGTTTACGTACCAACGATTGATTTAAGTTTTCGGTTAATTATTTCATCTTGGATTCTATGGTTTTAGTTATCTATTTTATTGCCAAAAGTCCCATGATCGATGTTACACAATGTTGTTTTCCAATATTTTGCTAACTGGTAAAATGTTGCATTATAATTTTAATTAGCGTGTTGATTGAATATGTTTTTGTTTAATATTCCACATGTAGGCCAATGCTATTTATGGTGACAAGTGTAAATAAGAACATGAAGTGGGGAAGCCAAGAAATTGCCTTTGCAAAGAGGATTATGTTATGCTACATAGACTTCAAGAGTTGACTTGAAAGACTAAATCACCTTGTGCTAAGTAATTCATTTATTAACGATCTAATTTTAAATTAATGAGCTTTCTAAATATATATTTAAATTAAATATGAGTTAACTAATGAAATGGTCTTTATAATATAGTAAATATCACTTTAAATCCTAAAAATATTTATTTTACCAAAAATGTTATGAACTATCAGAAATACTTATTTAAACTAGTAACTACTAGTATTGTATCAAAAATATCCCACGTAAATTTTTCGATCCCAAAATCTTGACGTGGCTCATCAGATACCATATGGATTTATGTGGTATTTTCACTATTTTAATTAAGAGATTACATAGATGCATGAAATTACGTGATATCCTACGACCTACATCAAGATTTCGGAGGGCAAAAAATGGCTACATGACATTTTTGATGCACTATTGATAATTGCTAGTTTTAATAAATATCTCTAATAGTTCATGACATTTTTTATAAACACGTATAGTTTAGGGTTTAAAGTAATATTTACCCTTTATAATATAGTAAAAATAAAAACTATACTCTAATATATATAAAATGAGAACTTATCTACTCTTACTATTTTACTCTCTTTGCATTTCACGAGTTAGCACAAGTTAACTAGTGAAACAATGTGTAAAACAGTCTATTTCACAAGTTAGCGCTAACTCATGAAATCCACTGTTTCACGAGTTAGCAAGTGGTAACTAGTGAAATATAGTGCATAAGTAGGGTATTTTATGAGTAGGATACCCCAAAGACCAATTTGTGAAATATAGTGCAAAGTGGATATTTGAGGAGTTGACAAATCGAACTCGTGAAACATTTAGAACCTCTTTATTAGTTATACTTGACATCTCTTCAGCAATAACATCGTTGCCAAAATGGCACAAACAAACATGATAAGCAGAACACATCAACTCTAGAATCTTTTCCTTTTATAGATATCAACAAATCAAGAATTGCAATAACCAATAAGCCGTGACACGTTGATAGTTGTGTTAAGAGTACCTTCCCGTAGAGTTGCATTGCTTGAAATGAATAAATCTTCCTACGGATGTATATAGAGATAATGATCGAGGCATTCTACCACAAACTAGAATCACGAAAGCATAGTGGATAATAATCAACATTTTCTAGCCTCAAATGAATCGAAGCCAAAAACAAGCATCAAACTATAAATCAAGAACAAAATCGAGATGATTACACCGTGAAACACAAATTTAGACAACTTACTCTAGAAGAATGCAAAATGGAGATCTGCAATCATATCATACAACATCACAATAAAAGCTTTTACTTTTCTTGTCCCACCAGTAATCCTTAAGGACAACTAATTAAATCGGGTTGCGATATGGGGTGTAGTTAAGAAGTGGGAAAGAAATGGAATTGGAGGTTGCTAACTTACAATATGATATTCATCAATTAAACTTATTTGAATGACGAAGATTACTTATTTGGTATGTGATAAATATACTGTAACAATCCACTATCCCTAAGGACGGCTTAGCCTGGATTAATACTCGAGATATGGATTAAGAAGCAAGGAAGAAAGGGAATATCGTGTTATGAGTCATACATCAAGGAAACATCCATAAACATCAAGACCGGGAAGATCAAAGTAGACATAATTTACATACAAGAGATTAGTCTATCAAATCCTTAACAAAAGAATTCAACTGATCTGAAAGAATATCTAGTTCTCTAAACAAAATATAATTTGCGATCGAATAACGTGTGAGGTACACATATAAAGATGTGCACTCAAGGTTCTATCTATTAATTGGGGGATTTAAGATGAATGAGAGAAAAGAATAAATTGAAAATAATTGTGGACAAATTAGAAAACAACTTGCGTTTTTCAAAAATAATACATTAATAGTTATTTTACAATATTAATAATATTTTCAAAAGAAATGGTTCACTTTTCTATTTTTATGTAGAGTGGGATAATGATATATTTTTAATTATGATAAGGAAATATTTTAAAATTAGGTTACGAATATGAGAAATATCTATGCAAATAATGAGAGAGAATCTATTTCAAATGTTTATACCCAACTAGTTCATTAGGTATCGTTTCCTTAATGGGGCGAAGCATCGCTTCGGGCCTCATATTAGCGTGCATACTTAAACCGAGTATAAAATTTCTATCTCTTAGCTTAAGAGATTAGTTGTTCCCATATCATGTGTCCTATTTCATCTATTAAGAGAAAACTCATATTTATTCTAAGCATAAAACATAACTCGGTACGTGCTAATAATAAGAAATAATAATCATTAAACCATGTAGGACCCCACATTATAAACCAACATTAATGATCTTTTTAGAAAATAATAAATATATCTAAAAGTACTTTCATAAATCGATAATTACTTACATTTTATTTTTCCTCCAAGCATCTATTTGACATAATTAATTAATAAATTCTATAATTACAAGTCAAGTTAATGAATCAATTTATGAGTCCAAAATTAATTCATTTTATAGACTAAATTTTATTCATTAAGAAATTGGAGGTCCAAATTAAATTAATATAAGACTTGGACTGATAAAAAAAAGTCAGCTCCTTTTATCACTACATAATTCGAACTGGGCTTAGTCAAGTAAAACAAAATCAGCCCAATATCATCTAAATATTTCGAACGGGCCCATGAGTTAAGCGCATACGATTATGACTAATAATTACTGTTGTTCAAATCTCCATTTAATAATTTTGTCTAAATTTAATGTGGGCGCTAGGCATTCATCCATTGGTTGCATTGGATTTTCTCTATTTAAGATTGAAAAAAAAAATCGGCCCTATTAAACACCAAATTAGACGCTAATCTACCATGTAATTGACATCTTGTGTTTTATACACAAACACAGTAACCATAACTCAAACAGCTAAAAGAACTACACATTTTAGACTAAATAAATATTGTGAAAAAATCGATTATTTCATAATTCTACTCGTAATGTTGTATATAAGGAATTTCCAAAATTAATAATGAAATATTCTTTTAATGTGAATTTTATATTTTCTATATATTGAATTAATAGGTATAATATATAAAACAACAAAAAAAGCATTTTGTTACATCACAAGGGCGAAATATTAGTTACGCGTACACCATTTTGTTACATCACAAGGGCCGACTCTATAACCTTAGCCTCACCCAAACCACCATTTTAATGATTATTCTACCATTTCGTTTCAATCAGCCCATGAGTTAGGGCCCAAAGAAAAGAAAACCTACTCTACCCTCCATATGTCTCTCTCTCTCCGCTTTCTCACTGCCGCACACAACACACACGCAGCGGCGCCCCTCCTCTCTCTTCTTTATGCCGCCGCACCCTTGTCGTCTCCGGCGACGCGTCGCCGCCGTCTACCGCCACCACGCTAGCGCCTCCCCATCTCTGTCTCATCTCTTATCTCACATGCACGCATATATCTCGTCCCACCTCTCATCCTCTCTCTCTCTCTCTCTCTCCCTCTGTGGGCCGCCGGCGCTGGCCTCATCGCCTCCGGCGTACATCTCTGTCGGCGATTGTGGCGTTTCTCCTGCATCTCCCTTCCATTTCCTTCCCTCATCTCTCTCTCGTGCACCATCAACATCTCTATCTCTCTCACGAATAAGATCGGCAGGTACCGACCACACTCTTTCAAGCTAATTAAAAAGGCAAAAAATCACAACAAACATGTCACATTTGGACCCTGCTACAAGAGTATAAAGATGCTTGCTAAGGGAGATCAACTCTTAATTTTCTGACCATTGGATATATGACTTTAAAGGGTCAAATGCACATAATAGCAAAATGAAAACGCATGAGGAAGACTAGGGATGGTAATGGCCGGATCCTGGTTAGGTTCACATCCAGATCCGATTTTTGTTTTGCTTTGGTTCGGATCCGGTCTAGATCCATTGGGTCCAAAAAAATTAGATTTAGATCCATAAGATATCTTCAGGGTCCAGGGTTTAGACCCGGATCTATATTTTTTCTCTTCTAAAATAAATTCTAAATCAACCATAACTCACAGTAACACCATAATAATCTAAATACACAATAATATTATAATAATTATTTAGAATTTCTACAATTATCACTATATTGGAAAACATTAGTTACAAATTTACTATAAAGTAGGAAACAACAAACAACTCGATCGTCGGTGGTGTAAGTGGTGCGACCCGCTGTGAATACCGATTGATGCATAATTGGGAGTATTTGAAATGAAATTTGTAGCATATTTGTTTTGGGAGAATTTGAAAAAGAAAATTGTAGTGTGCTAACCCAAGCATAGAAAATTGTAGTTTAAGATAATGAGCAAGTAAGTATTATAAAATTTCCCAGGCTATGTTTGGCATTTTGAGTCCACATAACGAATTTAACATCAATATCAAGTTTGGCACATGTTAATTCACCCATGTATGGGGATATTGTATTTGGTAGCAGTGCGCAGTATAAGTATTTCACCTGTCTATGGCTAACGATAATGGCATTCCGATTAGCACCAGCCAATGAAACTGAAGAAGATGGAGCTTCAGATTGAACGGTTTGCCTACAACAAACACAACAAAATCATACAGCCTTGATGTAGCCAACATTCTACATGAATTGAATCTCTCTAAACCAGAAAGCATTCTCATAGTTATATATATATATAGAGAGAGACCTTGGATGGGATCCTTGAGAGGATCAAGGGGAATTTTTGGAGGGCTGAGGCGGTGGTGCAGATGGCGGAGTGGTGTAAAATTCAGTGTTTTTGATGAAATTGAAGGCTTGCGAAAAGGAGGGGGAAGGCTTGAACAAAGATGCGGCTTAGGTTGAGAGCTCTCAACCACCCACTACAAAAAAAACAGGCGAATAGCGACGGAAAATTCCGTCGCTAATCATGTCGGATCCGTCGTTAGTTTGGATTAGCGACGGAATAAAGGGGTCGCTGGAAACCTGGTTAGCAATCTTTTAACGACGGATATACGTTCGTCGCTAATAATTAGCGACGGATTAGCGACAGAAGTTTCAGTCGCTAATCGACAACCTCCGAACGATCGCCCGATATACAATACATCGTTAATCGACTCTCGATCGTCGTTAATATCGACGGATTAACGGCGAACGACGTCGTAGTTAAAAAAATCGTCGCAAATCCATCGTTAATTCGACGATAATCCGTCGTTGATCCGTCGTTATATAGCGACGGACACAGTCCGTCGTTAAAATTATGATTTTTTTTTATTTCACGTAACCAATCCGTCGTTGAAACGTCTCCAGTCCGTTGCTAAATCGTAAATCCGTCGTTGAAACGTCGTCAGTCCGTCGCTAAATGTACAAACGTATAGAGATTCAATTTCTATTTTGGACGGTCGTTTATAACAAACAACAAACCTGCTTTTCAAACAAACACAATCCAAACAAACCAATTCTAAATGATAAACATTATCATTCTAAATCGAGCGACACAATTAAAACAAAACAATTTCACGTCATAATATCAAACAAACCAAATAATTCTAAATCATACGATAAGTTTACAAACAAAATGTTTTGTTTCTTCATAAATTCATAATACAACCCAAATATGGCGATGGTGGGGAAGCGGAGCGATATCACGGTGGGGAGAAACGGGGTCGGCCATGAAGCGCTCCGAGGCCTCTTCTTGGCCGCAGAATCGAGCTCGAATCGTGGCAACGTCATCTCGCTCTCGGCCAACTTGCAATCTGCCTCGTGATTGCTCGCGCTCGACTTGCAATCGACCTCGTATGCCTCGCGTTCTTCTTCCGCCGCCGACTATCAATCGGCCTCGTGATTGCTCGCGCTCAACTTGCAATCGGCCTCGTGTGCCTCGCCTGCTACTGCCGCCGCTCGACTATCAATCTAGCCTCGTATTGCTCGCGTTCGACTTGCAATCGGCCTCCATCTCCAATAGTTTGTTGATGATAAGCTATCGTAGAGTCAACCGCTCGGATGAACTCCTTCTGCGTAGCTTTTGCAATCAAAATAAGGATAAAATGAAAATTTTGACATTATTTTACTATAAAATCAAGAATGGGTCTAGTCTCGCGAGACATCGATCGAAAGTCCGTCCTTTTGTTTCTCGTTTTTCTCTAGATTCTTGACTACACTCGTATGCGAACTCAAAGCTCAGCCGTATTGAATGACAACACTCAAACCATCTTCCTCGTATTTCATTACATACGAGTTGTCATATTCCTTCAATTTTGCTAAGATAAGCATATAATGTGGATCATCCTCCTCATCGAAACAAAAATTGTAATGATAGTCTTCATTATTGTATCTTAGCTTTTCATTCGACTTGTCCTCTTACGCTCATCACATATTCTTGGCATATGACACGTGTATTGCTTGTCCATCTTTGTGAACAAGCAAGCATTCTTTTGATATTACCCGATTCATCGCAGGATAATGATTGTGATTATGAGCGACATCAAACTCATCCTTCTTGCTTGAACAAGAAGTAAGGATGCTCGACCGCTTGAAAAGAAGTGAGGATGCTCTTAATGCTGCTCATAATCACAATCATTATCCAGCGATGAATCATATAATATAAAAAAAATGCTGCTTAACAACAGCATGGACAAGGAGTAAACGTGCCATATGCCAAGAATATGTGTGAGCGTAAGAGGACGAAGTCGAATGAAAAGCTAAGATATAATAATGAAGACTATCATTACAATTTCTATTTCGATGAGGAGGAGGATGATCCTCATTATATGCTTATCTTAGCAAAATTGAAGGAACATAACAACTCGCATGTAATTGAATACGAGGAAGATGGTTTGAGTGTCATCATTCAATACGAAGGAGCTTTGAGTTCGTATACGAGTGTAGTCAAGAATCTAGAAAAACGAGGAAACAAAAGGATGGACCTTCGATCGATGCCTCGTGCAGACTAGACCCATTCTGATTTTATAGTAAAATAATGTCAAAATTTTCATTTATCCTTATTTTGATTGCTATTTGATTTTTCTACGCAACAATTAGAAATGAAAATGATCAAGATCAAGATCATGACATTTTTATCAAACATCACATATGCCTAATTATACACTTAATAACTCAAAACATCTTAATTCACTAATTCAAACACCACATATACCTTTTACTTATACCCAATCTTCCACTAAGAGAACTTCATGTGATACAATTTTTCCTCATTTTCATGGGTTATAAATAAAAGTGGGTACATTTTGATTTTACAAATTATAGCAACAAGCAAACTCATACAATTTTGAAACTTATAAAACATCTTATTCATATAACAATTCTAACAAAATTTCGTGAGTAAGTTTTATAAAATTAATCGTCATTTGATTCCCAATTCAATCAAACTCATTCAAATTTCACCAAATCATCACCATATGCCTAATTATACACTTAACAACTCAAAACATCTCACGAAATGATGAATTTATCATCCCAATTCACATCCAAGCTTATCAATTTCACAAGCCCAAATCACAAGACTAACATTCAATGTATCATTTTCACTATCAATTCGGTAAACTCAATTCAATTTTCACTATCAATTCAATGCATCATATATAATATTTTCACTATCAATTCAATACATCATATAATTTTTCACTAATCAATTCAATGCATCATATACAATATTTTCAATAAAATCAACAAATATATAACAAAATAAAAAAATGAAATATAAATAAAAACCCAAACAAACCAACCAGACGACGACGGGAGGGGGGAGGCGGGCGGCGGCCAGGCGGCGGGGCGGGAGGCGGGGGGCGGCGGCGGCGGCAGCGGCGGCTCAGGCAAGGGTGGGGTGGGGTGGGGTAAGTGGCAAGGGCTGGGGTGGGGTGGGGTGGGGGCGGGGCTGGGGCACGGGCTGGGTGGGGGTGGGCGGCGGCAAGCGGCAGGCACAAGGGGGTGGGGTGGGGCGTGGTGGGGTGGGGTTGGTTGGGGTGGGTGCAGCGAGGCTAGGGGCGGGCCTGGCGGAGACCAGGGGCGCGGCGCGAGGTCGGGCACGGAGGCGGCACGGGGGGGGTTGGGGAGGGAGGGGAGGGAGGGAGGTTTCAGGATCTGTTATGAATTGGGAAGAAATCCGTCATTATTAAACTTTTTAGCGACGGATTAATGACGGAATAGTCCGTCGTTATATTTAAAATACTGTAACGACGGATTAACGACGGAATAATGGACGACGGAATAATTTAACGACGGACACGTATCCGTCGTTAATTAACGTAAAGAATATAAAAAAATAAAAAAGATTTTACATTAACGACGGAATGAATTCCGTCGTTAAATTAGAGACTATTTTACGACGGACATTCCGTCGCTATTATTATTGGGAATAATAAATAAACTCAGAATTAAAATTAACGACGGATTGTATCCGTCGTTAAAATAAATTAAAAAAAATTTAGAAATAATCCGATTTTTTAACGACGGTTTAGCGACGGAATTGGTTAATTCAATTAAAAAATAACAAAAAAAATTAATTTTAACGACAGACACTATCCGTCGTTAAATTTAACGACGGAATAGAGACGGAAATGCCGTCGTTAAAACTTTCCGCGAGAATTCCCCGTCATGATATGTCGCTGATCCGTCGCAAAAAAAATTCCGTCGCCAATCCGTCGCTGATTCACGACCTTCATTATGAACGTCGCTAATCCGTCGCTGATTCACGACCCGCATTTTATCCGTCGCTAATCCGTCGCTGATCGGCTGTATTTTTGTAGTGACCTCTTCATACGACGGTATTTTTACAACAAATGATGCATTGGTTTGATTCTGATTGTCGTCCTGCTGCTTCTGCTTCAGCTTCAGAGGATCACCTCTGTTTTCCATCTTCACAACTCACTCTCCTAATTCAGCCTTCCAATCACTCCTTTGTATCCACTCGCAATATCAAAAAGCTCAATAAATCTCTCCCTCCTTTATTAGTTAAAATTATAATTACATTAAAATTTTCCGAACTTTCTGAACTATAATTTTATGAATATGAAAGCATCCTTTTTAAAAATGTGTGTGGGTATAGGTTTAGATCAGCGTAGTACAACCAAATAAATTTCAGTAAAAATTCAAA
Organism: Salvia rosmarinus; assembly: GCA_036937905.1. Lineage (NCBI taxonomy): Eukaryota > Viridiplantae > Streptophyta > Magnoliopsida > Lamiales > Lamiaceae > Salvia > Salvia rosmarinus. The sequence goes on from CM072818.1 coordinate 8,806,330, forward strand.
CTTTACTGCATAAATTTGTAGTGAATTTTAATCGTTTTGACGGCTAATTACAAAATATCTACGCACGGCAGAAGTCTTACAGCAATTTAAAAATATATTTTCAGAAAGTGGTAGCATATTAGACGTAATTTAAGGGTAGACCTCGGATACAAGAGCAGAAGTGATAGCGCAAGCGCAACAACTAGCGACTTAATTAAGATGTGCTTTTAGGTATAATTTAGTACTCTTAAAAAGTTTTCATTTAATTATGTGTCAGTTAGTCAACACAAAAAATGCTCATTATCTATTTTTGAACATGACTTCTATATAAATTCTATAGTTTTTACCTATAATTTATTTACTTATCTATAAAATAACATCCATAGCTTATTATTTTAATCTCACTATCCATTAATATATCAATTTATTATCTTTCTTGCCCACTTTTTAATCTCATTAAATTTATTTATTATTTTCATTTATGTTACACTCATTATAATTTATTAAAATTCATATCACCAAAATCAATAAATTCATTTATTATCTTTATACACTTTACAACCATTACCATTTAATAAAATTCGTACTACCAGTGTGTGTGTGTTGGTCTAGTGATAGAGTGGTTAATGCCCGAGGCCAAAGGTCTCGGGTTTGAGTCCACCGTGACGCGACCTTTAAATTTTTGTATTTAACTTACAAAAAAAAAAATCCGTACTACCAAAATCAATGAGTATTTTGGTAACGGATGGGATATTTGGTTTTGGAGTAGTTCTAAATAACGCTTTTTTAATTTGATAATTCAATAGATTTAATTCAATTATATTTCATCAATTTTGTTACATGGTGTTTAAACTAGTTGATTTTGTGCTCTATGAGACCACTTTACATTATGTGTATCCCATTTTTTTTTGGTAATTTAATACGAAATTTTAAAAATTGCGTCACGGTGGACTCGAACCCGAGACCTTTGGCTCAGCATTAACCACTCTATCACTAGCCAACACACGACACAATGTATCCCATTTTTGGTGTCCTAACTTGTCTACCATTATTAGTTCTCATTTTATTATTATTATTATTTTTCCTCAACTTCTCTTTTCAATCTCAACTTCTTGTGTTTTTAGTTTTATCTTACAAGTGCTAATTATAGTTGATTATACCAAATAAGGATCTATAGTTGCTTTTACAATTAATTTTCAATTTTCAGTTAATAATTGACTATCAACTGTCGTCATTTGACAATTAAATTTATTATATTCTTTCAATTCCAATTCTTAGTTCACAATTTTTGATTAACTAGAGGTAATTATTATTAAAATAATAAATTTAATGATGAGTCGAAAGATCTTCCTCTACAATGGAACCAATATTTTAAAAATCGGAATGGATCGGATTGACCAATTCAACCGCAAATTGATCAGTTCAATTGTGTCGTTTCATATAAATTCACAAACTCAATAGATCTATCTAATGGCGAGAATGTCAATAATTCACACAGAGCAAGGGAGAGGCTGTGATGACATACAAGTACAACCATCCTCGAGCATTCAAGAGTTTCATGTGCTCTAGCTGTTAGTGTAAGTTAACTAACTGGAGTTAGAACACGTAAGCAATTTGTTAAGCAAAAGAGAGGTTGTTAGATGATCTGTCGCTCTCTATCTCTAAGTAGTTAGTTCGGTTTATTTATTTAGAATTATTGGCATATAAGCTTTGATATAAGTTTTATTTTGCACTAGAACTTTAAAAATAGTATATAAATATACGAATTTTGATTGATTTTGGTTTTGTACACAAACTTTAAAATGAGTGTATAAATGCGATAACTTTTAATTGTAGTAATTTTACTATAATTTATTTTTCCTGTCAAATTAAAACTGACATAATATTAGATATGATGAGTTGACAACGATGTGAAAATCGTAAAGTTCGTGTGTGAAGGAGAAGAAGACATTATAGTAGCCTACTTGTTCGTCATTTATTCCATTTGCAAATAGTGAGTTTAAGATTTGAAGTATTCTATTTGTTTTATGTGTTTGTGTTATATTCCTTTTTTTTTCTTTCTCGTGAAGTGTATATATATTTTGTGTGTGTTAATGAGTCAATGTGCGTGTTTTGCTAAGTGTAAATGTTTATTTTATATTTTATTATTAATTTATTTTCACGTCGTTATCAACTCACATATCTAATATCATGTCAGTTTCAATTTGATCGAAAAAATAAATCGTAGCAAAATTACTAAAATTAATAAGCTCATGTATTTATATATCTATCTTAAAGTTTCTGTGTAAAACCAAAATTAAATCAAAGTTCATGTATTTATATACTCCTTTCAAAATTTGTGTGCAAAACCAAAATTACATCAAAATTCGTCTATTTATATACCAATAACTTATTTATTTAAATAGCAATCGTCTAACATCATCTTTGGTTAATGCAATACACTGAAAATTCACAAATCTCTTATCTCTATGTCAGACTTCGATTTATCTCCATGGCTTAAGCTTCTTTAACAGGCTCTAATACCCACAATCAATACAATATTGCAACCCATCATCAGCATATACTATCAGAATCAATAAATTAATTAGAGTTTTCTTAAAATTTGTTTGAGATATTTTTTTGAACTTGTTGGCTTGATAACTATTCTAACGGAATAAAATCATAATTTCAAATATAACCTAATAAATAATTATCGTAAAAGAACTCGATGAATTAAAAAGTTTTCCTATTCTAACCGTAAAATATACGTGTCATAATATGAAAACATATTGATGACTTGGATAATCAGATTTTTCATGTCATTATTGATTACGTTTATTCGAGTAAAAATATACGAGTGAACCGGTTCCCAACTCCACAATTCAGGAAAATTGACATCAGATTTGATTTGAATTTTTTTTCAATTTATGAAGTATATATATTTTTGTAAAGTTATTTATTGGTTTAGATTTGAAAATTCAGAATATTAGTAGCTATATTTTTTGGATAATATTTGATATTATGGAACATTTTAGAAGGTAAGCCAAAAATTTATATTATTTTAGATAATTTTCCTTACATATAGCTTAGCATTTGTTTTCAAATTTGATTACTTAATACTCAACAGTAATTTATGTTTCCTAGAAAATCATTTAGAAGAGTTCTACTGTAAAGAAAAGATTACTTGATTAAAGAAAATAAATTAGAATGGTGGAGGAAACCTTAACTTATTTTCCAAAGCACAAAGATACATAGAAAGTAAGAATGGAACCACATAATTTTCATCTTCAATCAACTTCTAATTATCCTTCTTGTTGTTGGCGTAGCTCTATCACGTCTCTTCATCTTATTATATCCAACTCCAAAATAATTCCATAACCATTTTGGCCTTCCAAATCGGAGTATGCAGCAACCGATTCCAATTCCAACTACGAGTCCACTTCCATACCCCATCACCACACTTCGCCAACTAAATCCATCTATAAACCCAGGTTCATCATCATCACCTTCTTCTTCTGGTTGCTTCCATTGTCCATTGTCCTCTTTGCATTTTCTCGTCAATGGAACTCCACATAACCCCAAGTTTCCCACATATGAGTCATTCTCAAATGTGGAAAACTGGTTGGATTGTGGTATTTGCCCCACAAGATTATTCATTGACAGGTTTAATTTGGAAAGAAATGTCAACCTTGACATCTCACTTGGAATTTCTCCATCCAGTTTGTTTATTGACAAGTCCAACGATTCAAGTGCACTCATATTTCCGAGAGATGAAGGTATATTTCCTATGAGGTTATTGTAGGAAAAATTCAAGTATTTGAGAAATTGAAGGTTCCCTATTGAATGTGGAATACTCCCAGAAAATCTATTAGAAGATAAGTCAATAGTTGTAAAGGCTACCAACAATCTCTCCAATAATCGATCCTGGCCTTTCAATGTGATTCTCATCTCCATATAAAATTGAAAGGGATTACTTAATCTTTCTGTCTCATTTTCCTTGGTCACGTCTATCATTGCTATGAAATTCTTGAAATACTTTTCAGGTAGAGAGCCTACAAATACATTCCCAGATATATCTAAAACTTGCAACTTAGGAAATGGAAACTTAGTCCTTGAAGGAAATGACATGTTACCATCAAACTTGTTAGACCTCAAGATGAGCACTCAAAGTTCAGGAAGGACTTCCAACCAAAATGGGAAATTGCCATGCATTCTATTATTTCCGATGTCAAGGCCCTCTAGACTTTTGCAGTTGATTAGGGATTCATGTAATGGTCCTTGAAGTTTATTACCTCCCAAATGAATGGACACAAGACTACATCCCTTGCTAAATGTTGATGGAATCAAGCCATCAAACTGATTTTCATTCAAATGAAAGATGCTCAAAGATTTGCTTAAGTTTCCAAAGCATTCCGGAATTGTTCCTTCCAAATTGTTTTTAGAGAGAATAAGAACATCAAGGGATGGAAAGTTGCAGATGGAGGATGGAAGCTCACCATTTAATTTGTTAGAAGAGAGAATTAGTCTCTCAAATTTGATACATTCCTAATAGTAGATGGTATTGGACCTGAAAGTTGGTATGAGAAGGATATAAAACATTAATTTTCTTTATATTTAAAGCAGCACATAGCATTGTGGAATTTCTCATTCCAAACTATTATTTGAGAGAAGAACATAAGAATTACTTGGAGATAAGATGAAAGCTCACCATTTAATTCGTTGGAATCAAGTTCTAAATACAACAAATATGATGGATTCCAAATGGTGGAAGGTATTGGACCTGAAAGTTGGAGAAACCTTCATACATATTTTGGAGGCTTATTGTGAATATTAGTTTTGATAAAAATATTGGATGAAATATTTCGTGGGTTATTTGTGTGTGGGTGGATGTGTGGTATATATAATCTGGAGAGGAAAGAGACAGAGTAAGTACTATGTGGGAGTTATTTTAATTGACAAATAATTGTATTCCTCTCTAGTTACAAATGGAGGATAGAAGCTCACCACTTAATTTGTTGGAAGAAAGTCGTAGACTCCGCAAATTGGATATATTTCCAATAGTAGATGGTACTGGACCTGAAAGTTGGCATCAAACCTTCAAATAAATAAAATGAAAAATGGCCGAACATTTTCTTTAGTTCCATCCTCACCATTCAATTTGTTGTAAGAGAGAATTAAGAACCCCAAATTTGATAAATTTCCAATGGCAGATGGGATTGGACCTGAAAGAAATTATTTGATAGACAAAGATATCGATCAAATTTCTTTATATCTCCGAAATGCACACTGCTATTTACCACTTACCAACAACCGCTATTTTACTCTATCCACGCATATGTATATTATTTGCATGACATTGGTATCCATAAAGGTTATATACAACCAACTAAAAATGTAGGAAGAAAGACATTTTGCTAAATAATTTAAAGAGTAATATAGTACCACATTTAATTTTTTGAAAAAAGACTAAATTTGATTCAAAGTATTTAAACTTTTGAATTAGCAATTCCTACTAAATGTGCTAAACAGAAAAATCATGGATTTGTGAAGGACATAGCTAGCTATAACTTAAAGGCCAACCCTATTCACAAGGGATATACATGAAAATTAAGAAAAAGTTGAATATGCTTAAAGCTCTAAAAGAGTTAGAAATCTTACCCGTGATAGAATTTTTATGAAGGTTTAAACTCCATAGCGCTTTCATGTTCCCAATTTCCGAAGGCAATACCCCGCTAAGACTGTTACTTGCTAAATCAATATATTCCAAGGAAGACATGTTGAAAATGCTTGGCAGCAAAGGGCCTGACAACTTGTTAGAACTCATGACCAACAATCTTAAACGATCAAGACAATAAATCTCTTCTGGAATAAAGCATGTTAAATTATATGATCACAAATTAAATGGAAGCTCACCATTTAATTTATTGTACGAAATATTTCGTGGCTTATTTTTGTGTAAGATATATATTCTGGTGAGAAAGAGTAATCATTTGTTTCCTCTACTTTTTTTTATTCACTTCTTCTCTTCACTCAGGAGGTCAGTGTATCGGAATAGAATGGATATTCATATTCCCATGTTCATTTCCATTCCTATGAAATCGTTATTCCTAATGAGGTTGGAATAGTTATTCCATTCACAACCCATGGATTTACCACTCCCATTGAGCCAAAAATGCCAATTAGGATATTTTATATACAACTATGAGTAATAATATTTCTTATTAAAAAATTATTTTAAATTTTCTTGAATAATTTATTATTATTGGTAATTAATTCTGAAAAATAATTTAAATTTATTTATGTGACTATCAAAAGCAAATATAAAAAAACGGTTATCTATTTCATAACCTAAAACCACATATTGTTTTTTCTATAAGTATTTAAAATATTATTAAATTATGTTAAATAATAAATATTTTTAATTAAATATTACTATTATAGACTATAGTACAATAAAAACTATAATTTGCTAAAACACTTATAAGAAAAATCTCAAAATTTTGCTTATTTACTTTCTTGCTAAAATATTGATATATATTTTAATTTTATTATTAATTAATTTTGATATGCAAATGTATGTTCAATAAATCTAATTTTATATTACTTGAATGGACATATTTTTATTATTTAGTTTAACATTTTATGGAATTTATTATAAAATATATAAGTATAGTTTAAACATGTAGGGTAATTTTAATGTAGTGTTCATAATATTACTTACTACACTTAATTTAAATACAAAGAAATATGATTATATAAAATATTTAATTTATATGAAAAATATAGAAATTGGTATTCCATTCCTATGTTTATTCCATGCACATACCAATTATAGAAATTGTCATTTCATTCCTACCATCATTTCATTATGATCTAATCCATTCATTCATACCAATCACCTCCTTAGTGATTTACACATGTAAGCATGCTGAGAGATCTTTTATTACAAATAATATAATATTACATATTCTTTTCACGTATCATCCATATGCACCTCATGTCCACGATATAATAATATCACATATCATTTATTAACAATGGTAAAACAGAATGTGCAATATATGATTGCAAAGGGGAAAATCCAACTATTGTTAAAGTATTTGTTTAATATAAGTACCAATTAATTATACGAAACATCCCAACAAGCTAGCTGAAAAAACAAAATTAGCTTGCTCATGCAATTGTCAACAATTTTTTATTTGATGTCTCCTGTTTTATTTTACATATTGTACATGTAGCAAGAACAGATATTAGCTAGGGGAATTATATATAGCAAAATAATATAATAATTGTCATAATTTAAGTGTACTATTAAAATTGTATATCTTATCTGAATGCGCACTAAAAGAAATAGTTTTATTCAAAGTAATTGTGATTTGCGTTTAAATGAAAAATGGCCAAGATTTGCTCGAGTTTCCAAAATCTTGTAGAGCTATTCCTTTACAAACTGTTATTAGAGAGAATAAGCAATTAATTCAAGGGATGTATGTTAAGAGATAATGGAAGCTCACCATTTAATTGGTTGTCAAAAAGAAAAATGCTCTCCATATTTGATAGATTTCCAATGGTAGATGATATTGGACCTAAAAAAATTATTTAAAAAATAAATCCAAATAGAAAATGATATACAATCAATTTTCTGTATATCTAGAAAATGCACATGGACATAGCATTTTACCTGACTATTTTTTTTTCCAATTAAATACAAAAATTTAAAGGTCGCATCACACTCTCCACATACATGTCTATTATTTGCGTTAGACTTGACATTGGTACCATTTTAAGAAGAATGCCATACGAAAAAGTAATAGATTTGTGAATTACATAGCTATAACTTAACTAATTTTCAGTTTTCAAAATAGTTGTAATAATGCTATACATGAAAAAAAAAATAGAAATCTTACCGATTAAAGCATTGTCAGCAAGCGATAAATCATTTAATGCCTTCATGTTCCCAATTTCTGAAGGCAATGCCCCGGTGAGTGTGTTACTTCCTAAGTCAAGAACTTCCAAGGAAGACATGTTGAAAATGGTTGGCGGCAATGGACCAGACAAGTTGTTAGACCACATATCCAACCATTGTAAATTAACAAGATGATGAATCTCTTGCGGAATAACTCCTGCAAAATAATAAAGATCACAAAAAGTTAGTTATAATTTTAGATGCAAAAGTTGTGTTCTTTCAAAAACAAAAATATCCATAAAGTATAGTAAATAAACCACAACAAAAGGCTTTATGTATATTTCGGTCCCTATACTTTCATAATTCTCCGAATTGGGTCTCTTAATTACTTCAATTATTTAAAATAAGTCTAGGTACTATTGTAGTGGTTAAAATCAAAAGTGCATTATCATTTATATTATCATCGTTAAAATCAAAATAACCCTCTTACAAAGTGATATTTCATTAGATTTTAATGAAATTATGGTTGTGCTCTTCTTAAGCAATTTATCATCTTCAGATAGGGTAACATGCAATCGAATATAAACAAATATCAAGATTTCATCCGATTGGATCACTATGGTCGACGAACAAACCTTTATCTAAAAATTTGTATACATATTGTGAAAGGAATTACGGACTTTTTTATTTTATTTTATGTTTGTTACTATTTCAATTTTACACAAAGAGGATGACAAAATCTACGGCATTTTTCAATTATTTGACCAAAACCAAATTCTTATATGAAATCCTCATTCACCGCAACTTAGAGATATTTTCGATGAACTTGAAAGTTGGAGAGACCATAACTATTTTTCTAGTTAGTTTCAATTCAATATAGCTGATATATATAATATTGTCACATGAACGCACACATGAACAATTAAACATAGACCTGATCTCCTGGACATCCGTCCTTATGTGCGAGCACCCCCATTTGTGCACTGCATGGCCTCCCCACATATGAGGGCCGGAAGCAAAGCATGTACATAAGCTTCTGATCCCCCATATGTGGGGATATATAGGACATAGATGGGGGCATCCGCACCGTGTGAACAAACGTACATGATTTTTTGTAAAAACTATAATGTTGATATAGCTCTCTAAATTCAAATAAAAAAGATAATGGATATAGCTTTCACAAATGCAGAGATTCTATAGAAAAACATGAAATTGAATGACATTATAAACAAATGTAGCTTATCAATAGAAACAAAATAGTAAGAGATCAAACTAGTAAAATTCTCTGCATAGAGATAAGAACAATATACCTGTTAAATTGTTGTAGCTAAGGTCTAATTTCTTAAGCTGTGTGATGTTCCCAATTTCTCTTGGCACACGTCCACCAAATTGTTGGATGACAAGTCAATACTCTCAAGTTGTGGGCATTGAGCCAAACTCAGTGGTATATCTCCCTCCAATTCATTCCAACCTAGGTAAAGTACTTTGAGTCTTTGAAGGCTATTGTGACTGCAAATGTCTTTTGGAAGGGTACACGATAAGCTATTATTGTATAAATCAATAGATTCGATTACCGTCACATTGAAAATGGATGGAGGAATAGGACCATGAAGAGTTTCCACTCAAATCTAGAGAAACAAGAGAATAAAGATTTCCAATTTCTAGAGGGATCTTTTGTGAGCCCCATATTCGAGATATTTAATCGAGTCACCCTACTCCAACGTGAGTCACAAGTAACTCCTATCCATGCACAGACAGAGGTTTGAGTGGTCCAATTTTGTTTTAAAATATTTTGAGGATCTGAAATGACGAGGGATTTGAAGGCAAGAAGTGAAGATTCATCCCTTTCTATTTGAAGTTTAGTAGCAAAGCTATGACTCATCAGACAACAAAACAATATGAATAGAGAAAGTAGGGAAAATGGGGAAAATCTCTCCATATTGAAACTGTTAATGATTGTGTGAGCAAACAAGAAGCCAAGCAAATGCCCTTTATATTCAAATGTGGCGAGGCTAGAATTATTGGAAAGTTGAAAGCGAGTGAAGACTATTTACGATTCAGGTCAATTGCGGAATGAAGAATGAAGGAAGCTTCTCAGTTTAATTTTAACTTTATTGTTTGAATAATCTACACAAGTCACTATTTTTATTTGATTGAAGAGATATATACATATACTAGATATGAGAAAACAATTTATCTATCCCTTTGAGAGGGACAACTCAGTAGTAAAGTGAGTTCTTGTAGTTGAAAGGTTATAGGTCCGAACCCCACGAACGCTTCTATGGATACAAAGTGTGGGCTATCCCGCATGAACGTAGGGGTTACACAGCCTCTATGAGTTTGAATTTGTCACACCTGATTTTTCAAGTATAGTTTACCCGATCTATGTGGTTTGCAGGTTATCCCATATGAACATAGGGTTTATTCAGTGCAAACCGATGGTAACGACTGTGGTTCCCTATGTATTCAGGAAAAAAAATCATCTAAAACATGGTTGAAGTACTACGTATCAAGATTTAGGTGTATGATCGGCTAAAATGTCAAATTGAACATCTGAATGACGAATTAGTATTAATCAAGTTCAAGTAGCAATGTTAATCAAATTAAAATGGGTTCACAATTTCGGCTAAAGCTTGTACAATAAAGTATAATTAAATAATTTTCCCAATCATTGTTCCACCTCTCTTGACGCTAATTTTTTCAATCTTTGGAGCTATATCTGCAATAATTAATTAAATTAAAGCCGACATTTCTTTTTTCTTTTTGTCGTGATATCTCTTGAATATATTCAAGTGCTTAAAGTAAAATGAGAAAAGAAGAAGTAAATTGGTTAGGTATGAACATATTATATATTGAGGAGCCGAAACACAAATATCACATCATTAGAGGAAGAATCGTGATGGAATTTGGCAAGTATTTAACGGTTCGGTTCGATCGTGATAATGGGAACACAACTTTCTTTGGATAAAATTTTCAACTGAATGTGAATCACATATTTGATATTTTCGACGTGCATTGATCATAGAATTGTCTTTCATTTAAATACAAGACTGAATGTGCATCACATTTTTTTTTTCTATTCCCATCCATCCATATATCCAGTGGTAAATGCAAGCCCTGGCATGACTACATCATTGTCCGGTAAGATTTTTTTATTTTTTTTTAAATATTTAGTTATTATTTTAATATTCTATTATTTTGACCTTCCACTTATTTACATTTTTGCCATATATTTATATATAGAGTCTAGTGATCTTTTTTTTTTACTTTCCACTCAAAATTGAAAAGACGAAATATATACAACCATCACCTTTTGGCAAATTTAATATTCCCCATATTCAGTACTTAAATTTACTATACTACATAACCATTTTATTATTTTAATGATTTTGAATTAAAAAAATTGGTCAAATTTCAATCAATCTGCAATATCCACATTTATTTTGCAGAACAGTTAGTGCCGACAGAATAATTCTAAATGATTGCCCAATTAACTTACAATTATATTATCAGTATAAGAATTTATATATAGTTAATCATTGAATCATGTTTTAAAATTAAAATTAACATAAATGAATCAAAAAATTAATTACATATTAAAATAATCGATTCGGTTGGTTTTAACCTGTTCGGTCGATCGGAAACAAAGTTAATTCTCAACAGAATCAAATAAAATAAATTAAGAATAAACTTATCAATAGTTGTTATTTATTGATGTTTTCGGTCGACCGGAAACAAGAATTTATCGACCGAAAATAGGAAGATACTCGACCGGAATGAGAGAAGAAAATTAAGGATAAATTGATGAATACTAATTATTTGTTGATGTCTCCGGTCGACCGGAAACAAGAAATTATCGATCGGAGACATCATTTTATCGACTGGAGAGAGCTTTTTTGCGTTAGAAATTAATTTTAAATCAATGTATGATACTTAAATTAATATTTATAGTAAGAAAAACTGAAATTTTAAATTAAATCGAAAACATACATGCCATAAACATATCAAAATTCACATTATCCAATATATTATCCAAAATATATTTAATTCAATCGAAAACATACACTCTATAAACATATCCAAAATATTTAATTACTCATATTCAATCACATTATCCAATCACATTATTCATGCCACATTTAGCAATATTTATTCATATTTATCCAAAATATACACGCCATAAACATATCAAAAAATCGCATAACTATATTTATTCAAAATAATATGCACGAAAACATACCGGTAAGTCCGACATATTGTCACTCGTTCCTTCTAAAATAGTCGTAAAATATGGTTTCCCCCTAATTATTAGAAAATTTAATGAATAACTAATCATTAGAAAATTCAATTAATATCAAAACTATGCATAATTTATATTGGAAAAAGAATTAGTTTCCCGTTTCCGGTCGACAAAAGCTGACGACGGTCAGATAAAAGAATTTATCTCATTATAATCTATCAATACGTATTAGTATAGACAAGCAACCAAATCAAGTTACTTTTTATTTCTACGGCAACTTATACCGATAACTCATTCTCAAATTTTCTCAACTGTGATAATTTTTATATATGAACTTGTTTAACTAATCATACAGACTTCTATAATATTCTACACACTGTATGATCTAATTTTTGTATGAGATAATGCAACAATATGTGCAATCAAATAAACAATTCAGATAAGAGATCGAAATAGTGATAACATGAAACATAGAATATATATAAGCTCAGCCAATCTACTTTCAGTATACAAATCCAAATGTATATGCCAAACGAAGTTAGTCGGTGTTGACTGACAATAATTTGTATAAGCGGTTGTTTTCACAATATATTTATTTAACATTCGAATGATTAAAAAACGAAATACACTACGTCTAATATAACGTTTAGTAATAGTACTAATTATAAAGTGATCAGCAACGGTACCATTAAATTTGTGTTTTCATTGTTAAGGATTAGAGAATACTTACATATGTAACTCAATTTGATGTTTAGCTTCTTCGTGTGTGTGTGTGTATATATATATATATATATATATATATATATATATATATATATATATACATTTAGTTTAAGGCATTACTGTATTATGATATGATGTATTAACACTATTATATTATCTATTATCTTGATATCAGATAATATCATTTTTATCTATTTATTTCAAAATTGTGATAATTAAGATTTATCTAATTAATTTTTGATAACATATCTGTTATTTTAATCTATTACTAGTCTAACAAACGCGGTGTCTTATTTTGTCCCACTTTTATTTTATTGATTTTCTTTCAACTCTTTTCTTCAATTTCAATTTCGCATACTTTAATTAATTTTGCAATTATTAACTGGGGTTTATTCAACCCAATTAAGAATACAATTATTTTTATCATTAATTTCCCTTTTTTATTTCAATTTTTATGAAATAAAAGTTAAATATGATTCATAATATTATAGTAATTTTTATAAAAATATTATTAAAACAATAGATAAAATAGTGGAACATGTTGACACAAAAAATATTAAAGACCGGATCCCATCCTTGTATGTACAAAAATGATATGTATACTCTAGGGATATCATATAATAATGAAATAAATAATTAAAACATAAAACCACCGGCCATGATCACAAATTATACGAATTATGGCGTCATCATCCTATGCATATATGCATGAGAAAATATTCAAGTCACACCTTGGGTATTTTTTTTTACTTTTTTTCTAAAAAGAATGATCAAGACTTCCACACTATTTCTCATGTAGCATCATAGTGTGGGTAGGAGGAAGTTAATGTAGATGGATGCAAGAAATTCCATCATTCCCTATTCATCAGTGACCGCTGACTCAACTTTATAATCTATAGTCGTGAATAATTTTAAATAATAAATTCATAATTTCGGCGATATTTCGAAGAAATTTCCAAGAATAACAGATCGAAATTCTTTGATAGTTCTCATACTAAATTGTAAATTATACGAGATGTAAATTGCAGATTGGAGTCATCGGCGATTCTAACTATTTGATATTTAAGATTTATTAAATCTTTATTATAGATTAATAAATTTATTTGTGAATTATTATATTTTATTTAATCTGATTAATAATTTTTAGAGACCGGCCGCACTAGAGTAGTTGCCGGTTCCTATTAGGTCATCATAACTCATGAACGGGTAGATCCCATGACACGCTTTATCTGTTAGAAAAATCAAGAGCTATTGTTAAATAGATATCCACTTTGAACTCATGTTGACATGATTTTTGAATTGTTAGAGTATTGCGTGATTTGAGTTTGAATGAAATAAAGTTTAACATAATTTCGAATTTCGATATAAATATTAAATGAGCTTGAACATCTCTTCACTCACCTCAGCTTGACTTCAATGATATTTGGTTGAGTTTATAAGCTATTCAAAATAACTTATAAATTGTTTAAGAATTTATAAATTATTGTAAAGTATTTGGTAAAATAAACTTCTAAATATCTTATAAGCTGTAAAAATAAACTTTTGGAACTTATAAACGTCACAAAAAATAAGTTTCTCAACCCCAACTTATTTCTTCATAATTTATAAGCAATAATAAATTTACACAAATAACTTATTATGGTTCATTATTTTCAACACATATCCTTTCAATTTCATATTTCTTCGATTTTCTCTCTATAACTCATGATCTTCTCTCTAACCTCAATTATCCAAACATTTTAACAATTTATAAGCTCTTAAAATATTATATCTTATAAGCTCTTGAAACATTTTATAAACTATTAGAACTTATAATCTCAGTCAAACACCCTTTTCATTTAAGATCCAAGAATATACAGAAAGGAATTACTTCTAAGATGATGAAGTATATATTTATTTTGACGATGAGGGAAGCCATTAGCAGCTACTCAAGGTCTCAAGTGTTAGTTAGACCGTCAATGCGTAAACTCTGTATTGACACGCAAATCATGTAAAATAGGTAAAGTGCACAATATTTTGTGAAATTTTTTAGTCACTAACACGTCCATTACAATAATAAGACATCCAAATTGATTACCTAATTTATTTATAAACAAAATGCCATGACCACATAAATCCTTCACAAAATTAGACCACAAAAACAGCAATATATTGTTAATGGCATCAAAAAACTGCAAACTACTACTTACATTATTATTCCACAAATAGGGATGACAATGAATCGGATTTGGACCGGGTCTGACTAAATTCAGATCCAGATTCGAATTTTTTTGCTTGGATTTAGATCCGATTCAAATCCATTGGATCCAAAAAATGAGATTCAGACCCAGATCCATTGGATCCAGGGTCTAAACCCGAATCCATATATTTTCTCTTATAATATAAATATTAAATTAGAGAAAATTCACAATAACATAATTGTACCATAATAATAATGATAATCTAAATACATAATAATATCATTATCTAGAGTTCCTACAATCGTTAAAAATACGTCATTAAGCTGAAATTGCCATCAAACAAAAAAGTAAGAACTACATAGATGTATTTATTTTACGTGACATAAATCTCTAAAAGTTATACACAAGGAGAAAACAAAGGATTTGTTTCTCCATATACTTTATATTGCAAATATATTGCCAGAACTATTATAGCTAACGCTAATAATTTCCAATCAATCACAAATTTGAAAATAAATGAAGAAAATAAATTACATAGTTAATCTTGATTAAATCATAAATGAACAAAATAAAATAAAAATCCCCAAATTTTTACTTTAGGATGCAAAGTTTTACAACCTCCACAACCAGGAGAGAAAAAATTGAGAACAACCAATCTATCAACATCATTTCTCAAATACTTCACCAATTCTTGAGTTGATTTGATCTCAACCATGTTTGGTTGGTAGCAAGAATTTCTCCCACAATTTCTGAGTTTTTTCAAATGAAATTGTGCCTTATGCCTTCATTAATCAAACAGAATTCAATATTAAAAATATAAAATCAAATTATATCACAAAAGATGAATGGAAACTACAAACAATATCACTCACACAAACAGAGTCCAAATTTGGAGATTTGCTGCTGCTCCAATTGCTGAAACCTTTATGATCTGGATAATCAAGAATGTTGCTCTAAATTTTTGATTAAATCATAAATGAATAAAATAAAATGGAGAGGTGAAGTCGAAATAAAACGACGAGGGGGGGAGCAGATTTTTGGAAGAAATTCCATCGAAGTAAAATGGGAGGCGGGGAGCAAATGTTTGGAATTGGAAGAAGACCAAAAAAGAAATTACCAGAATTAGAGTTAGGGTTAACTAATATTTAATTAAAAAATATACATATTATATTAAATCGGGTCTACGTGCCGAATCTAGGTCAGATCTGGATTTCAAAAATCAAAACCCAGATCCGAGATTTTAGAGTAGGATCCAGATCCGATCCTGTTCAATCAAATCCAAATTTTTTATACTTCAAATCCTAAAAAATAGATATGAACCATTAGATCTAGCATGAGTCCAAGATCTATTGCCAACCCTATCCACAAAGTTGGAGAATTCCAGCATCCAACTCCAGTCACTCAAATACCAACTCCACTAAATTTAGTTACTTCTTTTATTCTACTCTTCACTCCTATATTAACCCCACTAAATCACTCTCTACTAAAACATATCAAATCTTGAGCAATCCAACTCCAACATTTCGCATCACTTCAAAAATGGCGATCCATGAAATCTTAACTCCAAATACGCCCCGCAAAAAGATGGCCATTCTCCTTTCTCTCTCCCAAATCCCCGAATACTCTTAACTACCTCTCTGTCACTAAACCTCCACCCACCTTCTCCGACTCCATCATGCAAGAAACCGTCGAAAGCGCGAGGATCCTCATGGACAAGTGGGACCCCACCAGCCCATCTCTCGAGAAATTCACCTTAATCTTCATGAAAATCGAAACGAAGCCGAGGAATTCATCACGTGCGTGGAGGAGCTGCGCGGGGTGATGCATTTCTTAATTACCCAGCGCTCCTACTCTGATCAGCTCGCCGCAGCCAACAAATTGATGAATGTGGCTATGCTGCGGCTGGAGAAAGAGTTCTACTATATTTTATCAACAAATAGGGAATGCTTGAGACCTGAATCAGTCTCCGGCGGCTCCTCCCGCCTCTCGCGGTGGTCGATGTCATTCAGCAACTCGGAGGAGGAGGAGAATGAGGATGAGATTAGGATGAGGTGGAGCGAGCTATGGCGGACTTAAAGATGATCCCTGAGAGCATGATCGGCTCGATATAGCAAGGAGTGCGGCAAGATTTACAGAGTCACGCGGAAATCGATCGTCGATGAAAGAGGTGTACCGGCTTGGTATCAGAAGCTACAATTGTCTCAGATTATGAGATTGGATCACAAATCTCTGCAGCATCACGTGGAGAAATGGATTCAAGCGGCGAAAATCGCGGTAAGATCGATCTTCCGTGGCGAGAAATTGCTTGGAGATTGTGTTTTTGCCGTCTCAGAGACAATGAACCAAACATGTATCGTGCATATGACGATGGAAGCAGCGATAAATCTGCTCAAATTTCCCGAGCTCGGCGCTAAAAGAGCAAGCGATCGCCGGAGAAGATTTTTATTCTGATTGAAAGTGTTGTTTCGCCTAAACACACAATCTGTTATGTAGACCGTTATCCACACACGTAGTAAAACAATGGAATTAAAATCTTGAAGAACACCGAAAAACTTTTTCTCTGATTATAATTATAATCAGATGCTAATATGGCGAAATGATTCACTATAAAATTTACAATAACGTTACAAAAACTCACTACTTTACCACAAGATAAAGTCGGAAAGTTGAGTACTAAAACTATCTATCGAGATCTATGAAAAGCTAAGAAGCTATCTCTCAAGATATATGAAAATATTAAAGATTTCCTCACACCACTGTACTAAAAGGATAACCTTCTAACACCATTAGAAGTTAAAACACTCGTGTGATATTGGAAATGTTACGAAACAAACTCAACAACATAAACAGATCTTCGCTTGATACTTGAAGAGTTGCGCATTTTGCGCTTGCTTTGGCCTCCTTTTATAGACGCTTGAGAGGCCTTCACCGCATGTGTTGGACCACGATCGACCCATTAAGGATGTGACTAAGTCGTGGCGCTTGTTGCATGACTTGCTCCCAAAACTAGGAACCCAATGCACTTAGTCCACCGATCTCTAGCGATCCGCTTCGTGTTCTTCGGTGTGTTACCATCGCATCCCGCGAAACATGTCGAACCTCGCACACCAAAGAGAAGAAACGACAAAACTATACAAACAAACTAACTCCTTGAAATGAGGAGACTTAGTCGAGTTAACCAACTCTAACAAACTCCCTTTTGCCTTTCTTCACAAAACCCGCATATACACAATTTACAAATGACACGCCGTCGTTTAGCGCTCAAAATAAATTTATAACCTATTGCCCATCACAAAGTAGCCGGCGATAAGTATAGGGCCGATCCCACGAGGAGTTGGTGTAGCAATCTCGATGTCACGATGTCACTTAAAAGGGATGAGAGTGGTGTAATTATCTTGATCACTATAGATAAGACTAAAGTAACACAAACAAACTCAAAGGAATATCAAATAATAAGACGAGTCCGGCTTGGGCAACAACTTCGTGAAGACGATTAATACTCGGTCCTAGGTGCAAAGGTTTTCTACATGACATGCATCAACCGGTTATAAGAGACATACGTCGTGACCCGTTGTCACGCGTCACGCCCACCCACGCACCCCTCCAAATCTATCCTTTCGTGTAAAGAAGGCAAGGACACCCTATGCAAACTATCTAACCCGTAATGCCCACGCACGAGGACACCTCAAGACATGTAAACCCACAGCGTTATGATCTAGATGGACCCGGTATTGGCAAAGGCACCGCTATGACTACTCCAACTCGCCCACACCATCAGATTATTTGGGGTGCGGGACACCGACACCTTAATCCAATTATTACTTGCAACTCTCCCTTACCCACTATGTTATTTGCAACTAACACACCGAGTTTGGTTAAGTTATATATTGCCCAGGACCTAGTGCTTCGGGAACACACGCATGCAGATCGTAATGCCCTACTTAGACCTCTCGAGTTATATTAATCATGCTCCACTTAGTCACGCCCAAACCAGAATAAAGACTTAGCTAGACATAAAATAAACAAACATGCAACAGTTAATTGAAACCATAATTAAACGGAACCAACTTACTATTAATTGAACGAAATAGAAACGGCGAGCCCAAAGTGCCCGCAAAACATACTGAATAGCAAATAAAAGTGTTTGCCCAAGGGGACTTAATGTATGTGGTGTTCTTTGGATGAATTTGATAATGAGAGTGAGAGTTGGAACGCGGAAGAGAGGAACAAGTCGCGCTTCATCCATATATATAGGCTGTAGAGATCGGCGATGGTTTATAGCCCATGGGCTGGACAACTGTAGGTTTTCCTTGTTGATCGGCGCTTTCCTTGCCCAGACGGATCCGAGGCGATCTCCTCCGGATATCATGAGATTCGGTGCCACAGATTCTTTCCGGATTAGCGAGATTCGTCCGGATCTCGCGATCTTGCCCATTAGCTCTCCTCTCCCTTCTCTTGCCATCCTTCTTCTTGGTCTCGCCGCCTTCTTCACTCCGCCGCCCATTAGCCTACCCTTCGGAGATTGAACTCATGCGGTCAGCAGGAGGTCACGCCGTGAAACCAACAGCTACGGAGTTTGAAGCCCGGTGCCGTGAGCTAAGCTCCTCGTGCCCTCGAGGTGCATCGTATCTCTATTCACCCGCCAAGCAAGTTCCACTCCTTCTGCCCATTTCGCCCGCCTACTCCCTGCAGACCAATGTGTCCTCCCGCACACAAAACACAACAAGAAAGACACAAAAGACTCGATCTAGACCTAGACAAGACACGTAAAAAGAGCACAAAACTTGGGCTCGCCACACTCACACACTTTAAACATGCTTGTCCTCAAGCATTCACGCGTAATTGCCCAAGACAAAAGAAAAAGAAAAGACTCAAAATGTAAAAGGTTAGCACATTCCCACCAAAGCAGGATATCTCGCCAATATAAGCTTCATCGAAACAAACTAGCAATTCAAGTAGACTTCATTCAAGCAACGACCATCAAACAAGTCAAAATACGAATTTGAGCATATTGGGCATTTTCCTTACCAACACTGTGTACTCTTGTGTATAGGCTAGTGTATACGCCAGACATCTTTCATTTCGACTATGCCATAGCTTCATGTGTTTCTACCATCTCCACCATTTAGACAAAGTTTTAAACATTCATCCTTAGGTCTTTTATTTGGTTGTCATAGGGCTTAAGACATAGGTGGAAAATTTTTGAACGAGGCTA
The DNA here is from genome assembly GCA_036937905.1 of Salvia rosmarinus. NCBI lineage: Eukaryota > Viridiplantae > Streptophyta > Magnoliopsida > Lamiales > Lamiaceae > Salvia > Salvia rosmarinus. The sequence continues at coordinate 8,826,549 of CM072818.1, forward strand.
AGGTCATCACGGACTCGGGTTCGAGGAATTTATTTTATCCTCCATGGATTTCCTTTCGCTTTTTCTTACAGACCTCAAAGACAACCATCTTAGGACTTCATCAATATATATTCTTTTATTTCAAGTCCTTCATTTTCTTTCGATTTTGGTACCTTCTTTATATTGGGCATTTTGCCCATTTCTTTGAAATTCGTAAACCCTTTTTTTCTTGCCCATTACGAGGCTACTTGTTCTTCCCTTTTGTTTGCCTTCTCTTCTATTAGCTCCCGAGTCTAATCGACCGGCAGAACTTCTTTCCGTGCTAATTTAAGTGAGTGAAAGAAATTATTAAGCTCAAGGACCGAACGAGGGATTAATGATGGGTAGGACATTTTGGCTCAATGGGCTATTTGAAAGAAAAATTGCCTAAGTCATCTAAATGTTTTAACTAAGTCAATAAGGCCTCGACATAAGAGTGCACGCAAGTTCTAGCAAAAGCCTAATGAAGATGTCAATAATCACACAAGAAAGGAAACCGTGTTGATCAAGATACAACAGCTTAAGCTCAAATCTCACCATGTGTGCTCAAATTCAATTCAATCCCTTATTTACATACGGTCATGCTCAAACGTAATTCCTAAAACTACTAGATTATTCACAACAAAGCAAAATACGGGACAATCAATCCCACCAATTTAAACATGCTTACCGACACACAAAAGCGAAAACCCTCCCTGACTCACACACTTTGCGTTGAGCAAAGTGGGTGAACAAGGAGGAACACAAACAACAAACAACTAAACAAACCGAGCAGGTGGCGGTCCCCGTTCACACACTTTGCCTTGGGCAAAGTGGGTCGAGCGGGACCGACTCTCTTAACTCAAACAAACAAAAGCAGACGCAACCCCTTCATTTCACACACTTTGCCTAGGCAAAGTGGGTGAGAAAGGGTTGACCACCAACAACAACAAAACAAAACAAAAAAAAACAAACAACAAAACAAAACAAAAACACAACAAAATGAAAAACAAAAAACAAAAGGGAGGACAAAGGGTTAAGGGAAGCTGGATACATTAATCGGCGTGGGCAAAGTAGGCAAGCAAGGCATCATGGGTCGCTTTCTGTTGTTCTTCCATCCTGACCAAGCGGGCTTTTATGTCCTCATCTTGCTCACCTCGATCATGATCACAAACATTCTCGAGATATACCAACACAACACCACACGCAAAACGGGGCAAGACCAAACAAAACAAAAAGAAAACAACAAAGAAAGCAAATAAAATACTGTGTTGCCTCCCAGTCACGCTTTGGTTATCGCCGTGGCTCGACCGCACTTCTTCATTACCCTTCACCATCGGGGCTTGCACTGACGCATTCCTGGATCTATCTCGTGATGCCCATAGTAAGTCTTCGACGCGCTCATCGACCTTGAAGGTCTTTCTTGTCTTCGATCTGCGACCTCGATGACTCCATTCGGAAATCGAAGCCAACCTCATATGGTCCGCACCACTTTCTTGTTAACTCGCTCGACATTAATTTAAATCGAGATCGTATAAAAGCACCAATCGCTTTGCTTGAATGCCTGGCTTTGATATCATTCGGATGCTCCATGGCCTTGAAGATGTTGAAGGTCACCGCCTCGCCGTCGAATTCACGTGTTAATTTGCCCGTGTCGCAATCAATCTCGGTTCGCCGCCTTCATGAATGGTCGCCCAATAACATAACCGATGATTTGTTACCCATCGTGCCCATATCCGTAACGTAGAAATCCATCGGAAATATGAGTTCCTCCACTTTCACCAATACGCCTTCGATGATTCCTTCGGATGACGCTGACCCGTCGCTAATTCGATAACCACTCGCTGGCTTCGTGGTTCCTACTTTCAATTCGTTGAACATTGATAAGGGCATGACGCTTATAGATGCCCCCGATACAAAGATGGCCTTTTCGATCCTCGATTGCCTATTAAGGTGGAATGAAAACATCCTCGGATCTCCACACTTCTCGGCAATTTCACGCAGGATCATGGATACATTTTCTCCCATTTGGAATTTTTCATCATCTTTGATTTCACCTTTCTCGTGCACAATTCTTTCATGAACTTTGCCCACTTCGACATCGTGCCCAGGCGGTAATGAGAGGTATATTAATTTTCACCTTCAAATCGCGATACATCTCACTCATTGCTTCCTCTCTGCGGTTCTTGCCAACTGCTCGGAAAGGAGGTAAAACCTTAGGATTAGGTTTGACATAGGTTGGTTCAATGATTGCCTCTTCTTTTCCGCCTTTTCCTTGGGTAGTTCCACATGATCATCGCCGCCTCGACCAATGTGTTCTATGAGATCTTCCACTTGTATGTCTGTCGCCCTTAGCATGAAAACTTTCTCCGCGCTTTTCCCACTTCTTAGTGGCTACAAAGATTCATTGGCTAACTGCTTACCTCTACTTGAGGAGGTAAATTTCCTTGCTTCTTCTCAAGACGCTTCTACGACGGTCGTCAATTGGGAAACTTGGTTCCCAAGGCTCTGGAGGGCTCCTTGTCTCGATCTTGAATTTCTCGCTCTCTTGTTGAGCCTTCACATTTTCTCGTGCCATAGTGTGCACAAGTTCAGCCAACGATGGCCCACCGCTTTGGTCACGCCGATTATTTCGTATGGGTCGTTGTTGTCCCGCCTCTCTTCATCGCCGTTGTTGTCCCGCCTCACGGGTTGTTAGACCACCTAAAGTTTTCGTGGTTCCTCCATCCCGGGTTGTAGGTCCGAGAGTTTGATCATATCTCCTCCTCAGATTGCCTATTACACCTCGACCCACCGCATCGACTTCTTCTTCTTCAAACAATTGGGGCATCGATCCGTGTGATGTGTCACGGCGCATATTGGCAAACTTTAGCTTTCTTTTGCCCTCGCCTCGGTCCCGGTCCCGATCCCGTGTTGGTTATGAACTTGTCGAATAGGTTACTGAGTTTATCCACTTGGTCTCCACGGTTGAAGAAGTAGCGGCGACTTGCCTCGAACTTCTCTCCTTCGTCTCGCTTTCTTCTACCATCTCGCCCAACAGCCTAAAGGCCTCACTGGAACTTTATTCAAGATTGATCCTCCACAAGCGCATTCACCCAATTTTCTCCGCCCTCAACCCGCCATGAAATATCGATCGATCATGATCCGGAATTTGATGTTGAGGGCATTTCGCCGCAAATGCTTAAACTTTCCCCAAGAATCATAAAAGGTCTCTCCGTGCCCATTTTGATGTCGCTATCCTTTTCCTCATGTTCGAATACGGGGCGGCAGAAAGTACTTCTCGAGGAACTTCGGTGAAGTTGTGCCCACGTGGTCACACTTCCAACGGCAAGTGTAGAGCCATTCTCTTGCCCCATCATGCGAGAGGCGGAACGATACTAATCTCACATATTCTCCAAGGTTTTCATTGGGCGGATAGTCCCACACGCCATCTCGAAATCTTGTAATGTTTTGTGGATCCTCCCGCATGTCATCAATCGGGAGGATTTGACGAAGGAATGCTTCATCTCCCGCTTGCCATTGATCGCGGGCAAAGTGATGCTGTTGGCCTCGTGTTCGGTTGTTAGAGAACACCATTTCCTTAATGTCCGCTCTACTTGTGGTTGTTCACCCATCGATTTCCTCCGGGTTCTCTTTCGGATTAGCCGCCTCAGCTTGTCATGCCCTCCGCATCGCCGCTTCTCTCTCGCTTGCGTGCTTTTCGATCTCGTGATCGCATAAAAGTCCTCCGCTCTCCCGCAAGGTTAGGTCGTAGCATACAATAAAGAAAGCAATATAAATTCAAGAAATAGATACCACTTGAATGCGCAACTCCCCAAAACGGCGCCAATTCGACATCGTCGCTTAGCTGCTCAAAATAAATTTATAACCTATTGCCCATCACAGGCGTAGCCAGCGATAAGTATAGGGTCGATCCCACGAGGAGTTGGTGTAGCAATCTCTGATGTCACGATGTCACTTAAAAGGATGAGAGTGGTGTAATTATCTTGATCACTATAGATAAGACTAAAGTAACCTGAAACAAACTCAAAGGGAATATCAAATAATAAGACGAGTCTGGCTTGGGCAACAACTTCGTGAAGACGATTAATACTCGGTCCTAGGTGCAAAGGTTTTCTCTACATGACATGCATCAACCGGTTATAAGAGACATACGTCGTGACCTCGTTGTCACGCCCACGCCCACGACGCACCCTCCAAATCTATCATTTCGTAAAGAAGGCAAGGAACACCCTATGCAAACTATCTAACCCGTAATGCCCACGCACGAGGACACCTCAAGACATGTAAACCTACAAGCAAATAAGTATGATCTAGATGGACCCAGATTGCAAAGGCACTGCTATGACTACTCCAACTCGCCCACACCATCAGACTTGTTTGGGGCGGGACACCCACACCTTAATCCAATTATTACTTGCAACCTCCTTACCCACTATGTTATTTGCAACTAACACACCGAGTTTGGTTGTTATATATCGCCCAGACCTAGTGCTTCGGAACACACGCATGCGCATCGTAATGCCCTACTTAGACCTCTCGAGTTATATTAATCATGCTCCACTTAGTCACGCCCAAACCGTAATAAAGACTTAGCTAGACATAAAATAAACAAACATGCAATGCTTAATCGAAACCATAATTAAACGGAACCAACTTACTATTAATCAACGAATAGAAACCATGAGCCCAAAGTGCACCAAAAACATACTAATAGCAAATAAAAGTGTTTGCCCAAGGGACTTAATGTATGTGGTCTTCTGGATGAATTTGATAATGAGAGCGAGAGTTGAAGCGGAAGAGAGGAACAAGTCGCGCTTCATCCATATATATAGCCTGAGAGATCGGCGATGGTTTACGGCCCATGGGCTGGACAACTGTAGGTTTTCCTTGTTGATCGGCGCTTTTCCTTGCCTGCACGGATCCGAGGCGATCTCCTCCTGATATCATGAGATTCGGTGCCAAGCATTCTTTCCTGTTTAGCGAGATTCGCCTGCATCTCGCCAGATCTTGCCCATTAGCCTCCCTCCGCCTTCTCGCCTCCTTCTTCTTCTTCTCTCGCCGCCTTCTTCACTCCGCTGCCCATTAGCCTACCCTTCGGAGATTGAACTTGTGCGGTCTCAGAAGGAGGTCACGCCGTGAAACGGAACAGCCACGGAGTTTGAAGCCCAGTCGTGAGCTAAGCTCCTGTGCCCTCGTGGTGCATCGTATCTCTATTCACCCGCCAAGCAAGTTCCACTCCTTCTGCCCATTTCGCCCGCCTTACTCCCTCAGACCAATGTGTCCTCCCGACACAAAACACAACAAGAAAGACACAAAAGACTGATCTAGACCTAGACAAGACACGTAAAAGAGCACAAAACTTGGGCTCACAACAAGATATACAATACCCCCGAATCCCAAATATATACATGAAAATGTAATACTCTCCTGCTTAAGTCAATATCATCATAAGCCCACCACACATTCATCAACAATTATCCAAACAATATAACCTTCAAGTAAACCATTTACTCAAGAACAAAGCAGACATCGCGCAAAACATACATCCGATTAGCATAAATAACCATACGATGTCCACAAAAACAAAAAATATACGATGTCCATCATCATAAGCAAAAACACCACTCCTGTTTTAGAACATGTTCAGAGAGATAAAGAAAAATAAAAAAGATTCAAGAGTTCATAAAAACCAAATCCAAATTCAGTCAGTCTTTAACCATATCATCACTCCTAGATGTTGTTGTTGCTCCCCCTATCTCTACTCCCCCTTTTTGGGAAGAAAGAAGACTTAGTAATTCGATCTTCAAATCATTCATATCAATGCGTGCACTACGAAGACTTTCCAAGAAGGTTTGCTCCAGCTTTGTAATGCGTTCAAGCATGGAGTGAACCGTGGACTTTGAAAGCGTCACCATTTCTTTAGAAGCAGCATCCGAAACCTGTTTATCAATCCCTTTAGAAGGGTTAGTCCATGGAAGGTTTGGAAGCTTATTACCTGTAAATAAGGTATTGCTAATGGTGAAGTTCTGAAAGTCTTCGAAAAGTGCATCTCGGGCTCCAACGGGAAGACCTTGTTTTGTCAACAATTAGTATAATGAAAGGAGGAACGGTAGCAATCCAGATTCTCGCTCACCGCAACGGCACCTATTTGTTCTACCACCAACTTACCTAAGTTGAATGGTATACCTTTTCCAATCTTGTACAATAGAATACCATGTTGCATAGTAACTACCGTCTCGTTTGACGACACAAGCCGCTTAGTCGCCATCGCTTAAACAAAATGTAATGTAGATATTGTTAAACTCCCACCGACATCTGGACTCTTCCACTTTTTAACCCTTCCTCCGTTATTTCTTTTGTGATCTCATCGGTGTCATCAATGTACACATCATTAATCACCGTCAATCCCATAAATGCGCTGATATCACAGCAAGAATGTGAAAACCCGACGCCTAAAGTACACCTTACAATATTTGTTTGAGGTACACTCAATGAAGGATTTATCCATGTTTGCATACACATGCCTTATCACGTTTTGGGGTAGGGATAAATAGTCAAACAAATTGAAATAGACCACGTTCTTTCAAGAATTCAACAAGATTATTCTGGGCAAAAGTTACCTCGTCAATCTTTCGCTCATTCAAACACTTCAATGCTTTAATTGTTCCCACCTTTTTTCAGCCTCTCTTGAGTAGAATTTGAAAGAAATTGCTCATCTATCAACTTCAACATCGTAATCTGCAAAGATTGAAGGATTCTCCGAGCTAGAGTCCCAATTTTCCTCCTCGGAATACGGGCTAGAGGTGTTGACGACTGCAAGGCCAACGTGTCAAGGACAATTGGGGGCATCCGCTTGGTTTTAGGTTCGAACACTTTCCTTTTGCTTTCCTTTCTTGATTATCGCCCTTAGCCTTTTTAGAATTTCACCTAGTGAAATGTCTTCATCAACGAGTGTGAATCTGGTCGGCTCTTTTGGTTTCAACCTATGTCTTCCTCCGTAGTGTCTCGAGGAGTCACTATGGGATACCCATGTTTCGCTGATTCGGAGGATGTCTCCGGGTCGCTTCGCCACGGGGTCGCCGGATTCGAGTAGGTTCTCATGGCTGAACGTCCTTTTCTTTGGGCTTTTGAAATCACCTGTATCACCAAGAATGTCAATATGAATCGCTGAACCCGAACTCCTACGCGTGATTGGCGAGGTATACGCCCGATCTCCTCGTTGGCACACTCGTCCTTTTTCTCTTCTTCCCCGTCACTTTAGGGTTAGAGGGCTCGCCCTTCTCGGGATACATGATTTGAAGAGGTGTTGGTTTTAACGGTTCCAATGGAAACGCTAGAGTCATTTTCGGTGCTATTTCTGGCGTCGTATTCGGCTTGGCTCTATGGACGGCTTTGTGTCGACGCTAATGCTCGTTGAAACTCCTGGAGAACTTTCCAAAACTTGGCAAGGCCGGCGAGTAGAGCAGAGTATGGTCGGATCCATTTTTTTCCTGAGAGAAAAAGGTTAAACGTACTAAGCTAGATGAAAGAGATAAAATGAAATGTTCCACGCCTTTGCAATGAATAAAAGGCTTGGTGATTTGATCGTGTGTCGGTCTTGGCGTATATATAGGCGTAGTCGCAGCAAGTGGATAGACATCCAGCTTGATTTGACGAAATCACAAAATATCTCTCATAACAAACCCTAATTTAAAGGAACAAACACCACATCATACTGCACCATTAAAATAGGAGATAAATATGGGATTTGTTGAGATAAAATCAGATTAAATAAATGTGATACCAACTCAACCTAATTTTCACGATATCTCCAAAAGATAGGGGATTAAAGGAATGTAAATTCCAAAATTCGGGATTACTCACGGATTTTAGGGGTATTCATGTAATGTTATCATAACATTTCCATAAACATAGACTCATTTTAATCGTAATAAAACATATAAATACAAATTTCCATGTAAAATTCGATCAGACTATTTTCAAGCTTTCGAAAGCAATCATGGTCGCACTGTTTTGTAAGGTAGCATCGTCACGCGAACGCCGTGCCCCCAAACTACTTTGGTGTTTTTCGACATTAAATATTCTTCATTATGTCGAATGTCTGTTAGAGAACATGTTAGATAACAATCTTTAACACGAGAAGTGTCATCAAATAAGCAGTTGTATCACCTTCGGATATTACAATTTGTGATACAAACAAATACATTCAAGCTTTATTAGCGAGAGAAAGACCAAGAGATCACGAAGACTTGTAAATCTCTCGTGATCTAGGGGCTTTGTGAAAATATCAGCGATTTGGTTTTCGGTTTTCACATAATCTAACTTGATTACCTCATCCTCCACCAAATCTCTTATAAAGTGGTGTCGTATATCTATGTGTTTTGTCCTAGAATGTTGAAGAGGGTTCTTAGAGATATTGATTGCACTTATGTTATCACAAGATACCAAAAGCTCAATGCTCACAATACCATAGTCATACATTTTTTTCAACCAAAGGAGTTGTGTACAACAACTTCCCGTTGTTACGCACTACTTCTCGGAGATAAAGAAACACAATTTTGTTTACGACTATGCCAAGACACCAAATTATTTCCAAGATAACAGCCCTCACCCGTACTCTTTCTATCATCCGTATCCCCAGCCCAATCCGAATCACTAAATCCAACCAAATTGTGTTCGTGTCTTTTGACAAGAAAATGCCAAGGTCCAAGTTCCGTAAACATACCGATAATACGCTTGATGCCTTTTAAATGTGACATTTTAGCTTAGCTTGGTACCGCGCAAACACACATGTCGAACATTAAACTGGTCGTGGTGTGAGATATAGAAGACTTCCTATCATTAACTGTAGAGTGTTGGGTCAACATCTTCTCCAAAGATCATCTCTCGGTTTGTCACTTGACCCCATCGGCGTTTATATGCTTTGCTCCTTCCAAACCGAATTTTTCACCATATCCTCAGATATTTGCTTTGGGACACGAAAATTCCATCATCCATCCGCTTGACTTGGGGACCTAAGAAATACGTTAGTTCTCCTACCATGCTCATCTCAAGTTTAGACGACATAGCACCCGAAACTCATCAAGCATTTTTTGTGAGGTAGATCCAACTATCATATCATCCACATAAATTTGTGTGATAAGAATGTTGTGTCGATTTCGCTTTTATAAATAATGTTCTATCAAGATTTCTAACAAACCCAAATCAATTAAGAACTTTGTTAAATTACCATACCATGCTCGGTGCTTGTTTAAGACCGATAATGCTTTCTTTAACCCGAAACATGGTTAGGCTTATGGGGATCTTCAAATCCTCGGGTTGTTCGACATATACCTCTTCTTTGAGTTCACCATTTAGGAATGCTCATTTGACATCCGCTTGATATATCTTGATGTTCAAATAACATGCAATGGCTAGGAGCAACCGATGGACTCAATGCGCAACCGTGCAAATGTGTCATCAAAGTCTCATGCCTTCCACTTCAAGATATCCTTGTGCGACAATTCGGCTTTGTTGCGAATTATGACACTAAATTCGTCCGATTTGTTCTTGAAAATCCACTTTGTTCCGATAATATTCCCGCCAATGTGTCTCAAACAAGATACCACACATCATTTCGAACAAATTGGTTAAGTTCATCATGCATAGCAACGACCTGCATTTCATCACCCAAGGCTTCTTTTATGTTCTTAGCTCAATTTTAGAGACGAAACATATAAAACCCGGCATCAAGCACATGTGGATGAAAACATACCATCTCTCAGAGTTCAATGGTGCCGCACTGTGTTCGAACACCCTCGAACATCACCTATGACTTGAGGGATTGGATGATTCTTACGTATTCTTCCCGGAGGATCTCGCTCTTCTTGTTGTTGAACGTCGTTCACCATCCTCCATGTCACCGGAACTTTCAGATGTTTGTGTAGATGTTCCAGTGGCTGTGGCTTCAACAGTGGTGACCTCACTACTGCAAACATCCTGTTGGACAGGATTCTCTGAATCTTCTATCAATTCAGCCACATTTTCATCTTGCCTTTTCCCTGCGAGATTAGCAAGATCATCAAAAACAATATTTACGGACTCTTGAATGGTCCGTAATATTAGATTATACACACGGTATGCTTGACTGTTTAGAGAGTACCCTACGAAAATTCCTTTATCACTTTTCTCATCAAACTTGGTGAGATACTCTCTATCATTCAAGATGTAGCAAACACACCCAAACACGTGAAAATATTTGAGATTAGGTTTCCTTCCTTTCGTAATTTCATACGGTGTTTTGAAGGAACCCGGTCGAATGTTCACGTGATTGTTAATATGACATGCGTAGTTAACCTGCCCAAAAACGCTTGGATGCACCTTTCGAGCTTAACATAACTCGTGCCATTTCTATTAGAGTTCTATTCTTGCGCCGGCACACCATTTTGTTGAGGTGTTTTGGGCGGAGAATTCTTGAAAATTCCTTTTTCACAAAAATTTGTGAAAGAAATATTCTCGAACTCCCTTCCATGATCTGATCGGATCCTTGACACTTGAACACTAAACATGTAAAAAATTCTAGCAAAGAGGATTTTAAGCGTTTCAAATGTGTCTGATTTTTCTCGTAAAAAGAATGTCCACGTGTACCTTGAAAAATCATCCACAATGACATATGTATACCTCTTGCCACCCAAGATTTCGATCTCGACAGGCCCTACTAAGTCCATATGAAGCAGCTCAAAACAGCGTGTTGTACCGTAATGTTGCTCGCGTTGTTGTATAACAGCGTGGGGAACATGGGTCTGTTTTCCCCTTTGACAATCACCACAGACCACCTTCCCACCTTTCCGCTAGGGGTAGTCCACGATCGCTTCCATTTTGTTCAACTGTCAAGATTTCTAAAGTTAGTATGTCCTAACTTTTGATGCCATAACACACCGACAACGCTGTCGTTTAGCGTTCAAAATAAATTTATAACCTATTGCCCATCACAGGCGTAGCCAGCGATAAGTATAGGGTCGATCCCACGAGGAGTTGGTGTAGTAATCTCTGAATGTCACGATGTCACTTAAAAGGAATGAGAGTGGTGTAATTATCTTGATCACTATAGGTAGACTAAAATAACCTGAAACGAACTCAAAGGGAGTATCAAATAATAAGACGAGTCTGGCTTGGGCAACAACTTCATGAAGACGATTAACACTCGGTCATATAGGTGCAAATGTTTTCTCTACATGACATGCATCAACCGGTTATAAGAGACATACATCGTGACCCCGTTGTCACATGTCACGCCCACGACGCACCCCTCCAAATCTATCATTTCTGTGTAAAGAAGGCAAGGGACACCCTATGCAAACTATCTAACCCGTAATGCCCACGCACGAGGAAACCTCAAGACATGCAAGCTACAGCAAATTATGATCTAGATGGATCCCAGATTGCAAAGGCACTGCTAGGACTACTCCAACACGCCCACACCAACGTACTATTTGGGGTACGGACACCGACACCTTGATCCAATTATTACTTGCAACCCTCCTTACCCACTATGTTATTTGCAACTAACACACCGAGTTTGGTTAAGTTATATATTGCTCAGGACCTAGTGCTTCGGGAACACACACATGCAGATCGTAATGCCCTACTTAGACCTCTCGAGTTATATTAATCATGCTTCACTTAGTCATGCCCAAACCAGAATAAAGACTTAGCTAGACATAAAATAAACAAACATGCAACAGTTAATTGAGACCATCATAAAACGGAAACAACTTACAATTACTTGAATGAAATAAACGACGAGCCCAAGATGCCGTCGCAAAACATACGAAAAGAAAATATAAAAGTGTTTGCACCGGAGGGACTTAATGTATGTGATGGTGATGGTGATTATGCTGAAAATACCGATGCCAGATAAATCAGGGAGAGACGCACAAGTCGCGCATTCATCCCGTATATATAGACCGAGAGAGGCTGACGATGGTGTTGGCCAATGGGCTGGACGATCTGTTAGGGTTTCCTTGTTGATCAGCATTGTTTCCTTGCCCAGACGGATTTGAGGTGATCTCCTCCGATTTTATGGGATTCACCTTAGCGCCTTCTTCCTGGATGAGCGAGATTCACCCCGATCCCGCGATCTTGCCCATCGCCTCTCTCCGCCTTTCTCGACCGGCTCTCTTCTTCTTCCTTCTTGCCCAGCTCTTACCCTCTTCACTTGCGCTTGCCCATTAGCTGGCCTCCTGAGATGTAATTGCCCATTTCGCCTGCTTTGCCCCTCGCGACCAAAGTGTCCTCCCGCACACAAAACACAACAAGAAAGACACAAAAGACTCGATCTAGACCTAGACAAAACACGAAAAGAGCACAAAACTTGGGCTCGTCACACACACACTTTAAACATGCTTGTCCTCAAGCATGCACGCTGAATTGCCCAAGACAATGTAAGAAAGAAAAGACAAAAAGAAAACACAAAGGTTAGCACATCTCTACCAAAGAAAGTTATCTCGACCAATATAAGCTCATTGGAACAAGCCGTTGATTCAAGAGAACTCAATTCAAGCAATGACCATCAACAAGTCAAAATACAAATTTGAACATATTGGGCATTTTCTCACCAACACTGCACTCTTGTGTATAGGTTAGTGTATACGTCAGACAACTCATCATTTCGACTATGCTATAGGCTTGCGTGCCCTCTACCATCTCCACCGTTTAGACAAAGCTTTTAAACATTCATCCTTAGGTCTTTCATTTGGTTGTAATGAGGCTTAAGACATAGGTGGAAGATTTTTGGAACGAGGCTAGGGTCATCATGGACTTCGGATTGAGGAAATTGTTTTGACCTCCATGGATTTCCTTTCGCCTTCTTCTTACGGGCTTCAACACAAACATCTTAGGACTTCGTCAATATATATTCTTTATTTTAAGTCTTTCATTTTTCTTTCAATTCTGGGTACCTTCTTTATATTGGACATTTTGCCCATTTCTTTGAAACTGGGTAACCTTGTTTCTTGCCCATCACGAGGCTACCGTTCTTCCCTTTTGTTTGCCTTTCTCTCTATTAGCTCCTAAGTCCAATCGACCGAGTAGCTTTTTCCAAAGCTAATTTAAGTGAGTGGAAGAAATTATTAAACTCAATGGACCGAATAAGGATTAACAATAGGTAAGACATTTTCGCCTCAGTGGGCTATTTGAAAGAAAAATTACCTAAGTCATCTAAATGTTTTAGCTAAGTCAATGAGGCCTCGACATAAGAGTGCACGCAAGTTCTAGCAAAATCCTAGTGAAGATGTCAATTATCACACAAGAAAGGAAACGTGTTGATCAAGATACAACAGCTTTAGGCTCAAATCTCACCATGTGTGCTCAAATTCAATTCATCATCCTTATTTACATACGGTCATGCTCAAAATGTAATTCCTAAAACTACTAACTTCATTCAAAACAAAACAAATACAGCCAATCAAACCCACCAATTTTAATATACCAACCGACACACACATATTTAAAACCCTCCTCACTTACACACTTTATGCTGAGCAAAGTGGGTAAACAAAGAGGAACACAAACAACAAACAACGAAACGACATGAGCAAGAAGGGCCCCCACTCACACACTTTGCCTTGGCAAATGGGTCGAGGGGACCAACCTCTTAACTCGCATAAAACAAAACAAACGCAACCCTCCACACACACTTTGCCTTGTGCAAAGTGGGTGAAAAGGTGACCACCAACAAAAAAAAAAAAAAAAAAAAAAAAAGGAGGACAAAAGGTCGGGGAAGCCGGATACCAATCCAAAGGTGGCAAAGAGAGTGCAGGGCATCATGGTCGCTTATGTTGTTCCTCCATCCCGGTCAAGCGGGATTTAATGTCCTCATCCTCCCGCCGGCTATCTCGACTCTCTTCCGGCCGATCGAGACCGCGAGGCTGCCCGTCATCGTGGTTGGCTCGTTGAAGACCGGTCCGCCGTCCCGGTCATAGTAGATGTCCTTCATTCGCTTCCAAAGATAGTCAGATCAATATACAACTCGGGCTCGCCTGTGTCGGTATTTGCTTTGTCTAGTACCTTCACTTTGTGGCCAAGACGGTCACCGTGGGCAAGAGAGATTCTCTCGCTTGGGATGAGTCGATGTTCTTAAAATGGGCAACAGAACGCGGAAAAGTTCACCTTCTGGCCATGCCACATGCACCATAAAATGAACAACTCCTGTTGGGAGATGGAGTTGCTGTTGTCCACCTTCCCGAAAAAACTGTGGGGACGGAGGCGATGACACATCCGCAGCTGCTGCTGCTCTTCAGCTCATTGCCCTTAGTGTACCCTGACTCGAATGTTGTGCCCAGACCAATTATTGACCATTTTTCATTCCACTCCTCCCCTGTGTGCTCGGGGACGAAGGTAAAAGCCTCCTTGTACTCAGCCATCTTGGTCTCGAAACTTCGCCACGCCTGTGGTGCAGCTTGAAGTCGCTCAGTGAGAACGAGAAGTCGCTGCCCATCACCAATTTTATGCGTCCGTGGTCGCCTTTACCTTGCTCGAAGTTTTTACTCGAGAGTTTGAATAAACTCCCTTGCTGGTGGTGATGTATAGCCGTCCCGCCATTCCAAAACGCCCCCATCCAATCCTTGCGAAAACTTCTTCACTTCATCCTTAACCCCGCACTTTCCAACACCTCCATGTCTAACGCCTGGGCTTCACAATGCCCTTCGTCGGTGGTCCGCTGGACGAGCCGCGGGTGGCCTTCCGTGGTCGATGGCTTTCCTTTTTCTCGAAGAGGTGTTGCCATCTTGGCAAGGTACCCACGAGTTCTCTTCGCGATGGCACTGGGATCTCCGATGAGGCTTCTTTCTCGCTGGTGGTGGTTCCTGAGTCTTTTCAATGGGGTCTCTTCTCTTCCTTCACTTTTCCTTCTCACCGGAGGGCTCAGCTTGTCGCCTTCGTCCGAGGTGGACTCCTCCGCTCCGCTGGGGTATCCTCCTTTTCCTCGAACGCCTGGCTTTCTTCTTCGGGCTTCGTCGATGTTTCTCTCAAGGTTCCTCCGACGCCTTCTTACTGGTGAAGGCACTTGCTCCCGATTATCTTCTCCAAGTCTTGGAGTTCACTAGAGAGGGCTCTTGGTCGCCCCGGGAGTGGCAGTGAGTCTCGCATGGGTCGCCATCTTGTTTTGAGCTCGGTGGGTTTCTTTGGCTCGAGAGGAATTTGGGATTTTGTGGTGCTTTTGGCTCTAGTTTTACTTGATGGTCATTTTTTGAAAATGGAAAGGGTTTCTTCTTTAAGGTTCAGGTGAGAGAGAGAGGGAAGTTGCAGAGGTTGAGGCGACGTGGGGGGGTTAATGATGGAGTGGCTAGGTATAAGGGACATTACGTCCTTTCTTCTGACAACCGCCTGCCACTTGCTCCCGAGCTTACCCTCTTGCCCACGGTGAATGTCAAACGTCTCTTCTTGCCCACTTTGATCATGATCACACCTGTTCCTGTAGATATACCAACACAACACCACACCACACGTATAACGGGGGCAAAACCAACAAAAAAAAACAAAAAAAGAAAACAAAAAAGAAAGCAAATAAAATACCAGGTTGCCTCCTCGATCGGCTTTGGTTATCGTCGTGGCTCGACAAGACCTCTCCATTATTCTTCCCGTCGGGCTTGCACTGATGCGCTTTCGGATCTATCTCGTGATGCCCATAGTAAGCCTTCAGACGTCCATCGACCTCAAGGTCTTCTTTGTCTTCGTGTCCACGACCTCGACGACCCATTCGAAAATTGAGTTTTGACTTCATATGGTCCGCACCACTTGCTCGTTAGCTTGCCCGACATCAATTTAAATCGAGACTGGTATAAAAGCACCAATTGCCCTTGCTCGAATGACTTGGCCTTGATAAGACGGTCGTGTGCCTTCTTTAATCTTTCTTTGTATAGAATCGGCGTTGTCATAGCCCTCTGCCTTATCTCCTCTAGCTCTTGAAGTTGAAGTTTTCTAGCTTGGCTATCACGGTCCCAATCAAAGTTGAGCTTGTTCACTGCCCAAAATGCCTTGTGCTCTAGTTCCACTGGTAAGTGACACATCTTGTCAAACACAATTCGCACGGTGATATGTCCAAGGGGTCTTGATGCGATCAGATGCCCATAGCGCGTCGTCAAGACGAGTGCTCCGATCCTCACCGTAGGTCCCACTACCTTCCTCAATATGGTCTTAATGATTCTGCTGGACAACTCGCTGCCCATTGGCTCGCGGATGGTAGTCAGGTTACCCGATGGGTTACACCGTATTTCTCGAATAATTTTGCAATAGTGGTATTGCGAAATGGGTCCTGATCGATGATAATTGCCTTGGGCACACCGAACTGTTGAATATATTAGCTTTGAGAAAAGTCAAACCACCTTTCGAGTCATTGGTGGCACTTGCCTTGCCTCAACCCATTTGAAACATAGTCCACCGCAGCGTGGATGTACGCGTTGCCCTAGAGCTTAGCAATGGTCCCATAAAGTCCATCCCCATACATCAAAGATTTCGGCGGGAGGATAGGTATCATGGGCATCTCATTTCTCCTTGTGATATTTCCTTCCCGCTGACACTCTTACATTGCTTATATAGCTCATAAGCATCCTTGAATATCGTGGGCGGAAGAATCCACTGCCTAACACCTTCCTCATTGCTCTCTTGTGCCCAAAGTGACCTCCACATTCTTTGGAGTGACAAGTGATTCGAAATATCTTTAATCTCATTTTAAGCACGCACCGTCAGCAGACTTGGTCGGCGCACTTTCTCCATAAGTAGGATCATCCCATATGTAGGTGCGACGATGCCGCTTGATCTTGTTTCTTTGATACGTAGTGAGCCCAACAGGGAGTTCTCCGGTGGTTTTGTAATTCACCAAGTCTCGCATACCATGGTTCGAACTCCGTCGTGCCACTCGAATGAAGCATGATGTTCTTCTTGTGGAAGGTCTCTCAATGGGCACCCAGTCTTCCCTTCAATATCCTACTCAAGTGGTCGGCCACAAGGTTTTGAGCTCCACTTTTGTCTTTGATTTCTACATCGAACTCTTGGAGAAGCAAGATCCATCGATCGATCGTGGCTTTGACTCCTTCTTGCCATCGTGTATCTCGAGCGATGTGATCGGTGTAGACGATTGTCTTGGCCCCAATTAGGTATGATCAAAATTTTCAAAGGCAAAGACGACCGCCAAGAGCTATTTCTCGGTTGTCTTGTAGTTGCATTGGGCGACATTGAGAGTTCTCGAGGCATAGTATATAGCATGACTTTCCTTTCCTCTTCGTTGTCCCAAGATGGCTCCCATAGCGTACTGCCAGCATCGCACATAACTTCAAACGGCATGCCCCAATCGAAATTTGGATGATTAGCTTTGAGATTAAGTTATTCTTGGTATCAAAAGCCATCTTACACTCTTCATTGAATTCCCATGGTACATCATTCTCGAGTAGTCGTGTCACGGGTCAAGCGATCTTCGCAAAGTCCTTCACAAATCTTCTGTAGAATCCAACAAGGCCCAAGGAAACCTCGCACCTTTCTTGAAGGCGTCGGATAGGCAATTTGGCGATGATCTCTACTTTAGCTCTATCCACTTCTATCCTCTTTCGATACTACGTGCCCAAGAACAATCCTTCTTGTACCATGAAATGACATTTCATAATTGAGGATCAAATTCTTTTCGACACATCTCGTAGGACTACTCCAAATTTGTCAAGCACTCATCGAATGATTCTCCATAGACGGTAAAGTCGTCCATAAAGACCTCGATGCACTTCTCCAATAGGTCCTAGAAGATGCTCATCATACATCGCTGAAATGTCCCCGGGCATTACACAAGTCGAAAGGCATCCTACGTAGGCAAATGTCCCGAATGGGCATGTGAAAGTGGTTTTATCCTCGATCACCTGGGCAACCCGGATCTATATGTAGCCCGAGTATCCATCTAAAAACAAAAGAATTTGTTTCCAACTAACCTTTTCAGCATCTCGTCAATGAAAGGTAATGGGAAGTGATCTTTTCGTTACCGTGTTGAGCTTCGATAGTCGATACACATTCTCCAACCCGTTTGGAGCCTTGTTGGGATCATTTCTCCTTTCTCGTTTTCACTACACGAATGCCCGACTTCTTGGGCACAACGTGTCTTGGGTGACCCATTTGCTTTCTCGACACGGATATATGATGCCCAAGTCGAGAAGCTTCAAGATCTCCTTCATGACTACCTCCTTCATAGCCGGGTTCAACTTCCTTTGTTGATCGCGTCCCGGTTTGGCTTCTTCTTCCATTAAAATATTGTGAACGCATATGGATGGGCTGATGCCCTTGATGTCGGCCAATGTCCATCCAATAGCTTCCTTGTATTGCCCAATAACATTCTTCACAGCTTCCTCCTGATTAGGACTAAGTTTAGCATTGATGATCATGGGCAAGGTGTCGTCCTTCCCTAAAAATATGTACTTCAAGTGGTGAGGAAGAATCTTTAGCTCGAGTTTGGGTGCTCTCATAAGGGATGGAACGAACTTTTCTTCTTCCTTCAGCTTGGGCATGTTTTGGTATATTGACCACTTGAATCCCTCGGGCTCGCTCCGCAAATAAAGCAGGGCCTCCCGACATTGTCCGTAAGCTGTTTCTCCGTGAGTGTCTTCCTCCTTAAGTCCACTTTGAATGGCTGCATCCAGGGGGTCTTGCAAACCTATCTCGGGCAGGATGTCTCCCACCATAGGTTCAATGTGATCGATGAATTCCACGACTTCAATATCAATCGGATGCTCCATGGCCTTGAAGATGTTGAAGGTCACCGTCTCGCCGTCGAATTCACAGGATAACTTGCCCGTGTCGCAATCAATCTCAGTCCCGGCCGTCTTCATGAATGGTCGCCCAATAACATAGCGAGGATTTGTTACCCATCATGCCCATATCCGAGCGTAGAAGTCCGCCGGAAATATGAGTTCCTCCATTTGACCAATCGTCTTGATGATTCCTTCGGATGAGCGTTGGACCCGTCTCGCTAATTGGATAACCACTCATGTTGGCTTCGTGGTTCCCACTTTTCGTTAAACATTGACAAGGGCATGACGTTTATAGACGCCCAAATCCAAAGATGGCCCTTTCGATCCTCGTATTGCCTATTACGCAGGGAATAAAAACATCCTGGATCTCCACACTTCTCGGGCAATTTTATTTGAGAATCTGCGGATACATTCTCTCCCACTGAATTTTGCATCATCTTTGTATTTCACCTTTCTCGTGCACAATTCTTTCATGAACTTTGCCCACTTCGACATCGTGCCCAGGCGATGATGACGCGGTATATTAATTTCCACCTTCTGAAACACTCGATACATCTCACTCATTTCTTCCTCTCTCCGGTTCTTGGCCAATCTGCCTGGAAAGGGAGGTAAAACCTTAGGATT
The DNA here is from genome assembly GCA_036937905.1 of Salvia rosmarinus. Classification (NCBI taxonomy): domain Eukaryota; kingdom Viridiplantae; phylum Streptophyta; class Magnoliopsida; order Lamiales; family Lamiaceae; genus Salvia; species Salvia rosmarinus. Next base: position 8,845,934 of record CM072818.1, read on the forward strand.
AGGTTTGACATAGGTTGGCTAAATGATTGCCTCTTCTTTTTCCGTCTTTTCCTTGGGCAGTTCCACATGATCATCGTCGTCTTGACCAATGTGTTCTGTGAGATCGTCTACTTCAGGTATGGCTACATCGTCTTTAGGCATGAAAACTCTCTCTGGCAGTTTCTTCCCGCTTCTCAGGGCTACAGCGTTCAGTTGGGCTAGCTCGTATACCTCTACTTGTGGAGGTAGATTTCCTTGCTTCTTCTCAAGGCGCGTTACTGACCGTCACATTGAAACTTGGTTCCCAAGGCTCGGAGGGCTCCTTGTCTCGACCTTGAATTTCTCGTTCTCTTGTTGAGCCTTCACATTCTCTCTTGCCATAGTATGCACAAGTTCGGTCAACGATGGCCCACCGCTTTGGTCACGCTGATTATTTACGTATTCTCGTTGTTGTCCCGCCTCCGTCTTCTTTGTTGTTGTTGTCCGCCTCGCTTTGGTTGTTAGACCATCTAAAATTTTCATGGTTCCTCCATCCTGGGTTGTAGGTTTAGGAGTTTGGATCATATCTCCTCTGCTCGTATTGCCCATTACCATTTTGACCCACTGCATTGACTTATTCTTCTTCAAACAGTGTGGGACATTGATCCGTGTGATGTGTCACGGCCGCGCAAATTTGGTAAACTTTAGCTTTCTTTTGCCACGGCCCGTGTTGGTTATGAACTTGTCGAGCAGGTTGCAAAGTTTATCCAGCTTGGTCTCCACGGTTGAAGAAGTAGCGGCGGCTTGCCTCGGAACTTCTCTTCCTTCGTCTCTGTTTTCTTCGGCCATCTCGCCCAACAATCTAAAGGCCTCACTGGAACTTTATTCATTATCGATCCTCCACAAGTCGCATTCACCAAAATTTTCTCGGATGCCCTTAACCCGCCATGAAATATTGGATTAGATCATGGTGCGAATTTGATGTTGAGGGCATTTCGCCATGACTATTTAAATCTACCCCATAATCATAAAGGTTTCCCGTGCCCATTTTGATGTCGCTTATCCTTTTCATCATGTTACGAATGTGGGCGGAAAGTACTTCTCGAGGAACTTACGGTGCGGTTTGTGCCCAAGTGGTCACACTTCGCGTAGGCAAGGTGTAGAGCCGTTCTCTTGCTCCATCATGCGAGAGAGGAATGATACTAATCTCACATATTCTCCAAGGTTTTCATTGGCGCGGATAGTCCCACACGCCATCTCGAAGTCTTGTAAATGTCTTTGTGGATCCTCCCCGGGCATGTCACTGAATCGGGGGAGGATCTGGATGAAGGAATGCTTCATCTCCTAGTGGCCATTGATCGCGGGCAAAGTGATGCCCGTTGGCCTCAGGTTCTGGTTGTTTGGGAACACCATTTCCCTCAATGTTCGCTCTACTTGCGGTTGTTCACCCATCGTATTGCCCTTTGGGTTCTCTTCTGGATTAGCTGCCATTGCAGCTTGTCGTGCCCTCCGTACTGCTGCTCTCCTCCGCCTTGCGTGCTTTTCAATCTCAGGATCGTACAAAAGTCCTCCGTTCTCTCCTGCAAGGTTAGGTCGTAGCATACAATAAAGAAAGCAATATAATCACAAGAAATAGAGATTACTACTGGAATGCGCAACTCCCGACAGCGCCAATTTTGACAGCGTCGTTTAGCGTTCAAAATAAATTTATAACCTATTGCCCATCACAGCGTAGCCGGCGATAAGTATAGGGTTGATCCCACGAGGAGTTGGTGTAGCAATCTCACGAATGTCACGATGTCACTTAAAAGGAATGAGAGTGGTGTAATTATCTTGATCACTATAGGTAGACTAAAATAACCTGAAACGAACTCAAAGGGAGTATCAAATAATAAGACGAGTCTGGCTTGGGCAACAACTTCGTGAAGACGATTAACACTCGGTCATAGGTGCAAAGGTTTTCTCTACATGACATGCATCAACCGGTTATAAGAGACATACTTCATGACCCGTTGTCACATGTCACGCCCACGACGCACCCCTCTAAATCTATCCTTTCTGTGTAAAGAAGGCAAGGGACACCCTATGCAAACTATCTAACTCGTAATGCCCACGCACGAGGACACCTCAGTACATGCAAGCTTTCAGGCAGCGTTATGATCTAGATGGACCCGGTATTGGCAAAGGCACTGCTAGGACTACTCCAACATGCCCACACCGTAGATATTTGGGGTCGGGACACCGACACCTTGATCCAATTATTACTTGCAACCTCCCTTACCCACTATGTTATTGCAACTAACACACCGAGTTTGGTTAAGTTATATATTACTCAGACCTAGTGCTTGGGAACACACACATGCGGATCGTAATGCCCTACTTAGACCTCTCGAGTTATATTAATCATGCTTCACTTAGTCATGCCCAAACCGTAATAAAGACTTAGCTAGACATAAAATAAACAAACATCTGACAATGCTTAATTGAGACCATCATAAAACGGAAACAACTTACTATTACTTGAATGAAATAAGCAGCGAGCCCAAGATGCACCAAAAACATACGAAAAGCAAATATAAAAGTGTTTGCCACGGAGGGACTTAATGTATGTGATGGTGATGGTGATTATGCTGAAAATACCGATGCGAGATAAATCAGGGAGAGGCGCACAAGTCGCGCATTCATCCCGTATATATAGACCGAGAGAGGCTGACGATGGTGTTGGCCCATGGGCTGGACGATCCGTCAGTGTTTCCTTGTTGATCAACATTGTTTCCTTGCCCAGACGGATTTGAGGTGATCTCATCCGGATTTTATGGGATTCAGCCTTAGCGCGTCTTCTTTCCGGATTTAGTGAGATTCACCCTGATCCTGCGTATCTTGCCCATCAACTCTCTCTCCGTCTTCTCTTGACCAGCGTCTCTCTTCTTCTTCCTTCTTGCCCAGCTCTTACCCTCTTCACTTGCGCTTGCCTATTAGCTGGCCTCTCAGAGATGTAATTGCCATTTCATACGCTTTGCCCTGGCGACGGTGTGTCCTCCCAGACACAAAACACAACAAGAAAGACACAAAAGACTCGATCTAGACCTAGACAAGACACAGAAAAAAGAGCACAAAACTTGGGCTCGTCACACACTCTCATCAATTTGTGCTTTATTGCACTTTGGTTCGTCGGTCATATAGCAGTTATCAGCTGACCTTTGTCCTTTCATGAGACATGTGTTCTTACCATCATAGACCTCACAAGAATCTTTGTCAAATTTCACTTGCAACTCTTCGTCACATAATTGGCTTATGCTGATAAGATTTGCCATTAAACCTTGTACGTGCAAGACATTCTTGAGGCTAGGTAAACCTTGAACATTTAGGAGTCATTTGCCTATGATTTTTCTTTAGAACCACCTCCAAATGATATACTACCCCCATCCCCCATCATACGACTCATAGTTGGCAAGCGACACATTACCGGTCATGTGATGGGAATACCGCTATCAAAATACCATGAACCTGAAATGTTAGTTTTCAATGCAGTATAAACAACATGGCATTTTATATCATCTTTCATGACCCAAACTTTCTATGAGTCAATTCCCTTGTTGGTCGTATTTCTTTGCAGTGTTTGCGAGCAGTCTTGAGGTCTGTAATCAAGTGTTCATATAACATGACCTAGGCATCATCCTATGTCCATTAAAATCAACTTTCGGTTTATAATGAAGGCCTAATGTGACCAGTGTAGAGCGAATGACATACGTATTTTCTATGTTTTCTTCGTGTCATTTTTCCCTTTTACGGTTCACCTTCTTTAACGAATGGTTTCCCATTTGTGGTGACAATTAATGGGAACAACGATGTTAGGAACATCGTAAAACCTAAACCAGTAGTATTTGTTTTACCCATTAACAAAGCATCATCTAATTTAGACGTACCTGTGTTCCACTTTCTGAACGTACCTTGTGCCACTTCAAGTTGACACATCACCTTGTTTAGTTCGACTTCCTTTGTGTTACCAAGACTTCAAGCTTAGTCGAGATGCTTTCAGTCTCGTATTCTCTCTTGATGTGAGCTCAAGATCTCGACTTTGTCCTTTCCATTTTTTAAGTAACTCGTCGTACAACTTTTTCAACTCTTGTACTATGGCGATAGAGTCTTCATCGTAATCGTCCTCACAATCATATCATTCACAAGAGCATTTAAGCAAAACAAACTTGAGTAATAGTCGAGACCATACCGCTTGATCTTGGATCAAACCGATCGCATCTTCCTCATCGATCGACAATGTTTTGGCAATGCGCGATGAGTCTTTGTGGCAACGAGCTTTGCCGCAGCGTCATTGTCATTATTTACCTCTTCAAGAACTCGGCCGTCATCACTCCATGATACCAGTACGACTTTCCTCTCTTTCTTAACGTGTTCGCACATTGGTTTGCATAGTGACCATACCCTTTGCATTCACGGCATTGGATACCTTCAATGTTGGAGGAATCATACCTAAACGTGTCTGAGGAAAAAGACTTCCTCACTGGTCTTGGTGGAGTGAAGCTGATCTCCTGCAGCTCATCTTCATCATCTAACTCGATTATCTCCAGCGATGTTCCACTGGATGTTGCTCCAGCAGTGAAGGCAACAGTTGGCTTCTTATTGATTGCACCTTTCTCTTCCAGATTCATCTCGTATGTCTTGAGTGCATTCATGAGATCCATGAACTCAATGGCTGCAACCGTTTGAGATGTCTCAATAGCCATGACCTTCATCTCAAATCTTGCGGGTAAGGTTCGAAGAGCCTTGGACACCAGCAATTGGTTACTTATTGCATCACCAAGATCTTGGCACTCATTAGCAATATCCAATATCCTCTTGGTGTAGTCGTTGATGTTCTCTTCTTCTCCCATCTTCATATTTTCGAATTTGGAAGTGAGAATGCTAAGTCGATACTCCTTTATACTTGTATCACCCTCACAATGCCGTTGAAGAACATCCCATGCATCTTTTGCGACGCTACCGTTCTTGATCAATTTGAACATCGTCATGTCCACGGATGCGTAAATGGCATTGAGGGCCTTCGTTGAAGTTTGCGTCGTCAACTCGATCTCTTGTCCACCGTGCGACGGTGTTGGGGTAACATCGCCCTGAACATCAGTGGTCTTTGGGACTGACCATCCGTTCTCCACGGACGGACATGCTTTGACATCAATGGACTTGATGTATGAGCGGTCTGGTCTTCGGTATGAATAATTCGAACCATCCAAGATTGGTGGTCGATAATACCAATTGTTTGAATCCATGGCGAAATTATAGCGAAGATACCGACAGATCTCACTCGGTGTATCGGTGAAAACTCGATACCAATTGAAAGTGTTGTTTCGCTTAAACACACAATCATTATGTGATCGTTATCCACACACGAGTAAAACAGTGAATTAAAATCTTGAAAAACACCGAAGAAACTTTTCTCTGATTATAATTATAATCAGATGCCAATATAGCGAAATGATTCACTATAAAATCTACAATGACGTTACAAAACTCACTACTTTACCAAAGATAAAGTCGGAAAGTTGAGTACTAAAACTATCTATCGAGATCTATGAAAAGATAAAGCTATCTCTCAAGATATATGAAAATACTAAAGATTTTCTCACACCACTCGTGTACTAAAAGGACAACCTTCTAACACCATTAGAAGTTAAAACACTCGTGTGATATTGGAAATGTTACAAAACAGAATCAACAACATAAACAGATCTTGATTGATACTTGAGAGTTGATCATTTTGCGCTTGCTTTGGCTCTCCTTTTATAGGCGTTGAGAGGCCTTGTTTGCATGTGTTGGACCACGATCGGCCCACTAAGGATGTGACTAAGTCGTGGCGGTTTGTTGCATGACTTGCTCACGAAAACTAGGAACCGGATGCACTTAGTCCACCGATCTCTAGCGACTGCTTTACGTGTTCTTGGTGTGTGTTACCATCGCATCCCGCCAAACATGTCGTAACACGCACACCAAAGAGAAGAAACGGCAAAACTATACAAACAAACTAACTCCTTGAAATGAGGAGACTTAGTCGAGTTAACCAACTCTAACACCGATGAATCTGTTCGAGACCATCTCCGATCTGTGGCGGAAATGAGTCGATTTTTCATACGAATAGCTCTCGCGAACAAGTTGCGGTAGCCACCTCAATCCGTAAGCTCGGTGAGTCGGCTCAGCGATTCTCACCGAGTTCGTCTCGTCGATTCGAGAAAATCCATCGAAAACTCCGATGGCGGTGGCGGGATCCATCCGCCGACTTACAAAGTGATGGACTACATTGCTTTGCTGGCGGACGATCTTGGGAACGCCTCCGACATTCTCGACGACACCGTCGGCGCCGCCCCCCTTTCTTGAATCCTACTGACGGTAGCGAGCCCTAGCCCCAATTCGGGAGTAGCGAGTCGAATTGCTCGGATTATTTTAGTCCTCCTCTGCAAACTCGATTGCAAAGCCGAGCTCTATAAAGACATAGGGTTATCATACCTCTTCCGGCTAATAATCTTCAATTTGTCGTCGATAGATTCGGCTCCTGTAATACCCCGAATTTTTGGGCTTAAAAATTTTGAAAATAAGAAGGAATATTACGATAGAAAAGAGAATAAAAATGAACGTCGGTAGACGTCGGTTTTGAGAAATCGAAAATTTATTAATCTTTTTCACATGAAAATATTTTTAATAATAAATAAATATGTTTTTAAGTATATTTGGGATATTATTTACACTAAGGAAGAAAAAGAAATATTTTTCCTTATTTATTTGATTATTTTCGAAAATCATGAGAATAAATAATTAATTTTTGAATTATTATATGATCACTTGATTTTATGTGATGAGTTGTCATGTTTATCTTATAGTATACGATAAGATAATTATCTTGAACACCTAAGCATGAGGTGGATGTGATAAGGTTGGAAAATGACATTTTTAAGATAAGATTGCTATGATATTTTCACAAAAGATAAGATAAGGTCATGATTAATTAAGAGATAATGTTTATCTCTTAGAAATGTGTAGAAATATAATAAAAATCATAGGATATGATATTTTGGATATTAGCTTGCATAATTTTCGAAATTAGTGTATTATTTTATGTGTAATTTTTGAAAACCACCAGTATTTTGTGATAATTGTATTAAATAATTTATTTAATTATATAATTGATAAATATCATGATTCTCGATCAATCTTATCTCATAGGAAATATAAAAATTTCGAAATTTATGAAATAAGGTAAGAATAGGATTTTATAAAAATAAAATCCTAAGAAACCCTAATTTTCAAAATTTGGAAATAGCTTAGAAAAATTCCAAAAATTTATTTTATGATATAATATCATTATATTGATATAATTACTCATAAAAATAATATTTTTATGAAAAGAATCATAGTTTGATAATTTATTCATAATTTCGAATTATTTGCCGATAACTTTACTAAAGTACATAGAGATGATCTTAATTAATTTTCCTATGATTTATTTTATCATCTAAGATTATTATTATGTCATATAGTTATTAATTGGAGAAAAATAAAATATTTGGCTTATTAATATTAAAGGGGCCGAAAATATTGAATTATATGTGTGAAAAGGATATAAATATCATGCTTTAATTAATGCTATGTCATTATTATTTGGATAAGATATTATTAAAGGATAAGATAGAGTATGTGTTCAATTTGAATAAGTAACTATAAGTTTTGTCTTGTAGTAGTTGAAATATTTGAAAAGTAAATGTGAACAAATGTGAACATAATAAATAAAAGTCAAACTTTAGGATAAGGATAAGATATGATAAGATTTGATAAGATAAGATAAGATATGATAAGATTTGATAAGATAAGATAAGATATGATAAGATTTGATAAGATAAGATATTTTATGAAATAATGATTAAACCCACTTTATAAATCCTATAAATAGGAGGTTACCCCTCCCATAACCTCATAACCGAAAATAAGTGGGAAATAAGAGAGAAAAATAGAGAGAAAGGATAAATAGTGTTCTTGAAGTACTCTTCGATCATAGAAATAATACGTCGCCAACGTCGATCAAATCGATAAAAGGTTAGAATTTATGTTATAAGCTTATGTTGTTCATGTAAATTTTGAAAATTATGTGACTAAGGCTAATATGTTTAGATATTGTATTTATATGATGTTATTAAGCATGTAGTATAATTATATCACAAAATCAAGCATGATATCAAATACTATATATGGACCGAAAACTTGAAGGTATGATATGTTGATTATTATGATTTTTAATTGGTGATTTAAGCATGGAATCATGATCTAGGGTATTAATTATGCTTATATGATTTTATGTAGAATTTTTGAAAAACTTTAATTAGTACCTAAGTCTATGAATTTCAAAAATTATAGAACATGATATTATGTTGAGATATAATCCATATTTGAGTGTTATCATAGCATATTGATAGTGTAGATTCATAAAATAGTGTTGTATGAATTTATTGGATTTGTTAAAAATTTATTGGACCTAAGTCCAAATTTTCAAAAGTGACTTAGGAAGGATTAATTCAATAGTTTGCAATAAATAAAAATGATGTTATAGTAAGGATGCTTATAGATGAGTATGTGTTATGTGATTTTACTGGAATTTTTGGAAATTATTTGCTTAGTTTAATTAGGGTTTTCAAAAACTATAGGTTATATGTATTAATGTTATAAATTTATTTTATAAGGTATGAATGCATAATATGATCCAAAATGATGTTTTAGACATATAGTGATTTTATGGAATTTTAGAACAAGAATTACACATAAAATAATAGAATTACAACAAAGGAATTAAAAAGTCAAAATGTTGACTTTAGTCAAAATTGTTGACCAAGTCAAAAAATTTGACCAAAAACGTTGACCAAGGTCAAAGGGCACAGAATTCGATAAAACGCGATCTATGTGACGTAGTACGTTTAGTAACAATGTGACTTACGTTACGTAAGTACATTAAAACGTACATTATATGCTAAAGAGATGGAATATCTCTTATATGTTGAATAATTTCATAATCGACATCATTTTGATTAGGAAACGTCAATATAAGTCCGACGTTAGCCTTATTTAATGCATAGGACGTTATAGACGATGTTCGTCTCTATCGAAAGGTATAGCGATGTACTAAACCTCGTTTCTCACATTGAAAGGGTCCCGCCGGAGGAGAAAGAAGACGATAATTAATTACTAGTGACGTAGGAACTTTAAGTTCCCGAGGTAGGCTTTCTTATCAAAACCAAATACGAGCTTTTTGGAAAATGTTTTATGGAAAAGTTTACTGTGATTACTTTACTGCTTTACGCAAAGGTTTTAAATACGATATTATGCGCGAAAAAATGTTTTATGTTTTGTATATGTCCATTCGGGTTGCACAGGGCAAGGAAGTTCTGGTCGGGTCCCACTGGTGAGATGCTAGTTAGGATTGTGTACACATTAAGCATTTGAGACTTGGTCGCTCATTTGTTTAGACATCCGAGTCATTGGTTCGCTCATTTGTCGTGCGTCCGGGTGAAGGAGGCCTCCTCCCGTGGCGTTATCCATAGCCGACTTGGAATATCGTTGAAAGAAAATGCTTGCATAGCGATGTTTTGAGAAAATGAAAATGTATTTAGTAAGCACAAAGCCTTTTCAAACAAAACCCTTGTGTCTTCTTGTGAAGTAGGCGATCTGATATTCGTAAAGTAAAAATGTTTTCGACAATGTGCCCACCGAGTGTATCTTTGTACTCGACCGCATATTTGTTTTTAAATGTGCGAGTTGGTGATGATGGAGCAGGCGGGAGTTGAGCGGAATCTTTTGTCAGTAGTATGAAGTATTTTTGGTTCGCCTTGAGAATGCATCTTCATGTATGTCTCACACGCTTTATTCATTGCCAAACTCTTGAGACTACATATATTTTGTTACTATATTAAGCTTTGTAAAAGTCATTTATTGAAACCATGAAACCATCTTATATATATAAGCTATTTTGATTCATCATGATTCTCGTTTACATTTGGAACATCTATATTTCTTCATAGATGAAATAAGTTGAAAAACCCTATTCTTTTCATATTCACGAAATCCAAACCCCAAGTCACGGTTCGGTAAGGATTAGCCAAACCGGGCTGTGACAGCTCCACCGCGATGAGATTCCTCCTCGGCGAGGATTGGCTGGCGATGCTCCAGAAGAAGGTGAAGCTCTACGCGGTGAACTGCGAGTCGGTAGCTTGGGCGAAGGTGATGGCGGCACTGCCGGCAGAGGCAGAGTCCTCCCCCGCCGCGATCAAGGAGCATTTTAAGAAATTAAATGCCGCCTTCGAGGCAGCGTACAGGAAGCAGAGCGCGTGGACTGTGCCGGATCCGAAGCTCCACGACGAGATCAAAGTGTCGATCGCACAAAAGGTGGTGCCTGCGTACCGGCGGTTCTACGAGAGCTGCTACGTGGCGATTCTGAGCGAGGAGCGAAATCTGGCGGTTTTGGTGAGGTTCTCGCCGGAGAATTTGGGGAATTGTCTGTCGGATTTGTTCTATGCGACTGTTGAGATTTCGGAGGATTCGTCACCGCCGCCATTGTGGTCGTCGCAGTACAAGTTAGCGAGGTGTCTTTGATCCAATCAGGCAGATGGGAATATAATTAATTACTTATGACAAAATATACAAGTTTCCACGTTGGTTCGGCACATAGAATTGTATTAACATTTTTACTATTTAATTAAGAAATAACATAGATGCATGGAATTACGTAATACCCAATGAACCACGTCAAAAATTCTAAGATCGAAAAATAGATATAGGATATTTTTGATATAATACTGATAGTTGTTGGTTTATATAAATATTTCTGATAATTTGGGACATTGTTTATGAAGTGATTATACATTGAGGTTTAAAATGATAATTATCCTAAATTTTATACGCATTTTCTCATATATATATATATATATATATATATATATATATATAATATTGTACATTCTATACTCAACTAGTAAAGCAAATAAATTTTGCATCTTTATATAAGATCTATCTACTTTATAATGTAAAATGCAAGGTTTCCTTTTCTATTCTTTTTTTAAAAAGGAAGTTTTTTCTTTCGAAGATGATTTTTAACTATAAGTATATATTTTAATTTTATAACAAGTACACCACGTAACATCTGCATCGATATCTTTAACCTAAATATTTATTTCTACCAGAAGATAATACAAAAGTAGTTATTCTTGGACTTATATAAGAAGCTATATATCAATCATGTCAAGTAATTAATGATAATCGCATAATGTTGTCACCCTCTAGTCACTTGTGCCACAAGTTTTGCTTTGATCTTCTTTAGAATGGTTGCCACTTCAATCATGTTGATTCTTTCATCGGGCAAAATCATTAAACATTTCATTGCCAGATCAAACACAGATACGGCGAGTTCCTCTTCTACAACGACATGATGATCTTCGTTCGATAGTAAAGAAGGGGCCAACACTTGATTGATGGCATTCAATTGTAATGCTTCACTGACCCATTCGTTCAAGCTCATTTCCCCGCCAAACATATCATCTGTCGGCTTCTTTCTCGTAAACATCTCTAACAGCATAATCCCAAAACTGTATACATCCGAACTCGTCGATACTTTCCCTTCTAACCCGTACTCTAATTGTAATCAAAGTTCATCATTATCAAAGCATTAGTTCATAAAAATTTGAGGTATACACTGGAGAAACTACAATTTTAAAAAAAAAAATCAAAACATCACCTGGTGCTTCATAACCTATAGTAGCCAAGGTTGTAGTTTGAATCATCGCCTCCCCTTGGTCAAAAAGCTTTGCAATACCAAAATCAGCAACTCGAGCAGTCATATCTTGATCGAGCAACACATTGCTTGGGTTTATATCACAATGCACAACAGAGAATGTGTTGCCGTGATGAAGATATTCCAGAGCTAATGCAACATCTATTGAGATATTCAACAACTGCAGAATATCTATACAATGGTTGTGGGAATATAGCCATTTCTCCAAGCTTCCATTTGGCATGAATTCAAGAAGCAAGGATTTGAACTCCATGTTAGTACAACAACCAATTATTCCAACTAAGTTCCTGTGTCGGATGGTGCTCAGTATTCTACTTTCAGTTTCAAAGCTCTTGTTAGCTCCTTCTAACTCTAAATTGAAGACCTTCACTGCAATATTCACCCCGTCAAAAAACATCCCTTTGAATACCGAACCAAAGCTTCCTCTCCCAAGTAGATTCGTCTCACTAAAAGAATTTGTTGCTCGCAAAAGTTCAATGTAGGAGGTCACTCTCCACGCAGTACCTAATGAAGTATCGATTGGAATTGGTACTATTATACGTCGCCATCTTCTTATGAGCAAAACTACAATGACCACTAGAACCATTGTTGAGACGACAGACGGCAAAATATACTTCACTAATCGAGCGGCGCTCTTTGATCTTGATCCTCCACCAACTTTTGCACAAGGCGGCACTTCAAATCTTGCTGCACCGCAAAGAGCTTGGTTGTGCAAGAATGATTGAGCAGTAAAGTTAGCAAAAACACCCCCGTTTGGAATTTCCATTTTCAATCTGTTATAAGATACATTAAAGTACTCCAAGAATGGGAGATCTTGTAAAGATTTGGGTATCAATCCAGAAAGACTGTTATTAGATAAACCCAATATCCTCAAGCCTCTCATGTTTCCCAGTGATTGAGGGATAGATCCTCCAAACTTATTGTTCGACAAAGTTAGATACTCTAACGATTGACAACCGTCAACTGAGCTAGGGATATAACCAGAAAATAGATTAGAGGAGAAATCTATTAGGTTGATCGCCTTCAAATTTTCAATTTGGGATGAGATTTGACCACTCAAATAGTTTAACGACAAGTTTAGAACGACGAGGTCTGCGAGATTCCAAATATTGGAAGGTATGGTGGAATTCAACTTGTTTGACACAAAGTGAATCTGTCTTAGCGATTGCATTTCACCTATACATTCTGGCATTGGGCCCTCGACCACATTGTTACTCAAGTGCAACTCAGCCAAACTACTCATCTGGCAAAGCTCCATGGGGATAGATCCTCGCAATTGATTACTAGAAAGGACTAATCTCCCAAGTTTCTTCAGATTTCCTATTGTTGTTGGAACTGATCCACTCAGCCGATTGTCATATAAATTTAAACTTATCAAATTGGTCAAGTTTCCAATCTCAGAAGGAATGACACCTCTAATTCTTGTTCCAAGTGCATGGAACATCTCAAGGGATTTGGATAGATTCCCAATTGAAGCAGGGAGAACACCACCAAGTAGATTATTTGATACTTCTATGAACTGGAGATACTGAGAATTAGCTAATGAAGAAAGAAATTCCAGTCCTCCAGTTGCCTCCAAATTATTGTTAGAAAGGGCAACCAAAGTTAAGAGCTTTAAACTAGCAAAATTGGGGATGGAACCACTGAATGAATTAAACTGCAAGTTCAAATAATTAAGCTGAGAAGCATTGTTGATAGAGCTTGGAATGGGACCGCTGAGTCTATTCTCTTGCAAACGAAGCCGTTCAAGATTGAAAAGTGAAAGCCCCATGTTTGAAGGAAGAGTGCCGACAAATTGATTGAATGAAAGGTCTAAATTTTGCAAGGTTGATATGTTGAAGACGGCAGGTGGAATAACCCCAAATAAGGAATTTGTTGACAGATAGAGGATACGTAGGAATGTCAAATGGGAAAGCTCTTCAGGTATTTTGCCTGTCATGTTGGGGCAAAGCAACAATTAATCAAGAAACAATTTTGCCTAAGATCACTTTGTCCAGAAACTCTGCCATCTTTGAATAAATAATCCATTTGCTAATTTGCTTCAATAATCTCGATAAATTTATAAAATTCTATAGAATCGGCGGAGTAATGTTTTTTATAAATACCAGACTTGGAAAGATTACCACTTGATACCTTCGTGATAATTATTGTAATAATGGCATAACTAATCTTAATAGGATTAATATACGTGAAGATCCGAGTCATTCAACAAAAATATTATGTACTATTTTTCAACGTACCTGTCAAGAGATTATCAGTAAGCTGTAAACTTGTGAGGGAAATGAGGTTTCCAAGTTCTTTTGGTATGCTACCTGTATTGTAAAAGCAGACATACATATCAATAGTGTTTATTACAGGCAGTACGGAATAGTGCGTGATATCTATGTTTGATTGGGATGTCTTATACTCCCTCCGTTGATTTTGGTGGTAAGGGTTTTAATAAATTGTAATGAATGTAAAGTAAGTGAATGTAAAAAGGTGGGCCATGAGATAATAAATGAATATATTAATGGATAGTAGGTGTAATAAGGTGGGCCATCAGTGATTTTTTTGTAAATAAGTGGATAGGTTTAAGGTAAAAATGTGAAGTTGATGTTTCCAAAAAAGTAAAATGAACATTTTTTATGAATAGACCAAAATGAAATTAAATAAACGTATTTGGTGGATGGAGGAGGTACCATTTAAAATCTCAATATCATGTTTGGTAAAATGTATTTAAATGTCTGCAATATATAATCCATTATTTGGGAGGATGTATTAAAATATATAATCCAATATGAATATGCTAATTTATTTTGTAAATTACATAAAATTATATTTTCCACTTGATTATAAAAAGTACGCCGTCTCTTAATTTGCTCCTAAGATCACTTTTGTGACTCACACCGAAGACAATATCTACATATACATACAAGTATGTCAGCTAATTAGCCGACTACCCATTTAAAAATCATGAAAACTGAACATTAGAAAAGACGACAAATCTGGAGGGGAGACTTTAAAGAGGAATATTACTGATATCCTTGGTTTCAGTTAGCTAACAAATTTCAGGAAGGATTTATAAGGGATTAATCTGAAACGTGAATGGGTAACAAGAGCTAATTTGAAAGGCCTGTTTGATAGAGTCCTCTCGAGATTAGCAGGTTGGAAGAATAAATCTCTCTCCAGCTGTGCCTATTCATGACATGCAGTCTGGGTGGCTACCGGAATATATCTGTCAGAAACTAAACAAACTGAATAGAGATTTTCTTTGGTCCAACGATCACACTAAGAAAAAAATTCACCTAGTCGGATGGCAGAAGGTGACCAAGCCAAAGCCAGAAGGTGTACTAGGACTGCGAGTTGCTAGAACTAACAATGAAGCAATGCTATCCAATGTTGTTCGGAAAATATTGAAAGAAGATCAGACAGTCTGGATGGAAAAGTATCTAAAAGGGGCTGATATTTTGGATTATGTAAGCAAACCAAGTGACAGTCAAACTTGGAAGGGTATCATCAGGTGTGCACACCTACTACAAAATAGCTTCAGGTGGAAAATTGAGAATGGATCAAAAATATCCTTTTGGTCAGATTCTTGGCTTGGAAATCAAGCTCTAGGGGACAGAAGTCCTCATGTTGACAACATGGACAAGCAAGTCACGCTGTGTGATGTGCTAAATCAGAATGGATTATGGGATTTTACAAAGATCCATACAATGACTTGAAGGAAGATATCCTGAACTCTTAACATATTTCTGGAACTTGAGGAGGATAGAATTTTGTGAAATGAAATTTCGAACGGGGGTTTTACTTGCCAATCAGCTTATAAGACTATACCATAGGTATGTGAACAATAGTGGAAATGGGAAGCGTTGAAAATGAAATAGGTTATGATGTGAATGGGGGAGATGGCTTTTTGAAGACACCTCCACCGCCCATTATTCCTTTATTAGAATTAGATTTAATCAATTGACTTTGTATGACCTTTTCTCACCCAAAATAAAAAACAAGGATTAATAATTAATTTCTAGCAATCTATCCTCAAAACTTTCTTACCCATCTTATGTTTCCTTTTCTTCCAGTTCTGCCTACAATGCGTCACGGTTTACAATGAAATAACTAAACGAAGTGAGAATAGAGATGATATGTACCTTTAAATTCATTTCCCCAGAGCGATATAAAAATAATCTTGGTAAGATTCCCAATCTCAGTTGGTATGTTGCCGGTGAAACGGTTCTCTGCTAAACCCAACTCCTCAAGCTCTCCACACCTGTATAGCCCCGGCGGAGTCTCCCCAGAAAATTGATTGCGAAATAGATACAACATCTTCAGTTTTGGGGTACCACTACATACATTATCTGGAATCTTGCCTGAGAGACTATTATTACCCAGATTAATTCTTACCAATGAAGATATGTTGAAGATAGCACCAGGTAATGATCCCGTCAGCTTATTACTCATAAAGTTAGCTATTTCAAGCAAACGGAGATTACCAATCTCTTCTGGAACTGTCTCATCAAGAGAGTTAAAGCTCATATCCAGAGTTCGTAGCCTCGAAATATTGAACAAAGAAGATGGGATTCTACCAAAGAAATTGTTGTTGTTGAGATGCACATGTTGGAGTGCGGATAAGGCTCCAAACCACGATGGTATCTCTCCGGTGAGGTTGTTAGCTCCCACGTTTATTTTCTTTAGGCGGCGCAACTTAGACAGCTGAGAGGGTAAGGCACCCGTGAAATTGTTGGAGCTAATGTCTAAATATTGAAGAAACGTTAAGTTTCCAACATGTGGAGCGATGGTTCCTCGGAGGCCGAGGCCGGTGAGATGTAAGGCCGTGACCCTGCGGTGTTTGGCGCCGCAAGAGACACCGATCCAGTCACAAAGGGGAGTGATAGTGGACCAGTTGGTGAGCAAGATGCCATTAGGGGAAGTCACGGTGTTTTTGAAGGCAATGAGAGCTTGTTGATCAGTGGTGAAATTCGAGAATGATTTGGATGATGTGAGTGAAATGTTGCTTAATATCAAAAGCACAAGAGCAACACTATAGAATGAAGTCTCCATTAATAGATGCATGTTTTTGGTCTATTAACAGAGTTTCTTATATTGATGCTTGTTTTATAGCAGGGTGTGTGTCTATAGAGACAGATCAAATAAAAACACTTTTTTAAACAAGAAATAAGAACCATTTAATTTTAAAGATATGCTGTTGAGATTGTTTGTCAGTTTTGCAATTTTATTATTACTTTTTTTAAAACAAATAAGGTTATTATTATAAGAATTAGATTACATAGGGTGGTTATAATAAAAACTTCTATGTGTGCGTGTGTTGGTCTAGTGGTAGAGTGGTTAATGTCCGAGATCAAAGATCTCGGGTTCAAGTCCACCGTGACACGACCTTTAAATTTATGTATTAAATAAACCAAAAAATAAAAAACAAAAACTTCTCTCCTGAGTCTCCTCTCATCTCTCCTTTCATATCTTCCTCTCGTCTCGCTCCTCTTTCAATTAACCATAATGAAGATGATTTAGTTACAATTAAGTATATAAACTATTGCAATATGCGTGTGTGTATTGGTCTAGTGGTAGAGTGGTTAATGCCCAAGGCCAAAGGTCTCGGGTTCGAGTCCACCGTAACGCGGCCTTTAAATTTCTGTATTAAATTGACCAAAAAAAAAAACTATTGCAATATACATTATTTACGATCGCAATTATTGGATAAACTAGTGTAATTTGATTATTGGATAAACTATTGCAATGACAACTAATATTATTGCAACTTCAACAATCATTATTGCAAAACTCGGTATTGCAATTGAATCATTATCCATTGCAATGCGATGTACGTACAATTACTTACGAATAAATTGCAATTAACCACACAACTATTGCAATGAACATTAATTACAAATGCAATTATACTAATGGAAAACTATTACAATGACCACTAATTACTATTGCAATTCCAACAATCACTTATGCAATGACAACAATATTAGAAGAGAGGAAAGACGAGAGATAAGAGGATAGAGACGTGAAGAGAGAGGGGAGAGGTTTTTAATTATATTCACCGTGTCTAATCTAATTATAATTACAATCTTATTTATTTTATGGATGCAGTGACACACACAAATATAAAATTCTGATATTGTGATTTCTTTATAGTCTAATTGGAAAAATGAATTAAGTGCAATCCATTATAATAGTAAGATCGAATCATGCACCCTTTAATTTTTAACAAGTCATGCACCTCTTTTAAAATCAAAAACGAGAAAAAGATGAAAGCATGGCCCCAAGTCACAGTCTTTGTATAAATATACCAAAAAATTCCAATACTACTTCTGTTGACGAGAAGACTGGGACTTCGTAGACTCCAAGGATGGGACTTCTTTTCGTAAGGGAAAAGTTAGGCAGTTCAAATTGAATTGGTCTAAGATAGATATTATTGTCTTTTCATGTTAAAAAGTAAGATGATCAAAGATTTACTAATCGTCATGGATTAATTATAGTTTGCAATTTGTCCTTCACTTTTTAAAAAAAAAAGGGTTCTTAGTCAAATATAAAGTTTAATTTTAAGCTTTCACCTTCTATCTTACTGGAATCTTTTTCACTTTTCCAACACGCCATCATAGTAATAAATAGAAAATTTATAACGAGAGATAGGAGCTAGGATTTTAAAAATGGTCGAACAACATTATATTCTTGTTGGAAAATTATGATTTTCCATATGAATTTATTTAATAGAGTTGGTTAGAGGTAGTTAAAAGCGGTTACATGTAGTTATGTCGTACCTTTTCATATGAAAAAACAAACATTTTCACATAAAAGGACACGTACCTTTTCGCGAAAAGACATATTCCTATCTATAAATAGACCAATTTAGAAGACATTTAGAGTACGCCAAAACAAAGATAATCAATATGTTTCATGCATTCTTCAAAGCCTCTCTTTCCTGAATATCAAGTAGTTCGCCGGAAATAAGTATAGTAATGCAACTACTCGTATTTGTTAAAACCATTATATCTTGGAGATAATTGCTATAGAACCGCGTGTACTATAACGGAGCAAAATTATCTTGTGGAGAAAGAGTCTAAGTCTTACCTCGGTTTTTATCTTACATTGTTGTTCGTTATATTCGCATTCCTTTTTGTCCGAATGATCACAGAGTGGAGCCCGGGGCTTGGCTTTGTCTTTGTTTATGACTGATCTTCTCCTTCTCAAGTATTAGGCAGAAATATTTTTGAGAGGTGAATAATCTTTTCTTTTAACTTGTCATAAAAGTCTTAGTATTAAAGTGTGATTGATAACAAAAGGTAGTATTTAATTGACTTGTGTGTTGACTATAGTTAAAATTACTTTAAGCTGTTGTAGTTTCTTCCCTTAAAATGAAGTCCACGAATATACCGAGTCCAAATCTCTGACCGGGGCCCATGCTCTTAATTTTTTTTCTAATTACGACTTGGATATTCAGGATGTTAAATTATTGAATTTGAATTATCACGTGGAACTAATGTGATAGGTAGAAATAGAATGTGAAGTTCAGTAATTCCGGATGCGCGTAACAAGGTAGTCAAAACCATGCTGTTAGGGTTTTTTGTATTTGCTTTATTTTATTTTATTAAATATAAGATACATATAGATATCATATCATGAATTTCAAATTATTATATTATAAAAAAAATTAAATAATTCATCCAATAGTATCCACATAAAATTAAACAACAATCCACGCTTAGATCAGAACCAAACCAATGATCTCTTAATTAGAGAGTCTCTGTTGCTTCAATTTTGCCATTTATACTATACATCATCTATATTTTTTTTCTTTTCTAAATTTGGTTTTCAGCTTCTTTTGGTTTTACAATTTTAATCTTAATTAGAAATTGTTAATCGGTTTTTATTTTCTCAAAGAGGGGCTTATAGTGCCACTGATTGATTTTAATTTTCAGATAATTATTTCATGCTGGATTCTATGGTTTTAGTTATCTATTTTATTGCCAAAATTCCATGATCGATGTTACACAATGTTGTTTTCCAATATTTTGCTAACCGGTAAAGCCTTAATTTTAATTAGCGTGTTGATTGAATATGTTTTTTTTCAATATTCCACATGTAGGATCAAATGATCAAGTTACTAGAGGGAATGGGATTACAATCCACATCTTAAGAACAATCATAGTGGTAACCCAATCATGATGATTGTAGATCCCAAGAACTTGGTTCAATGGGAGAACTAAGTTATAGGAGTTCGTGTGTAAACACTCAAGTTAGTCTGCTTAGAAAGCAAACGAGTGTTGAAAAACTTGCCTAGTGGTGAGGTTGAGTCATTGACTCTTAATGATTCCTAAGATACCTCGAGGAGGTTGAGTATGGCAAGATACTCGGTAAAGAATCACCTATGTAAGTGCGAAGTGGGGCGCTTCAACAAAACACTTATGAATCAAAGTGGATGTCCATGGCCAAAATGGAATCAAGCGTGAGAACGGATGAGGTTGAGGTGTTAAAGTGTTAATAACATTGTCTCGATTGCGTTGTGGGATAATAGTTCAAGGCATCGTGTCCACTAATCCGCTGTGTACTCGATGGTACTAACTATGGAAGGTTCGAGGCCATAAACCAAGCTGTCAAATATTTTAACATCTCTTGAGGGAGGCGTATCTGCATACATGCATATGGCTATTTCCACTCATGTGGGGATTATTGGAAATCGTGTATATATATATATAGATAGGAGTGGATCGAGAACCATATCTTTTTGCGAACTCTGCGAACCATGCATAAGACATTGAAGATGATGCGTAAAGCGGTATAAAGTTGTGCATAAAACTTTCTAAAATTATTTTTGTGCAACAATTTTAGAAAGTTTTAGTTACTACTATATTGTTTTGCATCATCTTCAACGTCTTATGCATGGTTCTCAAGTTCTCAAAAGATGAGTTCTCATCGGATCGACCCATATATATATATGGGTTATATATATATATATATATATATATATATATGTGGTCAAGTTTCGAGGCTACTTTGACCAAGATTTTGAGTGACGTAATGTTTAATTTTGTGAAATTAAGCGGCATAGGATCGATCTACGTTTCGAGTAGATGATCGTGGTGAATTCACATTCTCAAATCCAATTTCCGGTGAGTGAGAAATAGTGGATCAAAGTTGGTCACTTAAACATGGAGTTATGTGCTTAAGGGGACAAGCATGGATTAATTAATCCTTATCCCATATTGATTAATGTACCTTCATTAATTGTCTATATAAGTTAGGGCTGGCAATTCGTGCGTGTCGGGTCGTTATCGGGTTGACACGATAACGACACGACCTGATAAGACCAAACACGAACACGACCCGTTAAGGATCTGTCCGACACGAACACGAACACGACACGAACACGAATATGAAACGATTTTTTTCGTGTTGACACGACACGACACGAAACAATAAATTTAATTCAAAAATTAGAAAATAAATAAATAAAAGAAATAAAAATATATAAAATATAATTAAATTAATATTAAATATTTTTGAATTATACGAAAACGACACGATCCGACACGAACACGAATACAACACGAAAATTATCGGGTTACACGAACACGATACGGATCCGACACGAATACGACACGAACACGATAAGACTGAACACTAACCCGTTAATTTCGTACGTGTTCGTGTCGTGTTCTTGTGTCGTGTCAAAAATTGTTAGCCCTAATATAAGTGGTTCATTGAACACTTAGTATAATTATGTGCACAAGTGATGGGCTGGAAAGCCTGAAGGGAAATCTCGGTTTAACCCGCTCCCGAGGATCTATCTTGGATGTTTAATTCACCATACATTGATTATATTCATAGCATGCGTCTATATAATTAATTGCAACACGTAGGGGTTTTCGTGTTTACCTTGAATCTGTCGGGATGAGCGGCATGAGCGGATCGAGACTCGTGCTTTGATTTTTTGGACTGTATCCCGGTTGCCCAATCTCCAACGTCGAGTGAGGACGATCTATGGAGAATGCTACAGAAAATCACCCTAATCCTCTCTCCTAATTTTCGAGAATCCTCTCCTATATGACTAAGGAGATGCACGAAAATTATCAATGGATAAAATTGAGGATTAGCCTTGATCTTATCTCTTACCTTATATTTTAATGTATTACCATAATCCCATTAGGAAAGGATCCATGCATATCCCATAAATATAATAATATCCTTATGGATAAAGAAGATCAAATCCTTGCCTTAGAGGATAGGGGCGCCGATTTCCTTGTGGCTACGGGCTGGATGGGCCGACCGAGGATCAAATGTAAGGAATAAAGATGGGCCTCAAATAAATTAATTATCTTATGTTCGACCGAACATAAATTAATTTATAAACATTCATTCATGCCACTAGAGAATAAATCTTGACTTACCCTTTATTACAGAAGGTGAGTCGGCTTGCACTTAGACATTACGAATCCCGTATTTAAGATATCACCGTCCATTAATTATTTATAGCATTACATTGCTTAAAATAATTAATATCCTAATTCCTTAAGTAGTACCACTCAACCTTATTATTGTACTTGAGCTAACTCAACCTGCGGGGTTTAGTACAATAAACCTTTGAGCTCCTTAAGGGGCGTCATCATCCTAGCGGATACGGTGACTCGTCTGGGTAACTAGCATGACATACAAGACACCGCCACCACCCAAGATCGCGGAGAATATTGGGTTAGAACATATAACCCTCACCCATAACAAGTCAAGTGATGGTCGACAACTCATACTCATCTAATACCTTATCGAGGTTTAGATCATCGTAAGTCACCGAGATCTTGGTTCTTCACGACGGTCGGATAGAAGAACACATCTCACCGTGATCCATCAATACGTCGAGACATACCGGCATAGACAAGCAACCAAGTCAAGTCAACTTCACATGACTATCATACCGACAACTCGTCTCAAGTTGTCTCGGTGTGATACTTTTATATCTCATTAAACTTGACCAATCATACGGACTTACGTGATCTTCTACACCTTGTATGATCTAACTTATATATGAGATAAGGGGACACGGATATATGCAATCAAGTATTCATTCGGATAGGAGATTGTAATAGTGGTAACGAAACATTGTATACAAGCTCAACCATACGCTTTCGATATACAAATCCAACAATCTCCCACTTATACTAAAGCAAACTTTTAGTATACAATGTGTCTCTACTAGCTATTACAAACAAAACCATTACTTTGCTTCTCCCACTTATACAAAAGTTTCCTTTTTCAGTGAGTGCCATCATGCGCAATCAAAGTCCTCTAACGTGCCCGATGTAGACTTTTTGCGACAGACATTTCGTGAATGGATCCGCTAGGTTATCCGTCGTATCAATCTTTGCAATCAGCACGTCCCCTCGTCTAACGATTTCTCGTATGACATGGTACTTTCTCTCTATGTGTTTAGTTGCCTTGTGGATCCGTGGTTCCTTCGAGTTTGTCATTACACCTGAGATATCACAGTAAACCATGATACTCTTGGGCAAACCAGGTACCACATCTAGATCCATGAGGTAGTTCTTGAACCATCTGACCTCCTTAGCGACCTCAAGGCGGCTACATACTCGGCTTCCATGGTAGAGTCCGCAATGCATCGCTGCTTTGCACTCTGCCAGGATACGGCTCCACCTCCCAAGGTAAACACATAGCCTGAGGTAGACTTTTCTCATCACGGTTAGCTTGGAAATCCGAGTCTGTATAACCCAAAGGCATTAGACTATCTGCATGGTAAATCGGCCTATAATCTCGAGTCCTTTTCGGTGCTTGAATATATGCTTTCTCGCGGTCAATGAGCTTGTCGAGGTTAGGCGATATCTATCTACTATGCCTACCGCATAGCGAGATATCGGGCTTCGTACAGCATTGCTCACATGAGACTTCCTACGGCGGGCGTAAGGAACTTGTCTCATTTCCTCTATCTCGCTGCGGTCATGGGTGATCGCTCCTTAGAATAAAGGAACGCCATGCACGAAGGTAGCAATCCTTTCTTGGCGGTCTCGCATCTTGAATCGAGTAATCACGGTGTCAATGTAAGGCGCTGAGATAAGCTCAACATTTTCCTCTTGCGATCTCGTAAAACTTGATCCCAAGAATGTCGCTGCATCTCCTAAGTCTTTCATTCGAACCGATCGGATAACCAACTCTTTCGTCGATAACAACTTCACATTGTTGCGAATAGAAGAATGTCATCTCGTAAAGTGCAAAAATACCACATTACCGTTGACATCTAAGCGATACACACAACTCTCGCTAGGCAACCGGGTAAATCCATGGGACTTTACCACCTCGTCAAACGTAAGTTCCATGATCTTGCATCATTGTCTTGTATCGCCTCATTGTCGTCCATGGGTCGATTATTGCTGTTCGTTTTCTAGGACTAAATCCAAAGATTCACCCACGAACATAAATCGCTCGGGTTGACGAACAACCTCCCACTCTGACGAGTGCTTCTGACCACAATAGCAGCGGTGGGTGCAATAACTTGTGGTTCTCTATCTGCACAACTTCTTTGGTAGGTACCACTTATGCGGTCGGTATCTCCGGTGGAACTCGACCCACTTCAATTTCTTGAAGTATCTAGTGTCGATTCCTCCCACTAGACTCGACATCTCGTACCTTTGGCCTAATCGGTGGTGGAATACGATCATCTTCTAATTCACGAAGAATGATTTCAACTTTGGTTTATGGTTTTCATATAATCTTCTTCTAAGAATCGAGCGATAGTGCTAATAATGACCTTCGATCCTTGGGACTATAGAATAAACCACCTTCGTCCTCTAGGATAGCGATAAACAGCCTACGTCGGATCTATCCTCCAACTTGTCGACCTTCTTGTTCGATATGTCTTTGGATCGCCCATATCCTTATGTGGCTTAAACTGAGCTTGCCCAAACCACAACTCGAAAGGGATCTTTTCGATGACTTGGATGGTACTAGATTTAGCAAGTATGTCGCCGTTTCTAAGGCATACCACGAGCGAAATAAGCGATCTTTGCATAACTCATCATTGATCTAACCATTTCCAAAAGAATCCTATTTCTTCGCTCGACACACCATTTTGTTTGTGGTGTGCCGGTGTAATCTTGTTGGGAGGTAATCCCACACCGCACTAAATAGTCCATAAACTCGTTCTTGAGGTATTCGCCACCGCGATCGGACATGATGACTTGATACTTTACCAAGCTTCGTCTCCACTTCCGCCTTAAACTCTTTGAATTTCTCAAAGCATTCGGACTTCGGTGAAGCGGTATACGTATCCGTGCCTTGAGTGTCGTCGATGAAAGTGACAAAATACTCGTACCCTCCACGAGCTTGTGTGGACATCGGTCCACGGTCGAAATGGACTAGCTCCAACACTTCTTTGGCTCTATAACCCTTCGCTTTGAAGGGTGCAGTCGACATCTTACCTTCTATACAGTTCGTAGGCGGGGCGAATGGCGTGAGATTACCCAACGCCCATTCTTAGCGATCTTTGGATCCTATTTAGATTGATGTGACCTAAACTAAGATGCCGGAGAAATGTGGTGTCTTCTTCTGAAAACTTTCTCTTTTAAGGTTTGATATAGATGCAACATAGTTATAGGTATTATGTTTGGCGGAAATAGTATAAAGCGAATTATATAAAGTGCCAACACGAGATAACTTCGTCATTTCTTATGATAGAAACACCACTATAAAAAATAACAGAATATCCATGTACAAATAGTTTGAAATCTGAAACAAGGTTTCAGCGAAACTCCTGCACATATAAAACATCCTTTAAAACTAAAACTTTTTATCAAAACTAAAGTAACATCTCCATTGCAGCGGCCTCGACTTTCGCGCGTTGCCCGTGGAGATCGTTATCTCGCCATTACTCGACTCCTTGTCGCGGAACCCACGCAGGTGTAACAAACATGATCGATCGCACCCATATCTACTACCCATGAATGGGTAGAACAAGTCGCTAAACATGTTTCGTTACTAAAGCAAATGGCGTACCTTGAGCATGAGCATAGGGCACTTAGCCTCCAATGCCCGATCTCGCCGCACTTGAAGCACTTGCCGCCTCTCCTTTGGCTTTTCAAACCGCTGGTAGAGCCCTTTGTATTACTCACACTCTTTTCTTTAGCCTTAGCATCTCTTGAATTCCACTTTCCTTTTCATCTTCGATAAGCGGTGGTTTTCTTTGAGGTGCGTACTAAAATCTGTGCACCTTGCCCATTTTGCGTTCTTCCATTACTAAATCCTCTTGCAATGAATCTAGAGTATAACTCTTATCATAAAGGACGCTCTATAACGGAAGTCATCAAAGACTTGGGCAAAGTGTTGAGGATCATATCGATTCTGACTACGTCATCAATATATCCTCCAACCAACTCGAGTTCTCCGAAGAGATTGATCATTTGCTCTACATGGTCATGCACCAAATCGCTTTCCTTCATTGAACTTGACATTATGGATTTTGTCAAATTATGACAAGCGATTACTCGTCCGACTCTCATATGATTTCATAAGATTTAGCCATATCGTGTTGCATCTTCCATCTCTTGATCTTTGGAGTTGCGGGACTCGCACATGGTGACCAAAAGAAGGCACTTTGTCATTCTATTTGATTTGTCTCATTTCTCGTGCTCCTTGCGCTCCTCATCAGTAGATGAATCGTCTAGAGGCTTGGGACGGGATGTAGTGAGTACAAATAAATTATCTTCGGCAGTAAGAACATTCTCAATGTTTCGTTTCCACTCGATAAAAATTGGACCGGATAAGGGATTTTGTGCGAGTATATTGATAATCGATGTAAGAGACATATACGAAAGATAATGTAAACACATAAGCATACGATCGCATATAATTCGTAACAACAATATTGTAACCTTTTGATAAAACAATATTGATTGAAACCTCCAATCGCCCAAGGAATCCCACATACGAGCCACGCGTGTGGCGTTTACATGAACCCCCGACCGGACTAAAATATACCTTTTAGTCGTTTAATTTCAATCCATGTCAACTTATCCTTATGACAAATGAAATTAATGATTGGACCTTACTAGACCATATCACTATCGCAAGAAGGACTTCGTGGGAAGTTGTACTTGAGGTGATGTCTAGCAATGACCATAATTTTAACGAAAAATGAATTCTTAGAATTGGCATACTCACTCGGACCATTCCGCTTCCAATTTAAATTCTTTTGTTATCTCATTTAAATCTATCTCTAGAGAACTTATGAAAATTGCACATACGAAGCCACGCGTGTGGGCGTTTACACATGAAACTCCCACTACCGATAGATTTAAAGGTTTTATTTAGAAATCTCATCTAACAAACTTATGACAAGCAAGTGCAAGCAAGCCACGTGTGGGCGTTTACTCACGGTCGTATCACTTTGTTTAGAGATCAAAAATGGAGGTCTTGACATTTTAATTTGAAAATTAATATGTCGGGGTTCTTGCTAAGTCTTTTTGTTCAAAAGGTTTATCCATGCAGATCATGTAATCTAGCATGCTTTTCTATAGAACTCGACATGTAAAACATGCTCATGAAATTCTAAAATATGCTTGAAAACGCGATAAACCTAGCATGCTTACTATCGCGTCCAATCACGAAATATATAATATGTTTGTCTCGTAATTTAAACATACATAGCATGCTTCGCATAATTTAAACATCCACGACATGCGATGAGCGATAAAAATAAAATAAAGCGTTCATCGTGGCCCCACTCGTGGAACACACTTTCTTGCCTAATCTATTACATAGAATTGCAAAGTCGGATCTTCATAAACTTGAAACGGGTCTCGCGTGCACGGGCGCGGACGGATTCATCAAAACTCGATTCGGGCGAAAAATCGGTTCGGGCTAAAAAGGTGCAGGCCTAGGTGCGGGCGGATCGGCCCAAAAGAGCTGGACCAGCGCTAGGGCACAGCCCATGCGCGCCCGCCTTGCGCCCGCTTGCGCATCTTCCTCACGGGTTACCTTGCGGTCGCGAAGGCGGCCGTGACCGTCGAGCATGCGTCTTGCGCTGCCTTCGCTTCGCGCGGCGCGCGTGTTAACCAGCGGTCGACCTCGCGACCGCGAGCTCGCTTCATGGGCGCCGGGATCTCGCGACAACAAGACCCCGCCCGTCGCCCGCGGCGTGCGCAGCGTGCCGCCTAGCGACCGGCGGCGCGACTGCGACTAAGCGCCGCCGGCGCTGCGCTTCGGCGCCGGTGGTGCCGAGGCCTGCGCGCGCGCGCCCCCCCCGTTGTCGGCCGTGTCGCCCGCGTCGCCCACCCTGCCGAGGCCGACCGCCGATGCTGAGCCGCCGACCTACCGAGCTGCCGACCAGCCGGTGCCGAGGATGACTGCCGAGGTCGCCCGGCCCATTGCCGAGCTGCCGAGCTGCCGAGGACGACTGCCGAGTCGCCCGGTACCTGCCGAGCTCGACTCGTCGAGGTCGCTGCAGCGTATTCTCGCCGCCGTGGCGGCGCTACCGGGCGTCGCGCAAAAATGCACGCCCAGCGTCGCCCGCGCACGATGCGCGCCACGCATGACCCGTCGATCTTTGCCGAAACGCACGCATGGCGCCGGCGAAGTGCTCGCACCGTCGTCGGTTTCTCCGACTTGTCTTCCCATCGTCTCGTTCTTCGTGCTTTCGTCTTCGTTCTTCTTTACGAGATAAGATTTACGGAAAAACAAATCTAATCTAACCACGAATTTTCGTGGTGAAAAACAAATCCGACAAAAGCGAAGCGAGCCACGATGAGCGATGGTTCAATAATTAATTAAAGCGCCGCGTTATAATCAAGCGTGAATAAATCCAGCGAGCGAGTTGCGATCGAGCTCGATACCAATTGAAGGAAATCTCGGTTTAACCCGGCTCCGAGGATCTATCTTGGATGTTTAATTCACCATACATTGATTATATTCTTAGCATGCGTCTATATAATTAATTGCAACACATAGGGGTTTTCTCGTATTTACCTTGAATCAGCCGGGGATGAGCGGGATGAGCGGATCGAGACTCGTGCTTTGATCTTACGGGTATCCGGTTGCCCAATCTCCAACGTCGGTGAGGGCGATCTATGGAGAATGCTACAAAAATCACCTAATCCTCTCTCCTAATTTTGAGAATCCTCTCCTATATGACTAAGGAGATGCGAAAATTATCAATGGATAAAATTGAGGATTAGTCTTGATCTTATCTCTTACCTTATATTTATAATGCATTACCATAATCCCATTAGGAAAGGATCCATGCATATCCCATAAATATAATAATATCCTTATGGATAAAGAAGATCAAATCCTTGCCTTAGAGGATAGGGGCACCGATTTCCTTGTGGCTACGGGCTGGATGGACCGACTGAGGGATCAAATCAAGGAATAAAGATGGGCCTCAAATAAATTAATTATCTTATGTTCACCGGAACATAAATTAATTTATAAACATTCATTCATGCCACTAGAGAATAAATCTTGACTTACCCCTTTATTACAGAAGGTGAGTCGGGCTTGCACTTAGACATTCGAATCCCGTATTTAAGATATCGCGACGTCCATTAATTATTTATAGCATTACATTGCTTAAAATAATTAATATCCTTAATTCCTTAAGTAGTACCACTCAACCTTATTATTGTACTTGAGCTAACTCGACTGCGGGGTTTAGTACAATAAACCTTTTGAGCTCCTTAAGGGGCGTCATCATCCTAGCGGATACGGTGACTCGTCTGGGTAACTAGCATGACATACAAGCACCGCCACCACCTAAGATGCGGAGAATATTGGGTTAGAACATATAACCCTCACCCATAACAAGTCAAAGTGATGGTCGAGAACTCATACTCATCTAATACCTTATCGGGTTTAGATCATCGTGAAGTCACCGAGATCTTGGTTCTTCACGACGGTCGATAGAAGAACACATCTCATCGTGATCCATCAATACGTCGAGACGTACCGGCATAGACAAGCAACCAAGTCAAGTCACTTCACCGCAGCCTATACCGACAACTCGTCCTCAAGTTGTCTCATCCGTGATACTTTTATATCTAATTAAGTTTGACCAATCATACGGACTTACGTGATCTTCTACACAATGTATGATCTAACTTATATATGAGATAAGGGGACACGATATATGCAATCAAGTATTCAATTCGGATAGGAGATTGTAATAGTGGTAACGAAACATTGTATACAAGCTCAACCATACCGCTTTGATATCAAATCCAACAAAGCCCACGCCATGTCCGTCGTCCGTCCACGCCGCGGCCGGCTCCGGCTCCAGTTTCGATTCCGATTCGGTGGTCCATGGTCCGTGGTCCGTGGTACTTGGATCTTGGATCTTGGCAATTGGTTTTTGGGTGGTCTTTGGGCTGTTCTTTGGGCCTGTTCGTGGGCTGGTTTAGTGGCCTATTGCCGTATATTTTGGATCAATGTTTGATCGAGCCCAAAGATGGAGTTGGTCCGAGGCCCAACTCGTGTATCCCAATCCGTTGGACTGATGTGCACTTGAAGAGGCGTCGGATACCTCCAATGAACACAGGGCGCGCGTTGTCCAGATTAAATCGTGGCTCGTCGGTAATGTTCGACATGATGGCTCTGCGGAAACATGGGTGTAACTCCCACATTGTCTCCAGAAATCGCCGCGTAACCCCTCTGCACTCAATGGGGGACATAACTTCGTAACACCCGATATCAATGCGGGTGTTAACTCTAGCATACTCCCCATGAGGGGGACGACGCCTATAAATAGGACATGTCTCCCCAGCATAAGCTACCTACTGTACATCTGCATTCCAGCATTCCAAACTCACTGCATATTTAGCTCGTGTCCAAGCTGTGTTCTCGCCTCATTCCAGTTCGTCGGAGCTCGTTGATCTGCAGTGCTGCCACCTACGAGACACTGCCGTTTTATCTTTGGGGACGATACGTCAGAACCGAGAGCACTACCGGGGCGTATCTCGTCTTGTGAAAAGAGGCCTCCTCGACTCGGCATTAGAATACGGTTATCTGTATTTTTATTCTGTTTTCTTGTTTTAAGTTCATTGTTAGTTTGATCTTCTTCTACTTTTCTGTTTCGAATTGTAACACGCCCGGCAAGTTCAGTACTGTTCTGTACACGTTTTCCAACATACCAAAAATTTCCAATACTACTTCTGTTGACGAGAAGACTAGGACTTCGTAGACTCCAAGGATGAGACTTCTTTTCGTAAGGGAAAAGTTAGGCAGTTCAAATTGAATTGGTCTAAGATAGATATTATTGTCTTTTCATGTTAAAAAGTAAGATGATCAAAGATTTAGTAATCGTCATGGATTAATTATAATTTGCAATTGGGTTCTTAGTCAAATATAAAGTTTAATTTTAAGCTTTCACCTTCTTTCTTCCATGAATCTTTTATACTTTTCCAACACGCCATTGTAGTAGTAAATAGAAAATTTATAACGAGAGATATGAGCTAGGATTTTAAAATGGTCCAACAACATTATATTCTTGTATTTAAGAACAAGTTTAGACTAGCGAAATTATATTATTATATAAAAATAACTTTAAGCTATTGTAGTCTTCCCTTAAAAAATGAAGTCCACAAATATACCAAGTCCAGGTCTGAGAATTCAAACCTGTATATTAGTTAGAAAGTCTCTGACCTGGGGCCCATGCTCTAAATTCTTTCTAATTACGATTTGGATATTTAATTAAGATATTAATTAATGTGGTAGGTAGAAATAGAATGTGAAGTTCAATAATTACGGATGTGGGTAACAAGGTAGTCAAAACCATGCTGCTAGGGTTTTTTGTATTTGCTTTATTTTATTTTATTAAATATAAATACATGTAGGTATCATATCATGAATTTCAAATCATTATATTATAAAAAAATTCAAATAATTCATCCAATAGTATCCACATAAAATTAAACAACAATCCACGCTTAGATCAGAACCAAACCAATGATCTCTTAATTAGAGAGTCTCAGGTACTTCAAATTTGCCATTTATACAATACATCACCTATATTTTTTTTTCTTTTTAAAATTTGGTTTTCAGCTTCTTTTGGTTTTACAATTTTAGTCTTAATTAGAAATTTTTAATCGGTTTTTATTTTCTCAAAGAGGGGTTTACATACCACTGATTGATTTTAATTTTCAGATAATTATTTCATGCTGGATTCTATGGTTTTAGTTATCTGTTTTATTGCCAAAAGTCCCATGATCGGTGTTACACAATGTTGTTTTCCAATATTTTGCTAACTGGTAAAATGTTGCATTATAATTTTAAAGTCTTAGTCGTTGCACCTTAATTTTAATTGGCGTGTGATTGAATATGTTTTTGTTTAATATTCCACATGTAGGCCAATGCTATTTATGGTGACAAGTGTAAATAAGAACATGAAGTGGGGAAGCCAAGAAATTGCCTTTGCAAAGAGGATTATGCTACATAGACTTCAAGAGTTGACTTGAAAGACTAAATCAACTTGTGCTAAGTAATTCATTTATTAACGATCTTATTTTTAATTAATGAGCTTTCTAAATATATATTTAAATTAAATATGAGTTAACTAATGAAATAGCCTTTATAATATAGTTAATATCACTTTAAATCCTAAAAATATTTATTTTACCAAAAATGTTATGAACTATCATAAATACTTATTTAAACTACTAACTACTAGTATTGTATCAAAATATTCCACATCAATTTTTCGATTCCAAAATCTTGACGTGGCTCGTCGGATACCATATGGATTTATGTGGTATTTTCACTATTTTAATTAAGAGATCACATAGATGCATGAAATTACATGATATCCGGCGACCTACATCAAGATTTCGGAGGGCGAAAAATGGATGCATGATATTTTTTATACAATGTTGGTAATTGCTAGTTTTAATAAATATCTCTAATAGTTCATGACATTTTTTATAAACACGTATAATTTAGGGTTTAAAATAATTTTTATCCTTTATAATATAGTAAAAATAAAAACTATACGCTAATATATATAAAAGGAGAACTTATCTACTCTTACTATTTTACTCTCTTTGCATTTCACGAGTTAACACATTTTAACTATTGAAACGGTGTGTAAAACAGTCTATTCTTCACAAGTTAGAGCTAACTCATGAAATCCACTATTTTAAATACAGTCTCATGAAATCCACTGTTTTAAACATTGTTTCACAAGTTAGCAAGTGGTAACTAGTGAAATATAGTGCATAAATAGGGTATTTTATGAGTAGGAGACCTCAATTCGTGAAATATAGTGCAAAGTGGATATTTGACGAGTTGACAAATCGAACTCGTGAAACATTTAGAACCTCTTTATTAGTTATACTTGACATCTCTTCAACAACAACATCGTTGACAAAATGGCACAAACAAACATGATAAGTAGAACGCATCAACTCTAGAATCTTTTCCTTTTATAGATATCAACAAATCAAGAATTGCAATAGCCAATAAGCCATGACACAGTGATAGTTGTGTTAAGAGTACCTTTCCCGTAGAGTTGCATTGCGCCCGAAATGAATAAATCTTCCTTCTGGATGTATACAGAGATAACAATCAGAGACATTCTACCACAAACTAGAATCACATAGAACAGAAAGTAGAGTGGATGATAATCAACATTTTCTAGCCTCAAACGAATTGAAGCCAAAAACAAGCATCAAACTATAAATCAACAACAAAATCAGACAGATTACACCGTGAAACACAAAATTAGACAACTTACCATAGAGGAATGCAAAAATGGACATCTGCAATCATATCATACAACATCACAATAAAAAGCTTTCTTTACTCTTCTTGTCGCAGCCCGTAATCCTTAAGGACAACTAATTAAGCCGGGTTGTGATATGAGGTGTGGTTAAGAAGTGGGAAAGAAATGGAATTGGAGCTTGCCAACTTACAATATGATATTCATCAATTAAACTTATTTGAATGACGAAGATTACTTATTTGGTAGGGGATAAATATACTATAACAATCTATTATCCCTAAGGACGGCTTAGCCCGGATTAATGCTCGAGATAGGGATTAAGAAGCAGAGAAGAAATGGAATATCGTGCTATGAGTCATACATCAAGGAAACATCCATAAACATCAAGATCGTGAAGATCAAAGTAGACATAATTTATATACAAGAGACTAGTATATCAAATCCTTAACAAAAGAGTTCAACTGATCTGAAAGAATATCTAGTTCTCTAAACAACATATAACTTAGTATTCTTGCAGTCGAATAACGTGTGAGGTACACATATAAAGATATGCACTCAAGGTCCTATCTATTAGCGACAAAAGATTCATACTCCTCAATAGTGCTCCATCTCATCACCCGCTCAACCTGCACATTTAAAAACAAACATACATGGCTGAATACAAAAACTCTGTTGGATTTTTATACTGAAAGCAGTTTTGGTTGAGCTTGTATACAATGTTTCATGTTACCACTATTATAATCTCTATCTGAATTGATTACTTGATTGCATATATCGTGTCCCTTATCTCATATATAAGTTAGATCATACGATGTGTAGAAGATCACGAAGTACGTATGATTGGTCGCTTAATGAGATATAAAAGAATCACAAATGAGACAACTTGAGGACGAGTTGTCGGTATAGGCTGCGGTATAGATAAGAAGTGACTTGACTTGGTTGCTTGTCTATCTTGATGCGTCTACGGCGTATTGATGGATCACGATGAGATGAGTTCTTCTATCGGACCGTCGTGAAGAACCTAGATCTCGGTGACTTACGATGATCTAAACCTTGATAAGGTATTAGGTGAGTATGAGTTCTTGACCATCACTTTGACTTGTTATGGGTGAGGTTATATGTTCTAACCCAATATTCTCCGCATCTTGGGTGGTGGTAGTGCTTGTATGTCATGCTAGTTATCTCATGTCAGTCACCGTATCCGTTTAGGATGATGGCGTCCCTTAAGGAGCTCAAAGGTTTATTGTACTAAACCTGCGAGGTTGAGTTAGCTCAAGTACAATAATAAGGTTGAGTGGTACTACTTAAGAAATTAAAGATATTAATTATTTTAAGCGATCGAATGCTCTAAATAATTAATGGACGTGCGATATCTTAAATACGGGGATTCGTAATGTCTAAGTGCAAGCCCGACTCAACTTCGGTAATAAAGGGGTAAGTCAGCATTTATTCTCTAGTGGCATGAATGAATGTTTATAAATTAATTTATGTTCTGGGCTGAACAAAAGATAATTAATTTATTTGAGACCCATCTTTATTCCTTGCATTTGATCCCTGGGCTGGCCCATCCAGGCCCGTAAGCTAGGAAAATCGGCGCCCCATGTGTCTCTATGGTAAGGATTTGATCCTCTTTATCCATAAGGATATTATTATATTTATGGGATATGCATGGATCCTTTCCTAATGGGACTATGGTAATGCATTATAAATATAAGGTAAGAGATAAGATCAAGGTTAACCCTCACAATTAAACCTAAATTTTCGTGCATCACTATTGTTCCATAGTGAGGATTCTCGAAAATTGTATAGTGTGATTGGGTGATTTTCCGAAGCATTCTCCATAGCCCGTCCTCACTCGACGTTGGAGATTGGGCAACCGGGATACAGTCCAGAAGATCAAAGCACGAGTCTCGATCCGTTCATCCTGATCATCCCCGATAGATTCAAAGGTAAACACGAGAAAACCCCTACGTGTTGCAATTAATTATATAGACGCATGCTAGGAATATAATCAATGTATGGTGAATTAAACATACAAGATAGATCCTAGGGAGAGGGCTAAACCTAGTTTTTCCCTATAAACTCAGCGGACACATGCCAAACATACTTCAATTTAAATTTAATTACACTACCCCATAAGTAACACACAAAGTTTTATTTAAAAAGGTTCGTGTTTACAAAACATTTTCTGTCATTTTTCCATAAAGATTGTCTGACCATAAACATTTTGTGTTTGTATGATCCATATCTGTATCATCATGTGCCGTAGAAGGAGGTCTCTTTCTATGGACGTTGTAACCGGTCAAGAGAAACTCTCAGCGCACAGTCACTATCAGTGTACACATAAATCCTAACTAGGAATTATCGATCTAGTATAAGATCTGAATTCTATTAACATAAAAGTTAACGAGTCAACACAGATAGAATGCATACATAAAACATAAATATTTTGGGCAGTCAATTATTCAATAAAACATTTCAATTCATTTGATTTTCATTAAAGCATCATAAATGTAAGATTTGTCATTTTATTTTTTCCTTGAGAAGAAAACCTACCTGGTACGTTTTTCTTTTAGATAAGGGTATCCTTCCTCTTCCTTTGTCACTTACTTTTGTGTTCCACCTTTACCTAAGAATTTAGTTTAGTACGTTGTTCGAATCTTTTGATAACTTCGGGAAAAGATAACTAACTTGATAACTTCCTAAATACTTATTAGAGCTTATTAATTAAATTTTAATTATCATTATTATTATTGCATATTCAACAAATTAGGGTTACGGTTTCATTAGGAAATTCTAGTTCATCGGGTATCGTTTCCTTAATTGGACGAAGCATCGCTTCAGGCCTCATATTAGCGTGCATACTCAAGTGATGAAGATTATTTACGAGTCAAGTCAAATGTGAAATGAAGAATGAAGGAAGCTGCTCTATTTAATTTTACAATAACTTTATTGTTTGAATAATCTACGTAAGTCACTATTTTTCACCCGAACATAAGTTTGAAATGGACTAATTTGGGAAATGAATTTCTGCACCTACAATTCTTTATGTGCATACCACCATTGATTGCAGAGATATATATGTATACTAGATATAAGAAAACTATTTATATGTCCCTTTAAGAGAGACAAATAAATAATAAAGTGAGTTCTTATAGTCGAAAGGTTATAGATCTGAACCCCACGAATGCTTCTATGGGTACCAAGTGTGGGCTATCCCACATGAATTTGGGGTTTACACAGCCTTTATTGGTTTGAGTCTGTTACACCTGGTTTTTCAAATATGGTTTATCCGTTCTGTGTGGTTGCATGCTATCCCACATGAATGTGGGGTTTACCTAGTGCACATCGATAATAACGATTGCGGTTCCCTATGAATTTAGGGGGAAAAATCATCTAAAACTAATAAAAAGCTTTCTTTACTCTTCTTGTCACAGCCCGTAATCCTTAAGGACAACTAATTAAGTCGGGTTGCGATATGGGGTGTAGTTACGAAGTGGGAAAGAAAGGGAATTAGAGCTTGCTAACTTACAATATGATATTCATCAATTAAACTTATTTGAATGACGATGATTACTTATTTGATATGGGATAAATATATTGTAATAACCCACTATCCCTAAGGACGGCTTAGCCTAGATTAATACTCAAGATGAGGATTAAGAAGCAGGGAAGAAAACGAATATCGTGCTATGAGTCATACATCAAGGAAACATCCATAAACATCAATTAAGATCGTGAAGATCACAGTAGACATAATTACATACAAGAGATACGGTCTATCAGATCCTTAATAAAAGAGTTCAACTAATCTGAAAGAATCTCTAGTTCTCTAAACAAATATAACTTAGTATCCTTGCAGTCGAATAACGTGTGAGGTACACATGTAAATATGTGCACTCAAAGTTCTATCTCTTAGCGACATAAGATTCCTACTGCTCAACACTGTTCCATCTCATCACCCGCTTAGCCTGCATATTTAAATTTAATTACACTGTCCCATCAGTAACATACGGAGTTTTATTTAAAAATGATGCAGCCCAAGTTTTGTGAATTTAATTATTATGTGGCATGTGGGCCACGTTTTTGTATCAAGATTTTCGCAGCATTTTTAAGCTTGATTATCTAGAGTCATAGTCTATTAAAACTTCTTTTGTAAATTAGAGTCCTCCTTTGATAAGGACTCCTACTTTGATAAGACTTATTCTTTGATAAGGATTAGACTTCATTTTTCAGCCTATATAAAGGCTTGTAAGCATACGAAAATATTCAGCTTTTGATTTCCAATATATGTGAGTTTTATTCTCTCTTCAATAGCTCTTCGAATTTCTTAAGATTTGCCAATTTATTCAATTATTGATCGCTCACTTTTCTAACACAGCAGCGCAAGTATAAGGTAAGCAGAGTATCGTATCCACAGGGATTGTAACACGAAAACACAGAATCTAACTCAACAATAATTCATCATTATCCAAGCACAGATTTGGTTTATCAGGTTTTAGGGTTTCGGATGTTAAATCCAGAGCAAAAAGATAACAACTTCAAAATAAACGCAAGCGATAAATACTCAAAGAGATATCAAGAAAGAAATACTAACCCTAGGGATGCACAAATCCTACCCACAACATATGTTTATCCTGCTCCTATTAACCAGTTTTAATCCAGACAAGATGGAAGATCACATATATAACCACCCATTTCAGTTACGGCAATTGTAGCAGTTGATTACTAATTTTCCCTATTACAGTTACATCTCTAGGTAAAATCGGTAACTCGAGACGGATCACAAAGAATAAGCTTCTCTGAATGTTCCTATCTCGGCTACGACTCAAGGTTTATTCAGTATCATGCATTCAAGATCGATTGATAATTAAAGCTGTTAAGAAATTAGCGGCAACTAGATATGCATCAAGATTGATCGAAATCAACACATATAAATAAGCACCAAAAATCATGAATCAATGCCTGGAAGGTAAATAACGATAGCAGGAATCACAACATATAGGATAAAATCATGCAAACCCTAGGATTAGAACAGAAATTTAGCTAGACATAATTAACGGAATAAAATACGATATAATCATAAAAGCGAAATTAAATAGATAAAACCCGTAGGAAGCGTCGAAGAACAATGGTTGGGTTCGTATCCAAACCCAACGGAAAGCGGAAAACAACGTAATTCCTTCGGACGAAACCGTTCCAAATCGATAACAATGCGTAGAACTAATGTAGAATGATGGAAAACTAACACTAGAATGAATCTAAATCAAAGCTAAAGCAAAAATAAATGAAGAACAATGAAAAAACTGAGAAAAAGGTCCAAAAACGCGGCTGTGGAAGGTTGGGGGCACGGGAGCAAGCTTGGGAATATATATAGGTGCAGAAAAACCCTAATTTTGTGCCCAGCCGCCTCGCCTCGCGGCCGCGAGGTTCTGGGCGTTCTGGGCAATTTCTCGTGGCCATCCTCGCGGACGCGAGGGTGGTCGCTAGCTCCTGCTCGACTTCGCTGTTTCGCTCCGTTTTCTCGCGTTCGAACTCCGAATTGCAATCCGTTTGCGCCTATGGACTCAATTCGAGATGCTCTTTAACATTGTAAACTTTTCACATCCATATTTTTTATATCCAATTCATCATCTTTGGTTACATCTTTACCTTGTGCATCGATTATCACCTGAAAAGCCTACAAAACACCAAAGAAGAACCCCAAGAGTAGTATCTTCCAAAAATATATAAAAGCATTGAGATCCAAGACATAAACGCACTTTATTGATCTAAAATCATCTTTAAATACCAACAATAAACGTGTAAAATGCGCGTTTATCAATTATCGACGAATCAACGAGTCGACAATCCCTCGTTGTGTGTCTTTCATCGTCCCCGAGTTGCTGCGTCAACTTCACGTTGGGATATAGGCGATATATTGACCTATATCACTTCTTGGGTTAGATTCAGAGGTTTTGGGATTTTCCATCGGTTTCGTTCAAGATCTTCCATTCGCGTGTCGATAGATCCTTCGTACCCGCGA
Source organism: Salvia rosmarinus (assembly GCA_036937905.1). Classification (NCBI taxonomy): domain Eukaryota; kingdom Viridiplantae; phylum Streptophyta; class Magnoliopsida; order Lamiales; family Lamiaceae; genus Salvia; species Salvia rosmarinus. The sequence continues at coordinate 8,885,465 of CM072818.1, forward strand.
GGATCGTATCAAAAAAGGTCTGTGTTTATTAAACATTTTCTATCATTTTTTCGTAAAGAATATCTAACCAGACATATTTTCTATTTATATGATCCATATCTATATCATCATGCACCTTAGAAGGAGGTCTCCTTCTACGGACGCCGTGTTCGGTCGAGAGAAACTCTCGTCAGACAATACTATCGATTATACACATAAAATCCGAACTATGAATTCTCCATCTAGTATATGATCTGAATTCGATTAACATAAAAGTTAAGGAGACAACACAGACAGAATTCATACATAAAATATAAATATTTTGGATAGTCAATTATTCTATAAAACATTGCAATTCATTTGATTTTCATTAAAGCATCATATATGTAGGATTCGTTATTTTATTTTTTTTCCTTGAAGAGAAAGCCCACCCGGTACACTTTTCTTTTCGATAAGGGTATCCTTCCTCTTCCTTCGTCATGAACTTTCGTGCTCCATCTTTACGTAAGAATTTAGTTTAGTACGTTGTTCGAATCTTTTGATAACTTCGTGAAAAGATAACTAACTTGTTCCTAAATACTCATTAGAGCTTATTAATTAAATTTTAATTATTATTGTTATTACATACTCAACAAATTAGGGTTACGGGGCGAAGCATCGCTTCGGGCCTCATATTAGCGTACATAAGCCGAGTATAAAATTTCTAATTCAGAGCTTAAGAGATTAAGTTATGTTCCCATATCATGTGTCCTATTCCATCTATTCTGATAAAACTCATATTTATTCCAAGCATAAAACATAACTCGGTGCATAAAACATAACTCTACTCATGCCAATAATAAGACATAATAATCATTAAACGATGTAGGACCCCACATTATAAACTACCATTAATGATGATTTTAGAAAATAATAAATATATCTAAAAGTACTTTCATAAATCGATAATTACTTAATTTTATTTTTCCTCCAAAAATCTATTTGGCATAATTAATTAATAAGTTCTATAATTACAAGTCAAGTTAATGAATCAATTTATGAGTCCAAATTAATTCATTTTATAGGCTAAATTTTATTCATTAAGAAATTGGAGGTCCAAATTAATAATAAAAACATTGGACTAATAAAAAAAGTCAGCTCCTTTTATCACTACATAATTCGAACTGGGCTTAGTCGAGTAAAACAAAATCAGCCCAGTATCATCTAAATATTTCGAACGGGCCCATGAGTTAAGCGCATAAGATTATGACTAATAATTACTGTTGTACAAATCTCCATCTAATAATTTTCTCTAAATTTAATGTAGGCACTAGGCATTCATTCATTGGTTGCATTGGATTTTCTCTATTTAAGATTGAAAAAAAAATCGGCCCTATTAAACACCAAAGTAGCCGCTAATTTACCATGTAATTGACATCTTGTGTTTTATACATAAACACAGTAACCATAACTCAAACAGCTAAAAGAACTACACATTTTAGATTACACATCACCGGCTCAACCTGCACATTTAAAAACAAACATGCATGACTGAGTACAAAAACTTAACGGATACATGCCAAACATACTTCAATTTAAATTTAATTGCACAGCCCCATCAGTAATACACAAAGTTTTATTTAAAAAGGTCTGTGTTTATTGTCATTTTTCCATAAAGATTGTCGACCAGAAACATTTTATGTTTCTATGATCCATATATGTATCATCATGCGCCGTAGAATGAGGTCTCCTTCTATGGACGTTGTGAGCGCTTGAGAGAAACTCTCATCGCACAGTCACTATCAGTGTACACATAAATCCTAATTAGGAATTCTTCATCTAGCATAAGATCCGAATTCGATTAACATAAAAGTTAACGAGCCAATACAGATAGAATGCATACATAAAACATAAATATTTTGAGCAGTCAATTATTCAATAAAACATTTCAATTCATTTGATTTTCATTGAAGAATCATAAATGTAAGATTTGTCGTGTGTGTGTTGGCCTAGTGGTAGAGTGGTTAATGTCCGAGGTCAAAAGTCTCGGGTTCGAGTCCACCGTGATGCAGTCTTTAAATTTTTGCATTAAATTGACCAAACAATGTAAGATTTGTCATTTTATTTTTTCCTTGAGAAGAAAACCTACCCACGCGTTTTCTTTTGATAAGGATATCCTTCATCTTCCTTCGTCACTTACTTTCGTGCTCCACCTTTACGTAAGAATTTAGTTTAGTACGTTGTTCGAATCTTTTGATAACTTCAAGAAAAGATAACTAACTTGATAACTTCCTAAATACTTATTAGAGCTTATTAATTAAATTATTATTATTATTATTATTATTATTATTATTATTATTATTATTATTATTATTATGTATTCAACAAAAAAAGTCAGCTCCTTTTATCATCTAAATATTTCGAACGGGCGCCCATGAGTTAAGCGCATACGATTATGACTAATAATTACTGTTGTGCAAATCTCCATCTAATAATTTTGTCTAAATTTAATGTAGGCGCTAGGCATTCATTCATTGGTTGCATTGGATTTTCTCTATTTAAGATTGAAAAAAAATCGGCCCTATTAAACACCAAATTAGACGCTAATCTACCATGTAATTGACATCTTGTTTTTTATATATAAACACAGTAACCATAACTCAAACAGCTAAAAGAACTACACATTTTAGACTAAATAAATACTGTGAAAAAATCGATTATTTCATGATTCTACTCGTAATGTTGTATTTAAGGAATTTCCAAAATTAATAATGAAATATTCTTTTAATGTGAATTTTATATTTTCTACAAAAAAAAGGATTTGTAACATCACACGTGCGAAATATTAGTTACGCGTACACCATATGCCGTGAATCATTAATTGAAATGGTTGGGAAGCCACGACCAGATATTGGGCCGACTCTATAACCTTAGCCTCACCCAAACTACCATTTTAATGATTATTCTACCATTTCATTTCATTCAGCCCATGAGTTAGGCCCAAAGAAAAGAATTACAACCTAAGCATAACTAAAAAAGAAAACCTACTCTCTCTCCGCTTTCTCACTGCCGCACACAACACACACACACACAGCGGCGCCCCTCCTCTCTCTTCTTTATGCCGCCGCACCTTGTCGTCTCCGGCGACGCGTCGCCGCCGTCTACCGCCACCACGGTAGCGCCTCCCCATCTCTGTCTCATGACTCTCATCTCTTATCTCACATGCACGCATATATCTCGTCCCACCTCTCATCCTCTCTCCTCCCTCTGTGGGCCGCCGCCGCTGGCCTCATCGCCTCCGGCGTACATCTCTGTCGGCGATTGTGGCGTTTCTCCTGCATCTCCCTTCCATTTCCTTCCCTCATCTCTCTCTCGTGCACCATCAACATCTCTATCTCTCTCACGAATAAGATCGGCAGGTACCGACCACACTCTTCCAAGCTAATTAAATAAGGCAAAAAATCACCACAAACATGTCACGTTTGGACCCTGCTACAAGAGTATAAAGATGCTTGCTAAGACAGATCAACTCTTAATTTTCTGACCATTGGATATATGACTTTAACGGGTCAAATGCACATAATAGCAAAATGAAAACGCATGAAGGGAAGACATTCTTTTCACCCAGGGCAGCATAAATCACCAGACTTGGCATATGTCCTAGAATTACAAAACATTAATATTCTAGGTTAAAAGATGGAATATGTGTCACATTGTCAGAACATAGTTTTACAGACCATGCCAGAAAGCCTAAGCCATGTCACATTTTGTCTTCCAGCTTGAGCCAACTCATCAGCCATGTCAGCTTACATAATAGTTGGTTGCAGATTGTTTCCTGCCACAGTCCGAGTTATTTTCATTTCTATGAAATGCATTAGTTGCTTCTTTGTAACTTCTGAACAACATTTTCTGAGCAATAAAACGTACTCTCTCCCTTTCTCTAATAGAATTTTGTCCAAATTTTCCACAAGCAAAAAAGTATAAAGAGCTTATATATCAGAACAGTTTCAATTTGATTAGAGAAACTGAGAAAGGGACACACTCAAGTATCAAAACCCTCATATACATAATGGTTGTATAACAAACTGCAGTTAATTTCCTCAGTTTGTTATTTGAGACAGTTACAACTAAGAAAAGCAGAATTCAGATATTGCATCTTGCTTCTGCTAGAATTTTACATCCATGCAAATTTTGGTTTTTGGAGGCCAACAACTGTTAGTTAACCAAGCTTTCGCAGATAAAAAATAAAGCCAAGGCAAAAGAAACTCACTGAATTAGGTTTATGATCCTCATTGTTGCACAGAGGCAGTTGTTAAAGGTCCTTCCTCAAGTTTTAAGGTAGATCAAAAAGGTGCATTTCAATATGATGGTGTGAAGAGATAGTTATTCTCAAGAGCCTGTGCCAAAACATTTGAAGAGAAAGAAACACATGTTTCCATGATCATAATAGTAGCCACATCAGAGTGCTGTCAAACCATGCTTATAGCAGACATATTTGATTCCCAACATATAAACTTCCTATAATAGGTGGACCATTGATGAAACTGTAGTTGACTTCAAACCTCAAATAAAGTCGCACAGGCATTTTGGCCCAACAAGTAGTCGCAAACAACATCAGCGAAAACCCATCGAACATAGACATGGAACATTTCAGAATCATGCTATCACTCCAACTTCCAAGAGATAGAAAAACACAGTTGTTGGGGACTGCTACCGCCACCACTCCGTCCAATTAGTATGATATTGTCCGCTTTGGGCCAAAAGCCTGCACGGATTTGTTTTTGGGCTCGATCCCCAAAAGGTCTCAACCTAATTGGTGGTGGGTTTCTTAATATATAGAAGGTAATTTTTCCTTCTATCTTCGATGTGGGATTGGATTGCACCACACCCAACAATCCTCCCCTCAAACCAAGGACCACATCACTGTCCTCCCCTCGAACGATAATCCGTACATCTTGCACCGCCGTTACCACCACGGGACTCGCCGTCTGACCACTCTTGCAGGAAGACTTTCGACACAAGGAACCATCGGATTCAATCGTGAGTTTACTGGGGGTACTCCTCCACATCGGAACACAGTCTCATCCCGCCCACTTATTGGGCTCAGCCGAACCGTCGGCTCTGATACCACTGCTGGGGACTGCTACCACCACCACTCCGTCTAATTAGTATGATATTGTCCGCTTTGGGCCAAAAGCCCGCACGGATTTGTTTTTGGGCTCAACCCCCAAAAGGCCTCATCCTAATTGGTGGTGGGTTTCTTAATATATAGAAGTCAATTTTTCCTTCTATCTTCGATGTGGGATTGGATTGCACCACACCCAACAACAGTTATCTATTCCCAATGGAGAGTGAAGAAACCATAACATTTTACAGTATCAGAATTTCAAAGGCATCACCAGCTTACAACAGGCAAAACTACATGTAATTCAAACAAAAAGAATAGAAATCACCATGTTTTATGCCAATAGAGGTACAGAATGCATATATCAAAATATTGATGGCTAATCTTCACCTTTTTAACTGGATAAAGGTCACATTTAGAAAAAGAAACTTGTAGTGTGCTAACCCAAGCGTATAAAATTGTAGTTTAAGATAATGAGAAAGTAAGTATTATAAAAAAGAAACTTGTAGTGTGCTAACCAAAGATTGCGGTTTAGGTTGAGAGCTCTCAACCACCTCCTCATACGACGGTATTTTTACAACAAATGATGCATTGGTTTGATTCTGATTGTCGTCCTGCTGCTCCTGCTTCTGAGGATCACATCTGTTTTCCATCTTCACAACTCACTCTCCTAATTCAGCCTTCCAAATCATTCCTTTGTATCCACTCGCATTATCAAAGAGCTCAATAAGTCTCTCTCCTTCCTTGATTAGTTAAAATTATAATTACATTAAAATTTTCCGAACTTTCTGAACTATATTTCTGTGAACATGAAAGCATCCTTTTTTAAAATGTGTTTGGGTATAGGTTTCAATCAGCGTAGTACAACCAAATCAATTTCAGTAAAAATTCAAACTTTACTACATAAATTTGTAGTGAATTGTAATCGCTTTAACGGCTAATTACAAAATATCTACGCACGGCAGAAGTCTTACAGCAATTTAAAAATTTATATTCAGAAAGTGGTAGCATATTAGACCTAATTTAAGGGTAGTACCTCGGATTCAAGAGCAGAAGTGATAGCGCAACAACTAGCCGGAACGGATGATGCGCACTACAACGGCGACGGAGGAACCTCGTCGATGGAGAAAATTCGGAGAGACTTCAAAATTAACTATAAACTCGCGACTTAATTAAGATGTGCTTTTAGGTATAATTTAGTACTCAAAAGTTTTCATTTAATTATGTTCCAGTCAGTCAACAAAAAAAAATCCTCATTATCTATTTTTGAACATGACCTCTATATAATTCCATAGTTTTTACCTATAATTTATTTACTTATCTATATAATAACATCCATAGCTTATTTAATCTCACTATCCATTAATATATCAATTTATTATTTTTCTTGCCCACTTTTTTATCTCATTAAATTTATTTATTATTTTCATTTATGTTACACTCATTACAATTTATTAAAATCTGTATCATCAAAATCAATAAATTCATTTATTATCTTTATACACTTTACACCCATTACCATTTAATAAAATTCGTACTACCAAAATCAATGAGTAATTTGCTAAGGGATGGGATATTTGGTTTTTTGAGTAGTTCTAAATAACTGCTTTTTTAATTTGACAATTCAATTGATTTAATTCAATTATATTTCATCAATTTTGTTACATGGTGTTTAAACTAGTTGATTTTGTGCTCTATTAGACCACTTTACATTATGTGTATCCCATTTTTTGGTTTCCTAACTTGTCTACCATTATTAGTTCTCGTTTTATTATTATTTTTCCTCAACTTCTCTTTTCAATCTCAACTTCTTGTGTTTTTAGTTTTATCTTACAATTGCTAATTATAGTTGATTATACCAAATAAGGATCTATAGTCGCTTTTACAATTAATTTTCAATTTCAGTTAATAATTGACTATCAACTGTCGTCATTTGACAATTAAATTTATTATATTCTTTCAATTCCAATTCTTAGTTCACAATTTTTGATTAACTAGAGGTAATTATTACTAAAATAATAAATTTAATGATGGGTCGAAAGATCTTCCTCTACAATGGAACCGATCGGATTGACCAATTCAACCGCAAATTGATCAGTTCAATTGTCTCGTTTCATATAAATTCACAAACTCAATAGATCTATCTAATGGCGAGAATGTCAATAATTCACACAGAGTAAGGGAGAGGCTATGATGACGTACAAGTACAACCATCCTCGAGCATTCAAGAGTTTCATGTGCTCTAGCTGTTAGTGTAAGTTAACTAACTGGAGTTAGAACACGTAAGCAATTTATTAAGCAAAAGAGAGGTTGTTAGATGATCTGTCGCTCTCTATCTCTAAGTAGTTAGTTCAGTTTATTTATTTAGAATTATTGGCATATAAACTTTGATATAATTTTTATTTTGCACAAGAACTTTAAAAGAGTATATAAATATACGAATTTTGATTGATTTTGGTTTTGTACACAAACTTTAAAAGAAGTATATAAATACGATAACTTTTAATTGTAGTAATTTTACCATAATTTATTTTTCCTGTCAAATTAATACTGACATAATATTAGATATGATGAGTTGACAACGATGTGAAAATCATAAAGTTCGTGTGTGAATGAGAAGAAGACATTTATAGTAGCCTACTTGTTCGTCATTTATTCCATTTACAAATAGTGAGTTTAAGATTTGAAGTGTTCTATTCGTTTTGTGTGTTTGTGTTATATTCCTTTATTTTTTTTTCTTTCTTTCTCGTGAAGTGTATATGTGTTTTGTGTGTGTTAATGAGTCAATGTGCATGTTTTGCTAAGTGTAAATATTTATTTTATATTTTATTATTAATTTATTTTCACATCGTTATCAACTCACATATCTAATGTTATGTCAGTTTCAATTTGATCGGAAAAAAAATCGTAGTAAAATTACTAATATTAATAAGCTCATGTATTTATATATCTATCTTAAAGTTTGTGTGTAAAATCAAAATTAAATCAAAGTTTGTGTATTTATATACTCCTTTCAAAATTTGTGTGCAAAACCAAAATCACATCAAAATTCGTGAATTTATTATATACCAATAACTCATTTATTTAAATAGCAATCGTATAACTTCATCTTTGGTTAATGCAATACACTGAAAATTCACAAATCTCTTATCTCTCTATCAGACTGCGATTTATCTCCATGGCTTAAGCTTCTTTAACAGGCTCTAATACCCACATCAATACAATATTGCTACTCATCATCAGCATATACTATCAGAATCAATAAATTAATTAGAGTTTTCTTAAAATTTGTTTGAGATACTTTTGTGAACTTGTTGGCTTGATAACTATTCTAACGGAATAAAATCATAATTTCAAATATAACCTAATAAATAATTATCGTAAAAAAAACTCGATGAATTAAAAAGTTTTCCTATTCTAACCGTAAAATATACGTGTCATAATATGAAAACGTATTGATGACTTGGATAATCAGATTTTTCATGTCATTACTGATTACGTTTATTCGAGTAAAAATATACGCGTGAACCGGTTTCCAACTCCATAATTCAGGAAAATTGACGTCAGGTTTGATTTGATTTTTTTTTTTCAATTTATGAAATATATATATTTTTTGTAAATTTATTTATTGGTTTAGATTTGAAAATTCAGAATATTAGTAGCTATATTTTTTGGATAATGATCGATCTTAATTTCGTAAGGAAATAAATGCTTGTAGAACACCAAAGATTTACGTGGTTCGATCTATGAATAAGATCTACGTCCACGGGGCAAGAGAGAGAGAGTATGTATATTGAGAGTGTAAGAAGCGATTACAAAGAGAGTGAATGGTCTATGTCGTCTAATCTAGCCTCTATTTATACACAATGTATTGACCTAGATCTCGAATCCGAAGTCTTCTCCAACTAGGATTCGATATCCTATCCCTTCTTGAATTAGGATTCTTTTAGATATGGCTGAGCTTTCTGCGTTCCCACTGACTTTAGGAGTCTTCATGGGCCGAACTTGTCCGGCCGAGCTTGATGTCAGGGTTACTTGTATTGGGCCTGATGCTTGGGCACAGTAGTTGGGTCAGTATCCTATCACAACCCCCAAAAAGACGCAAAACGAGGTCATCTTTGGATTGGGGTTGTTGTGACGGCGGGGTTTGGACGATCCTTGACATTCTTTTCATTGTCGACTTTGTGTGTCGATGTTTACGGCGTCGTATATTGGATCTTTGTGCTTCGCAGAGGCGTCTGCGAGGTCTTGTTTGTTGTTTGTATCTCTCGGCGGTGTCGTGGCTTCTATCAACGAAGCTTTATGCCGAGGTCTTCTGGATGGCTTCACCTAAGGAGGCGTTCAGCCAAGGTCTTCTTAGGGCGTAGCCTGACGTGGCGTTAGGCCGAGGTCTTCGATCGCTTCACCGACGGCGTTGGGCGAGGTCTTCTGCTTCACCTAACGAGGCGTTCGGCCGGTCTTCGTAGGCCGCTGGGAGGCGTTCACCAAGGTCTTCTACGGCGTAGCTGGCGTGGTGTTAGGCGAGGTCTTCGACCGGCTTCACCGACGGCGTTAGTCGAGGTCTTCATCGGCTTCACCGACGGGCGTTGGGCGAGGTCTTCGACCGCTTCACCGACAGGCGTTAGGCCGAGGTCTTCCGACCGCTTCACCGACGGGCGTTAGGCGAGGTCTTCTACGGGTTTAGCTCGACGAGGCGTTAGGCGAAGTCTTTTGAATGATTACGCTGACGGCGTTATGCGAGGCGGAAGACGGATTTTCTCGTTGCTAAGCATCGACGCGGGATACGCATTTAATGCGCATTAAATTGGCAGCGGTTGGATTCCCGATAAAGTGCATATTAGGGGAATGTCTTCCTTGATACGCAATATCTCTTATCACTTTGCCTTCTACATTTCTCTGTTTTTTTCAAAAAGAAACTCCTTGCCTTCTGCGAGAAACATTTTCTGCGCCATTGACGACTTGAAGCTTCTTGTCTTCTTCCTCGATAAACAAAAGTAAGTAATGGCTACTTCTTCTTATAACGAGTCGCCTGAGCGTCAAATCGTGTCTGTTTCCCCGTCTAACTCGTTAGTGTCTCTGCCTGTTTTTACCCGTATTCATATGCCTCTCTCTGAGTGTAGTCTGCGATTCCCTCGGTGGGGATTCTTGATAAAGCATCTTCTTTTTCTTGATCTTAGGTATTTACGATATTAGGGATATCTGCTTTCAATATAGTATTCCTCCTAATATTGAGTTCGTTGCCCCGTCCGGAGGACAGGGCTTGTGCCCTCCGGATGGTTTTATTGTGCGTGTCGAGGGCGACCTCAAGGTGGTCTTCGTCTTCCTTACCCTTATGTATATGTTGAGTTCCAAGAGATGTTCGGCCTATCTCTTGCCCAACTCTCGCCGAACTCATTCCGCATATGAGCGCCTAGGTGTCTATGCTATAGCATAATTTTCCTTTGACCTTGGGGCTCGTCCTTGCTTTTGAAGGCGAAGGCGGCTCGGGGTGTATTATCTATCACCCCGTAGGAAATTCAAAGCCAATTAAATCAAAGATCTCCAACCGCGTAAGAAGTTCTTCTTACGTCGGTTTGAGGACATATGGAGTTCCATGGCGATCGATAAGATCGCCGATGTGTATGTCGACAAGGGCTTGGTGACTTGGAGGAGGCTGGACAAAATTGGCCTTGTTGGCGAGGTCTTCTCGAGGCCGAGCTTGCGGGCCGGGCTTAGCCCTTATGATCCTACCTCCGGGGTGGAGTCGGTGAAGGGAGGGCCCTACTTCCCCTTTTTTTCTTTATTTCATGATGTGTTGATCTTGACCCATGTATTTCTGGTAGTGAACCTTCTAAGGAGAAAAGAAGAAAAGGAAGGAGCCGATCCCGGTGGCCGAGCCGATCTCTGTGGCCGAGCCTCCGTCTCTGACCTTGAAGGATTTCGGGGACATGCCCGAAATGAGCTTGGGGCCTTTGAGATCCCCTTCACCGCAGCCACTCAAGCGCATGAAGAGGCGGAAGCATATAATCCACGAGTCCTCGGTTCTTTGGTCGAAAGTGAGTCTGATTATTGGTTCCAAGTCGTACTGCCTCTTTCCGAGGTAATGTACTTGTCCTTATACTTTGTGGAGTAGTATCAAAATTATGTTCTTCTGACCTGATGTATATTTTGCATAGGGGGTCGAGGACGTGGCGGCCGAGGTGTCAAGAGTATCCGATCTTATATCGGATTACTTGAAGGCGCCGTTCTGCAGATTTGACGAGGTGGCCGGTATGCTCGGGAGGTGGAGGAGGCGAATACCTCCTTACCCAAGAAATGTCCGAGGCCGAGGCTAAGATCCGGACCTCGTCAAACGAAAGCGGCGGATCGACGGCCATTGAGGCGGCGGCAAGGGCAGTCGGCGAGGCACATGGGTGAGAGGCGGCAGGGCCGGGCGGCGGGCCGAGGTTGCCTGATGAAGGCGAGGTGGAACAGGTTCGCCGTCGGGAGGCGGACATGGCGAGCTCGCGAGGAGAGACGCCGTGCCTGCGGAGAGGTCGTTCATGTCGGCGAGCTTCTGCAGGATGGTCTCGGACGCGTGAGGTGCTTAACAAGCGCCGTCTCGGGCGCAATCGAAGAGGTCGCCGAGGACTACCGGCACTGGACAAAGCCAAGTATGGAGTGCGAGGAGACCGAGGATGATGTCTGAGGCAGCCTATTTTGATGTGCTCGTCCGCGGCCCGAAGGAGCTTCCGTCTTGCGAACCTTGCCTCCTCCTCCGTTCTTTTGTCCGCGAGTGCTGTCGCGCTTGTCCGTGGATCGGGATCCCACCGAGGCTTTATTGGCTGATCATGCAAAGGGGTCGGGAGGCGGTGATGCTTGAAGGCGTCGAGACTCGGTGGTTCCCAAGAGGCCGAGGCCGAGGCTATCCAGCTTGAGGCGGCGAATGTGGACATGGCGAAGCTTCCTGGAGGGTCGATTGATCCCCATCTTTTTCACCTTTTTTTTTTGAATGTAAATGTACATTGATTTTTGCTAAGGGCATGTTAATAAAATCACAAGTTTATGTTAAGAAACTTATCTTTTTCATTCAGTTGTCTCCTGAAATGCTTGATGCTTCTCCTTGGTTGAATCGAATCAAAGACCTATCGCGGGCTCTTGAGTTGAAAGAGGTCGAACTCCTCCATATAAAGGCGCAGCTTGGTTACGTCCAGGCGGAGTCTGATGTCAAGCATAGAGCCGCTCAGGAGAGTTGTGACGAGCTCCAGGCTCGCCTTTTGGAATTGGAGGAGGCGTTCGAGGTTGCCAATAGAAGGCCAAGGTGATAGGCGAGGAGCATGCCGAGTACGAGGAGGTTATCCACGAAATGGTGGGATGACGATCCGGAAGTTGAAGCGAGGTTGTCGAGGCTGCTGCTGTTGTCAGCAGGTACCGCGCGAATATGGTCGGACCTCCGGCAATTCACTGAGCAAGATCTTTGAATTAAAAAGGCTCGGGAGCATATACAAAACGTAATCGCTCGACAACCACACTCAACGAAATGCTTGACGGGATGCCGAGGCCTCTTCTTCCACGGAGCTTCCGATCTAGAATAATGTAACCAGCTATGATGATCCGGAGTGGCGTGCTCAAGAGAGCGTGCCATTGCCCTTGAGCGTCGTGGACCCTCAAGGCATCGAGATCGGGCGTCATCAAGTGGCGAGGCCGAGCTCGCAGAGCTGCATCGTCAGTGACCGAGGTCGAGTGGCGGGGCCGTAGTGTAGATCAGGGACGGGGTAGAGGTGGGATTAGCATAGATGAGTGTTGAATTCGATTTTCTAGGGATTGGCTCGCCTTTTCCCGATCCGCTCCGTCCTCGTAAAATGTAACTCGTACATCTTTTATTTAATAAGAATGGTTTCTTGTTGACTTTGTATTTGAACAAGAGTAATATGCGAAAGTAGTTCATCCTCGTAGAAATTCCGCCGAAAGAAATCGTTCTCACGAAGGTAGGGTTCTGTTTTTGCGAGGTCGTCGGGAGGGTGGTCCCTTCGTCTACATAGAGAGAACGGCCGTAATAAGCGAAGGTAGTCGATCTCGTATGTATGAATGGTTCTGTTTTTGCCGAGGTCGTCGGGAGGGTGGTCCCTTCGCTCACATAGAGAGAACGCTTGAAATAAGCGAAGGTAGTCGATCTCGTATGTAGGAATGGTTCTGTTTTTTGCGAGGTCATCGGGAGGGTGGTCCCTTCATCTACATAGAGAACGCTTGAAATAAGCGAAGGTAGTCGATCTCGTATGTAGGCATGCGGCGTTTAGATTTACATTCGTATGAAACGAGATGTAATCGACCTCCGTCGAGGGAATTTGTCCTCCGTAGAGGGTAAATAATGTGAAGATTAATTATGCATTAGTGACAAGTAGAACTCGTAAAAATAATATTTTATTGATAAAGATGACGCGACCACCAAATAAGACGAGACTCTAAACAGACTTTAAAATACGATCGAACAAGACCCGACCATGACACTTATGCATAATATTTCTTCGATGGATGATGTGTCATGCGTTGGGTAATTGCTCACCGGACAATTGAGCGAGCTTATAGGCCCTTTGCCGAGGACTTCGTCGACCGGTGAGGTCCTTCCCATGTGGCTTCCACTTGCCGAGCTGCGCGGCTTTGTCGACTTCATTATTTCGAGTACGAGGTCGCCCACTTGAATTGTCGGGTTTTAACGCTACCGGTTGTAATACCGAGCTACTTGCTGCTTGTACCGAGCTTCCTGATGTGGCGAGGTCTCTTTTCTTCGAGTAGGTCTAGATCGACATGTAGATTTTCCCATTTGCTTGGCGCAGAAGTCGATGGTGCGAGGACTCGATACTCCGATCTCCGCAGGGATCATCGCTTGTTCCATACACCAAAGCGTATGGTGTTTCTCCGTTCGAGGTCCGAGGTGTTGTTCGATGCGACCATAAGACACAGTGGTAAATTTTCCACCCAGAGGCCTTTAGCTCGGTCGAGGCGAGTTTTAGACCACTTTACGATGGTCTGTTGGTAACCGGTCGACCATTTGCTTGAGGATGGGCCACCGAGGTGAACTTTGTTGGATCCAAGCTCTTGACACCAATCTTTGAATGTCTTATCCGTGAATTGTGTTCCGTTATCCGAAAGGAGGATATGGGGGATCTGCCGTCGACACACTATGTTCTTCCATACGGTTGAGGCGTTCTTGCTTGTGATTTTCGCCAAGGGCTCGGCTTCCACCCACTTCGTGAAGTAGTCGATCGCAACAATTAAAAATTGGAGCCGTCACGGTGCTTTACAAAAGGGCCCACAATGTCGATCCCCATTGCACAAACGGCGAGGGCTCAGCGGAAGTGAGGTCGGTGCAGGGTAGCCTTGAGTGCGTTCCATGGATTTGACACTGGACACTTTTTACGAGGTCCATTGAGTCTTGGAACATTGTTGGCCAATAGTATCCCCATCGCATGACTTTCTTTGACAAGGCTCGGGGTCCGATGTGGCTTCCGCACGAACCTTCGTGTATTTCTCGTAGAACGTAATTGGCTCGGTTCGGACCCAAGCACCTTAAGAGAGTTGGAGATATGACTTTACAGATAGGACTCCTGCTCAATTGTATACCGCAGATTTGTTCAGATCCTCCTAGCCTCCAGAAATTGTCGTAGAGCGATTCGCCTTCTCCGGTACTCTCGAATGGGAGTCATCCAATTGGGTTCTTCATCCGAGACTATGTTGACCTCGGCTCCGTCTTCGGCATCGTTTATGCTCCTGCTTTGGACTTCCTCTACTGGCGGGCTCGTTGATGACGAGGCCAATTTACTAAGATGTCACTCGGCTATTTTGCTCCTTGGGATGCGAACTCTCCGAAGTGTGAGAAAGTCCGTTGCAGGCCTTTTGCTTTTCAAGATACTTCTTCATTCTGTCGCTTTTTGCCTCGTATTTTCCCAACATTTGGCTTACGACGACTTGAGAGTCGCTGTGAACTTGCACGGCTCGTATCTCGAGACTTTGAGCGAGGCGAAGTCCTGCGATCAGTGCCTCATACTCCACTTCGTTGTTCGTATTTTTGAATGTGAACCGGTGAGTAAGCAATCTCTTGGTCGTCCGGCCTAGGAGTAAGATACTGCCCGCTACCTTTGTTTCCGGCCTCCTCGGTGTTTCAACCATGGGTTCGGCTTGACATCGTCGACACGGACTCGGTGGGCTTCGGTTTTCGGCGAAGTTAGCCTCGGCAAGAAATCCGCTGGGCCGACCTTTGATGGCTGGCGGGCGGAAGGATATATCGTGCTCGCCCGATTCGATTGCCCATTTCGCGATTCTCCCGATGCTTGGGCTTTGTCAATACTTGCAAGTGGGTAGTCGATGAGGACTTGTATGGGATGTGCATGGAAGTATGGACGTAGTCTCCTCATGGCGTTATTAATGCTAAGGCAAGCTTCTCAAGGGTCGATACCTTGTTTCCGGCCTTTAGTGCTCGGTGATGAAATACACCGGAGCCGACGCCCTTCTTCGTACATCAGATCGCACTTATGGATTCGTCCGAGGCGGCGAGGTAGAGAAAAGGACCTCTCCTCTTCGGGACGGATAGAGTGGGGAGCTTGGCGAGTAGCTCTTGAGGTCTTCGGCGGACTGTGCACCTCATCCCATGAGAATTTCGGGGCCTTTTGAGTATCTTGAAGAAGGGTAGGCGCTATCCGCGACTTTTGAAAGAAAGCGGCTTAGTGCGGCTATCACCTGTCGACTTGTGTACGTCATGGATGGTCTTGACATCTTCATTTCCAAAATGGTTTGGACCTTGGGCGGGTTTGCTTTTAGCCTTCTTGTGAAACCCAACACCCTAAGAACTTTCCGCACGGATCGCAAACGTGCACTTCGGGGATTTAGTTTCGTGTTGATTTTCGAAGAATACCGAGGACGATCCGAGGTCGGAAACACACGCCGCTTCTTCCTTGCTTTTGACGATGATGTCGCTCACGATACCTCCACATTCCGACCTATGTAGGGTCGGAATATTTTGTCCACCATCCTTTGATAGGTAGCCCTGCATTTTTAAGGCGAATGGCATCTTTTATATGCAAACACCGAAGTCGGTAATGAAGGCTGTCTTGGCGCGTCTTCGTCGTCCATCGTGACTTGGTGATACCCTTGTATAAGTCCAAGAAATCAAGACTTCGTATCCGACCAACGCGCCGACCTTCTTGTCAATGTTGGGAAGGGATAGCAATCCTTTGGGCAATGCTTGTTGAGGTCGGTGTAGTCGATACACATTCGCCATCCCTCCTCCTTTCTTCACCATCACCGGGTTGGCTATCCAGTCGGATATTTGACCTCGAACAGTATGCCCGCTTTTAACAATGGTTCACCTCGTCATGAATGACTTGATTCCGCTCGGTGCAAAAATTCTTTGCTTCGCCGAACGGCTTTATGTTCGGGTCGATGTTGAGCCGGTGGTGATGATACTCGGCGAGACTCGGTCATGTCGAGGGAGACCAAGCAAACACGTCCGAATTCCCTTAGGAGTTGGATGATCGATCCTTCACTTCAGTGCCGTGGTGAAACCAACCCGACGACCTTCAATGGCTCATCTTTGTACAATGCGACCTCTTCCACCGACCGCCGTGGAGTGGCGATGTACTTCCGAGTCCAACTCTTGGGTTTCCTTAATTGCTATGCCTGGGTGTTGGGCCGAGGTCCCCGCACTCGTAAAGCAACCTGCATACATTCCTTGGCTCGCTCGATCACCTCGGATCACGATCGCTCCCCGTGGTGGGTATTTTCATCGTCGGTGGTGCGTTGAGCATACCGCCTTACAATACAGCTCACCAATCTCGCCCTAGTATGATGTTATACGGCGAGTGGGCCTTCACTACGAAGAACTGCACCACCTTGGTCGAGGTCGTTGGTGCTTTCCCCACCGTGACGGGTAGCTCGATTATTCCTTCCGGGCGCGTCTCTTCCTGGACGAAGCTTCGGAGTGGCAGCGGGGCTTGTGCGAGGCGCGCGTCTTCTACTCCTAGCTTGTCAAAGCATTCCTTAAAAAGGATGCTCACCGACGCCTTGTTGTCAATGTAAATGCGCTTACCAACTTATTTGCGACCACCGCTCGATCACCAATGCATCCCGGTGGGGTAGTCTTTATTCTTGAACGGGTCGTCTTGGAGAAGGTGATCGCCTCGTCCTTTCTCGAACCTCTTATTGGTAGGTTCACCGGTTCTAGGACTTGGGCATCGGCCTTGTGGAGGACTTCGTGACTCGAGGGGAGCCCCGTAATAGTGGAGACCACCCGTCATATTGGGGCTCATCATCTCCTTCCGTCGGTCTTTGCGCTTTGTTTTTTGTAGGGGCACAATTTCCCTCTTCTCTCGCTTTTCTTCTTTTGACTTTGGTCGGCTTGACGACTCTGTCCTCGATATTTCTTCAGGGATCCGTCCTGAACTAGCATCTCTATTTCATCCATGAGCTCCTTGCACTCTTCGATGTCGTGCTCGTAATCATCATGGAATGAGCAATATTTATCCATAGGTCGGCACTTCTTCCCTCCTGTCATCGGTCGAGGCTTCTCGAACAGGTTCATATGGAGTGCGTAGATTTTGCCCTCGGCTTCGTCAACGGGGTGTATTGAGGTCGTTCCGAGGCATCGCGCTGACCGAGCTGGATTTTATCGGGCGATGTAATCCGCCCGCGCGCTCACGACCTTGGTTCCGATCTTCCTTCCTTCGCCTCTTCTTCCTTTTTCCGAGGTCCGCTTTATGCTGCTTGGCGCTTTCTCTTGTCGCCCTCGTCCGCTTTGGCGAACCGGTTGGCTATCGCCATGACTCTGCTTGCGAGACGGGTTCGTGCCACGATCTCTCGATATAAGGCCCCGCAAGATGCCGTTTTGGAAGGCCGAGATGACCAACAGTCGCTCACATCTTCGACCTTCAAACACTCCTTGTTGAACCTTGTCATGAAGTCACCGATGGACTCATTACGGCTTTGCCTTATGGTGAGGAGGTGTGCGATGACGTTGACTCGACCTTTTGGAAGAACCTTCATGGAAGGCCGCCATCGTCGCGATAGGGCCGATGCTTCCCGTAGGTAGACTGTCGAACCACCTGCGGGCGTTGTCGACGAGTAACTCCGGGAAGAGTTTACACATATGAACTGAGCTGAGACGTTGGTTGATCATGTTGTATTGGAACTGCGAGAGGAAGTTCTGTGGATCCCTCAGCCCGTCATAGGGGGCGATGCTTGGTACCCGGTATTTATCCGGGAGAGAAGTGTTGAGTATTCTATTTGAGAACGGGGTGACTATCTTCCCGTATCCATCGAAGCCGTCCTCTGGAGACTGGGACGGACGATCGAACTCGTTTAGGTGACTCGGACCGTCTTCACGGTGGCCCTGATGCCTTTTCCTGCGCTGCTCATCCCCTGGAGATCGGGGCGGAGTTCGCTGGATGGATTTATTCTGGCGATCGAGGCCGGCTTCGCGGCGATCACGACGTCCTCTCCGCCTTGCTCGTTCGCTTGCGCGGTCGGTTTGGGCCCCGACCTCCGTTGTGATGCCTCGATCCGGACGAGGCTTCGCGTTCCGTTCTTCGGGGCGTGGCGACCACGTGCTTACCGAGGCACCGGAGAAAGCTCTCCTTATTTTTCTCGAGAAATCCGCGACGACGCGTCGTCAAGGTTTATTTGCGAGCCGGATGTTTCCACGGATTATTGCTACGATTGCCTTCGCTATGGTAACCGCCTCCTGCAGGCGGGTGTCCGTGCTCATCGAGACTTTGGATATGCCCCGGGGTTTCTTCTCCGATTGGGCTCTTCCCGAGTGAGCTCGGCGTTCCCTTCATTGCCGGCGTTGTTGTTGCCATGACGGTCCCGGATGCATGGCTTCGGTGTACCGGTCATGATTATTTCCACAAACGGTGGTTGATCGAAAACACAAATTTTGGTTCCCACAGACGGCGCCAGTGATCGATCTTAATTTCGTAAGGGAAATAAATGCGCAAGAACACCAAAGATTTACGTGGTTCGATCTATGAATAAGATCTACGTCCACGGGGCAAGAGAGAGAGTATGTATATTGAGAGTGTAAAGCGATTACAAAGAGAGTGAATGGTCTATGTCGTCTAATCTAGCCTCTATTTATACACAATGTATTGACTCAGATCTCGAATCAAAGTCTTCTCCAACTAGGATTCGATATCCTATCCTTCTTGAATTAGGATTCTTTTAGATATGGTGAGCTTTCTGCTTCCCACCGACTTTAGGAGTCTTCATGGGCGAACTTGTCGGTCGGTGGTTACTTGTATTGGGCACGATGCTTGGGCACAGTAGTTGGGCCGTATCCTATCGATAATATTTGATATTATGGAACATTTTAGAAGGTAAGCCAATAATTTATATTATTTTAGATAATTTTCCTTACATATAGCTTAGCATTTGTTTTCAAATTTGATTAATTAATACTCAACAAGAATTTATGTTTCCTAGAAAATCATTTAGAAGAGTTCTACTGTAAAGAAAAGATTACTTAATTAAAGAAAATAAATTAGAATGATGGAGAAACCTTAACTTATTTTCCAATGCACAAAGATACATAGAAAGTAAGAATCGAACCACATAATTTTCATCTTCAATCAACTTCTGATTATCCTTCTTGTTGTTGGCGTAGCTCTATCACGTCTCTTCATCTTATTATATCCAACGCCAAAATAATTCTCTAACCATTTTGGCCTTCCAAATCGGAGTATGCAGCAACCGATTCCAATTCCAACTACGAGTCCACTTCCATACCCCATCACCACACTTCGCCAACTAAATCCATCTATAAACTCGTGTTCATCATCATCGCCTTCTTCTTCCGGGTGCTTTCATTGCTCATTCTCCTCTTTGCATTTTCTCGTCAATGGAACTCCACACAACCCCAAGTTTCCCACATATGAGTCATTCTCAAATGTGGAAAATGGTGGATTGTGGTATTTGCCCCACAAGATTATTCATTGACGAGTTTAATTTGGAAAGAAATGTCAACCTTGTCATCTCACTTGGAATTTCTCCATCCAGTTTGTTTACCGACAAGTCCAACGATTCAAGTGCGCCATATTCCGAGAGATGAAGGTATATTTCCTATGAGGTTATTGTAGGACAAATTCAAGTATTTGAGAAACCAAGGTTTCCTATTGAATGTGGAATACTCCTTAAAATCTATTAGAGGATAAGTCAATAGTTGTCAAGGCTACCAACAATCTCTCCAATAATTGATCCTGCCCTTTCAAGGTGATTGTCATCTCCACATAAAATTGAAAGAAATCTCTTAATCTTTCCGTCTCAGTTTCCTTGGTCACGTCTATCATTGCTATGAAATTCTTGAAATACTTTTCAGGTAGAGAGCCCACAAATGCATTCCTAGATATATCTAAAACTTGCAACTTAGGAAATGGAAACTTAGTCCTTGAAGGAGATGACATGTTACCATCAAACTTGTTAGACCTCAAGATGAGCACTCGAAGTTTAGGAAGGACTTCCAACCAAAATGGAAAATTGCCATGTATTTTATTATTTCCGATGTCAAGGCCCTCTAGATTTTCGCAATCGATAAAGGATTCAGGTAAGGTTCCTTGCAATTTATTACCACTCAAATTAATGGACAGAAGATTACACCCCTTGCTAAATGTTGATGGAATCAGGCCTCCAAACTGATTTTCATTCAAATGAAAAAAGCTCAAAGATTTGCTTATGTTTCCAAAGCATTGGGGAATTGTTCCTTCCAAATTGTTATTGGAGAGAATAAGAACATCAAGGAATGGGAGGTTGCAGATGGAGGATGGCAGCTCACCATTTAATTTGTTAGAAGAGAGAATTAGACTCTCCAAATTCAATACATTCGTAATAGTAGATGATATTGGACCTGAAAGTTGGTATGAGAAGGATATGAAACATTAGTTTTCTTTATATCTTAAAAGAAGCATATCATTGTGGAATTTCTCCTTCCAAACTATTATTTGAGAGAAGAATATAAGAATGACTTGGAGATAGAGGATGAAAGCTCAACATTTAATTCGTTGGAATCAAGTGCTAAATACGACGAATATGATGGATTCCAAATGGTGGAAGGTATTGGACCTGAAAGTTGGAGAAACCTTCATACAAATTACTTGGAGATACATAAGAACACGAATCAATTTTCACCAATATCTGCTATTTTACTTTATGTACGCATATTGTGAATATTAGTTTTGATAAAAAAAAATATTGGATGAAATATTTAGTGGGTTATTTGTGTGTGGGTGGACATGTGGGTATATATAATCTGGAGAGAGAAAGAGACGGAGTAAGTACT
The DNA here is from genome assembly GCA_036937905.1 of Salvia rosmarinus. Classification (NCBI taxonomy): domain Eukaryota; kingdom Viridiplantae; phylum Streptophyta; class Magnoliopsida; order Lamiales; family Lamiaceae; genus Salvia; species Salvia rosmarinus. Next base: position 8,906,827 of record CM072818.1, read on the forward strand.
ATGTGAGAGTTATTTTAATTGATAAATAATTGTATTCCTCTTTAGTTTAGAACCTCACCATTTAATTTGTTGAAAGAGAGTTGTAGACTCTGCAAATTGGATAGATTTCCAATAGTGGATGGTATTGGACCTGAAAGTTGGTATCAAACCTTCAAATAAATAAAATGAAAAATGGCCGAACATTTTCTTTAATTTCCAAAACCCTATGGAATAAGTAATTCAAAGAATGTATGTCAAGTTGCAAAAATAGTTCCATCCTCACCATTCAATTTGTTGTAAGAGAGAATTAAGAACCCCAAATTTGATAAATTTCCAATGGCAGATGGGATTGGACCTGAAAGAAATTATTTGATAGACAAAGATATCGATCAAATTTCTTTATATCTCTGAAATGCACAGTGCAATTTATCACTTACCAGCAACCACTATTTTACTCTATCCACGCATATGTATGTTATTTGCATTACATTGGTATCCATAAAAGGTTATGTACAACCAACTAAAAATGTAGGAAGAAAGACATTTTGCTAAGTAATTTAAAGACTAATATTGTACTGCATTTAATTTTTTTTGAAAAAAGACTAAATTTGATTCAAAGTATTTAAACTTTTGAATTAGCTATTCCTACTAAATGTGCTAAACAGAAAAATCATGGATTTGTGAAGGACATAGCTAGCTATAACTTAAAGGCCAACCCTATTCACAATGGATATACATGAAAATTAAGAAAGAGTTGAATATGCTTAAAGCTCTAAAGGAGTTAGAAATCTTACCAATGAAAGAATTGTTGTGAAGGTATAAAGCCTCTAGCGCTTTCATGTTCCCAATTTCCGAAGGCAATATCCCACTAAGACTGTTACTTACTAACTCAATATGTTCCAAGGAAGACATGTTGAAAATGCTTGGAAGCAAAGGGCCTGACAACTTGTTAGAACTCATGACCAACAATCTTAAACGATCAAGACACAAGGTATAGTAAAAACTTAGTTTCATAAATAATTACAAAAAAGTAGTTTATAATAAAAATGCCCAAATAGCTGCTCAAGTTTCGAAAGCAGTGTGATATTGTTTCTTCCAAACTATTATTTGAGAGAAGAAGAAATTCAAGGGATGTCATGCGTTAATGGAAGCTCACCATTTAATTTATTGATGAGTTGTAGAGACCACAAATTTGATAAACTAAAACCACATATTATTTTTTCTATAAGTATTTAAAATATTATTAAATTATGTAAAATAATCTATGTTTTTAACTAAATATTACTATTATAGTACAATAAAAACTATAATTTGCTAAAAACTTATAAGAAAAATCTCAAAATTTTGTTTATTTATTTTTTGCTAAAATATTGATATTTTTTAATTTTATTATTAATTATTTTCAATATGCAAATTTATGTTCAATAAATCTAATTTTATATTACTTGAACAGACATATTTTTATTATTTAGTTTAATATTTTTATGTAATTTATTATATAATATATAAGTACAGTTTAAACATGTAGGGTAATTTTAATGTTGTATTCATAATATTACATACTACACTTAATTTAAATACAAAGAAATATGATTATATAGAAATATTTAATATTTATGAAAAAATATAGAAATTGGTATCTCATTCCGGTCTAATCCATTCATATATACCAATCATCTCCTTAGTGATATATATATGTACGCATGCGAGAGATCTTTTAGTACAAATAATATAATATTACATCTTCTTTTCACGTATCATCCTTATGCACAATGACGGAGTCAGGAAATTTTTCTTGGGGGCCCAACTATTTATAACTTTAAAAGGTAATAAAATTTTATTTTAAAAATAATTAAAAAAATAATAATTTAAATAATAGTATAATATTATTTGAATAGTTTTTATACTAAATTTATTTTTCATTATGTTCTACTATATTACAAAAATAAAATAGTAAGTTTAACTTATAAATAACTAAACAATCAATCAATAATAGCTACAAAATTAAAATAATAAGAAAGTTATAAATGTTAATATTGTAAATGACATTATCTTACAAAACTCAAATATTGATTGTCTTGTACTCATTACAAATATACAATGAAATCTGGAATTAATTCACATATAATAAAGCTTATTGGAATAAGTTTAAATAAATATTACCTATTACTATTATAATAAATTCATTATAATATTTTTAGAACTTGGATTGATCTTATTAATTTATATATACAACTTTATTATTTGCATGTATTTTTTATTTTATCAGCACAAAACAAATTATAGAAAAAGGAAAGAAAGTGGAGAAATTAAAAAGAAAATAAAGAGCACAAAATAGATAGATAAAAAAAAGGGAAGAGAAAATCCCAAGCTGGATTCGCACACAAGGCAATGGGGTTAGGAACAAACACTCAACCAATTACACTACAATTACACTTGAACCCAAATGCTATACATAAAAAAAATAGAAATCTTACCCATTAAAGCATTGTCATTAAGCCGTAAATACTTTAATGCTTTCATGTTCCCAATTTCGGAAGGCAATGCCCCGGTGAGTGTGTTACTTCCTAAGTCAATAGATTCCAAGGATGAAATGTTGAAAATGGTTGGCGGCAATGGACCAGACAAGTTGTTAGACCACATTTCCAACCGTTGTAAATTAACAAGATGATGAATCTCTTGCGGAATAACTCCTGCAAAATAATAAGATCACAAAAAGTTAGTTTTAATTTTAGATGCAAAAGTTGTGTACTTTCAAAAGCAAAAGTATCCATAAAGTATAGTAAATAAACAACAACAAAAGGCTTTATCTATATTTCAGTCCCTATACTTGCATATAATTCTCCGAATTGGGTCTCTTAATTACTTTAATTATTTAAAATAAGTCTAGGTACTATTAAAATCAAAAGTGCATTATCGTTTATATTATCATCGTTAAAATCAAAATAACCCTCTTACAAAGTGAGATTTCATTAGATTTTAATGAAATTATGGTTATGCTCTTCCTAATCAATTTATCATCGTCAGATGGGGTAACATGCAATCGAATATATAAACAAATATATTTCGAAATAAAATGAAAGAACACGGTTTGCCATATATATATATATATATATATATATATAATACATTTAGTTTAAGCACATTACTGTATTATGATATGTATTATATATATTATCTATTATATATTGTTATAATTAAAGTGTGTGTTCTTATAATTTTTATTATATTAATAATGATAGATACAACTTATAAATCTAAAAATAATTTAAAATAAGAAAATTATTTTAAATTCATAAACTAAAACCACATATTATTTTTCTGTGGGTATTTAAAATATTATTAAATTTTGTAAAATAATATACATTTTAACTAAATATTACTATTATAGTACAATAAAAACTATAATTTGCTAAAAACTTATAAGAAAAATCTCAAAATTCTGTTTATTTATTTTCTTGCTAAAATATTGATATTTATTTTAATTTTATTATAAATTAATTTCAATATGCAAATTTATGTTTAATAAATATAATTTTATGTTACTTGAATGGACATATTTTTATTATTTAGTTTAATATTTTTATGGAATTTATTATATAATAGATACATATAATTTAAACATGTAGGGTAATTTTAATGTAGTATTCATAATATTACTTACTACACTTAATTTAAATACAAAGAAATACGATTATATAAAATATTTAATTTATATGAAAAATATAGAAATTGGTATTTTGTTTCTATGTTCATTCCATGTACATACCAATCATATAAATTGTCATTTCATTCCTACCATCATTTCATTCCGATTTAATCCATTGATTCATACCAATCACCTCCTTAGTGATTTACATATGTAAGCATGCAATAGATCTTTTATTACAAATAATATAATATTACATCTTCTTTTCACGTATCATCCATATGCACCACATGTACAAATAATATTATTTGCGTTGGACTTGACATTGGTACCATTTTAAGAAGAATGCCATACGAAAAAGTAATAGATTTGTAAATAACATAGCTATAACTTAACTAATTTTCAGTTTTCAAAATAGTTCTAAATGCTATACATGAAAAAAAAATAGAAATCTTACCGATTAAAGCATTGTCATAAAGCAATAAAGTCTTTAATGCTTTCATGTTCCCAATTTCTGAAGGCAATGCCCCGGTGAGTGTGTTACTTGCTAAGTCAATAAATTCCAAGGATGACATGTTGAAAATGGTTGGCGGCAATGGACCAGACAAGTTGTTAGACCACATTTCCAACCGTTGTAAATTAACAAGATGGTGAATCTCTTGCGGAATAACCCCTGCAAAATAATAGGATCACAAGAAGTTAGTTTAATTTCAAATGCAAAAGTTGTGTACTTTCAAAAGCAAAAATATCCATAAAGTATAGTAAATAAGCCACAACAAAATGCTTTATGTATATTTCGGTCCCTATACATATTAAAAATCACTGATTTCGATCGGTTTTAACCTGTTCTGGTCGATCGAAAACATGCTAATTCTCGACCAGAATCAACAAAAATAAATTAAGAATAAACTTATTAATAGTTGTTATTTATTGATATTTTCGGTCGACCGGAAACAAGAATTTATCGACCAAGATCAGGTAGATACTCGACCGGAATGAGAGAAGAAAATTTAATGATAAATTGATTAAAGTGTGTTCTTATAAATTTTTATTATATTCATAATGATAGATACAACTTATAAATCTAATAAATAATTTAAAATAAGAAAATTATTTTAAATTCATAAACTAAAACCACATATTATTTTTTATGTGGGTATTTAAAATATTATTAACGATTTGTCACATGAACATGGGGTTTACACAACTCTATTGGTTTGAATTTGTCACACCTAGTTTTTCAGATATGGTTTACTCGTTCTATGTGGTTTACAGGATATTCCACATGAACGTGGGGTTTACCCAATGCACATCGATGGTAACGATTACGGTTCCCTATGAATTCAGGAAAAAAATCATCTAAAACCTGGTTGAAGTACAACGATCTAGATTTAGGTGTATGATCGCTAAAATGTCAAATTGAACATCCGAATGACTAATTAGTATTAATCGTGTTCAAGAAGCAATGTTAATTAAATTAAAATGGGTTCACAATTTGGGCTTAAGGTTGTACCATAAAGTATAATTAAATAATTGTCCCAATTATAGTTCCACCTCTCTTGACGCTATTTTTTTCAATTTTTGGAGCTATATCTGCAATAATTAATTAAATTAAACCCAACATATCTTTTTTCTTTTTGTTGTGATATCTCTTGAATACATTCAAGTGCTTAAAGTAAAATGAGAAAAGAAGAACTAAATTGGTTAGGTATGAACATATTATATATTGAGGAGCCGAAACACAAATATCACATTCAAAGTATTTAACGGTTCGATCGTGATAATGGGAACACAACTTTCTTTGGACAAAATTTTCAACTGAATGTGCATCACATATTTTCAACGTGCATTAATCATAGAAACAAATAGTAAGAGATCAAACTAGTAAAATTTTCTGCACAGAGATAAGAACATACCTATTAAATTATTGTAGCTAAGGTCTAAAACCTTAAGCTGTGTGATGTTCCCAATTTCTCTTGGCAAATGTCCACCAAAGTTGTTGCTTGACAAGTCAATTCTCTCAAGTTATGGGCATTGAGCCAAACTCCGTGGTATATCTCCTCCAATGCATTCCTACTTAGGTAAAGTACTTTGAGTCTTTGAAGGCTATCAGGATCGCAAATGTCTTTTGAAAGGGCACCGATAAACTATTATCGTATAAATAAATAGATTCGATTACGATCATATTGAAAATGGATGGAGGAATAGGACCATCAAGAAAGTTTCCACCAAATCTAGAGAAACAAGAGAATAAAGATTTCCAATTTCTAGTGAGATCGCCTGTGAGCTCCATATTCGAGATATTTAATCGAGTCACTCTACTCCAATGTGAGTCACAAGTAACTCCTATCCATGAACAAACAGAGGTTTGAGTGGTCCAATTTTGTTTTAAAATATTGTGAGGATCTCGAAATGATGAGGGCTTTGAAGGCAAGAAGTGAAGATTCATCCCTTTTTATTTGAAGTGTAGTAGCAAAGCTATAACTCATCAGACAACAAAACAAGTATGAGTAGAGAAAGTAGGAAAACGGGAAAATCTATGCATATTGAAATTGTTAATGATTGTGTGAGCAAACAAGAAGCCAAGCAAATGCCCTTTATATTCAAATGTGGCGGGCTAGAATTATCGGAAAGTTGAATGCGATGAAGACTTTTACGAGTCAAGCCAATTGTGGAATGAAGAATGAATGAAACTTCTCATTTAATTTTAACATTATTATTTGAATAATCTACGCAAGTCACTATTTTGCACCAGTACGTAAGTTTGAAATGGACTAATTTCTGCACCTACACTTCTTTATGTGCATACCACCATTGATTGTGGAGATACATACGTATACTAGTGTAACACAAATTTTTGTATTTAAATTTTATAAATACAAAATTGTATACAAAATTAATTTGAATTTGAATTTGATGAATTTGAGATGAGTTCGATCTCTATCTATCCTCTGATTCTTCTCTTCAATATGATTTCTTGAACGATCTTGATGTTCTTCGAGTATTCTTCAAGTTGTTGGAGGGGATGTAGTTCATTGATCTCCTTGAACTTGAGGGTTGAACTTGATGATGTTGATCTGAAGGACCTTGGCCTTGTTTTCAGATCGACTGTCGGATTTGAGTTGAAATGTTGAAGAACGTTTGGAAGTCTTCAAGTTTGAGCGCCAATGCGGAGGAAAATTTGATTTGGAGGATGATCTTGGCGAAGAACGTGGTGATTTGCACAAAGAACGCCTTGAATGTTGAAGAAGACTTGGAATGTCGGAGAATGCTTTGCAGAGGATTCTTCGAGTGTCTTGAGCTCTTCTTCACTTCACTTCAATTCTCCTCCATTCTCCTCATTTATGAGAGCCTTCACCCCTATTTATAGATTTAGGCTAGTGGACTTAGTGGGCTTTTTGGGCTTATGGGCATTTGGGCCCCAAACCATGGGCTTAAGCTTAGACTTGGGCTTATGGGCTTGAGCTTGGGCTTGAGCTTGTGGGCTTGAGCTTGGGCTTGGGCTTGAGCTTGAGCTTATGGGCTTGGGCTTGGGCTTGAGCTTATGGGTTTGAGCTTTGTGGGCTCGAGCTTGGGCTTGGGCTTGGGCTCGAGCTTGGGCCTTTTATGGCTCATTTGGCACAATTTGAGTTGCTTTGACTTGGGCTTATGGGCTCGAGCTTGGGCTCGAGCTTATGGGCTCGAGCTTGTGGCTTGAGCTTATGGGCTCGAGCTTGGGCTCGAGCTTGAGCTTATGGGCTTGGGCTTGGGCTTGAGCTTATGGGTTTGAGCATGTGGGCTTGAGCTTGGGCTTGGGCTTATGGGCTTGAGCTTGGGCCTTTTATGGCTCATTTGGCACAATTTGAGTTATTATTCCTCTCCGAGATGTCGTTGCCACATGTCATTCTCATATTTGTCGATAAAATTAAATATTAATCACATATCTATTTAATTTTAGAATAAATTCCATTAATAAAATAGAAATATAATCAATTATTTAATTTGTAATTTACACATGGCGCAATCTCATTTGCTAACAATTTTAATTGTCTACAAATTGCCCCATCGAGACTTGTTCATGGACGAGTTGTCTTGGAAATGGACGAGTCTCGAAATTCACTTAGATAGTTTAAACTCTTGTCGAGGATTTTTTGAATTTGTAAATAGTTTATACTCGTATTTAGGAGTTCTTGAGCTTGAATTTGTAAATAGTTTATACTCGTATTTGGGAGTTCTTGAGCTTGATTTGAATTTGTAAACTTTTTATACTCGTATTTAGGAGTTCTCGAACTTGATTTGAATTTGTAAACGCTTATACTCGTATTTAGGAGTTCTTGAACTTGATTTGAATTTGTAAACGCTTTATACTGTATTTAGGAGTTTTCAATTTGAATTGAATTTGTAAACGCTTATATTCAGATTTAGGAGTTCTTCAATTTGATTTTGTTAGAAAGTTTATACTCGTTTCAAAGAGTTCTTCAATTTGAATTGAATTTGTAAACAGTTTATACTCGTATTTAGGAGTTCTTCGACTTGGATTTGAATTTGTAAACAGTTTATACTCGTATTTAGGAGTTCTTCGATTTGAATTTGAATTTGTAAACAGTTTATACTCGTATTTAGGAGTTCTTGAATTTGATTTGAATTTGTAAACAGTTTATACTCGTATTTAGGAGTTCTTCGACTTGGATTGAATTTGTAAACAGTTTATACTCGTATTTAGGAGTTCTTGAATTTTGATTTTGAGTTTGGACTTGATTTGACTTTGCACTTGGACTTAGTGAATTTGCTTTCAAAATTGGGCCCATATATTTATTTTAATTTGAAGGCTCACACTTCTTCAATTGAACTTCAATTGGGCTATTGTTTGGGAGCCCACATTTTTAATCAAACTTCAATTGGGCTTTTTCTCTTCTTTTTTTTGCAGCCCACTGAACGTTCATGCTTCATCATTTTTATTTGATAGCTTAAACCATCTCTGCGACATATTTATCTGCAGAATAGGAGTACCAAAATAGTATCGCATGAGAGTGGTCCTTCATATTGCATTTATTGAAGTTTGTTTGAGACTTTTGTTAAAGCTGCAGAGTTTGTTGAAGCTTGCAGATAACAGCTAGCCACAACTTGCAAATTCATTTTTTTATCGGATGTCTTATTATCCTCATCGTGCAAGTACTTGCATACTCTAGGGTTTTGGTGAGAAATATTTCCTATAAATAGGGATCCCCTATAATTTGCAATTTATCCCACCCTTCTTCGTGCACATATGTATCTGAACCAAAACCATGGAGAAATAGCAACCCTCATCTCCAGATTCAGCATCTCGTTTGGCAACGGGATCAATGTTTTTGAGCTACCCAAACACAAGATGAACGAGAAGCAAACCAGGCGCTGGTCGAGAACTGGAGTGGTGGACGACGACGAGGAGAAGCTGTCATACAACCACAGTGATGGTGCCTTGGCGAGCTAGAAGCCGTCGTGAGGGAGCTGCCGGCAGCTGCGGACGAGGACGGCGGTGACATGGCTGCTTTGGGTCGAGAAGACAGTGGAGGCGTTGGGCAGACGCTCATTCTTGGCGAGAGGAGGCGAGCCGTAAGATCAAAGGCTGGGCAGAGGCGACGCACACGACGGCGACCTCGGTGGGTGGTCAGGCAGAGTAGCGACTGGAGTTCGTCCAACGACGGGAGCTCACGACGTCGAGGTCGGAGGTAGGCTTCTCGTGCGACTTCGTCGAGGCGCGACAGACGACGGTGGCAGTTCCAAGGAGGAGCGGCGACAACAGGACCACGGTGCTGAAGACGACGGCTGGCTGGAGGCAACACGATGTGGTGGCCGGGGCAGAGGCTACGCGATGGCATGCAAGAGGTGCAGACGGCAGAGCAGCCGTGGCGGAGCTGAAGGCGTGCAGGCGACGGAGCAGCATTGATGGATCAGCAAAGCCGCGACGACGGTGAATTCTCGCCAGCTCGATAGGATGAACCATAGAGAAAGAGAAGACGTTGAGGCAGAGGCATGTGTAGCTTTCCGCTGCTGGTGTTTGCCGGATCTGTGGAGGAGCAGCGACAACAGGACCACGGTACTGAAGACGACGACCGGCTGGGACTGTCCTCCTGACGCGGTGGCGGTGGACGTGCTGCTGTTGCTGTTCGTCGAGACGCGAGCGAGGAGGAGCAGATGGTTGGAGATGGAGGCAATGCGCTGTCCATGATGCAGCGTCAGACAGATCGAGATTGGAGGAGCGACGACGGTGCCTGGACCACAAAACTGACAGCGGCTGGCTGTGTGTTACCGTTTCATCGGACCACAGAGCGGAGGAGACGAAGGATATGCTGCGGTGGGACTCTATCGGAGGCTATGGCGACGCTTGACGTCGTTGCAGCTCCACTGTGCTGGCCAGACGGCGGTACACCTCGTCGTAGGTGGCGGAGAATGGAGGCAGAGCCGGCCTCGGCCATGGGCACCGCGATGGGGAGGACCAAGTCAGACGACGGCGGGCCATGCACCTGAATTGCGGCGGCGAGAGATGTGAGAAGAGAGAGAGGTGTTGGTGTTGTGTGTTGTGCAGAGAGGATGAGGAGGCGGTGCGGTGAACGTCTGTGTGTGTGCGTGTGTTAGAGAGAGAGAGATGCTAGGGTTTGGGTGTAGAGAGAGAGTGAGTTGAGAAATATGGGCTTTCAATTTGTGGCAATGAAAGAAATGATTTTGGGCCTATCAAAGCAATAACGCATAATATGGGCTGCGATTTTGGGCCGATGACTTCATAAAAATTCAGCGATTGGCTTCTCTTTTTATTTATTTTTTAATGTTGGCTGGGCCTTTTTTTGTTGCTGGAATATTTATTTGGATTTTTTTTAATGACTTGAGTACAAGAAGTCAACTCCATTTTTGAATTTGCACATGGTTTTTTTTTTGTTAAACATTTTCATAATTTTTGTGCATGTGACTGTATTCCAAGTGGCAAAAGTTCATGTAATTCAACTTCAAGTCTTCTTGTTCGAGAATGGATCGACTAAAGATGTCGAACTTGATCAACTCCATTACACTGACTTTTGGACTTTGGCTTCACATTTATCACAGACGTCGTCCTCATTTTTGCAGAAAAAGCGATCTTGATCTTAGTAGACACGACAACACGACAGTGGAGACGACATTGTCATTATCAACAAACTCTACCCATTCTGTGTAAATGACACGAAGAGCAGCGAGTTGCACGACGTTTGGCATCACGGCCTCAGAGAGCTGAAAGCAACTGCAGAGGAGGAGCTAGAAGCTGTGCGTTTTTCACGAAGAGGAAGCTAGAAGCTATGCGCCACCCACGAAGAGGAAGCTAGAAACTGAGCATCATCTGTGAATGATGAGTTAGAAGTTGCGCGCCATCTTTGAAGAGGAAGCTAGAAGCTATGCGCCACCCGCGAAGATGAAGCTAAACAGTTGTACAGTATCCGCGAAGAGGAGAATTGAAGCCTAAGCGTTGGTGGAGATCGGCATCACGACCTCAACGAGCTAGAAGCGGATGTGGATGAAGAGATTGAAATTGTGCGTCATTCGCAAAGAGAATCAGCCTGGCGTCGCGGAGATCGACATCACGACCTCAACGAGCTAGAAGCGATCGCGGACGAGGAGTCAGTCGCATCGCCATTCGCAGTGGGAGCTAGAAGTCAGGTACCATTCGCCAAGAGCATTGAAGCCTAAGAGTCAGTGGAGATCGGCATCATGACCTCAATGAGCTAGAAGCGACTGTGGATGAGGAGCTTGACGCCGTGTTCTCAACCAAAAGCCTGGAAGTCAATTCATCAAGCTGAAGCCATCTTCGAATCAAGTTTTGGAGATATGGTGTTGAAACCATCAAGCTGGGATAATCTTCAAAGTGAAACTTGATGATGTGGAGTTGGATTCGACAAGGTAGAACCATCTTCAAAGCAGATTAATAGCATCGAGCTGGAGTTAACAAGTTGGAGCCCTTTCTGAGGCGTGGAACCAGACTAAGAAGTTGAGGTCATTCTCAAAATGGGTTGACAACGATGCAATGAATACTTCATCATCTCTAATTGTTGCCCCATGACTGATTTGCTTCTTTATAATTTTCACCATACCATCTCCTCCAAGAGCTTGTGTTATTTTTTCTTTACTAGTCTGAGCTGAATTTTGATCACCCAACTTGAAGCACAAATTTATGATGAGCTTTGACCGCATAACTTGAATGAGAAAAATACATATCATGACTGAACTTAGAAGATATCTAAGTCGCCACGCACTTTTTAAAAGGGATCAAGTCAAAACGTAGTTCAAAAGATCAACTTGTGTTTTAGGGGTGTCGTCGTACGCTTATACTCATGCGGGCCGTGAGTAACATGCGCTTTAGCTCGTGGTCATGGAGTCAGTTTGCTATTTTTATTTTCTCTTGAGTTAACAAGCGCTTTAGGCTCAAATGCGCCATGGAGCATGTCTTGCTTCTTGTTTGTTGATTTTTCTTGAGTTAACAAGCGCTTTAGGCTCGTATGCTATGGAGCATGCTTGCTTCTTTTTGTTGATTTCGCTTTCTCAATTTTTGACTTCGCTTTTCTTCATGTTTTTGTGTTTTTTTTTGTCTATGTACATATATACAAGCTTTCATCGCTACACTTCGTGAATAGTAGCACTTCAACAACTTCCGAGTTGTTGCCCCAACTTCCATATCATCGCCCAAGGTCGACTTGCACACAGTTGAGATGTAGTGAGATGAAGCCACCCTTTGATGGTGATTCAACAGCGCTTTTGGCACAAATCCCAAACCCACTTTGCTATTCCGACCACATCATCCTTCTTCTTCAAGTGAGGTTTCAACATAGAGCTTCCTCGAGGATCGATCCAAGATTGACGAGGAGTTTATATGCCTTGGACCAAAATGCTTCGTAAGTTCGTTGTCCGAAGATTCTCCATGTTCGACAAAGATCACTTTGCTTTGGTCTAACAAACCCTCAAGAGGTGGAGGAGTTGGTCTTTAGCATCGATCTTGGTCGAGGCATCGTCACCCTCGAATGAATCGATCTTGGTGAAAGATGTTTTATTCTAGACAATTGACCGATTTCAAGTTCTTTGTCAAGCTCAATTTCTTCTTGTTTTATTGTCTTCGTCATATAGAATTTCGCATCGCCAAAATATGACTCGGCTTGGTGAAAGGCTTTTGATCACCGGTCACCGTCCTCAAGACACCATCTTGACGATACTTGAGGCATTGATGCAACGAGAGGGACGACGCCATTTTCGTGCAGCCACGGCCCACCAAGAAGCATATTGTAGGACGCCTCGCATCAATCACATGAAGCGAAGCAATTGAACTCATGTCTTCCATCGCAAGTTCAACCTTATGGCGCCAGGGCCCTTTGTCTTCGTGGTCAAATCCTCAATCATCAATCGATCGTTGGACAAGTCATCTACCGGAATTTCCGCTGCTTCAATGTTCTTAATGGCAAGATGTTGATCGCTGATCCTCCATCGATGAGAATCCTATTAACTTTCGCTCGTGGGTGAAACAACTCACTAACAAAGGGCCTATTATGAGGCTCGCACCCAAGCCGCAAATCTCGTTGGAGAATGTAATTGCCAAGACACCTTCATCATCGATCACATTTGACTTGAATTGATCTTTTACTTGGTCCGTCAGATCGCATAATGCCCCAATACCTTCCAAAGATGTCGCCGATTCGGGGTGACAACATTTATCGCGGCATTTTCTTCTTCATGTGATATCTTCCTTCGAGCTAGCCTCATGATCTTTCTTTGAAGACGAAGCAATCATGTATGGGATGCCCAATCAATCGGTGATATTTGCAATATCTTGGATCATCGCCTCGTCCCCGCCTCATTTGGTCGTTTATTTACGGTAGTTCGACGAGGCCTTCTTCGAGCAGTCATCGAAGATCCCGAGACGCTCGAGTCTAAGAAAGGGTATTGTTTTTGCGCATTTCTTTGAATGTCAACCTTCTTTGCCTCATGTCCGGAGAAAAGTCTCGCTTGTCGCTTTTCTTGTCATCCTTTCTTAGAACTTGACAGAGTTGCTTTCGTAGCATCGACTCTTCTTTCTAGCATTATTAAAGGACTTGGTTTCCTTTCTAAATTCATGCCTCTCTTTGAACTTCCGAGGTTCTTGGATTGGAGGCCCTTTGAACCGCTTGTCGCCATACTCACCCATATCATGAGCTCGTGGCCAACTCTTCGAACGCCTTGGGTCAATTCTCGCAAGATGTATTGAAGCCCCAATGCATTCCTTGGATGCACATTTCGATGGCGATGATTCGATAACCGATCCTTGCAATTGAGGCATAGGTTTCTCCATCCGCTGATGTAGTCGATCACCGGCTCTTCCTCGAACTGCCGAGAACTTGTGAGCTCCACCATGCCGACTGCTCTTCCGGTGCTATAAAAGCGGTTGAGGAACTCATGCTCCAAATGATCCCGCTTATTAAGTGAATTTGCCTCCAAGTCAAGATACCAACGAAGGCATTTCCTCGAGCGAGCGAACTAACCGCTGACCAGTGATCTCCAAATGTTCCAATGTTGTTGCACGCTCCCGACAAAGTGAGCTACATGTTGCCTTGGATTCCCTTCGCCATCAAATTGTTGGAATTTAGGTGGTTGATAACCAAGAGGCATTCTCAAGTTGTCGATCCTTCGGGTATACGGTTTAGAGTAAATCAATGATGACTTGGAGTTTCCATCAAATTTGTTCTTCATGGTCACCTCGATGAACTCCTGGAGTTGGTCTGTCTTGATGAAGCCATTAGAAGAGATTTGAAAGTTTTTGCCAGACGATTTTCTCTCGCCGTGAGTTTCTTGCTTGTCGCCCGCTTCTTCATCGCCGCCACGCCACTTTCTTTATCGCTGATGTGGCTTGACTGCTCTTCTCCCCGAGCTTGCAATCTTTGCATCTTGCTCTTGGATGTGTATGCTCAAAGATTCGACCAACCTTGTAAGATTTGCAAGTTGTTCTTCCACGGTGGAAGTGTTTGTCATCATCACAGTGCCTCAAGTGAGTAACTTGTGATAGAATTTGCGATAGGGAATGTGAAGCTTCCTTCGAGCTAACATTTTCTTTATTTAGAATGGCGATGTATTGCTCTTTTCCCGGCGATGGCTAACTCTCAAGCTTCTTGAAGTTGTTCGCTTTGCTTCGTGTGATGACGCCAATGCTCTCTCAAGAAACTTTTGAAGCGACCTTAGTTGAATTTTGTTGGATGAACATCGCTCAAGATTTTGGTGAAGAGTAGAGATGAGAGGTAGAGATGTCCCACCAAGCGTGCAAAATTTGTAACACAAATTTTTGTATTTAAATTTTATAAATACAAAATTGTATACAAAATTAATTAATTTGAATTTGATGAATTTGAGATGAGTTCGATCTCTATCTATCCTCCGATTCTTCTTCAATATGATTTCTTGAACGATCTTGATGTTCTTCGAGTATTCTTCAAGTTGTTGGAGGGGATGTAGTTCCTTGATCTCCTTGAACTTGAGGGTCGAACTTGATGATGTTGATCTGAAGGACCTTGGCCTTGTTTTCAGATCGACCGTCGGATTTGAGTTGAAATGTTGAAGAACGCTTGGAAGTCTTCAAGTTTGAGCGCCAATGCGAGGAAAATTTGATTTGGAGGATGATCTTGGCGAAGAACGTGGTGATTTGCACAAAGAACGCCTGAATGTCAAGAAGACTGAATGTCTGAGAATGCTTTGCAGGATTCTTCGAGTGTCTTGAGCTCTTCTTCACTTCACTTCAATTCTCCTCCATTCTCCTCATTTATGAGAGCCTTCACCCCATTTATAGATTTAGGCTAGTGGACTTAGTGGGCTTTTTGGGCTTATGGGCATTTGGGCCCCAAACCACGGGCTTAAGCTAGACTGGGCTTATGGGCTCGAGCTTGGGCTCGAGCTTGTGGGCTCGAGCTCTTGAGCTTGAGCTTGAGCTTATGGGCTTGGGCTTGGGCTGGGCTTGGGCTCGAGCTTATGGGTTTGAGCTTTGTGGGCTTGAGCTTGGGCTTGGGCTTATGGGCTTGAGCTTGGGCCTTTTATGGCTCATTTGGCACACCTGAGTTGCTTAGACTGGGCTTATGGGCTTGAGCTTGGGCTCGAGCTTATGGGCTCGAGCTTGTGGGCTTGAGCTTATGGGCTTGAGCTTGGCTCGAGCTTGAGCTTGAGCTTGAGCTTATGGGCTTGGGCTTGGGCTTGAGCTTATGGGTTTGAGCCAGGGCTCGAGCTTGGGCTTGGGCTTATGGGCTTGAGCTTGGGCCTTTATGGCTCATTCGGCACAATTTGAGTTATTATTCCTCTCCGAGATGTCGTTGCCACATGTCATTCTCATATTTGTCGATAAAATTAAATATTAATCACATATCTATTTAATTTTAGAATAAATTCCATTAATAAAATAGAAATATAATCAATTATTTAATTTGTAATTTACACATGGCGCAATCTCATTTGCTAACAATTTTAATTGTCTACAACTAGATATAAGAAAACTATTTATCTGTCCCTTTGAGAGGGACAACTCAGTAGTAAAGTGAGTTCTTATAATCAAAAGGTTATAGGTCTGAACCCACGAACGCTTCTATGGGTACCAAGTTTGAGCTATCCCACATGAACATGGGGCTTACACAACCTCTATTGGTTTGAATTTGTCACACTTAGTTTTTCAGATATGGTTTACTCGTTCTATGTGATTTACAGACTAATCCACATGAACGTGAGGTTTACCCAATGCACATCGATGGTAACGATTACGGTTCCCTATGAATTCAGGAAAAAAATCATCTAAAACCTGGTTGAAGTACAACGTATCTAGATTTAGGTGTATGATCGGCTAAATGTCAAATTGAACATCCGAATGACGAATTAGTATTAATCAGGTTCAAGAAGCAATGATAATTAAATTAAAATGGGTTCACAATTTGGGCTTAAGGTTGTACCATAAATTATAATTAAATAATTGTCACAATTATTTTCCACCTATCTTGACGCTATTTTTTCAATTTTTGGAGCTATATCTCAATAATTAATTAAATTAAACCCGACATATCTTTTTTTCTTTTGTTATGATATCTCTTGAATATATTCAAGTGCTTAAAGTAAAATGAGAAAAGAAGAACTAAATTGGTTAGGTATGAACATATTATATATTGAGGAGTCAAACACAAATATCACATTCAAAGTATTTAACGGTTCGATCGTGATAATGGGAACACAACTTTCTTTGGACAAAATTTTCAACGGGCATTTATCATAGAATTGTCTTTGATTTAAATAGAAGACTGAATGTGCCATCGATCCATACATCACTTACTTTTTATGACTTGACTATAACTTCTATATCATCAAGTCAAGTCCAAGATTTATTTATTGCTCAAAAGAAATTAAAGTTCAAAATTAATTTATAAAATTATTCATATAGGATCTTTTTGCTATAATGTGTAAAATAATCAAATTCGTAACTTATATACTATATTTATCCCACTATAATATTGATATCAAAACTACCAAATTACCAAAAAATCTTAGATCTGATTTAATTTATATACTAATCATGAATAGAACTTAGATCTGATTTAATTTATAGTAGATACGCCAGCTAAGGACTAAGGTGAGTGATTATTGCGCTCATAGTCTGACAATTGTTAGACTAAGTTTAGAACTATTGCAATTCCAACAATCACAACAATGTTACAACTATTGCAACAAACATTTTTTGCTATTGCAATTTCAATAATGACGATAGAAAATCAACAAATTAGAAGAGAGGAAAGACGTGAGATGAGAGGATAGAGAAGTGAAGAGAGAGGAGAGAGGTTTTTAATTATATTCACTGTATCTAATCTAATTATAATTATAATCTAATTATAATTACAATCTAATTTGTTTTATGGATGCAATGACACACACAATTAAATATAAAATTCTGACACTTATTGTGATTTCTTTATAGTCTAATTGGAAAATAAATTAAGTGCTATCCATTATAATTGTAAGATCGAATCATGCACCCTTTAATTTTTAACAAGTCATACACCTCTTTTAAAGTCAAAAACGAGAAAAGATGAAAGCATGGCCCCAAGTCACAGTCTTTGTATAAATATACCAAAAATTTCCAATACTACTTCTGTTGACGAGAAGACTCGTAGACTCCAAGGATGGGACTTCTTTTCGTAAGGGAAAAGTTAGGCAGTTCAAATTGAATTGGTCTAAGATAGATATTATTGTCTTTTCATGTTAAAAAGTAAGATGATCAAAGATTTAGTAATCTTTGATAGATATTATTGTCTTTACTTTAAAAAAATTGGGTTCTTATTCAAATATAAAGTTTAATTTTAAGCTTTCACTTTCTATCTTCCATGAATCTTTTTCACTTTTCCAACACGCCATCATAGCAATAAATATAAAATTTATAACGAGAGACGGGAGCTAGGATTTTAAAAATGGTCGAACAACATTATATTCTTGTTGGAAAATTATGATTTTCCATATGAAATTATTTAATAGAGTTGATTCGAGGTAGTTAAAAGCGGTTAGATGTAGTTATGTCGTACCTTTTCATATAAAAGATAAACATTTTCACATGAAATGACATGTAACTTTTCGCGAAAAGACACATTCATCTCTATAAATAGACCAATTTGGAAGACATTTAGAGTACACCAAAACGAAGATAATCAATCTGCTTCATGCATTCTTCAAAGTCTCTCTGTCCCGATTATCAAGTAGTTCGCCGGAAATATGTCTAGTAGTGCAACTACTCGTATTTGTTAAACCGTTGTATTTTGGAGATAATTGTTATAGGACTACGTGCACTGTAGCAGAGCAAAATTATCTTACGGAGAAATAGTCCAACTCTTGCCTCGATTTTTATCCTACATTGTTGTTCGTTATATTCGCATTCCTTTTTGTCCGAATGATCACAGAGTGGAGCCCGGGGCTTGGCTTTGTCTCTGTTTATGACTGATCTTCTCCTTCTCAAGTATCAGGCAGAAATATTTTTGAGAGGTGAATAATTTTTTTCTTTTAACTTGTCATAAAAGTCTTAGTATTAAAGTGTGATTGATAAGAAATGTAGTATTTAATTGACTTGTGTGTTGACTACATAGTTAAAATTACTTTAAGCTGTTGTAGTTTCTTCCCTTACCGAGTCCAAGTCTCTGACCTGGGGCCCATGCTCTTAATTTTTTCTAATTACGACTTGGATATTTAGGATGTTAAATTATTGAATTTGAATTATCGCGTGGAATTAATGTGGTAGGTAGAAATAGAATGTGAAGTTCAGTAATTACGGATGTGCGTAACAAGGTAGTCAAGACTCAAAACCATGCTGTTAGGGTTTTTTGTATTTGCTATTAAGGCATATTGTTATGTGTTTGCCTTGGGTGGTGATAAATCTGTCTACGTCGATATGGAAGATTTACAGAAAGCAGTAAAGAACACAGGAGTTTTAACATGGTTCGATCAAAAGAAAGATCTACGTCCACGGAGGAGATAGTCCTCAAGATGTTCACTATAATCGATTACAATGAGTATCTCAAAGAGCTCTAGTATTCAGAATTTGCTAACCCTTTACCTTCAATCTAACTCCTATTTATACACAAACGTAAACCTAATCATGAATCCTTGATTGGCGGGCTCATGATCTTCCTATAACCGACCATGATCTCCACTATCATTGCCCATGATTTCCACCGCTACCCCATTATCGTGTCCTTAACTCCGCCTTTAATTGTGGTTTGGGGTCGCTATTCGGGCGTTAGAGTAGGCAACATTAGGTTAGGCCCACTGCTTGGACCGCTAATGGGCTTGAGAGGTTGGGCCATATCCTATCATAGCCCCCGAAAAGTCAAGGAATAGCTTGCCGAGGTGAAGCGGAGAATGTGCTTTTGCCGAGGCGGATGTTGCTCGTCAAGTTTTCGCTGAAGGTTCTCGCCTCTTCGCACAAGGTAGCCGACTATGACCGGATCTTGTATACCGAGGTTTGGTCTCGAATCGCTTTTATGGAGGACGCCGAGGTCCGAATCGTATGGCTCCCCGCTTTATGAAGGACGCCGAGGTCCGACCGAAAGACTTCGGCGGTCCGGCGGCGACATGGGCGTAGTCCGGCGTCCGAGCTCAATGTAATCATTACGTGATCAGACTGGCGGACATCGAGGTCCGATGTCAGGAGAATGTCGAGGTCCGACCCGAAAATACTTCTGCTGGTCCGAGGAGGACATGGGCGTAGTCCGATGTCCGAGCTCAATGTAATCATTACGTGATCGATCGGCGGCTGCCTTCCATGGAGTACGTCATACGCGCCAGGCGGTAGTTGGGCGCTTCGAACAGCGTGCGCGCGTCGTTCACACATCCAATCGTAGATAGGCACGTGTGATAAACGAAACGGCAGATTTTAGGCGCCATTTGCCCTATAAATAGGTCCAAAAGAGGCAACTGTTCACTTTCTTCTTTGACGTTTTATTCCAGAGAGCATACCCTTAGAAATTCCCAATTCCTCTTTCAAAATTTGAAGAAATCGGAACTCTCGCTCCAGAAAAAGTAAGTATGTATTCTTCATCTTCTCATTCCTCTTCTCGCTCTGATAACTCGGGTTCGGTTTCCTGCCTCGTCGCCTGATTCCGATGTAAGGGATTATATATGCCACAATCGCCTGTAAATCTATAGGACTTAGTTCTGTGGTTTCACCGGTGTCTTCGGTATGGGATGGCATCGAGATTGGTGCGGCGAGATCAACTTTAACGACAGAGGAGCTCTTGGTGGTTATGAGAAATACCACATCCCGGAGGATGCATGGTGGTGCTCACGAAACCCAATGATAGGGCGATGGCCTCCTAGGGTTTATTACCATTTTGTAGATAGTTTAATAGCCGGGCTTAGATTTCCTTTTGCCTATTTTCCTTAGCTTTCAAGAGTATTTTCGATCCCCATATGCCAACCGACCTCCAATTCTATTAGGTCGGCGGTTGGGCTGGGCGCTTTGTTATGGCATAGACGAGGAGTTTTCTTTCAAGTCTTGATGCTTTTTAGCATCAAGTCTATAGGAGGAGTGTATTATCTCGTCACCTCGTCTCAAGTTTAAAATAGCTTCCCATCAAGATATCCCACCGCAAAATAGATACTTCTTCTCAGGGCCGAGGGTATCCGAGGTATGAGTGGGGCCTCTGAGCGATGAAGGACGTGAAAATTAATCCCCGGCCCTATGGAGAAGCTGTTGAACGATATGGGTGAGATCCTATCGATCAATTATACCGAGGATGACTTGAACAATGTTGGGCTGAGTGTTTATAGGTCAGAAGCTCCAGTATCAGGGTCTGATTTGGGTGAGGGCAACCTTCTTATCTTTATTTCCCCCGTCTGATTTCGTTGTGCTAACGAAATTCTCATGTTGTATGCAGGAAGATTGACCCTACCGTAGAAGTCAATATATCGAGCTCGCCACGCCCGCACCATCCGACCGGGCGGAGCCCGCGAGGAAGAGGCGAGGCGGCGAGTCCACCCAAGAGCCCGTGGCGGGACGCCCGAGGACTTAATGATCGGTCTCGTGCAACCCTCGGCCCGACCGGAGATCGAGGTCCATGGCCGCCGCCTCGAGGTGCCGGCTTCCAAAGACTCTTTATCCTTCCCAAAGGTATAAGTGGCTACTTTTCTCCTTGTAAGTTTGTTGTTACGTGTTGCTAATTGTTCCATATTCGTGATGCGGCCTCGATGGCGGTGAGATGCACCGCATGGCCGGTCTTGTTGTTGAGGGCGCCGCAACACGAGGCTATGGAGAGAAGACCGCCGCCGCAGACACTCGAGGGCCGCCAATCCGCTACCGGATGCCGCTGTGGCGGACGCCGAACTTGCAAAGGCGAACGCCGGCGGCAAGAAGGCGCCGAGCGCCTTAAGAAGGCGACCGGCCTTGCGAGTGGCCCGTGCCGGGTGGAGAGCGCCAAGAGGAGGCCGCCGAGGCGAGAGGAAGCCGGCCACAGACAAGCGCCTTTTGTCAAGCGGGCAAGGACCTATGTCGAGGGCCTTCGCCAACAGCTTATCGAGTCGGAGAGTTTTTCCTCCTTCATCTCCGACCGGCAATGTGATGAGGCCAGCAGTGATATGTGCCCACCTAGAGAAGTTGGCGGTCGAGAGACCTGATTTTGACAAGGCCCAAAGACGGTTGGTTGAGGTCGAACCTCGAGGTATGCATGAATTATGCTCGCATAATCGCCTGGGCGACCTCTTTCCCGTGGTGGATGCTGGCATCTTCTCGCCTCACCTCGACGGCGGAGGTCAGAACTCAAGGCAGGAAGATGAAGACGTGAGCTCAAGCATTCCTTGCCGAGTTGAGGGCCGAAACCGAGGCGGCAGTCCGAGCTCGGACATCCTTCCCGAGATCGGCAACCCGTGGAGGAGCAAAGCAGCAAGCAGAAGAGAGGTCGGAGAGTCCGCAATGAGCCCGAGGTCGCGGACCTAATGTAATAGTCGATTTGCCGGGTCGATAGGACCTCAGGTTGTACAAACTTCCATTTTGAATAATAGACATATCTTGTTAAAATGCCTGTGTTGTCTTATTTCTAGATTCCTCATCTCAATACTTGACTCGATCATGAGTTACTAACAAAGCTAAAAGAAGTCCGAGGTGCTTTAGCCGAGAAGGACGAAGAGGCGACGACCGGAGGAGTCGGTCTCGCCGAAATGACTCGTGTTCGCCAAGATGGATGTCACCGCATCGTCACCGAACCAAAACAAAAGTTGCATGAGGTCGATCATGAAGTGGTCCGCCTCCCCATCGAGAATGAGGCTTTAAAGTTAAGGATTACACAACTCAAGTCCGGGGCTGATTTATCCGCAGATGTGATCCAAGGACGATCGATGCAATGCGAGGAGCACTGAGTGACAATGAGAAGCGCTCTGATCTCTAAGAGCATGCGAGTATGAGAAGGTAATCCACGGATCGGTGGAACTACTATATCCGAAGCCGATCGAGTTCGAGCTTGTTGGCGGATGGCATGGTATTGAGGATGAGGAGGTCCAAATAGCAAGAAGTTTAAAGACCGCCGACTCTATCCCGAAATACATGCGATGTACGAGATCGTCGCAAACGACGATGCCCCACCCCTGCCAAGGCCTGCTGAGGGTGCCACGATCCCATAATTGAAGAGCTCAAGAGGAGGGCGGCTACGCTTGATCACGCCAAGTGTCTGCCTAATGGGTCCACCGATGAGAGGAGCGCTTAGAGGACAGCGCCGCGCTCGGAGGGGAGGATACAAGCAGCAGTCGACGTGGAAGGGCGAGAGTTCGGGACGAGGGCATTATCTTGGTCCGACGTCGCTCACGGGTCGAGGTGGCCTTGGCACAGGATCGCATTCCCGTGCCGAATCCGCCTGCCGGGTCGATCGCCTCCCGAGCAGCCGAGGTGGTGCCGCCCTCATAGATTGGGTGGAAGGCCCGAGTTCATTCCGGTATTCATCGCGACTGGGATTTCGCTCAAAACTATCTCGCCTTTGGTGAGTCTCGGCAGGCGGAGCCCTAAGTCCGAATGAGTGTATATAGTGCAGACTTTGTATGTAGGTATAAATGTATTTAGACTCGTTCAAGTGTACATTTTCCTCTTGAGAGGTATAAACATAGCTTAGGACTTCGCTTGGTCGTAAATGTATTTATACCGATACAGCATAATTTGGTAGATCCAACTGGATGTCATTTACATGTAGACTTTTCAATTTAATGAGTAATCAGATGTGTGCATGTAGACTTTCAAATTAATGAGTAGTCTCAGATGCGCTGCACCGAGACGCTCAATTTAATGAGTAATCTACGAGTGGGCGCGCTTAGTGAGTACCCTACTTAGTGGGTTATTCATCTTCGTGAGTATGCCCCTCGTGAAGGTTTAAATGCGTATATCCAAATAGATGTTCGATATCGATAAAATGGAATACTCATTATAAAAATAAATATTTTATTCAACAAGTGTATAACATCGCACTGCAAAAACAAGTAAGGAGACTAACATAAGGTCGATCCGAAATCGGCTATGTAAAGTACCTCCTTAAATGAGAAATATGCCGTGTTCGGGGATAAGCGCACCGGATAGGTGAGATAGTTTGTAGCCCCTGCCGAGGTCCTCGTGAACACTGTATGGGCCTTCCCATGTCGGATCCAACTTGTTAAGACGCTCGCTCACTGGCTTCATTATTTCGTAGGACGAGGTCGCTCACTTGCAGCAAGGAGGCTTTGACCCTTTGTTGTAGTACCGCATGACTGCCCTCAGACTTAGCTTCGCTTATGAAGGCGAGTTCGCTTTTTTCGAGAGCATCAAGGTTGGTCCGCAGTCGCCCCTCGCTCCCATTTGGGTCAAAGTGAAGAGTGCGTGGCTCGGTGCACCGATTTCAGCCAGATGATGGCCTCGCCCATAGACCAAGCCGAAAGGTGTTTCTCCGCATAAGTCCGAGGTGTCGCTCAGAGACCAGAGGACTTGGGAAGGTTTTCACCAATCGCCTTTAGCTCGGTCTAGCCTCTTCTTTAATCCTCAGATAATCGCAGTGTTCGTCACCCTCGGTCCGACCATTGGCTTGCGGGTGTGCGATCGAGGTGAAGCGCTGGTCGATCCGGAGCTCTTTGCACCACCTGAAATTTTTATCACTAACCAGGTACCATTATCCGAGACCGTAATATGTGGTATGCCAAGCGGCGCACTATATTCTTCCACACGGCGTCCGAATCCTTTACTCATGAGGTTCGACAATGGGCTCACCGACCCATTTTGTGAAGTAGTCTATGGCAACGACTAAATATCGGCCGACCGGTGCTCGGCCGAACGGACCAACGATGTCGATCCCCATTGCATGAAAGGCCATGGACTCGCAGTCGCTTAGATCGGTCTGGGGTAGCTGACCGTGGAGTGGAGTCGCACTTCGGACACTTTTGACGAGTTCGGCCGAATCTTGAATCGGTGGGCCAATAATATCCCGACCTCAACGCCTTCTTCGAAAGAGCCCGGAGCCGATGTGGCTTCCGCAAGATCCTCTCGTGAATCTCATTAAGCACGAGTCGGCTTCTTCCGCCCAAGGCACCTCGCGGAGGGTCAAGGTAAGACTTCCCAGAGAGAGCCCTCATACACAAGATACTCGGGATTTCACCATCATCTTTTGGCCTCTAGCCGATCCCGAGGTAGTGTGCCAACTTCAAGGTATGCTTTAGAGGCGCCATCCGCTTTGGTTCACCTCCGAGATAACGCCGACGCGCGCCAATGCTTCGAACGAACTTCCTCATCGGGCGGATTTGTCGATGACGAAGCCAATTTACTAAGGATGTCACCGCTGTTTTCCTCTCGTGGATTTGATTAATCAAGTATCCGAACGAGGCCAAGATCTCTTTCGCTTCTCAAGCGTAATCGCTCATTCGATCCTCTTTAGCCTCAGATGTGCCTAAGACCGGTTTACCACGACCGAATCTCCAAATATCCGGACTTTGTCCACTTTCAATTCCTTTGCTAGGCGGAGTCCCGAGATCGCTTCAGATTCCACTTCGCTGTTGGTGGTCGGAAGGTAAACCGGGCGGCGATGTCACTTCGCTTATCTCGGGCCGAGGAGGAGGATGCCCGCCTCTACACTCTTGCATGAAGCTCCGCCCACATACATCCGCCAACATCCAACGGGTGATGCAAGGATGTGTTCCTCCGCCGTGAGGGCGGGAGTGACCTCGCTGGTAGAGGCGACTCGTGAACTCGACCTCCACCAGAAATCTGCAAGGGCTTGCCTTTTATGGCCGGCCTGGGGAGATGAGATGTCGTGCTCGCGAGCCCAAAGGCTCACTTAGCTATACGTCCGGATGACTCGATTTAGATAAGACTTGTCTTAGAGGTAAGTCCGTTAGTACCGGACGGAATGAGCTTGAAAGTAAGGCCGAGGCGCCGCCATGCTCACCAAGGCCGAGCTACCTTCTCGAGGTTGGTGTACTCGCCTCCGGTCCTTTGAGAGCCCGCCAATGAAGTAGATGGGGAGTTGCCGTCCCATCTCATCTCGCACCAAGACAACATCGATTGCCTCGTCCGAGGTGGCCGATATAACGATAGAGTTTCACTTTGCTTTGGGGCGGATAGTGTCGGCAGGTCGGCGTGATATTCCTTCACCGTGCGGGCGACTGGTGTTCTTCTTGCCGTGAAACTGAGCCTCCTCGTGATCTTGAAGAAGGAAGTCGCTTCTCGGCACCGAGATAGGAATCGGCCGAGGCGCCAGCATCCGTGAGTTTGTGTATTTCACGGATGGTTCTTGGGACCCGCATGTCGAGCACCGCCACCTTGGTAGGATTGGCTGTGCCTCTCGAGAAACCCAAAGATCCCAAAAATTTACCCGCCTTCACCACGAATGTGCACTGGGATTGAGCTTGAGGTTGGTCGACCGGGAGTCAAGAATAGTTTCGAGGTCAATGGCGCAGCCTCGCCTTTTTGCTTTTAACTACTATGTCGCCGACATAGACCTCAACAATCTCCCCTATGTGATCCTTGAAGATCGCGCCCACCATTCTTTGGTAGGTAGCTCCAGCGTTTTGCATCGAAAGGCATCTTCCCAGTAGGCAAAGACAATCAAGTCGCAAGAATGAACGCTGCTTTTGAGGCATCCTCCCGGCTCATCAAGACTTGGTGGTATCCTCTTGTATAAACCAGAAATCAAGACCTCATGCCCCACCAAAGCTTCCACCTTCTTGTCAATGTCGGGGGGGTAATAATTCTTTGGGCGTTGTTTATCGAGGTCGGTATAGTCGACACACACGCGCCATCCCCATCCCGGTTTTCGAACTACAACGGATTTGCCATCCAAGTTGGGTATTTAACCTCGTGATAGATTTTAGCCTCCCGAGTTGGGTTACCTCGCCTCTTACGACCGGCCGCGCCCGCGACAAAACTTCTCTTCTCCGAATCGGTTTAGTAGCCGGATCGATGTTGAGACGATGAGTTATGAGCTCGGGCGAGACCCCTGATATCCAATGGAGACCATGCAAACACATCTCTATATTCCTTAGAAGTCGCATGACCGCCGGCTAATATCGATCGAACTCGGTACCAACCTTGACAACTTTGGAAGGGTCGTCGTCAGATAGTCAAGATTCTCACGATCATCTCGAGGTGGCAACTTCGGAGGTTCAGAATTGCTAGGCTCGAGGTAAGGCCGCATCTTGGGTTGAGACTCGAGGCATTCTTTAGTCGCCGCTTGGTCACCCCGGATGCTTAACACTCCACGGGGTGGGTATTTTAATGGTGAGGTGGTACACGGAGCAGACGGCCCCGGTTGCATACACCAATCTCTTCCCGTGATAATGTTGTATGGAGAGGAGCTCGACCAGAAAATTGAATGGCCTTGTAACCGACTGGAGTACGCCTACGGTAACCGAAAGGGTAATGACACCTTCGGTTGAACCGCCTCGAGTAAAGCTCCGCAATCGAAGGTGCGGGTGTACCAATTCCTCCGACATCAAGTTTATCCGTGCAGCTCGAATATGATGCTAACGGAGGCTCCAATGTCAATGTAGACCCGATGTACATTCTTGTTACCCACCACGGCTTGTATAGTAATGGCGCCCGGTGAGGCATGATCTTGGGTACTGGGTCGCTTTGGAGAACACGATGTTCTCTCCATCCCGAGTCGCTGTTTTTCGGCTCCTGGGGTCGGCCTCCAGCTTCATTTCTAAGTGACGACCTCGCTGCACTAACCGGCATCCGGTTATAGCATAGACTGCCCATTGCATTGGGACCTTCGCCCTCGCCATCTTCGTGTCGGGCCGCCGCTGAGGTCGGTCCGCAGCTTGTTACCACCTCCATTTTTCCCTCTGCGCTTTTTATTTCCCGACCGGTCGGCCGATGTACTTCTTCGGCCTTCCTCGACGAGCTCGCAACTGTGAGCTCAAGGACTTGCAATCTTCTCAGATCGTGACCGCACTCGTGGTAGTCACAATACTTTCCCGCTGACTTTTTTTCGATCCTCCTTTCATAGGAGGAGGTTTTGGAAAGAGCTCACAGAAGCTCAAATATTTCCGCCTGGATTTGAATAGAGGCGCCGTTATTACTGGGGGTTCGCCGAGGTCCCACCTGATTCATCGGCCCTTTTTATTCTTTTCGAACGCACTGCTGCTCAAAGACCGGCCCCGATCCTCCGCTTCCTTCTCTCATCCGCTCATCCCGATCTCTCTTCTTCCGTCCGACTCGTCCCTTTGACAAAGTTGTCAACCAAGGTCCAAAGACGACTAGTCGCCTTCGGCCGTCATGGGTGATCTCTTATTCGAGCTCCGTGTCGGATCCCGCTTCTTGAATGCGCTGATGATGTAGAGATCGTTACTCTCATCTATTTTAAGGGATTCCATGATGAACTGGAGACGAAATTCGACATTGTTTCGCCCCACTTGCGGATTGTGCAGATCGGATGAAGGTTGTTGAGGCGGCATCTTTGGTAAAAGCGCCATTTGAACCGATCCATGAGGTCTTTGAAGCAATGGATGTCAAGCGCGAAGCGAGGTGAACCAACGCCGAGCGTTGGAGATCAAGACCTCGAAAGACCTTACACATATGGAAATCTTCCATCCTCGATTCGTCATGTTGGTGGTATAGCAAATAGGAAGTCGGCGATCTCCAAGGCCATCGATGCAGCAATATTCGGAGCCCGGTATCGCTGTGGCAAGGGTGTATCCGTAATCTCCTTGAAAATGAGAGATAATTCGTCCGTGTCGGTCGAATCCGGGAGCTGTTACCATCCTCTCCGGGAGTGGGAGATCGATAACGGCGTCGTCGTCTCTTCGAGGGGAGTTCGACTGCCTTCCTCCCTTCTTCCCTTCCATTCACATGGGTATCACGCCGAGGTGGAGAAACGGCTCCACGGAGGGTACGAGGCGAATGAACCCGGTATTGGGGCGGTCATTATGTCATGGTGAACGCTGATTATTTCGAAAGGCGAACGACCTCGATCGTCAGATCACCACTCGGGCACTCTTGAGGCCCGCCCATTTGTCCTCCGGTTGAGGAAACTCGAATTGATTGAGGTTGGCGCTGAGGAACTCGGACACCGCCGATCGAGGACCTCTTGGAGCGGTGAACCTCCTGCTCACCGCCGAGGTCGGCGCCTTCCTCTTCGTTGGGCGGCGATCCCGAGGGTGTATGGAAGCATTCTCCATGTAACCTCGGTGTGTGACCGGGTGGCGCCCGCAATCCCTTTCCCGGCGTTGTGTGACCACCTGATCGTTTCTCCGCACGGTTGTTACCGACATCGCCGGCCGTATTAGCGCTTGACGTGTCCTGCCATTAGATTGTAGAAAACACGCCTTTTTGTTCAAGAGTGTTCCCACGACGGCGCCAATGATAAATCTGTCTCACGCCGATATGGAAGATTTATAGAAAGCAAGAAAGAACACAGTGAGTTTTAACGTGGTTCGATCAAAAGAAAGATCTACATCCACGGAGGAGATAGTCCTCAAGATGTTCACTATAATCGTATAAATGAGTATCTCAAAGAGCTCTAGTATTCGAGAATTTGCTAACCCTTTACCTTCAATCTAACTCCTATTTATACACAAACGAAACCTAATCACGAATCCTTGATTGGCGGGCTCATGATCTTCCTATAACCGACCATGAGCTCCACTATCATTGCCCATGATTTCCACCGCTACCCCATTATCGTGTCCTTAACTCCGCCTTTAATTAGGGTTTGGGGCCATTCTGGCGTTACGAGTAGGGCAACATTAGGTTAGGCCCACTGCTTGGGCCTCGCTAATGGGCCCGAGAGGTTGGGCCATATCCTATCGGTGGCGTGATATAATTTCGAGTTGCGTGGCTTGCCACGCTGGGAGAAGTTCGCACTAATTGGGAGACTTTGACTATGAATTTTGAGTGGAATGGGATCGAGTGGAGTTAAGGGGATCCGCGATGTGTCGAACTTGGTGAGCCTTCGACCTCGATCAAGACCGCTAAGGTCGAATTTTGGGCGGTTGTTCTTGACCATGAACCCACGAAACTATCCGAGGCCACGGTAGGGAAGTTGGATGATGTCCTCGGGCAGCATGTCAGGGTTTTGAGGAGTGCAGGGCTGCCCCGTCGAGCAACGAACCACATGATAGAGTTGGCCCCGAGGCAAAGCCGTGTCGGCCTCGACCTACGATATGGCCTCTTGCGAAAGATGAGATTGAACGGTTGGTAGAAGACATGTTGCGAGCAGGCATTATACGGCCAAGTTCGAGTCCTTTCTCGAGCATGGTACTATTAGTTAAAAAGAAGGATAATAGTTGGAGATTTTGTGTGGACTATCGGGAGCTCAATAAGTCCATGGTGCCGACAAATATCCGATTCCGTGATTCAGAAATGATGGATGAATCGGCGGGCGTAGTTGCGTTCTCCAAAATAGATTTACGCCCGCTTATCACCAAATCAGGGATGGTCCCGACATCCATAAGACAAGATTTAGGACGATAGCGGCATTATGAATTTCTGTAATGCCCTTCGGATTGACGAATGCCCCAGCTATATTTCACCGCCATGAATGACTTATTTGGTCGTATTTATGGAAGTTCGATTGGTTTTTTTGATGATATTCGGTACAATCGATCTTGGGCGGACCATCGGGAGCGATTGAGTTTGGTTTTATGATCCCGGCATAGAATCGCCGAGCTAATAGGAAGAAGTGTACATTCAGATGTCTCAAGCTTGAATACTTGGGACATATTATTTCGCTGGTCGGGTAGCGATGGACCCGACAAAAGTTAATGCCAGAGGATCGATCGCAGCCTGCTCGTCCGCAAGGTCCGGGATTTCTAGGGCTGATGTGGTATTATAGGAGGTTTGTGAGGGGTATGGCCTTATTATGCTGCCACTCACGGACCTTTAAAGAAAGAAGCTCCATTCATTTGAATGGCCTTTAGAGGCCGAGGCGCTTCAACGCTTTAAGAAGCGCTAAATGAGGCTCCGTGTTAGCTATGCCTCGCTTTGATCGCCGCCAGGTGGAGTGTGATGCGTCGGGTATCAATATCGGGCGGTGCTCATGCGAGAGGCGGCCATAGCATATTTCAAGAAGTTTGGCCGATCGCACCTTTCCAAGTCGCCCATGAGCGAGAAATGATTGGGTTGGCCTTAGCAAGACAAAGATTGGAGGCCATATCTGATTGGGCGGCGGTTTTTGGTGCGCACTGATCACCGCAGTCTCAAACATCTCATCACTCAGCGCTAGCGACACCATCGCAGCAGGTTTGGGTGGCAAAATTACTGGGGTACGATTTTGTGATTGAATATAAAACAGGCATCTCAAATGCCGCGGCGGATGCCCTTCCAAGAAGGGGAGAAGAGGCTTCATTGGCTGCGATTAGTGGCCCGGAGTGGTTGGGGATGGCGGATGGTGGAAGAGCAGCAAAGGGATGAGTTTGTACGGGGAATTGTGCAGGCGTTGGACACGAAACCCACTAGTAAACGGGTTTTGAGTTGAGGGGAGGGCGATTGTTCTTTAAGCGACGCTTGGTGTTGGCCTCCGATTCCAAGTGGATTCTCTTATTAGAAGAATTCCATGATACACCGACCGGGGCATGCAAAAGCGTATCACACCTATAGGAGATTGGCGAATGTGTATTGGAGAGGTATGTTCCGTCGAGTGCGAGTTATGTCGCCCGGCTTGGTTTTCCAAAAGGCCAAGTATGAAACGATGTCTCTTGCCGGACCGCTACAACCCTCGCCATTACGGATTTGATATGGGAGGATATTTCAATGGATTTCATCACTTGCTTGCCCAAGTCGGGGGGGTACACGCCGGTTTTGTTGGTGGTGGACCGCTTGTCCAAGTACGAGCACTTTCTAGCACTCAAGCCGCTTGTTACGACACGCTCGGTAGCGGAAGTGTTTGCCAAGGAAGTAGTGCGGTTGCATGGGATTCCACGGTCGATTGTCAGTGATCGTGACTCCTTGTTTGTCAGTCCGTTTTGGAAAGAATTATTTGCATTATCAGGAACACAGTTGAAGTACAATTCTGCGTATCATCCGGAAACGGATGGTCAAACGGAAGTCTTGAATCGGGTGGTGGAGACTTATTTGCGTTG
This sequence comes from Salvia rosmarinus, assembly GCA_036937905.1. Taxonomy (NCBI): domain Eukaryota; kingdom Viridiplantae; phylum Streptophyta; class Magnoliopsida; order Lamiales; family Lamiaceae; genus Salvia; species Salvia rosmarinus. Next base: position 8,938,475 of record CM072818.1, read on the forward strand.
TTTTACTTGTGAACAACCGAAGTAGTGGTTACGGTGGCTTCCATGGGCAGAATATTGGTATAATACTGTGTTTCAGACGGCTGCCCGGGTTACCCCATTCGAGATTATGTACGAGCGGGCACCTCCAACCATCCGGCGATTTCTGCCCGGCGAGAGTAAGGTGGCTGCTGTGGCCGACGTTTTAGGCAGTCGGGATGCCATGATGGTATGCCTGAAGATTAATTTGGAGAAGGCACAACAGAGCATGGTTAAGCAGGCTAACAAGCATCGTCGGGAGGTGGTCTTCCAGGTTGGGGATAAGGTGTTTCTGAAGGTTCGTCCTCATCGACTGTCACGGCCCAACTACTTAATCAGGTAATTAGGCCGTGACTAAGAGTTAAGAAGGAAATTCTGACAATTAATAACGTCCACAATGATCAAAATATCTCAAGAGACCGATAGGGTACCAACTTTCATCAAGAAATACTCAAATGTTTATGGACTAAAGAGGTAAAATGGAATTTAGCAAAGGATAATTTTAAGTTCTCAACCACCATGCGTAATCGATCGAGAAGGACAACGACCGAGGGCATTAATCACAACAGATAACTAACAAAGAATATAGGTTTCAAATATGCTTTATCAATAATAAGGATTTATCAACGTTACGAAGTATGGATTGTCACTGATTCAATGACATCTTATTGAATCCAACGAAAACAATTCTGAGCATTCGAGAAATCCTTGTTCACAGAGCATTGATCATGATCACTTTTCATAGCAGAACACATAAATAGGTAAAGACCAAAGTTTGGCAACGAAAACATGGCTGAGAATTATGTGTGAAGGCATAACTCTCTGGGCAATAAAACATGACCATAACAATTTAACAACCTCAACATGAATCAATGTTTAGAGAAGCTCCTTTGTACAACATTCGATTCCAGCATCCTCTCGAGCTCAACCTGCATATTTAGAAACATATGCAGGGCGTGAGTACAAAATGCACTCGGTGGGTATACGCCAAAACATGAAAATAAACTTTGCCCTTAGGGCTATATATTTGACTTGCCATAACACATGCTTTCATAAATAAATACTTACTTGCTTTTATTCTTATCATATCATAACGTATGCATATGCATGTTTCATGACTGCATGCAACTTTCTCTTTTCCTTCCTATATCCACGAATTCTTTCTGTGTGTTGAGAAGTAGGCCTCCTTCTCAAACACCTTAACATCACATACCCGAGTTGGTCCTGAAGGTTACCAACTACGGTCATACCCGACGTCGGTCATTTCTTTCTTTCTTTCTTTCTTTCTTTCTCGTGGATAGATATTGCATTATGCTTATGCTCATGCTCAAAACTTTGACAAGTCAATCAACTTTGAAACTTTTCAAATAAATGCATATCATATTATATCATATCATCATCTATGCAACTATGCAATAGCATAAGCATATCATATCATTTGAAAGTATGTAAAAGCATAAGCATATCATTAAAGAAAATACTTATACACACCTGATGACAGTCACTCGAGGACTGTACCTTACGTCTTCCACTTCTTTCTTCTTCCCACTTCGGTCATCAATCCACATAGAACGGCATAAGAGCCTATCAAGAGCCAAACAAAAGCATGACTTTTCTTAGTCGTCAACACGACCATATTTTCTCAACATCAAGACACATGGTCTATCAACAATTGGGCCATTGCATCCTCTAACATCTTATGAACAAGCAAATTCTACCGAAATTTCGGCAGAGTAATGTTTATAAAACGCATCGCCATATCAATACCAAATCAACCAAACTTATCCCAAACTCCACCAATCATCACCATATCTCTAAATAAGCATAGACCATTCAACAACAAGCTTCAACTATCCAAACTTATCCAAAAACCTAACGGCCCCTTAAGACGTCGCCTAAGTTCAACGTCGAACGTCACATAAGACGTCATCCAACACCAACAAACCTCTATACATGCTCCACTATCACCAAAGACCATCAATTAATCAATAAAATACAAAGATCAAAGCTTTAGCATTGGAAACCCATTTTCGCCACAAACTAAAATTTTACAGTTTTTGAATACGTCGGCCGAAAAATTCGAATAAATCATTTTAAGCATTATTCATATCATAGAATCCAAATATGAAGTCAAAATGATCAAATAAAATCAAAATCCAACACTATAATGGCTTAGGGTTTCGCCATTTTGGGAGTTTTAATATAGTTTCGATTTCAAACGTTTTCTTTGCTCCAAACATGTTTATATCAATCCAATAACACATATATGAAGGAAATTCAAGCATATCAACATCATATATTCAAAATCAAAGCATCCCTGTTTGAAAATTTCATGAATTTCCAAAACAATAACATATGCTTTACAAATTCAACGTTAAACAATACGTAGACGTCGAATCTATCATAATATCATGAAATAATTAAACAAAACATAGTCCTCCATATTTTCATCATATGACCGAAAATATGATAGACACATAGGACATATTTTTAAAATTTTCAAACCGTAGATGTGTTCTAGAGTCGAGATTATACCTCGTTACGAAGACGGATCGAAAATTCAACGGTTAGATCTTCCTATTTTTGGCATGGAATTTTCAAAATTGTGTGTGTGCTAGTGTGTGTTTTGACTAAAATTGGGGATCAAAATGAAGATGAATAGTGTTATTTCATTTTTCTAGATATAACTTATGTAATAATTAATTTAATTTTCATTTTCTTAATTAAGGTGATTATTCACCCTTTATCTAGAAACTTTTTCTTTTCCTTTCTTTTTTTCATTTTCTTTAATAACTAAATAATAGCTTTTCCTTAAAAATTAAATATAATAATTGTAAAATAATGCATAACGTTTTTATAGCAAGAAACCGAAACTAATTATCTGATAAAACAATCTATACTTGAATCCTTGCTTTTAAACTCAATAACATATCATAAACATCAAAATATAATTATAGAAATATATTCTTGACCAAAATTATTTTAAATACTCGCTCTTAATTCGAGCTTATGTGTCAAGATAACGTCCACCGACTACCCGTCCACCGACGGCTAGTTGCTACAATCAATATGGGCAATGGCGGCTAATGCAATTTGGGGTGGACGGCTACTGTAATCCCTTCGCCGTCGGACGAACGACTAATGGATTCCAATAGCCGCTCGACTAATCGACACTTAGATTTCAATTGCACTGATTTCCATGCAAATTTGTCACATGTAAGGACTTTTTGTGACTTTATTGAAAATTAGATAGTTTTGATGCAATATGGATTGGGATAATTTAGTATATAACTTATGTGTGTGGCTAGAAAAGATTTTTTTTTTACTAAATAAAAACCCTAATGACTCAAAACATTACATATATACTAATCATGAATAGAACTTAGATCTGATTTAATTTATAGTAGATACGTTAGCTAAGGACTAAGGTGAGTAATTATTGCGCTCATAGTCTGACAATTGTTAGACTAAGTTTAGAACTATTGCAATTCCAACAATCACAACAATGTTAAAACTATTGCAACAAACATTTTTTGCTATTGCAATTTCAATAATGACGATAGAAAAATCAACAAATTAGAAGAGAGGAAAGACGTGAGATGAGAGGATAGAGAAGTGAAGAGAGAGGAGAGAGGTTTTTAATTATATTCACCGTATCTAATCTAATTATAATTATAATCTAATTATAATTACAATCTAATTTGTTTTATGGATGCAATGACACACACAATTAAATATAAAATTCTGACACTTATTGTGATTTGTTTATAGTCTAATTGGAAAAATAAATTAAGTGCTATCCATTATAATTGTAAGATCGAATCATGCACCCTTTAATTTTAACAAGTCATACACCTCTTTTAAAGTCAAAAACGAGAAAAGATGAAAGCATGGCCCCAAGTCACAGTCTTTGTATAAATATACCAAAATTTCCAATACTACTTCTGTTGACGAGAAGACTAGGTCTTCGTAGACTCAAGGATGGGACTTCTTTTCGTAAGGGAAAAGTTAGGCAGTTCAAATTGAATTGGTCTAAGATAGATATTATTGTCTTTTCATGTTGTGTAAGATGATCAAAGATTTAGTAATCTTTGATAGATATTATTGTCTTTACTTTAAAAAATTGGGTTCTTATTAAAATATAAAGTTTAATTTTAAGCTTTTACTTTCTATCTTCCATGAATCTTTTCACTTTTCCAACACGCCATCATAGCAATAAATAGAAAATTTATAACGAGAGACGGAGCTAGGATTTTAAAATGGTCGAACAACATTATATTCTTGTTGGAAAATTATGATTTTCCATATGAAATTATTTAATAGAGTTGATTCGAGGTAGTTAAAAGCGGTTAGATGTAGTTATGTCGCACCTTTCATATAAAGATAAACATTTTCACATGAAATGACATATAACTTTTCGCGAAAAGACACATTCATCTCTATAAATGACCAATTTGGAAGACATTTAGAGACACCAAAACGAAGATAATCAATCTGCTTCATGCATTCTTCAAAGTCTCTCTGTCCCGAGTATCAAGTAGTTCACCGGAAATATGTCTAGTAGTGCAACTACTCGTATTTGTTAAACCGTTGTATTTTGGAGATAATTGCTATAGGACTACGTGCACTGTAGCAGAGCAAAATTATCTTACGGAGAAATAGTCCAACCCTTGACTCGATTTTTATCCTACATTGTTCTTCGTTATATTCGCATTCCTTTTTGTCCGAATGATCACAGAGTGGAGCCCGGGGCTTGGCTTTGTCTCTGTTTATGACTAATCTTCTCCTTCTCAAATATTAGGCAGAAATATTTTTGAGAGGTGAATAATTTTTTTCTTTTAACTTGTCATAAAAGTCTTAGTATTAAAGGTAGTATTTAATTGACTTGTGTGTTGACTACATAGTTAAAATTACTTTAAGCTGTTGTAGTTTCTTCCCTTACCGAGTCCAAGTCTCTGACCTGGGGCCCATGCTCTTAATTTTTCTAATTACGACTTGGATATTTAGGATGTTAAATTATTGAATTTGAATTATCGCGTGAATTAATGTGGTAGGTAGAAATAGAATGTGAAGTTCAGTAATTACGGATGTGCGTAACAAGGTAGTCAAAACCATGCTGTCAGGGTTTTTTGTATTTGCTTTATTTTATTTTATTAAATATAAGATACATATTGACATCATATCATGAATTTCAAATTATTATATAATAAAAAAAATTAAATAATTCATCCAATAGTATCCACATAAAATTAAACAACAATCCACGCTTAGATCAGAACCAAACCAATGATCTCTTAATTAGAGTCTCTCTGGTGCTTCAATTTTGCCATTTATACTATACGTCATCTTTTTTTTTTCTTTTCTATATTTGGTTTTCAGCTTCTTTTGGTTTTACAATTTTAGTCTTAATTAGAAATTATTAATCGGTTTTTATTTTCTCAAAGAGAAGTTTACGTACCACTGATTGATTTAAGTTTTCGGTTAATTATTTCATGCTGGATTCTATGGTTTTAGTTATCTATTTTATTGCCAAAAGTCCCATGATTTTAATTAGCGTGTTGATTGAATATGTTTTTGTTTAATATTCCACATGTAGGCCAATGCTATTTATGGTGACAAGTGTAAATAAGAACATGAAGTGGGGAAGCCAAGAAATTGCCTTTGCAAAGAGGATTATGTTATGCTACATAGACTTCAAGAGTTGACTTGAAAGACTAAATCACCTTGTGCTAAGTAATTCATTTATTAACGATCTAATTTTAAATTAATGAGCTTTCTAAATATATATTTAAATTAAATATGAGTTAACTAATGAAATGGTCTTTATAATATAGTAAATATCACTTTAAATCCTAAAATATTTATTTTACCAAAATGTTATGAACTATCGAAATACTTATTTAAACTAGTAACTACTAGTATTGTATCAAAAATATCCCACGTAAATTTTTCGATCCCAAAATCTTGACGTGGCTCATCGACACCATATGGATTTATGTGGTATTTTCACTATTTTAATTAAGAGATTACATAGATGCATGAAATTACGTGATATCCTACGACCTACATCAAGATTTCGGAGGGCAAAAATGGCTACATGACATTTTGATGCACTATTGATAATTGCTAGTTTTAATAAATATCTCTAATAGTTCATGACATTTTTTTAAACACGATAGTTTAGGGTTTAAAGTAATATTCTAATATAGTAAAAATAAAAACTATACTCTAATATATATAAAATGAGAACTTATCTACTCTTACTATTTTACTCTCTTTGCATTTCACGAGTTTGCACAAGTTAACTAGTGAAACAGTGTGTAAAACAGTCTATTTCACAAGTTAGCGCTAACTCTTGAAATCCACTGTTTTAAACATTGTTTCACGAGTTAGCAAGTGGTAACTAGTGAAATATAGTGCATAAGTAGGGTATTTTATGAGTAGGATACCCCAATTCGTGAAATATAGTGCAAAGTGGATATTTGAGGAATTGACAAATCGAACTTGTGAAACATTTTGAACCTCTTTATTAGTTATACTTGACATCTCTTCAGCAACAACATCGTTGACAAAATGGCACAAACAAACATGATAAGCAGAACACATCAACTCTAGAATCTTTTCCTTTTATAGATATCAACAAATCAAGAATTGCAATAACCAATAAGCCATGACACAGTGATAGTTGTGTTAAGAGTACCTTCCCCGTAGAGTTGCATTGCGCCCGAAATGAATAAATCTTCCTTCTGGATGTATATAGAGATAATGATCAGAGGCATTCTACCACAAACTAGAATCACAGAAAGCATAGTGGATAATAATCAACATTTTCTAGCCTCAAATGAATCGAAGCCAAAAACAAGCATCAAACTATAAATCAAGAACAAAATCAGACAGATTACCGTGAAACACAAATTTAGACAACTTACTCTAGAAGAATGCAAAATGGAGATCTGCAATCATATCATACAACATCACAATAAAAGCTTTTTTACTTTTCTTGTCACACCGTAATCCTTAAGGACAACTAATTAAATCGGGTTGTGATATGGGGTGTAGTTAAGAAGTGGGAAAGAAAGGGAATTGAGCTTGCTAACTTACAATATGATATTCATCAATTAAATTTATTTGAAAGACGAAGATTACTTATTTGGTATGGGATAAATATACTGTAACAATCCACTATCCCTAAGGACGGCTTAGCCTGGATTAATACTCAAGATAGGATTAAGAAGCAGGGAAGAAATGGAATATCGTGTTATGAATCATACATCAAGGAAACATCCATAAACATCAAGATCGTGAAGATCAAATTAGACAGAATTACATATAAGAGACTAGTCTATCAAATCCTTAACAAAATAGTTCAACTGATCTGAAAGAATATCTAGTTCTCTAAAAAAAAAAAATATAACTTAGTATTCTTGCAGTTGAATAGCGTGTAAGGTACACATATAAAGATGTGCACTCAAGGTTCTATCTGTTAGCGACAAAAGATCCTACCCCTCAACACTGCTCCATCTCATCACCCGCTCAACCTACACATTTAAAAACAAACATGCAGGGCTGAGTACAAAAACTCAGCAGACACATGCCAAACATACTTCAATTTAAATTTAATTGCACTGCCCCATAAGTAACACACAAAATTTTATTTTAAAAGGTCCGTGTTTATTAAACATTTTCTATCATTTTTTCATAAAGATTGTTTGACCAGAAACATTTTGTGTTTGTATGATCCATATCAGATCATCATGCGCCGTAGAAGGAGGTCTCCTTCACGGCCGTTAGATCGGTCGAGAGAAATTCTCAACGATAGTCACTATCGGTGTACATAAATCCTAACTAGGAATTCTCCATCTAGTATAAGATTCAATTCAAATAACATAAAACTTAACGAGCCAATACAGCTAGAATGCATACATAAAACATAAATATTTTGGGCAGTCAATTATTCAATAAAACATTTCAATTCATTTGATTTTCATTAAAGCATCACAAATGTAAGATTTTGTCATTTTATTTTATTCCTTGAGAAGAAAGCCTGATTCCCAACATATAAACTTCCGATAATAGGTAGACCATTGATGAAACTGTAGTTGACTTCAAAGCATTTTGGCCCAACAAGTATTCGCAAACCACATCAGCGAAAACCCATCGAACATTTCTTATATGCTTTAGCAAAGGGTTGCCCTTCTGTATTACAAGACAGACATGGAACACTTCAGAATCATGCTATCACTCCAACTTCCAAGAGATAGAAAAACACAGTTATCTATTCCCAATGGAGAGTGAAGAAACCATAACATCTTACAGCCTCAGAATTTCAAAGGCATCACCAGCTTACAACAGGCAAAACTACATGTAATTCAAACAAACAAACAAAAAAGAATAGAAATCACCATGTTTTATGCCAATATAGGTACAAATGCGCATATCAAAATATCGATGGTTAATCTTCACCTTTTTAACTGGATAAAGGTCACATTTAGAAGAAGAAAATTGTAGTGTGCTAACTGCTAACCCAAGCATATAAAATTGTAGGTTATGATAATGAGCAAGTAAGTATTATAAAACATCCCAGGCTATGTTTAGCATTTTGAGTCCACATAAGGAATTTAACATCAATATCAAGTTTGGCACATGTTAATTAATTCACCCATGTATTGGAACATTGTATTTGACTAAAAATATTGGTAGCAGTGCACAATACAAGTATTTCACCTGTCTATGGCTAACGATGATGGCATTCCGATTAGCACCAGCTGATGAAACTGAAGAAGATGGAGTTTCAGATTGAACGGTTTGCCTACAACAAACACAAAAAAATTATACAGCTGTTGATGTAGCCATCATTCTACATGAATTGAATCTCTCTAAACCAGAAAGCATTCTCATATATATATATATATATATATATATAGGGAGGGTTAACGTGAGAACCATTTTTATTGTGAGAACGTGAGAACTAAAAAATGATGAATTCATAGTTAAAGTTGATGAATCCGCAGGGAAAGTTACTGAATCCAAAAAAATAGAATTTTCGCCCCTCATGGGATTCGAACCTGGGTCAAAAATTCTAAATTTTTAAATTCAATAACTTTCTCAATGGATTCATCAATTTTCATGACGAATTCATTTGGTTCTTAGTTTTTAGGATAAAAATGGTTCTCATTTGAACCAAACTCTCTCTCTATATATATATATAGAGAGAGAGAGAGAGACCTTGGATGGGATCCTTGGGAGGATGGAGGGGAATTTTTGGATGGCTGAGGCGGTGGTGCAGATGGCGGGGTGGTGTAAAATTCAGTGTTTTTGATGAAATTGAAGGCTTGCGAAAAGGAGGGGGAAGGCTTGAACAAAGATTGCGGCTTAGGTTGAGAGCTCTCAACCACCTCTTCATACGACGGTATTTTTACAACAAATGATGCATTGATTTGATTCTGATTGTCGTCCTGCTGCTTCTGCTTCTGCTTCTGAGGATCACCTCTGTTTTCCGTCTTCACAACTCACTGTCCTAATTCAGCCTTCCAAATCACTCCTTTGTATCCACTCAATAAGTCTCTCTCCTTCCTTGATTAGTTAAAATTATAATTACATTAAATTTTTTCGAAATTCTGAACTATATTTCTATGAACATGAAAGCATCCTTTTTTAAAATGTGTTTGGGTATAGGTTTCAATCAGCATAGTACAACCAAATCAATTTCAGTAAAAATTCAAACTTTTACTACATAAATTTGTAGTGAATTGTAATCGCTTTGACGGCTAATTACAAAATATCTACGCACGGCAGAAGTCTTACAGCAATTTAAAAATACGTTTTCAGAAAGTGGTATCATCTTAGACCAAATTTAAGTAAGGTTGACAATTTTCGACACGACACGAACACGCACGAAATTAATGGATTAATGTTCAGCCTTATCGTGTCGACACGATAAGGACACGATAATTTCGTGTCGGATCCGTGTCGTGTTCGTGTAACCCGATAATTTTCGTGTTGCATTCGTGTTCGTGTCGGATCGTGTCGTTTTCGTATAACTCGATAATATTTATATATATTTAATATTAATTTAATTCTAATTTATATTTTTTTATTTTCTAATTTTGATATAAATTTATTATTTCGTGTCGTGTCATATTCGTGTTCGCGTCGTGTCCGTGTCAGTACATTTCGTGTCGTGTTCGTGTCGGACAGATCCTTAACGGATCGTGTTCGTGTTTGACCTTATCAGGTCGTGTCGTTATCGTATCGACACGATAACGACCCGACACACACGAATTGCCAGCCCTAAATTTAAGGGTAGTACCTCGGATATAAGAGCAGAAGTGAGAGCGCAACAACTAGCCGGAACGGATGATGCGCACTGCAACGGCGGCGGAGGAACCTCGTCGATGGAGAAAATTGGGAGAGACATCAAAATTAACCGTAAACTCGCCACTTAATTAAGATGTGCTTTTAGGTATAATTTAGTACTCTTAAAAAGTTTTCATTTAATTATGTTTCAGTTTGTATTTTTGAACATGATCTATGTAAACGCTATATTTTACCTATTTATTTACATAATAACATCTGTAGCTTATTATTTTAATCTCATTATCCATTAATATATCAACTTATTATCTTTCTTGCCAATTTTTAATCTCATTAAATTTATTTATTATTTTCATTTATGAGCTCATTACAATTTATTAAAATCTGTATCACTAAAATCAATAAATTCATTTATTATCTTTACACACTTCACAGTAATTACCATTTATTAAAATTTGTACCACTCCCTAGGATAGTCCAATGGTTAAGATGGGTTCTTGTGGCCGAGAAGTCACAGGTTCGAACCCCACTAGATGCCTCCATGAGTTTGAGGTTCACCTGTTTTGTGTGGTTTGCAGGCTATTGTACAGGAACGTGGGGTTTACCCAATGCGCATCCTAGGCAGCGGACGGGTTCCCCATGATACCCAAAAAAAAAAATCGTACTACCAAAATCAATGAGTATTTGGAACGTAGGGTTTACCCAATGTGCATCCTAGTGTACTTGGGGTTTACCCAATGCGCATCCTAGTGTGTGATTTGCATGTTATTACACAGGAACGTGAGGTTTACCTAATGTGCATCCTAGGCAGCGGACGGGTTCCCTATGATACAAAAAAAAATCGTACTACCAAAATCAATGAGTATTTGGAACGTGGGGTTTACCCAATTCGCATCCTAGGCAGCGGCTGCGGGTTCACTATGATACTAAAAAAAATCATACTACCAAAATCAATGAGTATTTTGGTAATTGATGGGATATTTGGTTTTTGGAGTAGTTCTAAAAAATGCTTTTTTAATTTGATAATTCAATGCTTCAGATTTAATTCAATGATATTTCATCAATTTTGTTACATGGTGTTTAAACTAGTTGATTTTGTGCTCTATGAGACCACTTTACATTATGTGTATCCCATTTTTGGTGTCCTAACTTGTCTACCATTATTAGTTCTCGTTTTATTATTATTTTTACTCAACTTCTCTTTTCAATCTCAACTTCTTGTGTTTTTAGTTTTATCTAATTATAGTTTATTATACCAAATATGGATCTATAGTTGCTTTTACAATTAATTTTCAATTTCAGTTAATAATAGACTAACATATACCGATTCAGTTTCCGCTTCTGGGAGATCAAAGTTGATACTGTGGTCATTTGATAATTAAGTTTATTATATTCTTTCAATTCCAATTCTTAGTTCACAAGTTTTCATTAACTAGGGGTAATTATTATTAAAATAATAAATTTAATGATGGGTCGAAAGATCTTCCTCTACAATGGAACCAATACTTTAAAAATCGGAATTGATCGGATTGACCAATTCAACCACAAATCGATCAGTTCAATTGTCTCGCTTCATATAAATTCACAAACTCTAAATCTATCGTATGGTAAGAATTTCAATAATTCACACAGAGCAAGCGATATGCTGTGATGACGTACAAGTACAACAATCCTCGAGCATTCAAGAGTTTCATGTGCTCTAGTTGTTAGTGTAAGTTAACTAACTGGAGTTCATTTGTTAGTTAGAACACGTAAGCAATCTGTTAAGCAAAAGAGAGGTTGTTAGATGATCTATCGCTCTCTATCTCTAAGTAGTTAGTTCGATTTATTTATTTAGGATTATTTACATATAAATACATAAACTTTGATGTAATTTTGATTTTGCATATAAATACATAAACTTTGATGTAATAAATTTGGTTTTGTACACGAACTTTAAAATGAGCATATGAATGCACGAACTTAGTAATAGTAATTTTAGCATAATTTATTTTTTCTGTTAAATTGAAATTGACATGATATTAGATATGATGAGTTGACAACAATGTGAAAATCTTAAAATTCGTGTGTGAAGGAGAAGAAGACATTTATAGTAGTCTACTTGTTCGTCATTTACTCTATTTACAAATAGTGGATTTAAGATTTGAAGTGCTCTCTTCGTTTTGTGTGTCTGTATTATATTCCTTTATTTTTTTCTTTTTTTCTCGTAAAGTGTATATGTGTTTTGTGTTTATTAATGAGTCAATGTGCGTGTTTTGCTAAGTGTAAACATTTCTTTTATATTTTATTTATTAATTTAATTTCACATCGTTATCAACTCACAATCTAATATCATGTCAGTATCAATTTGATCGAAAAAATAAATCGTAGTAAAATTACTAAAATTAGTAAGCTCATGTATTTATACACTCGTCTTAAAGTTTGTGTGTAAGACCAAAATTAAATTAAAGTTCGTGTATTTATATATTCATTTCAAAATTTGTATGCAAAACCAAAATTATTATATCAAAGTTCATGTATTTATATACCAATAACTCATTTATTTAAATAGCAATCGTTTAACATCATCTTTGGCTAATGCAATAAACTGAAAACTCACTAATCTCTTTTCTCTCTGTTAGACTGCGATTTATCTCCATGGCTTAAGCTTCTTTAACAGGCTCTAACACCTGCAATCAGTATAATATTGCTATCCATCATCAACATATACTATCAGAATAGATAAATTAATTAGAGTTTTCTTAATTTTTTTTTTAGATTCTTTTGTGAACTTGTTGGCTTGATAAATATTCTAACGGAATAAAATCATAATTTCAAATATAACCTAATAAATAACTATTGTAAAAAAAAACACTCGATGAATTAAAAAAAATTCCTATTCTAACAGTAAAATATATGTGTCATAATATGAAAACGTATTGATGACTTGGATAATCAGATTTTTCATGCCATTATTGATTAGGTTTATTCGAGTAAAAATATACGCGTGAACCGGTTTTCAACTCTACAATTCAGGAAAATTGACGTCAGGTTGATTTGAAAAACTTTTCAATGTATGAAGTATATATATTTTTGTAAAGTTATTTATTGGTTTAGATTTGAAAATTCAGAATATTAGTAGGTATATTTTTTGGATAATATTTAATATTATGGAACATTTTAGAAGGTAAGCCAATAATTTATATTATTTTAGATAATTTTCCTTACATATAGCTTAACATTTGTTTTCAAATTTGATTAATTAATACTCAACAGTAATTTATGTTTCCTAGAAAATCATTTAGAAGAGTTCTACTGTAAAGAAAAGATTACTTAATTAAAGAAAATAAATTAGAATGATGGAGGAAACCTTAACTTATTTTCCAATGCACAAAGATACATAGAAAGTAAGAATGGAACCACATAATTTTCATCTTCAATCAACTTCTCCTTCTCCTTCTTGTTGTTGGAGTAGTTCTATCACGTCTCTTCATCTTATTATATCCAACTCCAAAATAATTCCCTAACCATTTTGGCCTTCCAAATCGAAGTGTGCAGCAACCGATTCCAATTCCAACTACGAGTCCACTTCCATACCCCATCACCACACTTCGCCAACTAAATCCATCTATAAACCCAGGTTCATCATCATCGCCTTCTTCTTCTGGCTGCTTCCATTGCTCATTCTTCTCTTTGCATTTTCTCGTCAATGGAACTCCACACAACCCCAAGTTTCCCACATACGAGTCATTCTCAAATGTGGAAAACTGGTTGAATTGTGGTATTTGCCCCACAAGATTATTCATTGACAGGTTTAATTTGGAAAGAAAAGTCAACTTTGTCATCTCACTTGGAATTTCTCCATCCAGTTTGTTTACCGACAAGTCCAACGATTCAAGTGCACTCATATTCCCGAGAGATGAAGGTATATTTCCAATGAGGTTATTGTAGGACAAATTCAAGTATTTGAGAAACTGAAGGTTTCCTATTGAATGTGGAATACTCCCAGAAAATCTATTAGAGGATAAGTCAATAGTTGTCAAGGCTGCCAACAATCTCTTCAATATTTGATCCCGCCCTTTCAAGATGATTCTCATCTCCATATAAAATTGAAAGCGATCACTTAATCTTTCCATCTCATTTTCCTTGGTCACGTCTATCATTGCTATGAAATTCTTGAAATACTTTTCAGGTAGAGAGTCCACAAATGCATTCTTAGATATATCTAAAACTTGCAACTTAGGAAATGGAAACTTAGTTCTTGAAGGAAATGACATGTTACCATCAAAGTTGTTAGACCTCAAGATGAGCACTCGAAGTTTAAGAAGGACTTCCAACCAAAATGGGAAATTGCCATGTACTCTATTATTTCTGATGTCAAGGCCCTTTAGACTTTTGCAGTTGATTAGGATTTAGGTAATGTTCCTTGCAATTTATTACCGCTCAAATTAATGGACAAAAGATTACACCCCTTGCTAAATGTTGATGGAATCAGACCACCAAACTGATTTTCATTCAAATGAAAGATGCTCAAAGATTTGCTTAAGTTTCCAAAGCATTCCGGAATTGTTCCTTCCAAATTGTTTTTAGAGAGAAGAAGAACATCAAGGGATGGGAAGTTGCAGATGGAGGATGGAAGCTGACCATTTAATTTGTTGGAAGAGAGTTTTAGACCCTGCAAATTGGATAGATTTCCAATAGTGGATGGTATTGGACCTGAAAGTTTGTATCAAACCTTCAAATAAATAAATTGAAAAATGGCCGAACATTTTCTTTAGTTTCCAAAACCTTATGGAATAAGTAATTCAAAAAGTGTATGTCAAGTTGCAAGATAGAGGATTGAATGCTCACCATGCAATTTGTTGTAAGAGAGAATTAAGAACCTCAAATTTGACAAATTATTTGATAGACAAAGATATCGATCAAATTTCTTTATATCCACGCATATGTATATTATTTGCATTACATTGGTATCCATAAAGGTTATATACAACCAACTAAAAATGTAGGAAGAAAGACATTTTGCTAAATAATTTAAAGAGTAATATAGTACTGCATTTAATTTTTTTGAAAAAAAGACTAAATTTGATTCAAAGTATTTAAACTTTCGAATTAGTTATTCCTACTAAATGTGCTAAACAGAAAACTCATGGATTTGTGAAGAACATAGCTAGCTATAACCTAAAGGCAATCCCTATTCACAAGGGATGTACATGAAAATTAAGAAAGAGTTGAATATGCTTAAAGCTCTAAAAGAGTTAGAAATCTTACCAATGAAAGAATTGTTCCCAAGGGATAAAGCCTGTAGCGCTTTCATGTTCCCAATTTCCGAAGGCAATACCCCACTAAGACTGTTACTTGCTAAATCAATAGATAACAAGCTTATAAAAATGCCCAAATATCTGTTTTTCAAGCTTAAATAACAGCTTATAAGCTATTTTTTGGAGCTTATAAGCTCAGCCAAACACACTCTTAGTTTCATAAATAATAACAAAAAAGTAGTTTATAATAAAAATGCCCAAATATCTGCTCAAGTTTCGCAAGCAGTGTGCAATTGTTTCTTCCAAACTATTATTTGAGAGAAGAAGAAATTCAAGGGATGTCATGCGTTAATGGAAGCTCACCATTTAATTTATTGGTAGAAATATTTTGTGGCTTATTTTTGTGTAAGATATATATTCTGGGGAGAGAGTAATCATTTGTTTGCTCTACTTTTTTTTATTCACTTCTTCTCTTCACTCAAGAGGTCAGTGTATGGTGGAATGGATCCGAATAGAATAGATATTCCCATGTTCATTTCCATTCCTATGATTGGTATGTCTTTCCATCATGAATCATCATTCCTGATGAAATCATTATTCCTAATTTGGTGGGAATAGTTATTCCATTCACAACCCATGGATTTACCATTCCCATTTAACCAAAAATGCCAATTAGGATATTTTATATACAGTTATGAGTAATAATATTTCTTAATAAAAAAATTATTTTAAATTTTCTTGAACAATTTATTATTATTAGTAATTAATTCTGAAAATTAATTTAAATTTAGTTATGTGACTATCAAAGCAAATATATAAAAAAGATTATCTATTTCATAAACTAAAACCACATATTGTTTTTTCTGTAAGTATTTAAAATATTATTAAATTATGTAAAATAGTATATATTTTAACTAAATATTACTATTATAGTACAATAAAAACTATAATTTGCTAAAAAGCTTATAAGAAAATTCTCAATTTTGTTTATTTATTTTCTTGCTAAAATATTGATATGTATTTTAATTTTATTATTAATTAATTTTGATATGAAAATTTATGTTCAATAAATCTAATTTTATATTACTTGAATGGACATATTTTTATTATTTAGTTTTATATTTTATGGAATTTATTATATAATATATAAGTATAGTTTAAACATGTAGGGTAATTTTAATGTAGTATTCATAATATTACTTACTACACTTAATTTAAATACAAAGAAATATGATTATATAAAATATTTAATTTATATGAAAAATATAGAAATTAGTATTTCATTCCTATGTTCATTCCATGCACATACCAATCGTAAAAATTTTATTTCATTCCTACTATCATTTCATTCGGGTCTAATCCATTCATTCATACCAATCACCTCCATAGTGATTTACATATATACGCATGCGAGAGATCTTTTATTACAAATAATATAATATTACATCTTCTTTTCACGTATCATTCATATGCACCACATGTACTCAACGATATCATAATATCACATATCATTTGTTAACATTGGTAAAATAGAATGTGCAATATGATTGGAAACGGGAAAATCCAACTATTGTTAAAGTACTTGTTTAATATAAGTACGAAACAACCAAACAAGCTAGCTGAAAAAACAATTTTTTATTTGATGTCAACAATTTTTTATTTGATGTCTCCTGTTTTATTTCACATATTCTACATGTAGCAAGAACGGATATTAGCTAGGGGAATTATATATAGCAGAATAATATAATAATTGTCATAATTTAAGTGTACAATTAAAATTGTATATCTTATCTGAAAGCGCATTAAAAAGAAACTAGTTTAATTCAAAGTTAATGTGATTTGCGTTTAAATGAAAAATGGCCAAGATTTGCTCGAGTTTCCAAAATCTTGTAGAGTTACTCCTTTACTAACTGTTATTAAAGATAAATCCAAATAGAAAATGATATAAAATCAATTTTCTGTATATCTTAGAAAATGCACATGGACATAGCGTTTTACCAACAATGACTATTTTTTTTCAATTAAATACATAAATTTAAACACCGCATCATAGTTGACTCAAACCCGAGACCTTTGACATCAAACATTAACCACTCTATCACTAGGCCAACACACGCACACAACAATGACTATTTTACTCTACATACATGTCTATTATTTGCGTTGGACTTGACATTGGTACCATTTTAAGAAGAATGCCATACAAAAAAGTAATAGATTTGTGAATAACATAGCTATAACTTAACTAATTTTCAGTTTTCAAAATAGTTTTAAATGCTGTACATGAAAAAAAATTTAGAAATCTTACCGATTAAAGCATTGTCATGAAGCCATAAATCCTTTAATGCTTTCATGTTTCCAATTTCTGAAGGCAATGCCCCGGTGAGTGTGTTACTTCCTAAGTTAATAACTTCCAAGGATGACATGTTGAAAATGGTTGGCGGCAATGGACCAGACAAGTTGTTAGAGCTCATACGCAACCATTGTAAATTAACAAGATGATGAATCTCTTGCGGAATAACCCCTGCAAAATAATAAGATCACAAGAAGTTAGTTTAATTTTAGATGCAAAAATTGTGTACTTTCAAAAGCAAAAATATCCATACAGTATAGTAAATAAACCACAACAAAATGCTTTATGTATATTTCGGTCCCTATACTTGCATAATTCTCCGAATTGGGTCTCTTAATTACTTCAATTTATTTAAAATAAGTCTAGGTAATGGTTAAAATCAAAAGTGCATTATCATTTATATTATCATCGTTAAAATCAAAATAACCCTCTTACAATGTGATATTTCATTAGATTTTAATGAAATTATGGTTGTGCTTTTCTTAAGCAATTTATAATCTTCGGATGGGGTATAACATGCAATCGAATATAAACAACTATCAGGAATTTCATCCGATTGGATCACTATGGTTGACGAACAAACTTTTATCTAATTTTTTTTATACATATTGTGAAAGGAATCACAGACTTTTTTATTTCATTTTATGTTTGTTACTAATTCAATTTTACAATAAGAGGATGACAAACTCTACGGCATTTCTATTATTTGACCAAAACCAAATGCTTATATGAAATCCTCATTCACTACAACTTAGAGATATTTTCGATGAACTTAAAAGTTGGAGAGACCATAACTATTTTGTATTTGGTTTCAATTCAATATAGCTGAAATGTATAATATTGTCACATGAACGCACACATGAATAACTAAACCTATAGACCTGATCTCCTGGACATCCGTCCTTATGTGTGGACATCTCATATGTGCACTGCATGCCCCCCCTCATATGGGGTCGGAAGCATACAAAAGCATGTACATAAGCTTCTGACCCTCCATATGTGGGGAATATGTAGGGTATATATGAGGGCGTCCACACCGTGTGAACAAACGTACATGATTTTTTGTAAAACCTATAATGTTGATATAGCTCACTACAACAAAAAAGGGATATGCAAACACTGAAAAGTGCCCCAATATATGGTCTTTTGGGGCACTTATGATTTTCGGGGCACTTTTCACATGTGACACCAAATAGCGTGTCGCAAAAGAGTTTAGGGCACTTTTTAAGTGCCTCTACATTAATAGCTTTCGAGTCAATTTTATATGCCTCAATATTGATTTCTCGAGGCACATAAATCCCCTTTAAGATTTTTAAATTTATGCTGATAAATCTATAGAGACACTTATTTCTGCCTCCAAAGAAAATATCAAGACACTTATTTGTGCCTTTTAGATAAATATCGGGATACAAAATCTATAGTGTCAAGCAATGAAATTAAAATATCCATAAATATTTACTATTAATACTACAGCCCTTAGTTGAAAACTGTAGTTAGTTTGAATAATTAAAACCTATAAATAAATTCAATTCCTATAAAATTAAAATATCCATAATTTCATTAATTCAAATAAAATTGTGTATCCAAAATGCAAGTACATTACAATTATCAATTCAAAGTAAGCTCAACAAAATACAATCTTCTCATCCAAATCCTTGAACCACGAATCTCCAACGTTGGCCATAGCTCAAGCAAGTCTCCATCTTCAGCATCTTTCACTGTAAACTCAACAACACAAATGTTCAAAGCTTATGGTTCACTAGATCTAGAGTTCTACCCTAGCGACAACGTCAACTTATGGGTACTACTCTTATGACCTTCAGTCAACTTAGGGTAACTGGTCCCTCTTTCTCGTGACTGGTTTCTTGTCCCTCGAGGGTGGCTATCCTCCTTTGGATCATACATCGCAACATATAACTCATGCATAAGCATAAACTTTAAACATTCATAAACATAATCAATAATTCATGAAAGCTTTCTTTTTATAAAAGGGCACTTCTTGCGAACTTACCTTTTCCTTTTTGATCGAGTCGGGCAGGCGCGACTTATCCCATGGTTTATAATCAAGGTTATAAAAAAGACACGACCCACACTTTCTAGGGTATCCTTAGAGCAACCGCGCTTTGATACCATTCTGTAACAGCCTGGGATCCGGGTCCAAGACCTCGAGGAGTTATGGTAAGAGGATACTTAACTTAACTGGATAATAATTAATTTAAGAGATATTCAATAGAAATTTAGCGGGACATAAAGAAAATGATCGACACTCTAAGGAAATACCCACTGGAATAACTGAAGACGAACTCAGAGTATGAGGACTCCGGTTCCTACGGAAGTTCAATAGTTAATCATGGTGCAAGTTTAAGTTTCACCATCCAGGTGACAAAATAGACAAAAGATTATTCAAGTTATGGACTACATGTCCCGATAAACATTGAAAACAACATGAAGGATATTGAGTATAATAAATCTAACACTAGGTACTTTTTTTGTATATTAACTTCAGGGAAATATGAACCAATCACCATAACAATAAGCACCAATTACAGCTTCAGTCGCATATTCCAAGTATGGGACATTAGCAGCTGCAGTCCTGACTAGCAAACCTTATGTATCATAATATTTGTTAATGAGTATAAATCTCAACGCAGTAGAAATTTATCTAGGGCAACGGGTTATTGAAACTCCAAGAATTACATCAGGTATCAAGGACTACAAACTTCAACAAAGATAAACATGGAAAAGCCAAAATCATGTGCGGATGGTATCAATAAGTAAAATTGAGGAAGGGGGAGGGAAGATACAATCATGTAGTTCAACCCCTAAATTTGTCAGAGTTGGAAAGAAGCAAAAAAACCACGCCTAAATTAGCAAGTGAAGAAGCTGAGGCGCCAAAATGTGTATTAGGAGAATAATGTCAAAGTAGAAAGTCGAATGGTAGGATATGCATACCCCCAGCGGCAACAAAAGTTTCTCTACACGAGCTACTATATGCTTCCCATAGGTGTACTTCTTCAGTGCATTCAGATGGACCTTAATTCTACACATGATCAGTTCACGCTCCTGATCACTACATGTCTCGAGAACTTTCTGTACTTTGATAATAGAACTTCCTGAGAAGCATGGAAATTTAGTGGTTATATCTCATTCAAGCCACTCATCTATATCATTCTATATAGCATTACACAATGGAGACTTCACCTTAATTCTGGATCTTACGTGGCACCTTGAGGAAATTTTATTCTCATTTTTCTAATTCTTTATTTTGTGCTTTATTTTTATTTTTGAACACATTTCCAAATCTGGAAATTTATTTTTGTAACCGAAATAGTTATTATTAAAATATGGAAATACTGAAAATATGAACAAGCAATTTAGTCAACTATAATGAATCGTAGCAATTTACGTTTGTATGAAATGAATGAAAATATGGAAGTATCAATCACCAAGTAAATGCCTATGTCAATCATTCAATCTATATGTATATGAATTGCATGTAAATTTAGGAATATACAATTAATTTCGATTGTGTTTTCAGTTACATATTATTCTATATTAAAAATAGATGGTGTGACATAGTTCACATATCGCCTTTTTTCTTTATTTCTCAAACCAGTATTCTAGCAAAAAATCAGTTAAAATGAGTTTTACTTATAGTTCTATTGTTTTATTGCAATGATCTAAAATAAAGATCTCACTATTGTTTTTTTTTCTTGAAAATTAAATTGAAATAAATTTCAGTATAAATCAGCATTTTATGTCCGCCTATAGTGAGAAAACTATCGTTTCTGATAGTATTTAGGAATATAAAGCACTTGATGTCCAATTTTTCAGGGTTTAGAATCAAAGATCTATTGACTATAAGTAATTATTGTTTGATGACTATCATCAGCTTCCTATCAATTTGTGTTAGATAACTATTTATCGGCTTCCTGATTCACTCTTCTGGCTAACATTGGCGATAATTTCACCGGACCCATGCTTAATTAGTGAAATCACCATTGTCATTTTTTCTCCACTTTTTTGTATTATTCTACTTAGACATCACTAACAATGTAAGTGTTTCCAAAGAGTACCCCAAATGTAACGGCTTGATCTTTTGGATATGCTGTCGTAATAATAGACTGTACATAGTATGTATATCCCCTAAGTAGAAAATCATATCTTATTGTTGGTGTACCATACCACCATGGTCTAAGAACCTCCAATTCTATTGTTTACAATCGCAATCACAATCGCATAATTATACATTGTAGTTATAATTAATTTTAGTCCATTTAGTTTAAGGTAATGAGAAAATTTGTCAATTAGATAGAATAAATCAATTCCTACTACTGCAACAACAGAAAAAGGTACAACAAAACATATCTATATGTTCAGGAATTTTATTGTAGACTATGTTCCCCACTCAATATAAACATCCCTATCACCACAATAATCCTTGATCCAATGTGAATTTTCTAAGACTTTTGATTCTTATTTTTCTAAATTCTCCATTTTAAGTCTTCTTAATTCTAAATTTTATTTCCACTAATTGATTAATTTGTCAAAGTCTACAATTTATCTTAATTAGATGATTGCTTATATGAACACATAACTAATCATATAAAGTAAATTAAAAAAAGGTAATATATATACGTGGAACTATATTATAAGATATATGTGACTAATTACTATATATAAGATAAATATTCAAGTATTAATTGTCTTATCTAATTATTTGTAAATATCATCATTGTTCTTAAGAAGTTCCGGTATTCAATTGTTCGTTGCTTTCACAATTGAACTAATGAGTTTTTCTTTTCTTTGGCTAAATGAATATGAGTTTTTTATTTTTAACTATTATTCATTTCGTGCACAATAAATGTATCACTTGTGGATAACACGAGTTTTAATAAAAGTATTGACATATGTTGTTTGAATGGAGAAAGGATCCCACCATGTGTTAGATTGTGAGTGATATGAATTATTTTTTCTGTAAATAAAGAGTGGTTGTGAGGTTAAATAATAAAAAGTAGTCCCTAGAATGGAAAGTGATACACTTTTTGTAGACTTCGAATAAGACAATTGTGATACATTTATCGTGAACGGATGGAGTATTATTTTTACCTCATTGATGCCTATTTTATATTGTATTTGTCACGGAATATTCCTTTTCATTTTAGTTATATGTTGTGATAAATTAAAAAATAATTAATATTACATGAACTTATTTTCTTCTTTTTATATACATACTTCATACTTATGATGATGAATGTATGATCTTCCTGCATCTAAACTAACATCTTCACTTCTTTGGTAAATAATAATAAAATGCATCTAAACTTTACATAGGTTAGAAAATGTATTTATTTGTATACACACTTATATTTATACTCAAAATAATAAAATTGATGTACATATATAACTGAAATAAAAAAACTATGATAAGTATGTAAATACCAAATTTCTTATACACATATTAGAATTGGTAATGACTATTTTGATTCACAATCTCTAATTTATATTCATATATTTTTTGAATAGTTAATTGAATTTGTTATCGTTCAACTTGATACATAAAAGATACATACATCCACGCCATTGTTGGTTCGAACTTTTATACCCATTTCAGTATGTCTCTCAAATATAAACACCCTCTTACTCTCAAGTCCAAATACAGATAGAAAAATAAATTTTTTAAAAAAAAAATTAGGAAAAATATATTTAAAATGATGTTTATTTTTATAATTCTGTTTAAATATAATGTGGTAGTGGATTTTTTTTATCCTATATTTCAGTATAACATGTTCAAACTAGAAGCAAAGTTGTATTATCATCATCAATGATATTAAATAATGTTATTGACTACTTAGTGCAAATAAAACTAAAAACAACACATTATTAAAGTAACTATATATTTGGATGTAAATGGTTGTTATTTTCTTTCATATCATTTTCCTTTTGTATTTATAGTTTTGATTAAAAATACTAATATTATATTTATTTTTTTGTATATGTTTCATATTACCAAGCTTATTTGGAATGCGGACACACAAAAGATATTTCATTTTAGAAAAGATATTTTATATGAGGAGATAAATTCTTATATCGTCATAATTTAAATCTTATTACCCCACACATATATAGATTCACCAAGGGTTGGATTATTGTGTGAACGTGAGAATATTGCACTGAACATGTAAAATTATTTCACTAGATTCAATGTAACAAATTTACATGTTCAGTGTAATGTCATATAGTGCACTAATGTGTATTCTTAATTTATATATTTTATTTTTATTTATTTAATATTCTCATTATTTCCTTAATTAAATAGTGTCAATCCTTTTTTAAATTTAAATTTCACAATAATTTTTCATGGGTTCATCTATTCAAGACCTAAATAAAATGGTATTACGTGTTTGGGTAATTAGCGGGTAATGAATATAAGGTTTAGGAAGGAATGGGTAGTAAAATCACTTTTGAAAATACGAGCGTCAGACTTTGTCGTCTTGTGAGTCAGATAAATTATAAGGCAATTTATCAACAGATCTGACTTTTCTTCATCAGTGTTATCTTCGGTTTTCAGCTGAGTCCACGTTTTTTCTCATGTCAAGTCCCTCGAATTTCTTTTGACTTTATCTTCAAGTAAGCTAAATCGCGATAATGTTGCGATTGACTCTAGATCTGGCTAAGCGAGCATCTAACTCTTCGCGTTCTCTAATCTTTTGATGTCTATTTGACTCAGACTGTCTAATGCCACAATAATGACCAGTTCCTCTAAGAATCATGCTTCTTGAATCCTTTCACTGAACTCGATTTGTCTAATAACATATCTTTCAACATTGAGCTTTTTCCTCTGATGTCTGATATAGCTTTAAGCATGTTGTCTTTTGCTTTTGACTTCGTTGGCTCGATCTTGCTTCTTCAGAGCTTGAGACTTATCCTCGAGAACTTGGTTTTTGACTGAAAACCTATTTTACACTAAATACAACTCCCTAACGAACGAACTGACTAACGGACATAACATTAGTGATTATCATCCGAAGATATATCTTTTATGTATTTTCAATTAGGTTTTGTGATCTAATCAAAATATTATTTCGATCCAAAATTCCCAACATATTTTATTTAAATTAGTCTCCACTTTATGTATTTAGAGAAATATTTTATTATTAACTCTTTAAACATATGTTTCGTTTAAATTTTATTGATTTTTAAAGATACAGAAAGTGTAAAAAAAAATAACTTATTTCACCCATTTTTTATTATAATTTTATTGGTCATTAATTCTCAAATTACAATAAAATAATTTTCCATCGAAATTCGACGGGTTACACACTAGTTTATTATCATACTATTACTAAAAGCAAGAAATTTCAATATTGAGATCTTAGCAAATGCCAGCTATAACGACTCGTGGAACATAGAAAATGAAATGAATTAAAGATTAAGACCACATCTGCTCAACATTGGATTCATCCGTTAAATGTATTGCAGAAAAGGTAAATTTAATAACAAAAGCTATACAAGTCTTACTTAAAGAATCGACCAAACTAGAGTCCCTCAAAGTGTATATTTCTAAGTTTAAAACATCAATTTCCCATGATAAAAACAGGGGAGATATCTTGACTATGTAGTGTGGTATTTTTGTTATTACATGCTTTATGTTATCTTGAGAATGATAAAAACAAAATGCAGCTCAATTCAGCAGCATGGCATCATTGCAGACTGATATCAAAATGCACATCAGTTTCGTTACTTCCCTTACCCCTAAAACCGCGGAAGGATTTGGCCATACTTCCATATATAAATCTTCTAAGTCACTAATATCACTGTTATTGGAAGTGAAGAATGACAAACCTGAAATGGTTTGTTTTCATCAGTTGTTCCAATCATCTCAGTCACCAGCAAATGGCATTCGCTTGGGTCACCAAATGTCAAGCATTTCTCAACAACATTTGATGCAAACTTCTGCTGGCTCATCTGAACTATCTTTCCAGCTAATTCCTGAATTATGGTTGTTCGCTCATGTGGCTTCCCATGCTCCAGTACATGCTATAACATCAATATGAAAAATAATAAGTGAAGTTCTTTCACCAGCTCTACTGATTCGAAGATACCTTTATGCCAGAAATTAAGGGACAAGAAAAACGAGAGCAGAAGAAACTGCTTTTGGTTGCTTAAAAGGCAAAGCAACTGAGTTCCACATTACTTTCTCTATACATGTCTACTTACGACCAAACTCATCGCATATTCAGGAGAGGTGGTTAAGATAGAAACCAACATCACAAATAAGATTCAACATCATCAAAAACAGAGAGATTCAACACTCACAGCCATCTCCGTCATTAACTGCAAATACAAATATGTCGATTAGGACGAACTTACCTGTAAATACTGCACACTGCAAATGCAAATGGAAAGAATGGGAAGCCTATCTTTTATCTTTCCTTTCTACAAATACAACAAGGCTTTGACATGTTTCTGTATTATGCAGCTAATTTTCCGAATCAACAACACAATCTGATTCTGAGAAAGCTTACATACCTAAATGTTCTGAAACCACAATAGGATTCAGAATCTTATAAAACCAAATCAAGAAAATTATTGTATTTGTAGAAGGGAACCACAATTAAACGTGATCATCCAAATATCAGTAAGCACATTGATGTTTCCAATGAATGGAAAAGTTTCAGCTTTATGCTAGTGCAAACCTAAGTACTTGAAGAAATGTTAACTGGTAACTTTTTTAGTGAAACTGACTTCTCTTAATAAAACATGGTTGTAGGAAAAGAAATCATTCTCTCCTTATAATTATCCGTATCTAACAAATCTAAATGCAAACAAGGCTGATAACTGTAAGTATTTTGCTAGTGAGAATGGTATTAATTTTACGAAAATATAGCTCTGATTTATTAAAGCACTTTGCTGGAAAATAGTAGTTACTATAAAAAAAAAGTATAAATCTGATCATGAAGGTTTTAAAATGCAAGCAAAAGAAACTAACATAATTTTGTCCCAAAGAACAAATCAAATTGTAAGGGGGTTTGGAAGGAGTGAAAGCTAACTAAACAGTGTATTCACATTGCACAAATCAGAGAACCTTATGGCACTGTCACCACCAATTCGACCTCTGACATTGTCTCGGCTCTCTCCATGCCTGGTAAGCAAAATTGGACGGGGAGTGAGATGTGTATTCACCTGCAAATGATATCCAACACCATTAGCCACTTCTCATATTTGGTCATCATGCAACATGTGTACACTGTCAATTTTGGTCTCATGTACAAAGATGTTTTACAACATACCAGGAAGAATACTATCCGCCCTGGAAGGTAGCCACTAATGTTGTTCACCTGTTTCAATAAAACACAGATATTTATAAGACGATCTCATAATATCTCAGTCTGAAGTAGAATGATGAAGAAAGGTAAGATATCATTAGCCCTTCCGTAAAATGCCATAATATTTAGATGATGATATGAAAGAGACTCATAAAACAGGAAAGGACAGAGGTCTCTTCTCCTCTGCAATCTGGATCTTGATAAACAAACAATGGCATCTTGAATGATCATTTCTCAAACATTTTCGTGGTGTTTGAAATCCGTCGCGCCAAAAGAGGCTCGAATGGAAGGGACGAAAGACAGGTATCGGAACTAGGTGGTTGACTTCTTACTTTGTCGGCTTTGTATAATCATGGAATAACATCGAATATAACTAATTTGTACAGTCTTACTGGAAAATGCATGTTTGGAGGCATTACTGTATGCCCATGATCATCTACAATTGAAACAGAAAGACTCGTACTATCCAAGGAAATTGCCTCTAACATTGATGTATAAAGTGGCAGTTTGTTTTGTAATTTGACTAAGTTGCATTCTATATTATTGTAAACATATCGTCCAGTTATAGAGATACTTCTTTATAAATGTATGTAAAGCTGTGCCTCTCTGTCTCTCTCTCTAAGTTATAAGTGAGAAATAACATGAAGTGGATACAAACAATGTAGATAGACAAACATGAATTTACCAGAAGATAATAATGTAGATAGACAAGACACAGAAAGCCCCTATAAACTCAATAAAAAGATAATGGATATAGCTTTCACAAATGCAGAGATTCTATAGAAAAACATGAAATTGAATGACATTATAAACTAATTTAGCTTATCAATAGAAACAAATAGTAAGAGATCAAACTTGTAAAATTCTCTGCACAGAGATAAGAACATACCTGTTAAATTATTGTAGCTAAGGTCTAAAACCTTAAGCTGTGTGATGTTCCCAATTTCTCTGGGCACATGTCCACCAAAGTTGTTGCTTGACAAGTCAATTCTCTCAAGTTGTGGGCATTGAGCCAAACTCCGTGGTATATCTCCCTCCAATTCATTCCTACCTAGGTAAAGTACTTTGAGTCTTTGAAGGCTATTGTGACTGCAAATGTCTTTTGAAGGGCACCGATAAGCTATTATTGTATAAATCAATAGATTCGATTACCGTCACATTGAAAATGGATGGAGGAATAGGACCATGAAGAGAGTTTCCACTCAAATCTAGAGAAACAAGAGAATAAAGATTTCCAATTTCTAGTGGGATGCTGCCTGTGAGCCCCATATTCGAGATATTCAATTGAGTCACCCTACTCAAACGTGAGTCACAAGTAACTCCTATCCATGCACAAACAGAGGTTTGAGTGGTCCAATTTTGTTTTAAAATATTGTGAGGATCTGAAATGATGAGGGCTTTGAATGCAAGAAGTGAAGATTCATCCCTTTTTATTTGAAGTGTAGTAGCAAAGCTATAACTCATCAAACAACAAAACAATATGAGTAGAGAAAGTAGGAAAAATGGGGAAAATCTCTCCATATTGAAACCGGTAATGATTGTGTGAGCAAACAAGAAGCCAAGCAAATGCCCTTTATATTCAAATGTGGCGAGGCTAGAATTATTGGAAAGTTGAAAGCGAGTGAAGACTATTTACGATTCAAGTCAATTGCGGAATGAAGAATGAAGGAAGCTTCTCTGTTTAATTTTAACTTTATTGTTTGAATAATCTACACAAGTCAATATTTTTATTTGATTGAAGAGATATATACATATACTAGATATGAGAAAACTATTTATCTGTCCCTTTGAGAGGGACAACTCAGTAGTAAAGTGAGTTCTTGTAGTCGAAAGGTTATAAGTCCGAACCCCACGAACGTTCTATGGATACAAAGTGTGGGCTATCCCACATGAACGTAGGGGTTACACAGCCTCTATGGGTTTGAACCTATCATACCTGATTTTTTATGTATGGTTTACCCGAATCCCGATCTGCGTAGTTTGTAGGTTATCCCACATGAACATGGGGTTTACCCAGTGCAAATCGATGGTAACGACTGTGGTTCCCTATGTATTCAGGAAAAAAAATCATCTAAAACATGGTTGAAGTACAACGTATCTAGATTTAGGTATATGATCGGCTAAAATGTCAAATTGAACATTTGAATGACGAATTAGTATTAATCAAGTTCAAGTAACAATGTTAATCAAATTAAAATGGGTTCACAATTTGGGCTAAAGGTTGTACTATAAAGTATAATTAAATAATTTTCCCAATCATTGTTCCACATCTCTTGACGCTAGTTTTTCAATTTTTGGAGCTATATCTGCAATAATTAATTAAATTAAACCCGACATATCTTTTTTCTTTTTGTCGTGATATATCTTGAATATATTCAAGTGCTTAAAGTAAAATGAGAAAAGAAGAATTGGTTAGGTATGAACATATTATATATTGAGGAGCCGAAACACAAATATCACATCATTAGAGTAAGAATCGTGATGGAATTTGGCAAGTATTTAACGGTTCGGTTCGATCGTGATAATGGGAACACAACTTTCTTTGGACAAAATTTTCAACTGAATGTGCATCACATATTTTCAACGTGCATTAATCATAGAATTGTCTTTGATTTAAATACAAGACTGAATGTGCATCACATTTTTTTTCTTCTATTCCCATCCATCCATATATCCAGTGGTAAATGCAGGCCCTGTCAATTGTCATGACTACACCATCGTTCGGTAAGATTTTTTTTTTTTTTTTTTATATATTTAGTTACTATTTTAATATTCTATTATTTTGACCTTCCACTTATTTCCATTTTTGCCATATATTTATATATAGAGTCTAGTGATCATTTTTTTTACTTTCCATTCAAAACTTAAAAGGCGAAATATATACAACTACCATGTTTGGTAAATTTAATACTCCCCATATCCAATACTTAAATTTACTACACTACATAACTATTTTATTATTCTAATGGTTTTGAATTAAAAAAGTTGGTCGAATTTCAATCAATCTGCAATATCCACATTTATTTTGCAGAACAGTTAGTGCCGATAGAATAATTCTAAATGATTGCCCAATTAACTTACAATTATATTATCAATATAAGAAATTATCTATAGTTAATCACTTAATCATGTTTTAAAAATTAAAGTTAACATAAATGAATCACAAAATTAATTACAGATTAAAAATCACTGATTCCGGTCGGTTTCAACCTGTTCCGGTCAATCGGAAACAAGCTAATTCTCGACTGGAATCAGCGAAAATAAATTAAGAATAAACTTATTAATAGTTGTTATTTATTGATATTTTCGATCGACCGGAAACAAGAAGAAGATACTAGACCGGAATGAGAGAAGAAAAATTAAGGATAAATTGATGAATATTAATTATTTGTTGATGTCTCCAGTTGATCGGAAACAAAAAATTATCAATCGGAAACATCATTTTATCGACCAGAGAGAGTTTTTTTGTGTTAGAAATTAATTTTAAATCAGTGTATGATATTTAAATTAATATTTAGTAAGAAAAACTGAAATTTTAAATTAAATCGAAAACATACACGCCATAAACATATCAAAAATCACATTATCCAAAATATATCCAAAATATTATCCAAATATATTTAATTCACTTGAAAACATACACGCTATAAACATATCCAAAATATTTAATTACTCATATTCAATCACATTATTCATGTCACATTTAGCAATATTTATTCATATTTATCCAAAATATACACGCCATAAACATATCAAAAAATCGCATAACTATATTTATTCAAAATAATGTGCACGAAAATATTCCAGTAGGTCTGACATATTGTCACTCGTTCCTTCGAAAGTAGTCGTAAAATATGGTTTCCCCCTAATTATTAGAAAATTTAATTAATAACTAATTATTAGAAAATTCAATTAATATCAAAACTATACGTAAGTTATATTGGAAAAATAATTAGTTTCATGTTTCCGGTCGACAAAGGCTGACGACGGTCAAATAAAATAATTCATCTCATTACAATATATCAATACGTATTAGTATAGACAAACAACCAAATCAAATTACTTTTTATTTCTACTAAAACTTATACCGATAACTCATCCTCAAGTTGTCTCAACT
This sequence comes from Salvia rosmarinus, assembly GCA_036937905.1. Taxonomy (NCBI): domain Eukaryota; kingdom Viridiplantae; phylum Streptophyta; class Magnoliopsida; order Lamiales; family Lamiaceae; genus Salvia; species Salvia rosmarinus. The sequence continues at coordinate 8,969,843 of CM072818.1, forward strand.
GTGATCATATTTATATATCAAATAGTTTAACTAATCATACAGACTTCTGTGATATTCTACACACTGTATGATCTAATTTTTGTATGAGATAATGCAACAATATATGCAATCAAATAAACAATTTAGATAGGAGATCGAAATAGTGATAATATGAAACATAGTATATACGCTCAACCAATCTACTTTCAGTATACAAATCCAACCGTATATATATATGCCAAACGAAGTTAGTCGGTGTTGACTGACATTAATTTGTAAAGCGGTTGTTTTCACAATATATTTATTTAACATTCGAATGATTAAAACACGAAATACACCACGTCTAATATAGCGTTTAGTAATAGTACTAATTATAAAGTGATCAGCAACGGTACAGTTAAATTTGTGTTTTTCATTGTTAAGGATTAGAGAATACTTACATATGTGACTCAATTTGATGTTTAGCTTCTTCGTACAATGTCAAAGATTATATGGTCAAATTATATTAATATTAGGATATATATTTATATATATCAGTTGCTAGAGTCCGCCTAGTATATCTATCTATACCTATTAAAGAAGAATCTTATTTTACAAAATTTTGGTTTGCCTATATATATATATATATATATATATATATATATGTATTATACATTTGGACATTACTGTATTATGATATGATGTATTAACAATATTATATTATCTATTATCTATTATATATATTGTTATAATTAAAGTGTGTGTTCTTATAAATTTTTATTATATCCATAATATCCTTACTTATTTTAATTTGAAGGATAGCTTATAAACTTGATATCAGGCAATATCCTTTTATCTATTTATTTCAAAATTGTGATAATTAAGATTTATCTAATTTTTGATAATATATTTGTTATTTTAATCTATTACTAGTCTACCAAAAGCGGTGTCTTATTTTATCCCACTTTTATTTTATTGATTTTCTTTCAACTCTTTTTCTTCAATTTCAATTTCGCATACTTTAATTTAATTTTGCAATTATTAACTGGGGTTTATTCAACCCAATTAGGGAATAAAATTATTTTTTATAATGTAATTTCCCCTTTTATTTCAATTTTTATGAAATAAAAGTTAAATATGATTCATAATATCTATAATAATTTTTTTATAAAAAATATTATTAAAACAATAAATATAATAGTGGAACACGTCGATACAAAAAATATTAAAGACTGGATCCCATCCTCGTATGTACAAAAATGATATGTATACTCTAGGGATATCATATAATAATGAAATAAATAATTAAAACATAAAACCACCGGCCATGATCACAAATTATACGAATTATGGCGTCATCATTCTATGTATATATGCATGAGAAAATATTCAATTCACACCTTGGGTATTTTTTATTTTATTTTTCTAAAAAGAATGATCAAGACTTCCACACTATTTCTCATGTAGCATCATAGTGTGGGTAGGAGGAAGTTAATGTAGATGGATGCAAAAAATTCCATCATTCCCTATTCATCAGTGACCGCTGACTCAACTTTATAATCTATAGTCGTGAATAATTTTAAATAATATATTCATAATTTCGGGGATATGTCGAAGAAATTTCTGAGAATAACAGATCGAAATTCTTTGATAGTTCTCATACTAAATTGTATAAATTATACGAGATATAAATTGCAGATTGGAGTCATCGGCGATTCTAACTATTTGATAATTAAGATTTATTAAATCTTCATTATAGATTAATAAATTTTATTTGTGAATTATTATATTTTTATTTAATCTGATTAATAATTTTTAGAGACCGGCCGCACTAGAGTATTTGCCGTTTCCTATTAGGCCATCATTCCTCATGAACGGGTAGATCCCATGTCATGCTTTATCTGTTAGAAAATCAAGAGTTATTTTTAAATAAATATCCACTTTGAACTCATGTTGACATGATTTTTGAATTGTTAAGAGTATCGCGTGATTTGAGTTTGAATGAAATAAAGTTTAAACATAATTTCGAATTTTGATATAAAAATCAAATGAGCTTGAACATCTCTTCACTCTCCTCAGCTTGACTTCAATGATATTTGGCTGAGTTTATAAGCTCTTCAAAATAATCTATAAATTATTTAAAAATTTATAAATTGTTGTAAAGTGTTTGGTAAAATAAACTCATAAATATCTTATAAACTGTCAAAAATAAACTTTTTGAACTTATAAGCGTTCCAAAAAATAAGTTCCCCAACCCCAACTTATTTCCTCATAATTTATAAGCAATAATAAATTTACAAAAATAACTTATTATGGTTCATTATTTTCAAAATATACCCTTTCAATTTCATATTTCTTCGATTTTCTCTCTATAACTCACGATCTTCTCTCTAGCCTCAATTATCCAAACACTTTGATAATTTATAAGCTCTTAAAACATTACATTTTATAAGCTCTTGAAATATTTTATAAACTATTAGAACTTATAAGCTCTCTAAAATAAGCTCAGTCAAACACCCTCTTCATTTAAAATAAGCTCTCTGAAGTTGCCATCAAACAAACAAGTAAGAACTACATAGATGTATTTATTTTGCGTGACATGAATCTCTAAAAGCTATACACAAGGAGAAAATAAAGGATTGATTTCTTCATATACTTTATATTACAAGTATATTGCCAGAACTATTGTAGCTAACGCTAATAATTTCCAATCAATCACATCTTTGAAAATAAATGAAGAAAATAAATTACATATTTAATCTTGATTAAATCATAAATGGACAAAATAAAATAAAAATCCTCAAATTTTTTACCTTTGGATGCAAAGCTTTACAACCTCCACAACCAGGAGTGAAAAAGTTGAGAATAACCAATCTATCAACATCATTTACTCCACCAATTCTTGAGTTGATTCGATCTCAACCATGTTTGGTTGGTTGTAGGAATTTCTCCCACCATTTCTGAGTTTTTCCAAATGAAATTGTGCCTTGTGCCTTCATTAATCAAACAGAAATCAATATAAGAAATATAAAATCAAATTGTATCACAAAAGATGAATGGAAACTGCAAACAGTATCACTCACACAAACAAGGTCCAAATTTAGGGATTTGTTGTTGTTCCAACTGTTATGATTTGGGAAATCAAGAGTGTTACCCCAAATTTTTGATTATATCATAAATGAATAAAATAAAATGGAGAAGTGAAGTCGAAATGAAACGAAGAGGCGGGGAATGGATTTTTGGAAGAAATTCCATCGAAGTAAAATGGGAGGCGGGGAGCAGATATTTGGTTTTGTAAAAGACCAAATAAGAAAATACTAGAATTAGAGTTAGGGTTAACTAATGTTTAATTTTATATATATATATATATATATATATATATATATAGGGGTTGGATCCAGTGAGAACTCATCTTTTTTGAAAACTTGAGAACTATGCATAAGACGTTGAAGATAATGCACAAAACAGTATAAAGTTGTGCATAATGAAAACTTTCTAAAATTGTTGCACAACAAAATAATTTTAGAAAGTTTTCGTTATGCACAACTTTATACCGCTTTGCATCATCTTCGACGCCTTATGCATGGTTCGCAGAGTTCGCAAAAAGATGTGGTTCTCATTTGATCCACTCCTATATATATATATATATATATATATGATGGATCAAATAGTATCCGAACCTGAGATAGTATGTAGTACTCAATCTCATCCACTCATCTCATAGATCCTATGGTTGAGATTTTTTCAGATTTTTTAAGCTTAATTTCGTTGATTTTCGCAAACGTAAGGGTAGATTAGTAATTTGATTTGTTATGTGATTGCGAAAACAAACTATGCATTTAGTTGAACTGAATAATGCATTCAAATGATAAAAAAATGCATGCAGTTGAACACAATAATGCATGCAAAATAGGGGGTTACTTTTTTAAGATATGTTGCATTCATGCCTAAACCAAACCCTAGGGATAGGTCGGTGATTGCAGTTCTTGTCTTAATACGAATAGGGAAGCGATTGCAGCTAGTCCAAAGAACAGGAGTGAAAGGTCCGAGCTAAACGAATATGTCGGCTTCTTCGCTTAGTTGTTCCTTGGTCAAAGACCAAGGAAGCCCCAAGGGAGGGTAGAATGTATGCGTTTGCCTTCCCGCTCGTTCTTTTCGAATGCTTTTTTTTGCAAACTAGAAATCTCATAAGAGAAGAAAGATCGTAGCCTAGTTCGAATGAAAGGTTTGAACTATGAAAATTTCCGGGGAAGGAATAGAGAGCGTCACCCCAATTATCATAAATAAAGAAAGAACTCACTTCTTTCTTTTCTAACGGAGTTCCGCACCAGGACTCAAACCATAACTAAGCCAATTCGACTAACAAAGAGAGGGGATTTGAAGGCAACAAACAACAAAGTAAAGTATTGGATTGGGGATCCCATCATGAAGCTCCACTTCAATCTATGCAAGTTTGGATCCCTACCCGCCACCCGAAACGAAAGGTCAAGTATGCCTTTTGAGTCGACCAGCACACCTCTGGGAAAAAGGAGAGTGTATTTCCCAGCGAACTCCCGTTATTCTAATCGTGACTTTGGTTACCCGGTTCCTCACGCTGCCCATGAGTACGTCCGGGGGCGATCGGTTAGCTTAGCTGCTTAGTAACTCCTAACTCAGAACTCATACTACTCTATAGCGTTCTGGCCTATCACCCGATAGTCCATCACTCGCAAAGAGCTCCTTAGAGTTGAGTTACATCTCTTCTCTACAAGAAGAACAATAACAAGGAACTCAAAACTCAGAGCTCCTAGCTCATTAACTCATTAGGGCTATAACTCATTAGGACTAGTAGTCTTTACTCCTTATTAACTATAGCCCGTTGACCTGCATTTTACGTTTTGTTAAATGCATTGACATATTTTGATCAATGCATGGACGTGATTTGTTCAATGTATGTTTGTGTTTTGTGACAAATGCAGTTTTATGTTTTGTTCAATGCATTGTCATGTTTTGTTCAATGCATTTTTATGGTTTTCGACAGCAAATCTCTCATTCATCATTCTATGTCAATTTCGTCGTCTCTTTCCCTGATTACCGGTGAATTCGTCGTGAACCACCACCATAGCCACCATATTTCTCTATTATTCAATCAACTATCAAATTTATCTTCTATTTTTTTCTCAAAATCCATCAATTTTGTTCTCAAATTTGTTTCTTTCTTTCAAAATCTATTATTTGTTGTTATTTGTTTATATTGTTGTTGTTCGCCCGTGCTACCGTCGTCGTCGTCGATGCGTCCGATGCCGTTACCGTCGTCGTCGTCTCCGACGCTGTCCGTTGCCACCAAGGAGGAGAAGAAGAATGCTGATTTGATTTATTTCCATTTTGCCCCTTACGAAAATTAAAAAAAGGGGGGGGGGATGCCACGTGTCAGCTTGTGATGCGGCCACGTGTTCAAAATGTATGGTCTAGATTAGATACTACATACTATCTGGGGATCGGGTACTACGGAAACACAACCCTATATATATATATATATATACGGGCCATATCTAGGTCGAATCTGGATCTCAAAAATTAAAACTCAGATCTGGATCCAAGATTTTAGAGTAGGACCATCAGATCAAAAATTTTTATACTCCAGACCCTAAAAAATAGATCTAGACCATCAGATCTAGATCGAGTCCAAGATCAATCACCATTCATATCCACAAAGTTGGAGAATTCCAGCATCCAACACCAGTCAGTCAAATAACAATTCCACCAAATTTAGATACTTCTTTTCTTCTACTCTTCACTCCTATATTAATCCACTAACTTAATCACTCTCTACTAAAACATCTCAAATCTTGAGCAATCTAACTCCAAAATTTTGCATCACTTCAAAAATGGTGATCCATGAAATCTCAACTCCAACTACACCCCGCAAAACGATGGTCGCTCTCATCTCTCTCCCCCAAATCCCCGAATACTCTAACAACCTCTCTCTCTCACTAAACCTCTACCCACCTTCTCCGACTCCATGCAAGAAACCGTTGAAAATGCGAGGATCCTCATGGCCAAGTAGGACCCCACCAGCCCATCTCTCGATAAATTCACCTCAATCTTCCATGAAAACCGAACCGAAGTCAAGGAATTCATCACGTGTGTGGAGGAGCTGCGCAGGGTGATGCATTTCTTAATCGCCCAGCGCTCCTACTCTGATCAGCTCGCCATAGCCAACAAATTGATGGATGTGGCTATGCTGCAGTTGGAAAAAGAGTTCTACTATATTTTATCAGCAAATAGGGAATGCTTGAGACCTGAATCAGTCTCTGACGGCTCCTTCTGCCTCTCGCGACGGTCGTTGTCGTTCAGCAACTCGGAGGACGAGGAGGAGAATGAGGATGAGGTGGAGCGAGCTATGGCGGATGATGGGATATGGCCTAACCGCTCAAGCCCAATAGCAGGCCCACGTGAACTGGGCCTGACCTAGCTACTTCGGCCCACACGGTTTGGCCCAGAGCCCAACACCTAAACCCTATTCAAGATCAACCATATCCCATCAGATATGGAAGGAGATATTCAAGGATCAAGTCTATCTTCAGAGATCAGATCACACAAGGCAAGGAATCCGTAGTAATCTGTAGTGATCCACAACATGTATAAATCGAGGTTAGATTGAAGGTAGAAGGGTTAACAACTATTTGAATACTCGAACTTTTAGATACATTCATTGTAATCGCATATAGTGAAAGTATTGGGGAATCATTCCTCCGTGGACGTAGATCTTTTCCTTGATCGAACCACGTAAAAAACCTCGTCTTCTTTATTGTTTTCACAATCTCACACCCAAGATTTATCATTGGCGCCGTCTGTGGGAACCTCGAACAAAAAGCTTCGTTTTCTACACAAAATCAATGGCAATGACTCGTGCAACTATTAACGCCGCCGGTGGTGCTGGCACGGACCAAGGACCAAAGACCCCAACCAGGCTGCTGCGCAACGCCGGGGAAAAGAAGTTGTCGCTGCCGACAACAACAAAGACACCCGAGGTTACATAGAGAACCTACCTATACACCTCGTGAACGCCGCTTTCCGAATAAGAAGAAGACGACCTCAAGACCGTGAACAAGCGACTCACCAGTCTCATGAGGTCCTCGGCAGAGCCGTGTCTGAATTCCTCAATGCCAACATTGGCCAATTTCAACACTTTCTGAGCTAAAGGGGGAACGGCGCAGGAACCTCAAGAACACCCAGACTGGCAGTCACGGGAGCCCGGGGTCGCTCACCTCTCCGGAATAACCAAGGACATTCACCTCGGTGAGATAGCCGAGAACGATCCCCTCGGCGAGATAGCCGAGAACGATCCCCTCGGTATGATATCCGAGAACGATCACCCCTGCATGATGCTCGAGAACGATCACCTCGGCATGTCGTCCGAAGTCGATCACCTCGGCAGGCTGCCCATAACCATTCACCCCGACGTCATCCGCGAAGTCGATCACCTCGGCACAACTACCGAAGTCGTTCACCTCGGCACGTCCGCGGGGCCGAAGAGAGGAAAGGCGGAGTCGATCCCCTCACCAGAGAGACGATAGACGTCACTATCGATCTCCCACCCCTCCTGAGAGGGATGGAAACGAACTTCCAGGATTCGACCGCATGGACGGATCATCTCCCCTTTCTCCAGGGAAATCCTGGATACACCCCTGACGCAGCGATATCGGGCACCCAACATCGCTGCCTATGACGGTCTCGGAGATCCCTCAGATTTTCTTTTTGCCTATACTACAAACATGGCAAATCAGGGGATGGAAGATTTCCACATGTGCAAAATCTTCCCCGAGGTGCTGGTCTCCAACGCCCGTCATTGGTTCACCTCACTTCGCCAGAATAGCATACATAGCTTCAAAGATCTCATGGATCAATTCAAGTGGCGCTTCTATCAAAAGATGCCACCTCAGCAACCTTCATCCAACCTGCTCACCATCCGTCAAGGACGGGACGAGACGATGTCCAACTTCGTCTCAAGGTTCATCAAGGAATCCCTTAAGATCGATGAGAGCAACGACCTCTACATCATCAACGCATTCAAAAATAGGATCCGACCTGGCGCACTAAACAAAGAGATCACCAGGGAGAAACCGAAGACGGCGAGTAGCCTCTAGACCTTGGTGGATAACTACGTCAAATGGGATGAGTCGGATCGTAAAAAGAGAGAGACATGAGACGAGCAGAAAACCGAGAAGAAGAGGTCGGATGATCGAGGAAGGGGCGCCGATCGCCGAAGTGCCTTCGACAGATCAAAAAGGCCCAATGGAGTCTAGATTTGGACCTCGCCAAACTCGACAACAACTCCCATAGTTTGCTCAAGTCGAGGCGGAGATATTCAACTCCACACCGAGCTCTTCCCAAAACCACCTCCCATGAAAGGAGATCCAAGAAAAGTCGAAGGACAAGTATTGCGACTACCACCGGGGTATGGTCACAACAATCGACGAATCTGTTTGGGCTCGGAAATAGACGAGCTTGTTAAAAAAGGTGCGCTTAAGAAATACCTCGACCGCACCACGAGCGAGTCGAGAAACAAGAAGCGCGGAGGAAAGAACGGAGGTGGCAACAATTGTGGGCCGACCTCGAAGACGATGCACCCCGACGATGACGAGGACGACGGTCCCAACGCGATGGAGCAAGTCCACGCCATCACCGGACTACCTATAGGAACGACGAGGTCGTTGTTAAAAACCGAAGCTCGAAGACCGATCCCCGAGGAGCCAAAAAATAAACGACTTCGGAACGATGAGAGCATCATGTTTTCCAACGATGACCCGGTACCCAAGATCATGCCCCATCAAGATGCTATTACCATACAAGCAGTGGTGGGCAATAAAAACGTCCACAGGGTCTACATCGACATTGGTGCCTCCGTTAGCATCATTTTTCAAAGCTACTTAGACAAACTCGAGGTCGGAGGGATCCAAATTCATCCAGCACCGTCTAAACTACGGAGCTTCACTCAGGAGACGATACAACCAGAAGGCATCATCACCCTTCCGATCATCGTAGGACGTGCTCCTAGGTCAGTTACCAAAGCCATACAATTCTTCCTGGTCAAGGCTCCCTCTCCGTATTAAATCATCCTCGGAAGAGATTGGCTCTATGCCACCAAGGCCATCTTCTCGGTCTACCATCTCACAATCAAGATACCCACCCCGGCTGGAGTATTGAGTATCCAAGGTGATCAAGCAGCGGTGAAAGAACGCCTTCGGATCTCAGCCCAAGATGAGGCCTTACCTCAGGCCTAGCAATTACAGAACCCTCCTTAGAAGTTATCACCCCGGGATGATCTGACTGACGACCTCCAATTGTATGACGACGATTCCTCCAAGGTCGTCAAGGTCGGCACCCAGGGTCCCACTGATATTCGACAACATGTTATGCAACTTCTGAGGGAATACAGGGACGTGTTCGCGTGGTCACCACTCGACATGACAGGAGTGTCACCCGAGCTCATCACTCATCGACTCAACATCGATCCGGCTACTAAACCAGTTCGACAAAAGAAAAGGGCATTTGTAGCAGAGCGCAGCAAGGTGATAAGGGACGAAGTGACCCAACTCCAGAAAGCCAAGATCCTGTTCGAGGTCAAGTACCCAACCTGGCTGGCTAATCCTTTCATAGTTCGAAAGCCAGGAGGGGGTGGCGCATGTGTGTCGACTATACCGATCTGAATAAACACTGCCCAAAGGACCGTTACCCCCTCCCCGATATTGATAAAAAAGTAGAGGCATTGGTGGGCCATGAGATCTTCAGTTTCCTGGATCTATATAAGGGATACCACCAAGTCTTGATGAGTAAGGAAGATGCTCCAAAAACGGCATTCATCGCTGACTTCGGTGTCTTCGCATACCGAAAAATGCCTTTTGGATTGAAAAACGCCGGAGCTACCTACCAACGAATGGTGGACGCAATATTCAAAGATCACATCGGAAAGATCGTGGAGGTCTACGTCGACGACATAGTAGTCAAAAGAAAAAAGATGGAAAGTTGTGCCGAGGATCTCAGAACCATCCTCCAGCTTCTCAGGTCGGCCAATCTCAAACTTAACCCTCAAAAGTGCACATTCATGATGAAAACGGGGAAATTCCTAGGATGCTGGGTTTCTCAAGAAGGGTTGAAGGCTAATCCCACCAAAGTGAAGACGATACTTGACATGCAAGTGCCAAGGACCGTTCGTGAGATCCACAAACTCACCGGATGCTTGGCCGCCCTCAGCAGGTTCCTATCCCGGGCTGCCGAGAAACAACTCCCTTTCTTTAAAATCTTGAGGAGAGCCCCAGATTTCGCCTGGGATGATGAACATCATGTCGCTTTCACACAGCTAAAGGAGTACCTCGCCGACCTGCCCACACTGTCCGCCCCAAAAGAAGGCGAGCTCCTTTCCTTATATCCGCGACCTCGGATGAGGCAATCGGTCTGCATCGGTGCGAGATGAGCTCGGACGACAACTCCTATTTATTTCATCACCGAGCTCTCAAAGGATCGGAGACTAGGTACACCACCAAAAATAGCGTTGGCATCGGTGAACGTCAGCGGCGCCTCCGACCTTATTTTCAAGCCCATTCCATCCAGTCTCGATGACTTACCCCGAGATAAGTCTTATCAAAACCTGAATCGTCAGGACGTGTAGCTAAGTGGACACTGGAGCTCGGCGAGCATGACATCTTATACTCCCCTGCACCGCCATAAAGGGAAAGCTCTAGGCGACTTCACGGTGAAGCCAAGTTTACCGAGATCAATCCTACCAGCAAGGTCACTCCGACCTCCGCCCTTACAACGGAGGAACCTGCCCTCAACCTACCTGATGACTGTTGGCAAATGTATGTGGACGGAGCCTCATGCAAAACAGGTAGCGGGGCAGGCATCTTGCTTCTCGGTCCGGAAAAATAAGAAGTAACCTATGCACTTCGGTTCTCCTTCCCGACCACCAACAACGAGGTGGAGTATGAAGTACTAATCTCAGGACTTAGTCTTACAAGGGAGTTGAAAGTGGAAAAATCCAAATCTTCTGAGATTCCTGTGGTGATAAATCAGGTCTCAGGGAAATACGAGGCCAAAGAGGATAGGATGAAGCAATACCTTCGGAAAGCAAAAGAAATGTCGACTGCTTCGTATTTCACAATTCACCGAATCCCGCGAGGTGAGAATAGCCGAGCTGACGTCCTCAGAAAATTAGCCTCGTCATCAACAAATCCACCAGTGGAGGAAGTTCACCCGAGTATCAAGAGCCCCACATCAGCGTCATCACAGAGACCGAACCGAACTGGATGACTCCTATACGGGCTTACCTAGAAGAAGACGTGCTACCACGTGATCGGCTCCAAGCTAAAAATGATGGTCAAGTCCCGAGATACCTTATTCATGAAGGAACACTCTATAGAAATCCTACCTCCAGCCCTCCCGAGATGCCTTGGGCGGAAGGCGGACTATGTGCTTAAAGAAATTCACATGGGGTCTTGTGAAGCCACATCGGATCACGAGCTCTCTCAAAGAAAACGCTGAGGTCGGGATATTATCGCCCACCCTTTCCCGGATTCGCCGAGCTCGTCAAGAAGTGTCCAAGTGCCAACTTCACGCTACAATCAAAAAGCTACCTCAAACCGACCTCAGTAGCCTACAAAGTCCATGGCCTTTTATGCAGTGGGGAATCGACATCGTTGGTCCCTTCGACCGAGCACCAGGACAGTTTCGGTATTTGGTTGTAGCCATAGACTACTTCACCAAGTGGGTCGAAGTCGAGCCTCTTTCAAACCTCACAAGCAAAAGGATCCGTAACTTTGTTTGGAAGAATATAGTTTACCGCTTCATATCACATGTCTTGATCTCGACAACGGCACCCGCTTCATCGACAAAATTTCAAAGAATGGTGTGAAGAGCTCCAGATCACAACAGCTCACCTCGGTTGCACACCCACAGCGAACAATCGACCAAGTGACGAACCGCACGATCGCATAAGGATTGAAAAGAGGCTAGATCGAGCTAAAGGGATTGGGTTGAAAATCTCCTCAAGTCCTCCGTCATACGTAACGACACCCCGGACTTCCCACGGAGAACACCCTTCACCCTAGTCTATGGTAATCGGGGTCATTATACTAGCTGAGATCGGTGCCCCGAGCCCAAGAACTCTTAACTTTGCCGAGCATGGCAACGAGGAGAACCTACGAGCCAATCTCGATGCTCTGGAGGAAAGGCGTGAACTCGCTTTCATCAATGAAGCCAAGTACAAATGCCAAGTAGCAAAGTACTACAACAAGAGGGTGAAAGCCTCCACACTCCACGTAGGCGACCTCGTCCTACGGAACAATGAAGCTAGTAAAGCCGAGCGCCTCAATAAGTTGGAGCCAACATGGGAAGGCCCATACCACATCCACGAGGACCTCGGCAAAGGGGCCTATAACCTTGCTCACCTATCCGGTACACTTATCCCCCGAACCTGGCATATTACTCACCTGAGGAGGTACTTCACATAGCTTTTATTTCACGTCGGCATTATGTTAGCCTTCTTTCTATTTTTCCAAGGCACAATGTCAATTACTTATCAATAAAATGTCTCTTTTTATTATAAGTGGATTACTTCGTCCTATCTTATATCTATGTGAAAATCCGTTTTCACCTCGGGAGAAACACACTTACCTTCAAAAGGACGCCTTACGAAGATGACAAACCTACAAAGTAGGGTACTCAACTAAGCGCACGCCAGGGGACCACCCCAGCACATACAGATTACTCATTAATTTGAAATATCTACGTGCCAACGACGTCCAAATCGGATCCAGGGGACCACTCCTATCGATATTTCTCGACAAACAAGGCAAGCACACAAATTACTCATTAATTTGAACATCTACGTGCAAGGCATACGGATTACTCATTAATTTGAACATCTACATGCAAACGACGTCCAAGTCGGATCTTGTGCAATTTACACCTCTTTATTGGGAAGATATACACTTCGGTACAAAGCATAAATACATTTATGACTAAAAACCAAGTTCTACACTTCGGTACACAGTCTAAATATATTTATGACTATAAACCAAGTTCTAAGCTATATGCATATCACTCGGGCTTCCGAGCTGCACCTCGCCAAGACTCACTAAAGCTACACCAGTTTGAAAAAAAATCCCCGGGTCGACGGTGAATACCCGGGATGAACTCGGTGCCTTCCACCCAGTCAACGAGACCGGCATCGCCGCGACCTACTCCCGAGGCTCTTTGAGCAGGCGGAGAGGGGTCCTGACCCGAAGGGGATACTATTGGGGCCGAGGTCGAACTCCTGCCTCTTGACCTCACCGTCCTGCCAGTGCTACGACCTCGTCCCCGACCTGACACCCTCCCCCGCCGAGCTCCCGACAATGGAGGCCGTCCACGAGATGACATTCCTGTCACATCTGAACCCATCAGTCGGAGCACCTCGGCGTGGTCCATATAACCGCCGCCCACCTCGACTTCTTCAATTCTCACGCCGGTGGGGCGGATCATGGGCTCGTGCATACGCCGCTATGGACGATCTCGTAAAGCTGGAGGCATTTGACCAGCTCATCAAGGCATTCTTTAAAACTCTTACTGTTGGGCCCCTCCTCGTCCCTTAGTACCATGCCTTCAGCTAACAAGAGTTGAGCCCGATCGTCTGCCTCGGATATGGTGATACCACCAGACCGGTGAATCACCGCCTCATATTCAGCATGTTCTTCTGAGACCCGCGCCAACTTCTCTTGCGCCAGCTCAAGCTGTTCTTCACATTGTATCAAGCGCCCTTGAAGACCGTCAGCAGAGACATCCACCCCCTGGACCTCGAGATATAGCAAGGAATGTGGCAAGATTTACAGAGTCACGCGGAAATCGATCGTCGATGAAGAGATATACCGGCTTGGTATCAGAAGCTACAATTCGTCTTTGATTATGAGATTGGATCACAAATCTTTGCCAAATCTTTGCAGCATCGTGTGGAGAAATGGATTGAAGCGGCAAAAATCGTGGTAAGATCGATCTTCCATGGCGAGAAATTGCTTGGCAATTGTGTTTTTGTTAGGGCTGTCAATTCATGCGTGTCGGATCATTATCGTATCGACACGATAACGACACGACACGATAAGGCCAAACACAAACACGACCCGTTAAGGATATGTTCGATATGAACACGAACACGACAAGAAATGTACTGATACAGACACAAAACGAATACGACACGAACACGAACACGAATATGACATGATTTTTTTCGTGTTGACACGACACGATAACGACAAGAAACAATAAATTCAAATCAAAATTAGAAAATAAATTAATATAAGAAATAAAAATATATAAATATAATTAAATTAATACTAAATATATATAAATATTATCGAATTATACAAAACGACAAGATCCGACACGAATACGAATGCAACACAAAAATTATCGTGTTACACAAACACGACATGGATTTGATACGAACACGATACAAAATTATCGTGTCCTTATCGTGTTCACACGATAAGGACACGAACACGATAAGGCTGAACACTAACCCATTAATTTCGTGCGTGTTCCTGTCGTCTTCTCGTGTCGTGTCGAAAATTATCGGCCCTAGTTTTTGCCTTCTCACAGACAATGAATCAAACATGTATCACGCATACGACGATGGAAGCAGCGATGAAAATGCTCAAATTTCCCGAGCTCATCGCTAAGAGCAAGCGATCGCCGGAGAAGATTTTTATTCTGATGAATCTGTTCGAGACCATCTCCGATATGTGGCCGGAAATCAAGTTAATTTTTTCATACGAATCATTCTCGTCGATCAAGTTGCAGGCGCTCGCCTCAATCCAGAAGCTCATCGAATCTGCTCAAGCGATTCTCGCCGAGTTCGTCTCGTCGATTCAGAAAAATCCGTTAAAAACTTCGATGGCCGGCGACGGGATCCATCCGCTGACTTACAAAGTGATGGACTACGTTGCTTTGCTAGAAGACAGCACCGGAACGCTCTCCGACATTCTCGCCGACGCCACCGTCAGCGCTCGCTCGCTTTTTCCTGTGTGGTTTTAAAAATGGAAGTTGATTTGAATGCCGGTGGAGGCAGAGGCGGACTATGTGTGTCTCTGTGTGGTTTTAAAAAGGGAAGGTGATTTGATAGTGTTTGGATTATAAGATTTTAGGGTACATACAAACTAACAAAAGTACTAACTGTAAAATCATTGTGGTTGTTTTCTTGAAGATGATGTAGACATCCTAGTACTTTAGTACAATGCTACTACCACTACACCTACTTAAGACATTTGACTTTAGAGTTTTGATTAATTAATTAATTTAACCAATTCTTACAATATTGAATAGATACTAAATAACTATGAGTATTTGATATGCAATTAACAATTCTAAACTATTGTTCTTAATTTTTTTCATTGAATTCCCATTCATTTGCTGATTTTGATATAAAAGAAGATGGTAGTAGAAATTAATCAAAATTTGCAATTTTCTTTGTTCTATTTCTTTCACTTATTTTTTTAATTTTCTTTTAAATATACTTTGAATTATTTATGGTATTGAACAAATATCGATGGAGAAAATTCTATTGACTTTTGGTTGATATGATGCATAAGTTTTTAAAATTTTGATTTAATTTTTTTTATCATGTTAATATTTATTCAAGTATCTATATGTTTTAATATATAGATACCATATATGAAAAGTATTAAATATTTATAGGGTATTTAATTTTTACAAAATGGTCCAACCGGTTAAATCAGTGATCCATTTGAGTGCGCCGTTTTGATATTCAGCCCGGAACTATTTTATAATATCATATTTTTATCAACATAGAATATTTACAGTTGGACTGAACAGACTGTCGGCCCAGCCCATAATGCACAGTTTGACACATTTGGCCCATCACTTCACTATATAATGTACAACATATACTCCATTGGCCTAATTTTGAGCCCAAACACTACTTGTCTGAAAAGGGATTGTAAATTCCATGGAATATTCAATATTGCGCATCTTATAACTTGCATGGGGCCAATACCAGATAGGATTAAAACATTTTTCATTCTAATAGTTGGATTATTGTGCATATATTTTAAACTGTACGAACTTTTGTCAGTTAATCAAGCATATAATAAACTTTAGGATATATATCACTTTAAACTCTAATTATATCTATTTTATCAAAAATATTTCGAATTATCATAAATTTTTAACTATCAATATTATATCAAAATGTTTGCGTCCATTTTTCGACCCCCAAAATCTTGATATGGCACATCGGATGACATATGGAATTGTATGGTATTTTTACTGTTTAATTAAGAAATAACATAGATGCACGGAATAACGTAGTACCCGAAGAACCACGTCAAAATTTCTAAGGTCGGGAAATAGATGTAGGATATTTTTGATACAATACTGATAGTTGTTGGTTTATAAAAATATTTCTGATAATTTGAGACATTTTTATGAAGTGAATATATTTTCAAGTTTAAAGTGATAATTACCCTAAATCTTATACGCATTTCCTCATATATATATATATATATATATATATATATATATATATATATTGTACATTCTATACTCAACTAGTAAAGCAAATAAAATTTGCATCTTTGTATAAGATCTATCTACTTTATAATGTAAAATGCAAGGTTTCCTTTTCTATTTTTTTTTAAAAGGAAGTTTTTCTTTCGAAGATGATTTTAACATAACATATAAGTAATTTAATTTGTCAACAAGTACACCACGTAACATCTGCATCAATAGCTTTAACCTAAATATTTATTTCTACAGAACATTACAGAAGTAGTTATTCTTGTATATGAGAAGCTATCAATCATGTCAAGTAATGATAATCGATGATGTTGGCGCCTTCTAGTCACTTCTGCCACAATTTTTGCTTTGATCTTCTTTAGGCTACCCATAGCCTAAACCCAACTTCACATCTTTTATATGAGTCATACGATAAAACTCATTAACTTGTATTCTATTTTTCTTTAAAACAATAAACTCAATTTTTAACTTTTCAATTGGATCTCACTAAAATATTAATATTTTATACTAAATAAAAGATCTCGTTGCAATCTATAAAATAAAAAATTAAATGCGTCAGTGTGTCAGCCACGCATGCGTGTCACGAACGCACCAACTAACGGGCGTGTGTAGTGCACGCGCCGCAGCTGACGTGCTTGCGGGTCTCGAAAAGACAGTGGAAGCTGGGTTTTGCAGTTGAAAGCTAGTTCCAGCTTTCGATTTTTGAACAAAGTATTGTGACTGCAAAAGTTGACTTCCAACTTTCGAAAGTTGGAAAAGAATGCCCGTTGTGGGCACCCTTAGAATGGTTGCCACTTCTATCATGTTGATTCTTCCATCTGGTTGAACCTTAAGCTGGTGGTACCTAGATTTGAGGTCAATCTTCGAGAACACACTTGCCCCTTTTAGCTGGTCGAGCAGACCATATATCATTGACAGAGGATATTTGTTCTTAAGCGTTAGTTTATTTAGTTCTCGATAATCTATATATATCCTCAATTTGCCATCTTTCTTTTTCACAAACAAGACAGGTGCTCCCTAAGGAGACACGCTAGATCTGATAAAACCTAGGTATAACAGCTCATTGGCACACTCATTTCGTCAAGCCACTTCACGATCATGAGTACAAAAATATGGCTCATTGGTGAGAAGCAAAGAATATTAACATTTTGTCACAAAGATGTACACATTGTAGAAATTTGATAACCAAAACATATCCAGCCTCCCTGGTATAACCCAATGGCTCCTTGTTAGACCATGTTTATCAACAACCACCTAAAAATCCAACCATCCAACCACTTTAATATTTTATTAATTTCTCTTTCCTACTTTTACTTTAATTTTCATTCAACCACACCACATCCATTTTTTATGGTTTATCAATGACCATCCAACCACTTAATTTTAAATTTATATTTTTATTATTTTTAATTATACATAATATAATTGATTGTACATTAAATAAATTACATAAACTATTATTGTTGGAAAAATATTGAAAATACAAAACGATAAATTGATATAAAATATAAAAAAAACTTGGCAAAATACAAAATAAGCAAAGTAAGTCCCTAAGTTACAATAATCTAAATACGAAACTGATAAACGTTACATAATAAATATAAGAAAATTACGCAATCAATTCTGATCGCCGAATTTTTGCCATATATGCTCGATCAAGTCGTAAAGAAGAGCGGTGTGAGCTTCTCTATTGCGAAGTTGATTCCTAGTTTTCATATAGCACGATAGGCTTGCAATCCTATTCGTTAAGAGTCATATCGCCGAATTTTTGCCATATATGTTCGATCAAGTCAAAATCTTGAGAATTGTAATGAGGGTTATTACCTTGATCCATAGAAAAATATAGAACAAGATAATAAAGGTACAAGTTAAGAAAAGAAGAAATTTTTAGGTGTGTTAAAATATATCAAGACTGGTCTCTATTTATAGAGAATGAAAAAATATAAATTTTGGTATATTTTTTTTTTTTTATATATATTATACAAAAATTATATCAATTTTATTCATATATATCATTCTAATTTAAACAACAAATAGGATGAAGACAAGTGTCTCCACCCTATTGGTTGAAAAAGGAAGAGAGAGAGAGACCAAGTGTGGTCTATTTTTTATGTTGGTCGAACACTTTGATTTTTTCCATTTCAATTTTTTTTTTTTTAATTACACTTGGTCGACCAATTTGAAAGAATTTGAGCCGATAAAGATGGTCTTATGGTTGTTGCAGATAACATCTCATCAACTGTGTATATGACATTCACTTGCATACTCCAGCATACAAGTAATCGCATATCATATCACAATCCAAACCACGATATACATGTTGGACATAAAAACATTTCACAGACCATGTTTCTTTTCTCAAACAAATCATGCTTTAATTTGTGCCGCATTATATAATACAAAACATATTTTATAAGTTAAAGAAGATTTCACCAACCTTAGTTTCGAGCACAACAAATCAAAATCAAATCAAATATGGGACGAAGATCCTAGTCATGCCGCACCAACAAAATAAATATAATAATTTATAGGGAACTATACAAAACCTTAAATGCAAATTTCTTACCGACACTAAATACTTTATAAGACCTAGGGCCATTTCAAAGAAATTATGCCAATTTACTTCAAGATACACTTTTCGTAAGTCAAATTGAATTACTTGATTTAATATTCATATAATAAATAATTGACTACTCAGTACAGTAGCCAAAATTTCCAAAGCCAACCTTTAATATAGTAAATAATTAGATAGTTTAAACAACATCTCTCTCCCTCAATAATTACGTCTCTCTCTGCTTTCAACCTCACAATCCTTCAGTACTATCTATCTCTTAATCTAACTCTCTCCTCCGACGACAGGCTTATCGACCAATACAGCCGTCGCCGCGGCTTCTGTCAGCTAAAAGCCACTAATTCCCACAACAGGATGCACATGATCCCACGACTGACTCTCTCTCTTATCCCCGGCGAGAACTCGCCTTTGACCCTAATCAAACTCAGCCAACCCAGCCACAATAACGCAACCTCCCCAAGACTCGAATAAGAAACAAATTGAAATCCACGTCATATCATAAGTTTTTTTTTTTTACAAAAACTCAAAACATCTATTGTATCTTTGTAAAGTAAACTACAAATGAATTATTAAGGCCCTATAAAGATAAATTATGTCTTACTATTTTTAGAACTAAAACACTACAGGAAGGAAGAAGCAGGGTTGTCCCAGAAATCAAATCTACTTAAAATCAAATTACTAACCTTACTAGGAATCATTCTCGGCGGGTATTAGCAAGCCATGAACTGTGGACTTTCACTTTGCAAGCACTTAAGGGTCTGTCCAATTTCCTCTGCCCAAGTCACAGTTAAAAGTGTTGCAATCGACTATTTGCAACTTTGTAAGGTTAGTAACAGACGCAGCACAGGGGAGCTCTTGTAGCTTGTAGCAGTGTTTAAGGCATAGACGATGTAGGGGCATGGTCACTTGCGGGTGGAAGGTCCAGTGCATCAAATTGGTATCTTCTACTAAAAGAAATTTAAGTTTCTCAAATCGACCTGTGAGATCCACTTTCCACTTTGCTCCTTGAAAGGCATAGCGTTTCAGTTTGAGCACTTCGAGATTCTCCAATTTACTTATTATACTCATGTGCTCCCATGGATATCCCAGCCCACTTAAGCTCAACTCTTTAAGGCTTTGTGGGAACATCGTGGGAGCAGGCGGAGGAACAACCTCCCATCTAATATGAGGATTCACAACCACACATTTGAGTGATTCTAGGCTACCAAGAAGAGAAATATTATTCAAGAAATGGAAGGAATTACCTTCATCATCAGGAGCCAATTCAATTCGAATGCCTAACCTTGTTAGATTAGGAATCCATTTAAGAACCTCCTCTCTACAACTTTCAACACTCACATCCAAAAGAGCTAAGAGCTTTTGTAAGCCAGAGCCACATTTATGGTCTGTTAAGTATCCTCCCATGACCTGAAGATGTTTCAATTCCTTCATATCCCAAATTTCCACCAGCAACGGCCAAGAATTCCGAGGTGATTTGATGTGCACGTATCGTTTCACAATCAAGTATTGAAGCTTCCAAAGATTGGATATCGAAGTAGGGAGGTTTCCGTTACAAGTGAGGCCAAGATATCTCAGAAGAACTAGTCTCACAACTTCAATTGGAAACTCGTAGAGACGAATCGTAAGAGCACTCATCACACTCAGCAACCTCCAATCAAAATTTAAGGGGACTGGATATTGCTGAAGTGGACTAACACATAGCAAAGAACGTGCACTTGTAATGGATGCCATTAAGTTTTGCACATCTTTCATGCCCAATAAGATGCTGTTTCGAATGCATAATCTGCGCTGGCTCTGTACAAGTTCTATTGAACAATCTTCATAACAATTCATGGCATGGAAGAATTTATTCTTCACGGCCTGACTGTTAGCTAGATGCCAAAAGACAGAATGGAGGCGGCATGTCTTGAATTCAAAATTGGAGAGCTTGCCCTGGATCATAACAAGACTTCTATTAGCAAGCTCAGCCAGACATTCTTGTACCATTTGGGGCGAATTTGGATCGAGAAATCTCTCCGCAATCCACAGATTAGTCAGCTCAGATGTGAGGATCTCATATTTCAGGCAAAAACTCCCAAGTAGAAAGCATGGCTTCAGATGTTGTGGTAAGCTCAGATAGCTCGGAAGTAATGCCTTAGATATTTGATGATGTGCATTCATGAAAACTGATTTTTCTTTACCTGAGGCTACATTGTTCCAGAACTCTTGGGACACCTCGGCTTTGAGAGGATTAGGAGAGGAAGACCATCACAGTTTTCAGCAATCTTGCGCCCGGCTTTCTCTAATTCAGGGGAGCATATACCTCCACCAAACACCTTTTCACGAAGAAGACACCAGCTTTTTTCTTTATCTAGTAAATACATTTGGAAACAAATACTACCTTCTGCAAACACTGCTACGTTTACTAGCCTAGTTGTCACCAAGATTACACCCTTGATTTCTGGGAATAATTTTCTCAAGTGATAGTAGGGCTGTATGCTACATAAATCATCCCACACGATGAGACATCTCTTACAGGATAGTTGTACGCACAACTCCCCAACTAATTTCTCATCTCCTTTCATGTGCAATCTATCAATGTTGGGATATATTTGAGCTAGAATATCTATCAAAATTTCTTCCTTTTGATATCTTGGGCCTAAAGTGACCCACACATGGTGGTCAAAATGGCACCAAATTGACTTATCATTCCAAATTTTTTTGGCAAAGGTAGTTTTACCAATGCCCGCCATCCCGAATACAGATATATTTTGCATTTAGAAAAGAACCTTTCTGGGTGCATCAACCTTTTGATATTTTCAACTTCACCAGTAAACTCAACAAATGTTGAGAGCAATCGTGTAAAGAAGTTTGTTGTGTCGTCTTCCATGTCGTAGAACTGCATGTCTTTTTTGATTTTATTTACCTGCAAAATGAAGACTGCAGGAATGAGCCAATTACTTTTGTAAGACATGAGGCTCTTTTCTCGCTCAACATACAATGGATCTATGAAATACTAGTGTTACTTATTGAACTCGTGCACACAAGGATTTCTATGAAACAAGAAACACAGTGAAAATATTTTTTTTGTTAGGCAAATGGAATGCATATAACAAGAATAAACATCAAAGGGTAAGTCTAGCTATATGTTGATAACCTTAAAGACACATTTTTTTTAATGAAGTCCTTTGTCTTATGATCTTATCTGTTGTCAGAAATTTTTGTTGACTACTAAACTAGCAAGTGGAAAGGGAGTTTAAGTTGATGTTGTATTTCTTTGTTGTTTTTGCTTCTGAGTTGAAGTATACACGTACTTACCTCTGAAATTTCATCTGCAACCCTGAAAATGGGATGTTCTTTGTCGGCTGCTATCTTGCTCCACTGCTCCAGCGGAATGCCGGTTGTAAATAGGAAGACCAAAGTTTTGGCAATGAAATATATCTACATCGACAATTCTCAATAATCTTCCTTCCAGCATCCTCGATTTTGAGGACAATACGGCTCGAATAAGCTTAGCAGCGCCATGTACATGGCTCCTTCATCGTATCGGACATCGATCGTTTCAAAACTCTTAAAAATATCAGCCAATAGAGCAACTTCCTTGAAGCTGGTGGTGAGCAAGACTAGGCTTCCATTACTTTGATCTGGAAATGACCTTCTCAAATTGTCAAAGAGCTGCACGTCGCGTAAATCATCCAACACGATCATGTATGTCCGATGCTCCAATATTTTGTACAAGTGGTTGCACACTATCTCATCTTCTCTCAAACAAAGCAATTCATATTCCCATGCAGCTAGATTGTCCACTTGCTCAACAATACGCATCAAAACTTCCTTCAATTCTTGTTTCTTGCCTACCGTCACCCACGCGCAGCACTCGAAACGTTGCTTTCCCCCCTTGCATAGATCATCATAAATGGTCTTCGCCACCACGGTTCTACCACTGCCGCATTCCCCACAAAATGAGAAAATACACATATCATCTGGCCTCATTCTACAAAGCATCTTATTTCGGATTTCGGTAAATTCATCGGAATTCCCAACCATCTCCATACCAAAATCAACAATTGCTGCATCATCATCATCATTATCATCGTCTTCTTCTGTCGCTGGGCTGGATAGTTCTTCAGTGTAGTCTTTCTCCATCTTCTTCACTATTTCGGCAAAGGAAGTAATCTCTTGCATTACTTCCACATCTTCGTATTTCTCCTGTTTTGAATTGAATTCATAGGATTGGAGAACATCTTCTAGTTTATGAGCACAATCTCTTATTTGCCCGTCCAAAGCATCCAGCCTCTCGCTGCTCCTCCCGCTGCCGTCGTTGTATATTTCGAGAACTTGTTGCAAGGATGTGGTCTCATTGTAAGCAAATTCTAAGATTTTCTGAGTGGAGGAGACATGAGAAGAATTTACAAGGTCATTTATGGTGTGCTTTAGAGAAATCACAGCAGCATACGCCATCCGTGATTTCACTCATGCAGATGCGCTGCTATTGAGGTTGTGTTTGGATTCTAAGATCTTGGGGTACATGCAAAAGCACTAACTGTAAAATCATCGTGGTTGTTTTGTTGAAGATGATTTGGTTGGACTGAGGCCACTTTAATTTGGGAAAAAGATCACAAAAATACAATTCTTGGAGTGTATATCGGGAGTGGTTTGTTGATAGTGTTCATTATCATGTCAATCTAGTCCGAAATCTATGGATTGATTCGAATAGATCCGTAACTTGATAGGATTATGGTTGATAATTTCTAACCCGAAAAATAATATCAATTCGAATAGCCCGATAACCCAAATGAATTGGCCCGAAAATAGCCTGAACCTGCGTGTGCTTGCTGAAATCTCGATTAATTAAAAATTTTCTCGTTACATGATTTCCAAACTTCATTATTTGCGTTTGAAAGTTAGTACAACAAGATTTTAAAAAAAATGTGAAATGTATTTTAGTTTAATATTTGAAAGTTATACTTATTATTTCAATTCTTTACCTTTTTACTCAAACGCTTAATATAAAATATTTGTTATAAATATATCATTATAAAAAAAAAATGTATAGTTCATTTTTTTTCTTAAGCTTTTTGACCCGATTGACCAGATGGGTTAGTCAGAAATCCGAGAATTTAGGATTAGGTTGAACATTTATAACCCGAAAAAAATATCAATCCAAATAACTCGAATCGAATAGGCCAACAATCCGAGTGGGTTAGCCCGAACTCGAGTAATTGGCCCAATTGACATCCATACAATTGTCTTATTTGACGTCTGCAAAGAATATGTGTGTTACTCTTCTTCTTTTTTGAACAATAATTCAATTTATAATCACTTATTATTTACCAAAAAGTCACTTTTTGAATCACACGTAATTTTTACAACTTAACCTTAACCATTCATTATCTTACATAATTGAATATTTTGTCCACTCAAAATATATCTATTAAATATTTATTAAAACTTGTATTGTTTAAAAAATGACCAATAAAGCTATGCGGCCATATTATGGCTGGCCACACACCATTTTCTCATCTATTGTGAAAAATATTAAATTATTAAATTTAAATTTAAATTTAAATTTAAAATTTTCATTCGATAGGTGCAAAATTATAATTCCATAAGATGGTTTTAATGTAAAACCAATTTTTTAATAGATCAAAAATTAAATAAATAATTTTTCATTTAATAAAGTTGATTGTGACCAACCACATTATGACCGAATACCATCATTCAAAAATGACACCCTCATTTTGTAAAGTTTGTATTTGATTTGATTGGGATTATTTTAGTAGGCAGAGGAAATAAAAGCAGCCGGCCATCTTGGAAAACAGACCTCGCTCGTGACTTGCCACACTTCCTTTCACAATAAGTTGAATTCTCGATGTGAGTACCAAAGTATTTAATAAATCTTGAAGTAATAAATAAGTTATTAAGTGAATAGTTTATAAATCTTGAAGTAATAAATGAGTTGTTAAGTGAATAGTTTGTGTCCTTTCGAGCATTCTCCTGTTTTTTGTTTTGGTCAATTAATACAGAAATTTTAAAGAATGTATCACGGTGGACTCGAATCCGAGACCTTTAGCTTCGGGCATTAACAACTCTACTACTAAGCCAACATATACTGCATGCTCCTGTTTCAATGTTACCTCTTGGTAATAGTACACAAGTAAGTTATGTAAATTGAATTTTTTTCAAGTGGCAGTGTGGCTGATTGATTGCATAGCTCTTTCAATAGGAGATACAGACCATCTCCAAGTTAATCTATAGGAATATTTCCAAAGTTTATAGAGTAAGTTTTATATAACTTTAGAATAAATATAAAGTAATTATAGTTAACTCTATAATAAAATATTTTATTTTTATACTTTCTATTATTGAGTAAAAAAACATTAAAAGGATAGGCAATATCACTTTAAATGTCATTTTAAATATAAAGTGATATTATATTTTTTCTAATATAAAATAAAGTGTATTGTTGAAGATTAAAGACAATCTATAAATAAATTTCGCTCTATTGTTGAAGACATGTTATAGATACTCTATACCGCCCAGCGCTGAATTGGAGTCAAAATCATGTCCAAATCTGCGCAATTTTACCGCAGTAATTTACTTGTGCGGAGAAATGCATTATTATTATTTTAATTCTTTTTAAAAATTTAAGAGGCATTGCACTCCGGTGAGGTATTTCTTTGTGCATTTTCATGAGAGCTGTCATTTTTCTTATAAAATATTATATTTATTTATAATTATTATTTGTATTTATAATTATTTAATTTAATTTATAATAATTGTCATTTTATTCAAAATAATTATTATTTTTATTCATAAAACAGTCACTTTTATCTTAAAAACAATCACAATGATGGCTTATAAAGAAAAACAGAAACATAATTCACACAAACCATTCTTTTCTGGCTGGTGGTGGATATTTAGAAACATACACAAGATGTACAGACGTTCTACTATTTTTGCTTCTTTTTTCTTCTTCGAATTTCTGAGGCAGATTTTTTTAGGGACTATTTTTGTTTTATTTTCTTCAAATTTCCAAGGCAGATTTTCACGAACTATATTATTTATTAGAAATTTAATTTGGAAATGTATGAGTAGAACAGTACGTTTATAAATATTTTTATTATTATTTTAATTAGGATCTATAGGGAGTAAAAATGGGGCTTTATATAGAATTACCCTCTTAAATAAGTGTCGTGTGCTCGATGGACCAATTATACTCCACCACCCTCAATTTTTGGCCCGCGTTCTAGTAAAAAGCTAGTAAATTCCAAGAGGTACATAATAATGAAATTGATTATAAATTACATGGATTTTGGAATAAAATAGAGATAGGAATGAAATAGAATAAATACGTGATATATATAATTGATATGTTCAAGGAATGAATGAATAAAATGAAATAAAATAAATATTATTATTATTATTATTATTATTATTATTATTATTATTATTATTATTATGTTTTTGTTAGTTTTGTTATTGTCATTATTTTATTTATTGTTATAATGATTATTATTAATTATATTATTATTATTATTTACTATTGTTGTTATTATTAATTTTTAAGCAAAAAATAAATAAAGAATAGTTTAGTTAGAATAAATAAATAATTTAGTTAACCTCATATTCGTGGAATAGGTAATATCATGGGAATTAGAGAAATGACTAATCCCATGTTGATGGGAATGAGATTCATTCGAGAATGGTGATTAAAACTGTAAAAATCTTACCAACCATAGAATTAGAAATGAGTGTATAGTACCCTACGGATAATCCAATGGTTAAGGTGAGTTCCTGTGGTCGAAAGATCATAGGTTTGAATCCCATCAAATGCCTCAATGAGTTTGAGTGTGTCACAACCATCACCTTAAAACTATATGAGGCCACTACCAAATGAGATTTTTTTTTTTAAAATATCATTAATGTTCACATATTTTAAATTGTATGACTTTTGTCAGTTAAACAAACATATAATAAATTTTAGGATAAATATCATTTTAAATTTCAATTATATTTATTTTATCAAAAATATCTCAAATTATCAAAAGTACTTATTTAAATTATTAACTATCAATATTATATCAAAAACGTTTGCGTCCATTTTTCGGCTCTCGAAATCTTGACATGGCAAACGGGATACCATATGAAATTACATAGTATATTTACTAATTAATTAAGAAATTACACAAGCGACGAACCATATCAAGATTTTCTTCGTTCAAACTCTCTAACTTTGGAAAATTGACTAAGCTAAGTTCGATTGCCATTTGATTCTTGAGATAATAACATTAACTAAAATATTACGACAAGATTAAAAGCCTTGTCAATCTTACCCTCCTTGATATTCTATCTCGCAACTTTTTAGTAGATATCGCTTCAGCATCGTGATACGGTTTTTAAATTTCTGTATTTAATTGATAAAAAAGATATCGTTTAAATACGATGAAGTAGGTACAGATAAGATTTTTGTTCCGATATTTATATCTGCGTAAGAATAACTTGTAAGTTCATTTTCATCTAAGTATTCTTTTAGCATTTTCCTGATAATGAAATTGAACGGGAGTTTCAGTGTGCGTTGGTAAGTGCTAAAATAGCAACATACACCACATGAAAACAATCGCATAAACAGAGAAGAATTGCAAGTGAACTCCATTCCTAACTACTCTTCCTCTCCTGTTTCTGCCATTTAATATATCTTCAAAAACCTCTTCTACTTCGGCTAAGTTGTTGGTCAAATATGGTGGCTACCAATTTGGAAAAGTAGGCAGCATCCCACATCGATTTCTTCTTCTTTGTTTAGCCCAAATTTGTGCCTATAAAAGGCAACTCCCATTCATTTGTTAAGTACACCAAACAGCATTGAGATTGCAATCTCATGTTGAGAGAAAATAGTGAGATCTAATTAAAAATTGTGTTCAATTTTTAGGGTGTCCTTGGATAGAGGGTTGAGTGTGTTGTAAACACTTTTACTTCTTTTCTCAGTTATAGATCTGCAGCAGTCCGGAGACGTAGGCAGAATTAGTCGAACTCTGTTATCAAATATTGGGTATTTTTATTCCGTAATTATTTTGCTTTCCTACTAGTCTAAAGAATGAAATATTGGGGTTATTTCTTAACAACCTGTATCGAGCTCCGTGTTCGGGCGTTGATCTTTTCAAATTCATAGTATGCTCGTGGTTGCGCAGCTTCTCGATCCTCCACAATGTAAATTGAATTTTGAAACGGTCATCCGTCAGAAGGATAGTTTTATCGAATTATTCAACGGTTATACTATTTACATGAATAGTACAAAGTTCTGGCGAGGAAAGACTTGGTTTTTAAGCAGTCCGAGTGACTCACCTCTCTTTTCTGGGAACTAGGTGTACTGTTTATTTTTATAGTCTATTCCGTTGAATAGTGAATTTCCACAGCGGTGTTCGTCGTACACGGTGGTTTCAGAGGAATTGTCTTTAACTAATCCAGGCGGAGTTAGGCTTGAGTGGGAACAATGGCTGCAGATGAAGGAAGATCGAGAATTGAAAAGTTCGATGGCACGGACTTTGGCTTTTGGAAAATGCAGATGGAGGATTATCTATATCAAAAGGGCCTTTATCAACCTCTCTCAGAAACGAAGCCAGAGGATATGAAGGAAGATGAATGAGCCATTCTCGACAGGAAAACCCTTGGAGTTATCCGATTGTCATTATCTCGCAATGTTGCTTTTAACATAGCAAAAGAAAAGACCACGGCGGGTCTTATGGCGACTCTCTCCAACATGTACGAGAAGCCATCAGCCTCAAATAAAGTCCATTTGATGAGGCGGTTGTTCAATTTGCGAATGACAGAAGGAGGATCGGTAGCTCATCATCTCAACGAACTCAATACAATCACAACCCAATTGAGTTCTGTTGAAATTGAATTTGATGAAGAAGTACGAGCATTGATACTTTTATCTTCCCTCCCAGACAGTTGGAATGCTACAGTCACAGCTGTGAGTAGCTCGTCGGGAAGTAAAAAGTTAAAATTTGATGATGTTCGTGATCTGGTTCTCAGTGAAGAGATCCGGAGAAGAGGGTTTGGAGAATCAACCTCTTCAGTATTGCATACAAAGTCTAAGACAGGAGGCGACTCACCAACAACGAGGACGTCGTCAGGCTTTGGTGGGGATGGTTTGTTAGCCCCTTGAGACTTGGTGCCGAGATGTGCCGGGGCGTCGGCATATCTTGGCACGATGGTGTCGAGTCACTTCAGTCCTAGGTGATTCGACGTGACCGGAGATGGACACGTGACTTGCTCGATGTAGGGAGGCCCTCGGTGTGATTCGGACTTGTGTCGAAAGTTTTCCTAACCAGCGATGTTAGACGACGTGTTCCGTTGGTACGGCGGTGCAAGATGATCCGAATGTCAGAAAGGACACGAGTTGTGTGTTCCTGGTTTGAGGAGGTTATTATTGGGAATTCAACCCAAGTCCCACATCGAAAGATTAGACCAAGATGGTCTAGTATATATCAGAACAGAGTGGGCCAGTGTTGCGAAGTGCGCCGACTCGAAGAGAGTGGGCGATGTTGCGAAGTGCCGATGACTCGAATGAGTGGGCCAGTGTTGCGTATGCCGCCGACTCGTAATAGAGTGGGCCGGTGTCGCGCGAAGTGCCACGACTGAAATAGAGTGGGCCGATGTCTGCAGGTTGCCGCGACTCGCAAGCAGTGGGCAGTGTTCGCAGAGGTGGATGATGTCCTAGAAGATCGGAGAATCCGATAGTTGAGAGTCCTCAGATGGAGGTATCAACCGACACAGTTGCCAGCGACTCAGAACAGAGTGGGCAGTGTTCGCAGAGGTGGATGATGTCCCAGAAGATCAGAGAATCCGATAGTTGAGAGTCCTCAGATGGAGGAATCAACCGACACAGTTGCCAGCGACTCAGAACAGAGTGGGCAGTGTTTGGAAAGGAGGACGAGATCAAGTCTTTGATCTCCAATCCAACATGGGAGCTAGTTGAGTTACCCATGGGAAAGAAGACGGCTCACAAAATGCCACACGCCGGGCCACGTCGAGTGCCGAGCTAGAGATGGGCGAGACGCGTACGAGCATCGATGTGAGCAACTGCCGAGGCGTGCGAGCGATAGTGCGCGGGCGATGAGCGCCTCACGCCAAAGTGTCCGAACGATGTGCCCACGAGCATGCGAGGGCGCCGAGAGATGCCAAGCGCCGAGTGTTGAGCGTCGAGCGAGCGTGCGGGTGTGCGAGCAAGGGTAGCCGAGCGGAGCGGTTGTCCTTCGGACGGTTACGTTCGAGAAAGATGGATAGTGTGACGGCTTTATGCACAAGGAAGGTTTCTAGAAGTGCAATACCGACCACTGTTGCTACTTCAAGAGAAAATTGAAGAAGCGGATGTCAAAATAATTTGACATGAAAGACTTGGGTCCAGCAAAGAAGATACTTGGAATGCAAATCACGAGAGATAAGCAAAAAAAAAAAAAGAGTTTTGCAGTTATCTCTGGCGAAGTACATCAACCGTGTTTGCAGAGTTTCAGTATGGGGTGAAGCCAAACCAGTCAGCACACATTTGGCTTCAAAGGACCAGTCTCCTCAGACGGAGGAAGAGAGAAGCGTCATGGCCAAGATTCCTTATGCTTCAGCTATAGGAAGTTTGATGTACGCAATGGTCTATACGAGACCAGATATTGGCCATGCAGTGGGAGTTGTTAGCAGGTTTATGTCAAAATCCAGGAAAAGCTCATTGGGAAGTCACAAGAGGATTTTGGAAGTATCTGAGACATCATTGATAAGTGTTGGTACTTTGGTAGATGAGAGCTAAAAGTACAAGGTTACGTAGATGCGACTATGGTGGTGACCATTGATAAACTGAAATTGTGTTCAACTTGAGTTGGCCTGCTGAACTAACAAACCAGGGATGACTGCCGCATTGATCAAGGTGTGAAGACAGATTGAAATCAGTCTTCAAGTGGGAGATTGTTGGTCAAATATGGTGGCTACCAATTTGGAAAAGTGGGCAGCATCCCACATCGATTTCTTCTTCTTTGTTTAGCCCAAATTTGTGCCTATAAAAGGCAACTCCCATTCATTTGTTAAGTACACCAAACAGCATTGAGATTGCAATCTCATGTTGAGAGAAAATAGTGAGATCCAAGTAAAAATTGTGTTCAATTTTTAGGGTGTCCTTGGATAGAGGGTTGAGTGTGTTGTAAACATTTTTACCTATTTTCTCAGTTATAGATCTGCAGCAGCCCGAAGACGTAGGCAGAATTAGTCGAACTCCGTTATCAAATATTGGGTATTTTTATTCCGTATTTATTTTGCTTTCCCACTAGTCTAAAGAAGGAAATATTGGGGTTATTTCCTAACATAAGTATCTCTCTCTGATGCTTCAGCGGAGTAAAAATAGCCAAAAAAAGCTTCCCAAGCCCACAACATATTTAACTGCAGCACATACATATCCCCACTTAATCTCCCTCTGCTCTTTCACATTTTCATGTTTCGCTGGTGATAAATCACTGTCATCATCGGTATGACTACAGCTTATGTTGAGATTGAAACCACACAGCCCTGCATTTCCTTTGAAGGAATCAGTTAAAAATGTTTTGAATTGACGCCCATTAGTGATCTTTCCGACCAGCTTATTGCAGGACAGATTCAAGACTGACAGGAATGTGAGCTCTGCAAGCTCCATGGGAATCGCCCCTGTTAGTTGGTTTTCAGAGAGGTCGAGTGATTCGAGCTCCCTCAACTGAGTAAATGACTTTGGGACGCTTCGATTAAGGGCATTGTGGGATAACAAGATAAAGGGAGTTAAAGATCTCCAAATGCATTTGGTATCTCTCCTTGAAAATTATTACTTGAGAGATCAACGGCAGTCAAGTCTGGCCAAAGTGTCAAAAGCTCTACCTCTAGCCCCTTCATGGTTAATCCAACCCCATTATCATATATTTCCAAATTACAATATTTTATGAAATCAGGAAAAAATGCAGGTTACATGAAGCTAGGCGAAACCCTTTAAGCTTGGGAAGTCCATATGTACTTGAATTTTTGTTGCTGACATCTATTGACAAATTGTTGTGAGATAGATCAAGGTGCTTAAGATTGGCAAGGGTCTGAATTTTACCCGGTTGAAAAGTGCCACTGAACAAGTTTTCAAAAGGAGCAGAGACTCGAGGCTGTGAAGTTGGAAGAAATAGTCGGGAATAGGCACTTCTAGTTGATTACTACTCATCTAAACTAACAATATTAGAGACATTTTGGCAAGTTCTATTCCAATAAATCGTTTGTTGTCAAGCCAAAGTGTCTGCAGTGAAGGGAGACCAAAGAGATTGTGGGGAATGTAACCAGAGAATGAATTGCGACTCAAATATAAATAAACAAGATTTGAAAGATCTCCAAACATTGTAGAAGAAAGTGGGCCTTTGAAGTTGTTACTCCTCAAGTTGACATAAATTAGTTGGGCTAAGTTAGCAAAGGTCGTTGGAATGAATCCCGTGAATCTGCAATTGGCCAAGTCTTGCTTGGACAATGATTTGAGATTGCCGATCGAACTTGGTATCAATCCCGACAAGTTGGTGTTCCACATCAGTATAGACTTAAGAGATCCACTTTGAGAGGAGGCTGGTATGCTTCCACTGAGTCCTCTATTGTAAGACAAATCAAGATTCTGCAAAGTAGTATCTGAAAGATCATGCTAGGAAAAGAACTGTTCAACCGGCAGTTGAAAAGACTCAGGGTGCTTAAACTTGAAAAATTGGCGAACAAGTATGGGACTACTGTTGACAGATCGTTATGATCCAGTCGAAGAATAGAAAGGGAATCGAGTTGCCTGAAGGGCCTAGCTAAAGGGCCGGATAAAGAACAATAGGCCAAACTCAAAGTGGTGAGGTTGGGTAAATATAATGATATAATGTGGCTCCATTTTCTCCTTTCATGAGATGAGAGGAAGTAATATTGACATTATCAAGATAGAGCTCTCTAATTCCTGTTAGATATCACATTCCACACCGAGCCATTTGCAGCACTCATCCCTTTCATTCCGTTGTATCAGTTTGGTTGAAATGGAAGAATTTAAGATCAACTCCTTCTTCAGTTGAAGCAACAACCTTTTCTGATGGTCAACACATTGGCTATATGAAGAATGAGTTCTGAAAATGGAGGAGGAAAGTATAGAAATGATGAACAACAACTTGGCAATCATTGTGAAGAGGAGATTGATGATTTTATTATGTGTGTACAAACTTGCAGCCAGGGCCGGATCAAGAGGATTGGGGACTGAGGCAAACAAATAATAAAATATTTTAAATATTATATATAAAATAAACATATCTTTTTTTCTTTAATTTTCATAGCAACTTAATTTCATATTTTCTATTAGACATAATTATATGAAAATAATTCAACAAAATACATAAATCACAACAACTAGCCACAATACCAACAAAACTAAAAATTTAAATCACTATGATTAACTAAATATAATCAACAAACATCAATAAAAATTAAAATAAAAGATATATATTACTTCAAACTATAAAATCAAGTTTGAACGATAAAACCTGGTCGAAAGACGAAAGTGGAGAGAAATCGTTCATAAAGAAAGAAAGGTTTGGCCTTTAGATTTAAGTATGGAATCTACATACTTCAATATTTTTATTATTATTTTTCGAATGGTGAAGCAATTAAGTAGAATTATTTTCCTTGATATTATTAAAGAAACTATTATAACCAAAAAAAGCAAAAAGTAGGGTTCAAACCTTGAATGTGAATGAAACATTAATTGCGGGAGACTCGATTAATTACGTAAATACTAAGAAAATTAATTATATATATATACATATAAATTTGTGTGCGTGTATACATAAGTACGTAAATATTTGCGGGAGACTCGATTTTTCCGGGGGGCAGAAGCAGCCCCTTCAATTGCCTGAAGGGCCAACCGGCCCTGCTTGCAGCTAAGATCCGGTGCTTTAAATATACACTAGAAAGATAATTGCAGTAGACTTGGCAGTCTTATTATGGCGGCCACTTGAAAGACTAATGCGACAGTTCTTTGAGTTGTCTTCTAATTTTTAAAATTTAACACATATATCTTTATCAAATAGTTATTCGTGGAAAAAGAAAGACAAATTAATCTATCTAATATCTAAAACTATTATAAGAGATGCTATTCTTACAAAATTGGCTTTACCTAATATATCCCTATAAAATATATATTTTAAGGGTAATAGTGTAACTTAATAAATTTATAAGATTACTAATTATTTTTTCAAGCTTAAAATTAAAATTATGTTAGTAGTGTTGTCCTATTAGAACTCTTGTTTGCTTAAGTGTCGAAATTTTCTTTTGTATCCAACTTCAATTGCTCATATTTTTCTTGGAAGCATCGTTTCAAATTACTATTTTAATCACTTCACCTAATGTGAAATTATGAAGTCAAGCGTGCCTATAAAATTTATAGATTCTTTCCTTTTAATTTGATATATATATATATATATATATATATATATAGAGAGAGAGAGAGAGATAGATCATATAGACTCAGTTCCCAGATAGTATGTAGACTCAATCTCATCCACTCATCTAATAGATCATATGGTTCAGATTTTTCGGACTTTTAAGCTTAATTTCGTTAATTTTCGCTTCATTAAGGGTAGATTAGTAATTTAATTTGTTATGTGATTGCGAAAACAAACAATGCATTTAATGAACAAGATAATACATTGAAATGAACAAAAATGCATGCAATTGAAGAGAATAATGCATGTGATTAATTAGAGCTCGCGCCCGATGCGGCACGGCACACAGTGCTCGGCGCGCCCAACGCGTGCTCGTTCTCATGAAAATACACTCCAGCGCTTGCTCCCCACCCAATACGGTTGGACGCGATGCATTTTATGTTCAAGTAAATGCAGTGTTATGTTATTTCATATGTATTTTTGTGTTTTGTTGTGGCTCTTCCAACCCAACGTCTCTACCCAACGGCGGCACCCAGCGCCTTACCCAAAGATCGGAGCCCACCCGGCCTCGATTACTGCACCAGCGCGGTTGGCGCGATGCGCTTTGTGTTCATTTAAATGCATTGTCATATTATTCGTATGCATTATCGTGTTTTTTGTTGTGCATCAACCCAAACTCAGCGCCATGGAGACCCCAACGCTCGTGGACTCCCTATCCATTGTCGGACGGACACCCAACTGCTGGTGCGTCCCATTTTGCCCCGAGCGAAAAATGGGTTGTCACGTGTCAAATTTTGGTGCGCCCACGTGTTCAAAATGTGTGGTCTAGATTGAGTATTACATACTATCCTGGGGCAGTGATTACGAACCCAACCCTATATATATATATATATATATATATATATATATATATATATATATATATATATATATTTTAAGATGATCGTTATAAAAAAGTAATTGCTTTAATATTTTAGACCTCAAAATCTTCTGAAATTATTATTAAGGATAATACTCCATCATTCTCCAAAATTTGTTCCTTTTTTTTGGTACGTTCCCAAATTTGTTCTCTTCCTATTTATGAAAACTATCTCATATGACACCCTCTACTTGTTACATTCAACAACACCATTTATTTACAAATTTTATCAATCATAGTCCACCACTATCCATACTTATTATCCCCAACAACACCAATTATTTACACATTTTATCACTCATGGTGAATTACTAATTAATTTAACACTACACTAAAGCAGAACCCTTATCCAACTCAAAAAATACTCAACAACTTACTTCTATTACAATCCGCATCGAATATTTTCATGAACATATGTTGGGGACGAAGAGGGATATGAGCACATTTGCCAATTTAGTTTTAGTTTTTTTTTTTTTTTTTGAAAAAATAATCTAAAACGCTAATAAGAGCGTTGCTTGAATTGTGATACCTTTACAATTATGTACATACGTAATACTTTATTCCTATTAAAGAAAATATTTAGTTAATTAGCTATTTTGAATATGCTATTCCTACATTGGCATGCATCAAATGATTGTATATTCATATTGGGTTTCAAAAAAAATATGTATTATTATTTCTTATTATATAAAAGTTATTTTTTCAGAAAATTGAGAACTGATTAATAAGTTGGATCAATACATCATTTACTCAACGACTTTGGATTATGCTCACTTTATCCTTCTAATGACTTAACCTGTTAATTTTAGCATATACACGATAATTTGTTTGGGGGGTTTCTATTACATATATTCATGTAATTTGCAAAAGCAAGTAGGAAAGAATGATCAATATTCAAAATGAATACTAAATTCAATAAAAAACTAATACTTTCTTTAATTTTTTTTTCAATATTTCCCTAACCATTTTTCAGTTAATGTTTTGAAGAGAAAATTAAACCATTGGTGTGAAAAGCTAAAGGTTTAAAATATAGTGTAAAGATATTAATTATAGGTTTACACTTGATAGGTATCATGAGGGAGACAATTAAAGGAATATATGTTTTACTCCCTCAGTCATATGAAATTCCATAGAATAGATTACAAGTCATAATAAGTCATAACAGATATAGCTCTAAGAAATAGGACATTTTTTTAATAACTATTGCAATTAATCTCCAAATTGACATAAAATAAATAACTGTCAAATAATTAGTTCATCAAACCCAAGCATAAAGTGTGCGTGTGTTAGCCTAGTAGTACAATGATTAATGTCCAAGACCAAAAGTCTCGGATTCGAATCAATCATGATGTAACCTTTAAATTTCTAATTTAATTGACAAAAAAATAGCATAATGAATCAACTCCAAAACAACAACCAAAATTTCCAACCACGCAAGACCTAGGGGAAACAATATAAGTTGGACATCGAGAACTTATCGTTCAACAGTGAATATGAAATTTAACCAAACAAGTATAAGTCCTGGCAATAAACATAAGGCAACATATAAACCACTCGACACACTCATTTGTTACGCGGCTTCATAGTCATTGACCTGAAAATAATATTAATAAAAGGGATGAGCACAAAAACACACTTAGAGGTGAAAAACAAAGAATATTAACATATTGTCACAAACGTGTATATATTGTAGTAATGTGATAACCAAAACACATCCAACCTCGCGGGCTTAGAATGTAGTCACATGTCTATATCCCAATGATTCTCCGCCAAGGCTGCTATAGACAACATGCCGTCAACTATGCAAAGGACATTCACTTGCATACTTCATGCATGCAAAGTAATCGTATATCATATCACAATCCAAATCACGACATACACGGTAGACATAAAAATATGTTACAAATCATATTTCTTTCTGAAACAAACCATGCTTTAATTCGTCTGGCATTATAAAACAAAACATATATTTTGTAAGTTAGAAAGGTTTCACCCACTTTAATGATTCCACAATTGACTCTCTGTCTTATATCCCCCGTGATATCATAGGTTTTATTTTTTAAAAACTCAAAACTTACAAGGAGACTTGAAATTTAGTAGCTTGTTTCTAGCGAGGGGCGCAACTACAAACTCCCTCAGATTCAACACAAGTTCGAGCATCACAATATCCACATTTCCAAACACAAATAATTTCAATTTAAAGCAATTTAACACAAACGAAAAATGGGGCGTTATAAAACCGATCTTTGAGATGGATATGGAGTATATAAATTATGTCTTACTATTTCTAGAACTGAAACATGCACTACAGGAAGAGAGAAGCAGAAACCAAATCTACTTAAAATTAAATTACTAACCTCACTAGGAATCATTGTCGGCTGGTTTTAGCAAGCCATGAACTATGGGTTGTCACTTGGAAAGCAGTTAGCGTCTGTGAAATTTCCTCTGCCCAACTCACAGTTACATAGCTGCAATCGAATATCTTTAAATCTACAACCGAACAAATATAGGTAGCACAGGGGAGCTCTTGTAGCTTGTAGCAGTTTTTAATGCATAGACGTTCTAGGACCACCATGCCTGCTGGCGGCTCGAAGGTCCAGTGCATCAAATTGGTATCTTCTACTAAAAGAAATTTAAGTTTCTCAAATCGATCAGTGAAACCCAATTTCCACTTTGGTCCTTGAAAGGCATAGCGTTTTAATTTAAGCACTTCAAGATTCTTCAATTTACTAATTATACTCATGTGTTCCCATGGATATCCCAACCCACTTAAACTCAACTTTTTAAGGCTTTGTGGGAACATCGTGGGAGCAGGCGGAGGAACAACTTCCCATCTAATATGAGGATTCACCACCACATATTTGAGTGATTCTAGTCTACCAAGAAGAGAAATATTATTCAAGAAATGGAAAGAATTACCTTCATCATCAGGAGCCAATTCAATTCGAATGCCTAACCTTGCTAGATTAGGAATCCATTTAAGAACCTGCTCTCTACAACTTTCAACACTCACATCCAAAAGAGCTAAGAGCTTTTGTAAGCCAGAGCCACATTTATGGTCTGGTAAGTATCCTCCCATGACCTGAAGATGTTTCAATTCCTTCATATCCCAAATTTCCACCGCAACGGCCAAGAATTCGAGGTGATTTGATGTGCACGTATCGTTTCACAATCAAGTATTGAAGCTTCCAAAGATTGGATATTGAAGTAGGAGGTTTCCGTTACAAGTGAGCCCAAGATATCTTAGATGAACTAGTCTCACAACTTCAATAGGAAACTCGTAGAGACGAATTGTAAGAGCATCCATCACACTCAGCAACCTCCAGTCGAAATTTATGGGTACTGGGTATTGCTGAAGTGGACTAACACATAGCAAAGAACGTACACTTGCAACGGATGCCAACAATTTCTGAACATCTTTCATGCCCAATAAGATGCTATTACGAATGCCTAATCTGCGCTGGCTCTCTACGTGTTCTATTGAACAATCTTCATAACAATCCATGGCATGGAAGAATTTATTCTTCACGGCCTGACTGTTAGCTAGATGCCAAAAGACAGAATGGAGGCGGCATGTCTTGAGTTGGAAATTGGAGATCTTATGGTAGGCCATAACAAGACTTGCATCAACAAGCTCAGACAAACACTTTTCCACCATTTGGGGTGAATTTGGATCGAGAAATCTCTCCGCATTCCATAGATCAGTCAGCTCAGATGTGAGGATCTCATATTTTAGGATAAAAACTCCCAAGTAGAGAAAGCATGGTTTCAGATGTTGTGGTAGGCTCAGGTAGCTCGGAAGTAGTGTCTTAGATATTTGACGGTGTGCATTCATGAAGACTGATTTTTCTTTACCTGAGGCTACAGCGTTCCAGAACTCTTTGGACATCTCGGCTTTGAGTAGCTGGTCTGCGACTGTGAGGATTAGGAGAGGAAGACCATCACAGTTTTCAGCAATCTTGCGCCCGGCTTTCTCTAATTCAGGGGAGCATAAACCTCCACCAAACACCTTTTCACGAAGAAGACACCAGCTTTGTTCTTGATTTAGTAAATTCATTTGCACACAAATGCTACCTTCTGCAAACTTTCCTACTTTTGCTAGCCTAGTTGTCACCATGATTATACCCTTGATTTCTGGGAATAATTTTCTCAAGTGATATAAGGGCTCTCTGTCACACAAATCATCCAACACGATGAGACATCTCTTACAGGATAGTTGTACGCACAACTCCCCAACTAATTTCTCATCTTCTTTCATGTGCAATCTATCAATGTTGGGATATATTTGAGTTAGAATATCTATCAAAATTTCTTCCTTTCGATATTTTGGGCCTAAAGTGACCCACACATGGTGGTCAAAATGGCAAAAAATTGACTTATCATTCCAAATATTTTTGGCAAAGGTAGTTTTACCAATGCCCGCCATCCCGAATACAGATATAATTTGCATTCTTGAAAATAACCTTCCTGGGTGCATCTTTATCTTGATTTCTTCAACTATATGAGTAAACTCCACACAAGATGAGAGAAAATGTTTAATGAAGTTTGTTGTTTCGTCTTCAATGTCGTAGAACTGCATGTCTGTTTTGATTTTATTTACCTGCAAAGAATGAGCCAAATACTTTTGTAAAACATGAGGCTATGGATCTATGAAATACTAGTGTTACTTATTAAACTCGTGCACACAAGGTTTTCTAGGAAACAAGAAACACAGTGAGAATTTTTATTTTATCAGCCAAATAAAATGTATATATCAAGAATAAATATCAAAGGGTAAGTCTAGCTATATGTTGATAAGCTTAGACACATTTTTTTAATAAGTCCTTCGTTCTATGATCTAATCCGTTGTCAGAATTTTTTGTTGATTGCTAAACTAGCAAGAGAAAAGGGAGTTGTGAGTAAATGCCATCGTTATGTTGTATTTCTTTGTTCTGAGTTGAAGTATACACGTACGTACCTCTGAAATTTCATCTGCAACTATGAAAATGGGATGTTCTTTGTCCGCTACTATCTTGCTCCACTGCTGTAGAGGAATGTCGCTTGTAAATAGGAAGACCAAAGTTTTGGCAAATGCAATAGAACAACATCTACAGTTCGCAATAATCTTCTTTCCAGCATCCTCTAGTTCAGGGTAGTTCGACCGAAATATAATTAGCAGCGCCATGTACATGGCTTCTTCAAAGCAGCGGACATTGTCTATTTCAAAACTCTGAAAATATTGGCCAATAGAGCAACTTCCTTGAAGCTGGTAGTGAGCAAGACTAGGCTTCCATTACTTTGATCTGGAAATGACCTTCTCAAGTAGTCGAAGAGCTGCACGTCGCATACAGCATCCAACACGATCATGTATCTCCGATTCTCCAATATTTTGTACAAGTAATTGCACACTATCTCGTCTTCTCTCAAACAAAGCAATTCATATTCCCATGCAGCTAGATTGTCCACTTGCTCAACAATACGCAACAAAACTTCCTTCAATTCTTGTTTCTTGCCTACCGTCACCCACGCGCAGCACTCGAAATGTTGCTTTCCCCCCTTGCATAGATCATCATAAATGGTCTTCGCCACCACGGTTCTACCACTGCCGCATTCCCCATAAAATGAGAAAATACACATATCATCTGGCCTCATTCTACGAAGCATCAAATTTCGGATTTCGGTAAATTCATCGGAATTCCCAACCATCTCCATACCAAAATCAGCAATTGCTGCAGCATCATCATCATCATCGTCTTCTTCTGTCGCTGGGCTGGATAGTTCTTCAGTGTAGTCTTTCTCCATCTTCTTCACTGTTTCGGCAAAGGAAGTAATCTCTTGCATTACTTCCACATCTTCGTATTTCTCCTGTTTTGAATTGAATTCATAGGATTGGAGAACATCTTCTAGTTTATGAGCACAATCTCTTATTTGCCCGTCCAAAGCGTCCAGCCTCTCGCTGCTCCTCCCGCTGCCGTCGTTGTATATTTCGAGAACTTGTTGCAAGGATGTGGTCTCATTGTAAGCAAATTCTAAAATTTTCTGAGTGGAGGAGATATGAGAAGAATTTACAAGGTCATTTATGGTGTGCTTTAGAGAAATCACAGCAGCATACGCCATCCGTGATTTCACTCAAGCAGATGCGCTGCTATTGAGGTTGTGTTTGGATTCTAAGATTTTAGGTTACATGCAAAAGTACAACTGTAAAATCATTGTTGTGGTTTGGCTGAAGATGATTTGGTTGGACCGAAGGCCACTTTAATTTGGAAAAAATCACAAAAATACAATTTTTGGAGTGTATATCGGAAGTCGTTTGTTGATGGTGTGTAGTGGAGTTGGTGCCTTTTGTTAGTGGTAGTAATAGTTTATTGTCATGATTATTATTAATTTTTGAAGTTTGTGTTCGATTGGGATTATTTTAGTGGCCAGAGGGAGCAAAAGCAGCCGACCACCTTGGGAAACAGACCTCGCTCGTGACTTGCCACACTTCCTTTGATAATAAGTTGAATTCTTGATATGAGTGACAAAGTAATTAAAAATAGTGATTAGAGTCGTTAAAATTGGTCCGACTCGATGGGCCGGCCCGACGAAATGAGGGTAGGGTTGGACTTGTAAAATAGAGGTCAGAAAAAAATCTGATTTAAAAAGTCCACCTAGGGATGTCAACGGGCGGTCTTTACCCGGACAGATCCGGAACCGTTCAAAGCCCATTAAATTTTAAAGCAACGGTTCCGGTTCCGGTTCTGGTTCTAGAACCGCTTGGACCCGGACCAGTTCAGACCCGGCCCATTTTGTCTGGTTCCGGTCCGACCCGATCATTTTTTTATTTTTTTATTTTTACATATACTAATAGCTTCTCCAAAATCAACAACTCAACAGCAAATCGAATTTCTTTTAATTTAAATATGTATAATACAAGTATAAGTGTATAACGAACAATCTGCATGTAAGAATAATGAATTATTGTTCACATAATTATTAGAAGGTGATAATATTATGTCAATCCCGAAGTTCTGAGTGTCCTGCAATATTAAAATGAAAACACATTTTTTTTCTTGTCTATTTTTGATTTTACTCACAAATATTTTTAATTTTTCCCTCCAAATACATAATTTACATTTTTGCTATTTTATAATGATTTTAATCATCATGCCAATCAAGTAATGTAGCTACACGACTATTTGAAAAACACGTGTGCAGTCCAAAACGAATTATTGTAAGAATTAAGTGTTAAACGACTAGTTTTAAAATATTAATTAATAATTTAATACTTAATTGAACATAACAAATAATTTTAAATTTTAAAGGTAAGAACATCAACATTTAGAACTTAATTCTTATACCACGGCATTATTCGGACTATGTACTTAATCCCACAATCGACTTTGATTTGATAGGATTATAAAATTAGGGAATATTATAATAATATAAAGTTTATATATTTGGAGAAAAAATGAAAGTTTGTAGGTAAAATAAAAGACTGAACCAAAATTATTTACGAAATTATTTACAAAATTATTTATGAAATTATTTACAAAATTATTTAGCGGCCCAACGGGTAACCAGTTAGCAATGGGTAATACCCGATCCTGAACCATAACTTGATGGTCCGGATCCGTCCGGATCCGATGTTTATTGGGCGGTTCGCAACCGTAACCAATACTAATTTATTGGTTACGGTCCAGAAAGCTCGCCTGCTGACATCCCTAAGTCCACCCACATAATCCCACGGGCCTATGTGGCTTTGGGGCTAAAAAGTCCGGATTACTATTCATATAATACATAATATGACATTTAAAGAAGAGTCTGGTTAGGTATATAAATGCCTTATTAGGTAAATATGAATCTAATAAGACGTGTATATATATATATATATATATATATATATATATATATATTAGGTAATATATGTTATATTACAGTACCTAATAGGATACATTCAAGTGTAGTAAAAAATTGTTAAAAAAAGTGTGTGTGTGTTGGCCTAGTGGTAGAGTGGTTAATGCCCGAGGCCAAAGGTCTCGGGTTCGAGTCCACCGTGAAGCAGCCTTTAAAATTTCTGTATTAATTGACAAAAAAAAAAAAAAAATCGTTAAAGTATCATACTATAGTATTAATATGACGCATACAAATATCATATTATCTTATGGACGGACTTAGTCCGGTGAC
Source organism: Salvia rosmarinus (assembly GCA_036937905.1). Lineage (NCBI taxonomy): Eukaryota > Viridiplantae > Streptophyta > Magnoliopsida > Lamiales > Lamiaceae > Salvia > Salvia rosmarinus. The sequence goes on from CM072818.1 coordinate 9,013,404, forward strand.
TCTGATGGAGCTGGGCTAGGCTCTAAATTTATGGCCTGGTAGCATTGTGCGGGCGGCCTGGCCAAATCCGCATAATTCCTTAAAGCCTGTCGGGTCGGGCTACTTTTGCCACCTCTAATAATGATATAAAGTGGTTAAAGAAATAAAAAAGTATGTATGGTCCACACATTTTGAAGAGATAATTATTTCTTAAAAAGAAAATGAGTAAGTTGTATGGGATACTGAGAAATAAAGGCAAGGTTAGTTGGATGGAGTGAGTATTTAATAAATCTTGAAGTAATATATGAGTTATTAAGTGAATAGTTTGAGTCCCTCCAGCATGCACCTGTTTCAATGTCTGCACTTAGTCTAAAAACATTAAGTTTGAGTGGGTAGGATGTAACGTTCTACTTTTTGTTTGAATAAATTTGCTTTAAATTTTAAAATTTTTGTGTTGGATTTGTGAATATTTGGTATGCTTGATTTTAACTTGGACTTGAGGGAATCTGTAGTTGCGCTCATAGCTAGAACACGAACTTTGAAATTTATTTTTAGGGCCTTAATAATTTACTTTAGAAAGATATTTAAAATAAAATAAATTTTGGGCTTATGAAATTATCAAATTATATTATTAAGTTTTTGGCTTATATAATTTTCAAAATATATTATTTATCCTTAAATTGGGCTTTGTAGAATATTAATTTGTTGAGCCCAAGTTCTATTTTATATTTATCTAGGATTAAGTTTTAATTAACAAGAGTTCAAGTATGATTAGGACTTTATTAGAATTATATATATATATATATATATACATGCACGCGCACACACACATTCACACAAACACGCGCACACACATAAACACACATTCACAATTGATGGGATATGGCCTAACCGCTCAGGCCCATTGGCAGGCCCCAACGAGCTGGGCCTGACCTAATGGACGGCCCTACGCGGTTAAGCCAGCCCAACAGCTAAACCCTAATCAGGACCAAGTCAAAGGCGGTACTCAAGGGTCCAGATATGGAATGCAATATTCAAGGCGATATTCAAGGATCAGATTATGGAAAGAGATCGTGTCTCACGATCTCAGGGATCCAGTACGTCTTTAGAGATCCACAAATGTGTATAAATAGGGGTTAGGTCGACGGTAAAAGGGTTAGCAACTATTAGAATACTAGAGAGCTTTTCAATACATTCCTTGTAATCCTGCATAGTGAAAGTATTGAGGAATCACTCCTCCGTGGACGTAGATCTTCTTCTTGATCGAACCACGTAAAAGTCTCGGTGTTCTTTACTGCTTTTCTTAAATCTCGTATATTTGCATACACTAGATTTATCAACAATAATTTTCTGTTATCAAAATTTGATTATCATTCAAAAAACCTCTTTACTGAAATATTTGCGCGGCAGGAACAATAATCAGAGTTATCCATCCATGATTACCGGTATGTTGTGTATAGTTCAATTACAAGTAGTTAATTTATATTATTTGGATAAGATTACTAGGTTAATTATTAAAAACTGATTAACATTCTAGTCTTTTGGCGTAATGTATGGTTTAACCAATGGTAAGATTTATTTTGTGTTTTAATTAAATTGGATTGATCGTATTCTAACTTAGTATCGGTTTCTTTCAAAAAAAAAAAAAAAACTTAGTATCGGTTTGGATTTTTGTAATGAAATTAGTTTTATCATACTTTCTTTAACTAGTCAAGCAAATCAGTGATGGGTTACGGGAAAACATAATTTTTTTTTAAAGTATTTTGAAGTTAATTGGTATAATTATTAAAATGGTCCTAAGTGCTATAAAAATATTCAGTTTAGTTCAGATTTTTTTGTTTTGCATAGGCACTTATAATTAATTTGTATTATTTAACTAGGTGTGGCGCAACTAGGACCCTCGTCTCCGAATTGAGTTGATTTTGATTTTTGTGTTCGACAAAATATGGTGAGTGAAATCTTCTTTATCTTGCAAATATATGATTTGGAATAAACATATTTATTGCGAAAATGAAATTGGTTTGAGAAATATTCTTTTATGTCCAACGTGTATATCGTGGTTTGGATTGTGATACGATATTTATTGCATGCGGTGAGTGCAAGTGGAAAGTCGTGACGATGAATCATTGGCTACGTGTATATCCTATACCAGTGAGGCTGAGGCTACGTATATATCCCATTCCGGTGAAGCATGATTTTAAGCCGGTGAGGCTGAGCCTTGACGGTGAGTCATTGGCTACGTGTATATTATATGCCGGTGAGGCTGAGCCTTGACGGTGAGTCAGTGGGCGCTCTAACCTCCGACATTCTATCACAAGTTAATGTTTGTAGATTCCAAAATAACCAAATTGAACTAGGGAGTGTGTTCCCTCTTGATTGGGACCATAACTCAAGGAACCGTGAGTTAACTAAGAATTCTGCGACTTCCAAGCTTAAGGTTATGGTTACAAGTTCAATATCCTCAGCAACCTGCTGAACTTGATCCTGAAACAGACCCATGGACCCTCAAACTTCCGCACCAAAGAACGAGCCAATGACATGGATGACAAGGCATTTATGGCGTCTTTTTCTGATATGGTACTACATATTAGTATATTACAATGCGGCGTTGCCCATCTCCTATCTTTTCAAGACTAGTTGGGCTTGAGACCACACCATAAAATCTTTCTTTTCGAGCTTCCCTCTAGCACAAGCTGCATCAGTAATTCGACTCTCCAGTGAATCTGCTTCAGTGCTGTAACCGAGATGGGGGATTATAGCCTTCCAGAAAATTTTTCAGGGAAGTAACCTTTTCAGTGAGGAGAAGAAGTTGTTGTTTGTGGAGAGAAATGGGAGGGCGAGGATGATTTTGAAGGCTTTCTATGATAATGCTATGCATAACAGAAACCACAGCTGCATAAGCCGCCATCATGAATTTGAACTTATCTTTTTTAGAGAAGCAGAAATTGCAACGAATACATAAAATGGGAGCAGTGCTTGAGTTCTCGAAAGTAAGATTTCAATGTGTGGTTGTTTGAATAATAATAATAATAATAATAATAATAATAATAATAATAATAATAATAATAATAATAATAAGATAGAAAAAGGCCTTGGTGACAAAATGTACATTGCCTATTATATCCTTAATATATATCTAATCTAAGGACAAAGTGTAATATATTATATTATATGTATAAGATAAACAATTTATTAGATATAAAATAAATATTTAATTATTATGATAATAACTAATCATAGATATTTAACCTTGTCATGGATTCCTATTGATCACGGATTCCTATTGCTGTACTTGTGTTATATATATTTAATAGTACTTATCAAATTTAGTTTAATTCATCATATTTTATTTTATTATCATATTTATAATATTTAGTTTTATATGTTAATGTAAAACTTAAAAATATCTCTTAAAGAAAAAGAAAAAAACTACATTATATCTCAATAAAAATGTTGTGCACTTGAATTTAATTTAAATAAGGCTTTATATATGAAATATTGCACATGAATGCACATATTATACTGTGGTATAAAAATTCAAAAAAGAGAGTATAAGGTAGTAAAAAGCTAGCGCCTGTTTCATTACATATAATAGGAGTATATGCGATTTCGATCTTTATCCACTTTCTTAATGTTGAATTATTATGCATATGAAAATTATTTAATTTAGATATTTTTTTAGTTTAAAATAAATATTGTATTCACTTACTTGTAAAGGAATATGGTCTTCAAGTAATATATAACTTTTCAGATATACCAAACTACAAATCTATCATAAGGTACCATAATCTACAATATGATGGTAGTAACTAAATTAGAAATTTGTCTAAAATTTATATATAAAAATTATTTTTAATCGCTAACAGTCATTTATATATATGTATACTTATTGCAACTATGACGTGATTAGAATCAAATTAAGAATAATTACCTATTTTACAATAATTTATGAAAATAGTATCACTTCAAAATGAAATTTAAATAGTGAACAAAAATGTCAAATAATATAATTGAAAGAAATAGCCAGAAGAAATTTGTAGGAGCATCAAAAGGAAAAAAAAACCTTGAAACATATTTCAAGATGAGCTTCGTATAAAGTATATATTTAATAATAATTTTTCCTCAAATGCCTCTTAGTTAGACCGAATAGTGTAGGAATTATGGGAATATAGTCATAGAATAAATTTTGTAGAATTTAATTAAATGGTTAATTTGAGTGTATTAAAAAAATGAGTTCAACTTAATTCGACCCTATTACAATCTTTATTTTTTTTATACAATCTATTAAAGAATTACTATATGCATATGTAACTAGGGGTGAGCATTCGATCGGTTCGGTTGAAAATCGAACCGAAAATCCAAAATCGAATTAACCAAAATGTTCAAAAATTTCAACCGAACCGACCAAGCTTTTTTTCCAAACCGAATCGTAGTTTAAACTTCGATTTCGGTTCTGCTTTTGGGTAACCGAAATTCTAATTATTATTTCAATAAACTGACTGCCAAAATTAATCCAGAAAATGATAAAACCATAAATTTAACAATTCAACAATCTAACCTTAAATTCACAACATTCATAGTATAAATTCAACTATCAAATACTAAGAACAATAAATTAATATTGAGATAAATTAATCGTTCTGCAACATTTAGATATAGCACTTTATAAAATAATATATTTTAAAAATATTTATAATTAAATATGATTAAGCCCACTAACTTTTAAATTTAATATTGTTACCATTTAGTTTAATCCATATGTGCCATAATTTTAATAATTTAATTTAATATAGTTTTATATATATATTTAATATATATTAATAAAACTTCGATTCGGTTCGGTTTAGACCGAAATTTTGGAATGCTAAACCGAACCGATCCGAAAAAATTGATTTTCAAAATTTGCATCTAAACCAAATCGAAGTGTTAAAACCGATCCAAATCGACCAAATTATCACGGTTCGATCCGATTATCCGGTTGGATTCAGTTTTGCTCACCCTAGGATATGTAAGCTTATAGGAGTAGTTTTACAAATTTCCTAATATTAATTAATATTATTTTAAAATTTCTTACAATATTCAACTCTAATAGTTAATTATTGTGAATCTCATGAATTGTATGCAATATGTGCGCATCATATTTTGATAACAACAACAAAGCCTTTATCCATTATGTGTATCGTATTATCCATTGTGAACACGATGAACCTTTGACATAATACCATCAATATTATAATTAAAAAAAGAAAAGAACAATATTCTTAAGACACAAGCAAGAATATGATTTCTTGGTTTATCCACCTCAAATCGAAGAAGCTATTTGGTCATGGGTACAAATCTTCGTGACAAAATATAGATTGTCTATTACATCCCTATTACATATTTAATTTAAGATCAATTATGTAAATTAAATATTATATGTCTATTATATCCTAGACCTTCAAGCGTTTGATTTCTACATTTTGATCTAGCCACGAGGTTTCTTCTCATTCTACTTTTCTATTTTTGGATGCACTGAAACTTTGTAGTAGCTTGATGATAAACAAGCCTTAGAAAATAATATTTTTAACTAAATCAATATTACCTTGATTTCACCGGTCAGACTATCTTTGTAGTGTGTCACTCTTGTTCTGCTGTCTTTCTTATTAGGAGTGGAAGCTGTAAACAAATCTCAAGCCAATGAAAATAAAACTTTTGAAGTATTGTCATAAGAAATCGTATGATATATCTTACGTAAAATGGAATTAGTCGTATAACTTTCTGGAATCAAATAAATTAATCCTATTAAATGACATGTTCGCGTTGCTCGTACCATCTGCTTGTAATATTAAAAGATTGAGTTGTGATGCGTATATAATCTTATCGCACCAGATTAAGTGCAATCACTATGATAAATTGACAATCAGTTTTTTATCTGTTTACTGAGAGAACAATCTCCTTTTTCTCTGGAGAATCTTACCACCACTCTTTTGTCATGCTGCTATTCATATCGCCACATTTCAATGTAATTTTTCTTGGCAAACATTCAACGTCAAAAACACAAATACAATAATTCATGATAATCAAACTGATAAGATTAGTTTGTACATAATATTGAACATGGAACGAAAACTGATAAGACTAGCTCAACACATTATTTGCTTAACCAGAGATCTCAATCATACTTCACTTCTGGCTTCTTCTTGGCTTCCTCCATGACCGCCTTCAACTGATCCAAATTGAGCATTCTCCGGCAGCCTCAAGCGGCGGAGGAACTTGCCGCTGCTCGTCAGCATCAAGACAAACACACATACAGAGTAACTCTAATTTCATACAACATGACAAATAAAACACACTGAATCCACAATTCTTCATAATTCTGCTTAACCAGAGATATCAATAACCTTCACTTGGGACTTCTTGTCAACTTCCTCCTTGGGCACCGTCACCGTCAGCACCCCATTCTCCACTGCCGCCTTCACCTCATCCAACTTGGCATTATCCGGCAGCGTGATGCGGCGGAGGAACTTGCCACTTCTCTCCTCGCAGTGCCACTTGGCGATCTCCTCCCCCTCCTCCTGCTCATTGCTCCTCTCTCCACTGATCTGGAGAATTCTACCACCTTGAACCTCAACCTTAACTTGCTCTTTCTTGAAACCGGGGACATCCACCTTCAACACATGCGCCTTCACCGTCTCCTTCCAGTCAACGTTGGCGCTGCCCGCCTCGCCACGGGAGGAGAGCTCTTCAACCATCGGTCCTTCGCCTGCCGCACTCTCATCCCAAGTGACTGTTTTCGACACCACGCGATTGCTTTGAGCAATATTAGTAATGTACACGGTGGTTTCCCCTCTCTTATCAACAGGAAAACGACTCGAAACATTCACTACATATGGCGTTTCCAACAAACAGTAGTGGAACCTATACATCAGAGTTACGTTTGTATCCCCACGCATCACACCAGATCCTCCGATGTTAACATCAATGACAAACGAATCACACGAGTCAGACAAATGAACACAATGGCTAGGGAAGTAAGAGAAATAAATCGGACCATCACATAAAGTTGTTCGAACCTTCCCTAATATAGAGGCCTCATATTTTACAAATCTCATGTCACGAAGACATAATATTGCAGAGATGTTGGAACATAGTTTTGTTGGTTTCAAACCCACCCGAATCATTCCAACATGAACGTAGTCGTAGCTATAGCAAATTCGATGTACTCTTTTACGATAGCTAGAGAAGAGTGGAAACGTCGCGGATCCTTCCTGTAAAGGAATTTCTTTCTCCACAGTTTTCACTCTACAGTCGGGAAAACAACCGAAACTATCCCTTGGCTTAAAAAAATCTGAGGCTGAAGAAGGAGGCAGTTTCCAATCTCCAAGAGATTTTTCCAAATTTGCCGAGATCATCGTTTCTTTGTTTTTGTTAGAATTCTTCATATTGTTGCTGCTATATATATTCTTTCGAGTAAGGGATAAATCTCTAGGTAATATATCTATACAAATTATAGCCCAAGATTTATGAATAAGAAGAAATATACAGCAGACTTACCTGAACATCAATCTAGGACCATTTTAGACATTTATTAGGTGCAGCTAGAGAGAAATGGAAAATCAAAGGAGGATTCGCCGTTAGCTGATATCAAGCAGATATAAAGGGTTCTTAAATGAAAGGAGGATTCGCCGGTAGCCTTAGTTTATTAGCACCAATAATTGTGTTGAATCCGTACATCCACTTGTTGATTTTTGATATCAAGCAGATATAAAAGGTTCTTAAATGAGAGGATTCGCCGTTAGCCTTAGAGGGTGTTTGGCTGCGCTTATAAGCAGGGGCGGATCGAGAAATTGATGATGGAATGGGCTTAAAAATAACTACTTCGATGTATTAAATATCATAAATGTTAAAATATTTTTATGTTTTTATAAGTTGTCTTGTGAGATTTCAATACACAAAATCCACCAATAATTGAGTTTATATCTATATTTTTAATAAAATTTCTTTCAATATAAACCCTTCTTTAGCGTAAATTTTAGGGAATTCATCCGACAAACCACTGGCAAAACTTGGCTGCGATTGAACTTGAACTTTGACAACTTTGAATGGACAGAGAGCAACATCAGCAGACACTTGAGCAGATGCAGCGCCGCTGAGGAAGAATATGACACATTTGTTGGCTAACTTTCCCGACTCGTATGAACCTTTGAGGATGCAGAAAAATAGGGTATTCTAAAAGCACCAATATACGTCGCACAAAACAGTGGGCACGCAACAATAAGGAGACACATAATTTTAGCGTGGAAAACCTCTCAAAACGAAAGAGAGGAAAAAACCACGGGACTACTAGAGCCGCTTAAATCCACTATCATCAACAATGGAGTAGTAAACAATCTTCTCTAGATTATATTAGAGGCATACAAAATATCATATACTCAGAAATAAGCACATCAAGATATATGGAATCAAAATCGAGCAAAAATCAAGAAAAATATCACCAGAAATTCTTCTCTGTTCAGATCGACGAAACCCGACCTACGAATCTCAAAATTCGATCTCCACCGTCCAAAACGTTGTCCCAGATGTTGTGAAGTTTATGTCCAAAAATTACGGTGATCTAACGGTTCAATCTCCGGAAAACTGAATTTTTCTGAAGCTGTGCGTTGAAAATCCGAAAGGAGAAAAAAATGCTATAAATTTTCTGTTTTGGCTGCTCTCTTTTCTGTTTTGACTGCTCCAATTTCTCCCTTCAAAAATGGTGGCTGATCATTTTCATTCTTATAACCTTATAAGAAAATCCAACAATAACAACTTTATTTTAATTTTTTAATTATTTTGGACTGTGCTAATTTTAAGTTGAGTTTAATATAATATATAGACGGAAGAAAAAGTTTGGGGAGCCCGGTGCAATCCCTACCTAGATCCCCCCCTGCTTATAAGCTCCCCAAAAATAGTTTATAAGTTATTTTTAAACTTAAAAAACAGTTTATAAGTTGTTTTTGGGGAGCTTATAAACTCAGCCAAACACCTTCTTAGTATATTAGCACCAATAATTGTGTTGAATCCGTACATCCACTTGTTGATTTTGATAGATTCTAGAAAATGCTGCTGCTTTCTACATTCCTTTGTCTTCTTCCTCTAATAATGGTTGGAATAGTAATTTCTACTCCCTAGTAGGGAGGTAATGCATCGAATTTGGATGAAATCTTTCTAGGTTCAAATTTAGATTCGAATTTTTTTGTTTGGGTTTGAATTCAGTTCAAATCCATTGAGTCTAAAAAAATTAGATCCATACTCAGATCCTTAAATTGCCGCCTGACACCGAATCCATATGTTTTCTCTTCTAAAATAAATCCTAAATCAAATATATTTCACAGTCACACCATAATAATAATAATCTAAATAAATGTAACACTATAATAATTATTTAGAAACTCTACAATCATCACTATACAAGAAAATGTTAGTTACAAATTTACTTTTGATTTCATGACTGTAAATAATATTGCAATAGTAATAAAAGAAGTAGCACACATATCTTAGCAAAAAGACTACTCATATACAAAATTTTTTCAAATACATGGTACAAGTTTATAACATTATTGATATACTATCCAATTTCGTAACATAGTTTATCTAACTTCGATTAGAAAGAAAAATAATATAATACACTTATAAATATAAATATAAATTATATATACATATATATTATATGGATCCATGGATCAGATCTGGATCTCAAAAATCGAGATCCAGATTCAGATTCGGATTTTAAATAATGGTCCGGATCCGGTCCAGATCCGTCGGATCTTTTTTTGAAGATCCAGATCCTAAAAAATGGATCTGAATCTGCGGATCTGGATCGGGTCCGAGATCCATTGCCATCCCTACTCCCTCGTACGCCAAATCTACACCAAATACCTTAATTTAATTCTATTTTAATTCGTCTATAAAAGATATTTTTTTTAGAAACATCAATTTCATATTTTTATCCTAAATCCATCTATTTATTTACAAAATAATCACTCATGGTTCACCTTTTTACATTCACTATCTATTAATATATTCATTTATTTTTTTATAGTCCACATTTTTACACCTATTTACTTTACACTAGGGCTGACAATTCGTGCGTGTCGGGTCATTTCATGGCGACACGATAACGACACGACACAATAAGGTCAAACACGAAGACGACCCGTTAAGGATCTGTCCAACACGAACACGACACGAAATGTATTAACACGGACACGACACGAGCACGACACGAACACAAATATGACACGATTTTTTTCAGGTTTACACAACACGATAACGACACGACATGACACGAAACGATAAATTAAAATTAAAATTTAAAAATAAATTAATAAAAATATAAAAATATAATTAAATATTTATAAATATTATCGAATTATACGAAAATGACACGATCCGACACGAACACGAATGCAACACGAAAATTATCGTGTTACACGAACACGACACTGATCTGATACAAACACGATAAGGATAAACAGTAACCCGTTAATTTCGTGTGTGTTCGTGTCGTATTCTCATGTCGTGTTGAAAATTGACAACCCTACTTTACACTTATTACAATTTATTAAAACTCGTGCCATCAAAATCAAGGAATGAATTTGATGGACGGATGTAGTGCATCTTTTCCATTTAGGGATTATGTCATTATATTTGATTCTTTATCTATTATTATCGTTATTTTATTAATTTTATCATTAAGAGACATAATTTGTTCTCCAAAAATATTTAGAAACAAATTTATATAATTATTTTGTTCTATTAACATATTTACTTGATAACGTATTATTTTCTAAAACTTAGTAAAAGTTTAAAAATTATGATTTTTTCGTTTTCTCTATTTGAAAAGATTGTTGTGGAGGATACACTTGATCTAAAAATTTTCCATTATTAAATTTATAATTTCTTTCTAAAATAGAAATATATTGTTCCACATAAGTTGAGATAAACCAAGGAACAAATGGTATCAACTTATTATGTTTTGTACAGAATTTATAAAATTCCTCTTAAAATGATATTTTTATTTAGAGTTGAAATTTTTTAAAAATCAATTTTTAAACGTTTCCATTTGAATATATTAAATTCTATTTGTATAATTTTTCTTGCCTGTGAACCAGGACTAAAATCTCAAACTGTTTCTAAAATCATTAAATAATAAATTTTATTTATGATTCGGTCATATCCGCTTCTTTAACATTATTATTGTTAATATTGATTCCTTTAATAATATTATTTTTCTTTATATATAATTTATCAATTTTATCTTCTTCTTAAAATTTCGATTCAGATTTATCCCTTACTTGATATGTGGATGCTCTAGATGGTGTAAAAGGTTGTTCTCCCTTTAGATAGTGAAATATGAGAATACATATTTTGGGACATATCCATTCTTGATGATATTGATGGTCTATTATCTTCAAATTGTAATATTACAGTTCTTTGGTGTTTGTATATTACATTTACAAGATTATTTTGTAATAATGATTGAGGTTTTATTGTTTGTTCTATAGTCCAATTTTCTACAAAATTATTTCTTCCTATTTTATTTCTTCCTATTTTATTTCCCCCTTTTAATATTTATATGCATTTGGGCTTTGGAATAAATTAATGGCACATGCTCCACTGGCCCAAATTGTAACTACAGGCTAATGTATATATTTCATACGTTCTCCATTAAGTGTATATTTCAAAATAATTTTATTTCCAAAATGATCTATTTCAGAAACTTAAAGTGCATATTTTTCACATAGCAGGATCACTATAACTAACTCCATTAAGTTCGAATATATTACAAACTTTTTCATTTTATTCTTATCATCATTACTAATTTTTCTTTTTAATTTTCTTGTAATAGTTGGGGATAACAAGAGTAAATTTGTCCACTAACATATGTATTTTGAGGTCATAGACACTTATTAGGATATGGTGGAGTATTATACTGAAACAACTCGACTCCGGTATGTCTAAATGCATGCATTGCATCAGTCATAATTATATCTTAATCATCATTAATAAATTCTAATAATATTTTATGAATATTAATTGAATTTAATTAAAATGAATGATCGTATTTAAATGCACACAAGTTTTTGCCTATTATATAATAGGTCTAGTATACCTAAAAATAAGATATCGTGTACCTGCTCCAAGATCAATTAAAATATAGTGACAATTTGGCAATTTAAAATGCAAAGCATAAAACTGTAGTATGTCATGCTTCTTAGCTTTCAGACCATGTTATCTTATCACCTACGACTTAACTAATAACCTACTAGGGTATTACATGTTCCTTTAGATTCTCGACAAACTTGTAAGGCTTAAAAATGTTAGAATAAATTGAATCTTAGGTTTTAGTTTTGCTTATATAATAGACCTTGCCAAAATGTAGTGATTAATAATACTAAATTTTATTTTTGTCAAATTATATGATTAAAAAATAAAAATAAAACTAATACCTTTACTTAAAATGCAATTGTCAAGATTCGAATGATAAAAAAGAAATTATGATCAAAAACCTAATTTGATTGCTTAAAACTCAAAAATACTCCATCCGGTCTTTTCAAATGTCCCATTAGAATTTTTTTTTCTTACTTTTTAATAAGTGTCATAATTCGCACCTTGAGAGTAAAATTATGATATATTTTTTATTTATCCTTATATGATACTTTTGAAATTTGATAATTAATTGTATGAATTTATTTATCATGATAATTAATAAAGTTATAAAGTAATTATTTTTTATAATATAAATTTGATGGCTGTGACCGCTTATAAAAAATCGAGTATATTGATTGGGTCATGGACCCTTTTTCTCGTATTCGGAAAACACTCATAATTCCGAATGAATGGTAGGTGGTATGCTAAGGGGAAATTATTACATTCCTTTTGGCTCTTTAATCCCACTTACAAAATTAATGTCACAAATTCTCACATTTTATTTTTAAATCTCAAAATATTTGCAGATAAAATTGACCTTCAACATATTCATTCACAGCAACCCTCAAAGGTAACAAACTCACTGATAATTAATTAATGAAAAATCATTATAATTTCCAGAGTCCAACTCTCATCTCGACTTTATGCAAATATAGCGTTGCAGACACGAGGCGCGTGCTCATGGGAATACCTTGAATATAGGGAGTGGTTTGTTGATAGTGTTCGTGCCTTTTGCGGATGGTGGTAAATTCTTTATTATCGTGATTATTAAAGACCTAAGGCTATTTATTCCTAGGGCTAGGTATGATTTCAACATTGTTTCCCACTAGCAAAATCTAGTTGTCTAATTTTGACTTCTTGCTTTTCATACAAAATGGGGTTGGACCACATAGTCACATACCTTCCAACATATGATTGGGTCATGGGCCCCTTTTCTTTTTCTTTTCTTTTTTTCCTTTTTTGACATAATAGGAAACCAACCGCAGTCATTATTTTCGGTAAACACTCGATAAATCTTATGTTTCCATGCAATAACTTGTAAACCAAATAGGATGGATAAATCATACTTGGAAAGCAAGTGATGATACTCAAACACATATATATATATATTAGTGAAGTTCAACTTATGACATTTTAGTCATATGAACCCATTTTATTATTGGGTCATCCCAAATGAACAAGGTGGTGATTAGATGTAAAAAAGTAGTTTTATTACAGTTGTTATCCATCCTGTCTAAGATGGACCATCAAATAATAGGATGAACATTGGTTCTTAGCATTCTCTCTTATCTTACCATATTTTTCTTGATGATTATTCTTATCTACACTTTATTTTAAAAGATAATTTTTACTTAAAATTCTCTAATTATCGCAACCTTTGTCCCTATGGTCTCTTCTAATTTGTGTTTGGCTCCTTGGGATCAAGTGTTTAGAAGATTTTCTTTAACTAAGCCCCCTATAAGGTTACCAATAAAGTGGAGTAATACCTTTCATGGTACAAAATCAGTCCGCTGGGGAAACGAGATAGAATAAATTGAGGTTGGAAAAAAGGTATGTGAACTCTTGCAAGTGGTCTTAGCTAGTGACAATTTCAGCTCTCTGCATAATAACAATGTACAGTTCTAATAATGAGATATGAGATATGAATGTTGTAATAGTAGTAGAGTGATTAATGTCTAAGATCAAATGTCTTGGGTTCGAGTCTACGCTTCAAATTGTGATAGTATTTAATCCCCAAATCACACTTCAAATTCGAAAAATATCCTGTTCTCCAAGGGCTATAAAAGGGTTTTGATCATTTTAATCCATTAGGGGGGAAATCGAAATATGTCAGATTGTCAGTCCACTAATAATTGTGACGTAAATTATTAACCAATTTAAAATTATAAAACTTGTATAAAACCGTCTCGACGTGAAATGAATTAAGATTTTAACTAGTAATAATTCATGTCTCTTGGGTGTACTGGAGATTATAAAAAAATTACATGAATTTAAATTATAAACTAAAATATCCATCAATGTTATTAAAAGCTAAATGATATAGTGAGAGAAAGTATATGATATATGCTATAATCTATAATTTTATTCTAACAAATATGCAAATTATATAATGCATGTTTTAGGTAGATTGGAGGTCAAAAGTTATAATTTAAATGTGAAAAATGTTAAGTTGAGCAGTTTGTCTATTATCTTCCCCCGTCCCAACATTCATGGCTCCTTTCTTTTTGCACGTAGATTAAGGAGAGTTGTATTTTGTATGTAAAATAGTTTATGACATGAAATTCGAGACACTTTTTAGTGTAAAATTGTTTCTTTTTTTGGAAACGGACTAACTTAATGGGACAGCCTAAAAAGGAAAACGAGCCAACAATAATGGGATGGATGGAGTATTATAAAAGTACGTTTTCATATCAATTTTCATGTGCCTACAATATCTTTATTTATCTTAATTTCCAGGGATTGTTTAAAATTTATATATATATATATATATAAAATCTAAATTCATTATTTTTTCTGTTCTTCGCACGTATCATTTAGCATTAGGTATAAAATACCCTTAAGGTTCCCCCAACTTAAATTAATTAAAATAAATATATAAAAGCCCAATGACTCAAACATTACATATACACTAATCAGAGCAGAACTAGATCTGATTTAATTTATAGCAAATACGCTAGCTAAGGACTAAGGTGAGTGATTATTGCGCTCATAGTCTGATAATTGATAGTCTAAGTTTAGAACTGTTGGTGTACAAATACTAGTTGTTAGAAAATTAAAGTTTTGTGTTTGTCGAATAATGTAGTGATTAATGTCTGAGGTCGTAGTTCGAGTTATGCAATCTTTAAATTTCTACATTAAATTGATAAAAAAAAAAAAAAAAACTGGAACTGTATGAACAAATTAAACTATATTTTTCCGTTTTGGTAATATCTATTTACTTGATATGATATACATATGGGCTTGACCCATTTAAGCTAGCAGTAACCTAGTGAGCTCTCTTGACGTCAATGACCTGCTTTTAAGTTGATTTTGAACGGCCCAATATTGGGCTATTTTTGACGATCTATTCGACTGCACAGATTTGAGATTATTCATTCACTTATTATAGTAATCAAATGACAAATGGGAAGTAGGAATGAAAAGGATCGGATCTAAATCGGATTTTATTAGATTCAGATTCAAATCTAATTTTTAGCTTTGGTCCAAATCCATTGGATCCAAAAAATGAGATCCAAGTCTATATCTATAAGTTCCGTATGGTCCAAGGATTAGACCCACATTCATATTTTTACCGCTTTTAAACTTCTAGCGTTCCAGTCATTTTCGGTGTGACTGTAAAATCCGACAGTGTGACGATAATGCACGGATGGAGATTTCGAGATTTTAAGAGAGAGAGAAATATAGTTGAGTTAGCTCTGAATGTCTTTGAATTCAAATGCCAGAACGGTGAATCTTGGTGAATGGGGAGTTGCAGGTTTAGGGTCGTGACGAGGTTGTCAGAAATTTGAAGAAGAATAGATGAGCTTGGCGATTGGGTCACCGGGATGAAACGAAAGAAATTTTGATTTCTGTGTTTTGAAACTGAAATATTCAATAGTCAATACTAGGATTATGAATCAAATTACATATAAAAATAAAAATAAAAATTGTATATTATAAATAAAATGGATCCATACGTCGGATCTGGACCGAATATGGATCTCAAAAATTATAATCCAGATTCGGATCCAAAATTTAAAAGAGCATTCCAGATCCGTCGAGTCCTAATTTTGGAAAGTCCAGATACGAGAAATTGAATCTAAATCTACAATCTAGATCGAGTCCAAGATCCAATGTAATTCCCAGTGGTAAGAGTCAATCTCAAGTTAAAAGAGAGTTGACTCGGTATTAAATTAGACACATGAAAATTTTGAGCTAAAGTTTTCAATTACGAGCTAAATTTATTTTAGAAGAGGAAAATCAGCTTCACTCGGCTTGGCCCAACCTAGAAAAATACATTTACTTTTATTTTTGGGTTGGATTGGGCCATTATATTTTAGGTGTAATAGATTTTGGACTTGTCCCATCCGATACTTTTGAGACACCTCTATTTTTGACTTCCAACATAATCAATTTGTGATGTGAGATTATTTTATGGTTTTATGTTATAATAACATAATTAACCTTATTAAATGTGTCACTCTTGAAAGAAAACTTCCTCTGTGATAAGCTTTCTCCTAGCTACTTAATCACGAGTAATCGTAATTTTTTTATTCTTATAGAGTTGAAATGTGAAGGTTTCGGGAAAGATTCCCTTTATGAAACAAAGATGTGATAAGCTTTAAATCAAGCTGTTGAGAAGAACTTTTAGAAGTGTTTGTCTTATGATTTATACATAGATGTATCATGTATACGAAAAAAATGATAAATAATATATACACGGATTGGGTAGAAGGAAGACTAAAAGAAAGTTCATGTAAGTATATGATAAGCACGTGTTATTTTCCAAGAATTTAACCCCTTAATTTTTTTTTTTTTGTAACTTAGATAAGGAAAACATAAATTTGTCGCAATCTTTGACATATTCTGCAACTAATTCATAATTTTCAATGTATAATACATTACTACTGATAATAACTACTTAACTACTAATTTAATCAACTAAAGATAAGCTGAAAATCAACTCATGCTAACTGGCGAATTGGTCAAAATATTTTTAGAGTTAGACGGAATTATATATAAACCAAATTATTCAAGCTTAATTTGTACTTATTTCAATTAAAATAATCTTTTAATTATTTTTTGAGGTCATATCAACTTAAGATTGTCTCTAAAAGAAATACTCTATTCATCGCTCAACTTCTTTACTGGTAATCTCCGATACAAGTTTTAATAAAAGTTGTTGAATATATTGTAGATAGAGTAAGAGTCCCACATTAATATAGTATTAATTAAATTAATAGTAGGTTATGAGGGGTAAAATGTAAAAATAAATGATGTTGTTGATGGTAATAAATATGAAGTATTTTCTGATAATTTTATAAATGGAATATGATTAAGTTTGGGAACATACCAATAAGGAACTAAGAAAAAAATATAAGGGATGGATAAAGTATATAAGTCATCAAAATATTGTCCTTTTGCCATATGAAAGCAAAATTTTATTACAAACTTCAACAAAAATTAATGATATTGTTCTTCTAGTTTTTTATGGATAACAAAAAATTCTCATTTGCCTTTTGTGTGACCTCACACAATTACCTATCTTTTTTTAATGGAACAAATGCAACCTCTAAGATGTTTTTGGATAAATTCAAATCAAATTTACTCATAAAATTTAATAGTCTGTGTAGTATTGATTCATCAAAGATAAAATCGAGCTTGAATATGATGTTTTTGACTTTTTCCCTTCAAAACATTTGGAACTCATCAGTCAAGTAACGATCTGATAAGTGTAACAAAATAAATATATATGTGTCTAATTAATATATTAAAGACATATAAATCTAAGACTTTATATGTCTTTCGTTACCCTTCTCTTTTATCAATATCAAAAGAATTGTAAGAAGAATGATATCGAATCAAAACAAAGAAAACATAGAAAATAAATATGAAATACATAAATATCAGTCATGTAAAAAAAATACTAATTAGAGTTTAATATTAATTAATTGTTGACGAGATAAATTTGTTAGAATAAATTCACATAATTAGGGCATGTCATAAACTAAAACTCATACTCCGATAAGCAAACAAAGCAGATCACTAATTTTTTTTTTGAATGGAAAAACTCATATTAACACGAACATGGAGTATGAAGAAGATCCTCCACAAAGAACGGGGGTTCTTCCCAGACATGCGGTGTATCAAAATCAAAAGCGTTTCTAGCTAACCTATGAGCTATCAAATTAGAGTTCCTTCTAATATTCCTGACAAAAGTATCCTCAAGATTAAGCAAAAGCTCACGACATATGGAAGCAAAACAACCAAGTTCGGATATATTCTCGCTACGAGAGTTAATAGCATTACATGCTATCTGACTGTCACTTTCGATGCAGCATTTGTTGATGTTGAGACTTTTGATCCATGACAGGGCTTCTTGGATACCTATAATCTCGCATTCCTCCACTTTCACAAGCCCCTGCTTCCGAATTGTCTTCGCCGCGATGAAAGATCCTTTGTGATTGCGAAGACAGATGCCCATGCTGAAAGACTTTGATTCTTTAAAGAAAGCTGCATCAACATTGCACTTAGTCTCTAACCCTCAGTCAAGTCGTGCCAATCTCTACATCTCACCCGGTTCGCACTCGCTTCATTACCCATCTCATTCCCATGGATCGTCTGCATCGCCAGCCACTCATCACGACAAGCCATGGATAGGGTGCAAGATCTCCGAGGAGTCGGGTAAAGCCCATTCCAGACAGCATTGTTCCTCTATTTCCAAATCTGCCATAAGACCATGCTAGCTTTAACATGCACATCATTAGAACTAATGTTGAGAATGAGGAATAACGCTTCTTTAAAAGACGTCGTCCTACTCTCTGTGTTTCAAATAATCTCATCCAAGCCCATCTCCTTCCAGCACGCTTTCGCGAACTGACAATAAATGAAGGAATGCCAAAAAGTCTCCACCTCTCTTCTGCATATCCCGCAGGCTCCCTCCACGTTAACTCCTCTACTCCAAAGCTTGGTTTTTGTAGGTAGGTTATCCTAGCTGCCCTCCACAAAAAAATCTTAACTTTCGAAGGGAGGTGCAGGTTCCATATAATATTCCATCTACCTCCATATGCCAAGTCCTCGTTGATGGTGAGAGAGACGCAAGGTGATAAGTCGACTTCACCGAAAGAAGCCATTTTAGAAAATGCCATATTAACTGCTTCCATGGGAGCAGAGGGATTGAGTATTGATAATAATATCCGCTTCCCTCGTCGAAAAACTATGTACCGTCTCTACATCCCACCTCAGATTTTCAGGGATCATAAGGTGCTTCACATTCATATCATGTAGTTCCTCCTGCGGAGCCGTAGTTGTGAAAAAATCCGCTTTTCTACGGAGCCAGGGATCAGTCAGAACTCTAATCCTTTCACCATTTCCCACCCTCCATCTCGCACCCCTCATCACCAGGTCTTGTGATGCCCAAATGCTCCTCCAAGTATAACTAGGGCGAGGGGCGGATCCAGAAGTTGATGATGGGGTGGGCTGAAAATAAATATTTCGGAGTATTAAATATCATAAATGCTAAAATATTTCTATGTTTTCATAAGTTGTCTTGCGATATTTCAATATACAAAATCCATCAATAATTGAGTTTATATTTATATTTTTAATAAAATTTCTTTCAATATAAACCATTCTTTAACGTAAACTTTAGGAAATTCATCAACCAAACCACTGGTAAAATTTGGTGAGATAGAACTTGAACTTTGACACTTGAATGGGCGAGAGCAATATCGAAACACTGAGCAGATCAATACGAGGAAGAATATGACACCTTTGTTTGACTAATTTTCCCGACTCGTATGAACCTTTGAGGATTCAGACAAATAGGATATTCCAAAAGCATCAATATACGTGTTCGAAATAATAGGCACACAACAATAAGGAGACACAAAATTTTAGAGTGGAAAACCTCTTAAAAGGAAAGAGAAAAAAATCATGGGACTATTAGAGTCGTTTAACTCCACTATAATCAATAATGGAACCGTACACAATCTTTTTAAATTATATTAGAGGCATAAAAATATCATACACTCGAAAATAAGCACATCAAGATGCATGGAATCAAAATCGAACAAAGATCAAGAAAACTATTACCGAAATTCTCCTCTATTTAGATCGACAAAACCCAATCCTCGAAACTCAAAATCCGATCTCCATCGTCCAAAACGTTGGCCCAGATGTTGTGAAGCTTCGTCCAAAAATCACGTGATCTAACGGTTCAATCCTCGAAAATGGAATTTTTCGAACCTCGCACAATGAAAATCCGAGAGGAAAAAAAGTTACAATTTTTCTGCTTTGGCTACTTCAATTTCTCCTTCAAAAATAGTGGTTAACCCTTTTCATTCTTATAACCTTCTTATGGGCTTTTCTCATGGGTCAAAATATAAAAAATCCAATAATAACAATTTTATTTTAATTTTTAATTATTTTGACTCAATTTAATTTGAATTGGGCTTAATATAATACATAAACGGAAGAAAAAGTTTGGAGCTTGCACTGGGCTGGAGCCCGGTGCAACTACCCCCTAGATCCGCCTATGACTAGGGCTATGTCCAATGCTTACCGAGAGGAAATCGCCTCTCAGGAAATACTTGGCTTTCAGAACCCGATAAACAAGGGCATCAGAATCTGTCTGAAGATGCCACCCCATCTTACCTAACATGGCTAGGTTGAAGAGTTGAAGACTACGGAATCCCAGACCACCCTTCTCTTTAGCCACACAAAGCCGATCCCATCTCATCCAGCAAATACCACCCCGTGACTCGCATTTCTTGCCCCACCAAAAGTTGTTCATCACTCTTTCCAAATCGTTCGTAAACACCGGTCGGAAGAAGAAAAATCGACATCCAGAAAGTTGGTATAGCTTGGGCCCACACCCTTTAGGAGAACCTCCTTTCCCGTTCTTGACAACTTCTTACCCTGCCAACCTTGAATCCGCTTCCATAATCTTTCACGTAGATGTCCAAAGATCTCCTTCTTTTTACGCCCTACAAGCCCGAGATATCTACCCGTGTTGAGGGGATGGGTGACACCGTGATATTAGAAAAGCAAAGTTTGTCGGTCTCTTTGGACGCTCCTACCAAGAAAATACCGAATTTTTGTAGTTAATAGCCTGGCCCGAGGCCGCTTCATAATCATCCAATAGGCACCGGAGCTTCGAGCATTCCCCAGATGTTGCTCTACAAAAAAACATGCAGTCATCAGCGAACATAAGGTGCGAGATAGACGGTCCAGAGCATCTAATTCTGATACCATGAAGGCTCCCCCTAGCCACTTCATGATTAATAGCGGCCGAAAGGCCTTCAGCGCAAAGAATGAAGAGATAAGGCGATAGAGGATCCCCTTGTCGAAGGCCCCTCCTCGGAGTGATCGGGCCTACCAAGTCTCCGTTCACCAGGACATTGTACTTAACCGACCGACACATGCACATCCACTTTCTCCATTTATCACAGAACCCGAGCCTCGCCAACACCGCATCCAGATAAGCCCAGTTAACTCTATCGTAGGATTTGCTAATGTCCACCTTAAGCGCTATGTCGCCGAATTTACCCCTAGTTCGCATTTCATAGGTGAATAGCTTCGAAAGCTATTAGGACGTTGTCTTGGATCGCTTCTTCCTTTCATGAAGGCGATTAATTTGGGCGATCAAGGATGGCAAGACCTTCTTTAACCTATTGCACGGGATCTTCGAGATAATCTTGTAGAAGACGTTACAAGAGAAATAGGCGGAGGTCTTTCATGCTAGTAGGCGATTGACTTTTGGTATAAGAACTATAGTAGTGTCATTAAGCCCTCCCGAAGGCTAATCTCATCTAAACAAATGCGGCATTGCTCAAAATATCATCTTCAAAATAACCCAAAATGTTGATAAAACTTAGGATTGAAACCATCCGGACCTAGAGATTTGTTGGGGTGCATCCGAAGAGGGCTTCTTTGATTTCCTCTATACGAAGAGGCCTAATGAGATCATCGTTATCGCCTTCGGTTATGGCGGTTGCATTTTATTAAGGACCGCACCGTGGAGGTGATCAATGGTAGCCGAACTAAAAGGTTCGAGAAGTAGTCCATCACTTCTAACTTGATCTCTCCAGATGGAGGATGTCCAAGTACCATCGGTTTTTTGAAGATTTTGGATTTTGTTGACACGTCTATGGGCCGAAGCCATCGCATGAAAAAACTTGGTATTTTGATCACCCTCCTTCAACCAAAATTGCTTAGCTCTCTGCTTCCAATAAACCTCTTCTCTGATCAAAAGGATTTGAAACTCTTTCCTTGCCCTTACCGGGCAGCTCCCGATCTCGCATCGTCTCTACCTTGGAGGAACCTAATTTTAGATTGAAGGAATTCCTTCTTTGCACGGTCCATAGCACCCTTCCTTCTTGTCCAATTAGCTAGCGAAGTAGACGTAGCAGTGAGCCTCTCCATGATTCTAAGGCCTTCTGAATTCCTCCAGCAATCTCTCACCATATTCGGTAGCTCAAGGTCAGTGCACCATTTGTTCTCGAATCTGAACTTCCTATCGTAACTTCCCCGCCTAACCCCTTCAGTTTTAAGAATAATAGGATAGTGATCTGAGATTGGAGCCAAGGTAGTTTCAAGAATACAGTTTGGAAATTTAGCCAACCATTCTCCATTGGCCATACCTCTGTCCAGTCTCTCTTCAACCGTGAAAGCCGAGCCCAGTCTCCTTGCCCAAGTGAACTGATGCCTGTTCAGAGACAGATCAGATAAACTACTATCTAACACAGTTGATCTAAACCCAACAAGAAGCCAATTTGGGTGGGGAACTCTTCCTCGCTTGTCGGCTACATTCAGAAGATCGTTGAAGTCCCCCATGATAAGCCACAGAAAATTATTCACATTGCTGAGATCGCGAAGGAGGTTCCAAGAGTCCCGTCGTTTGCTCCTTTCAGGGAAGCCATAGAACCCCGTCTGCCTCCAATCCCCTTGCTGGTCCAAAATTCTGATATCAATGTGATTTCTCGAATAACCGAAGATGTTGCACGATGATGCCTCTTCCCACAACATACATATACCCTCACTTCTCCCCACACAGTCAACCGCAAAGCACCCTTCAAAATTCAGTCTAATCTGAATGTCTTCCACCTTTTGCTTATGCGCTAAAGTTTCGCAAAGGAAAATCACCTTAGGTCTGTGAACTCTTACAAACTCACACAACTTCGGAATTGCAAGGGGATGACCCAGCCCCCTACAATTCCAGCTCAAGAAATTCATTGGGATTGGCCGGTCCTGACCTCAGAACCCGCCGCTAAAAAAAGAACTTCCCTACTGTCATCCTCGGAATTATCCAAAAGAAGAACATCGATCGTGATAGATTTTTGTTTTGTGTATAGTCTTTCCTCATTCGCCCGTCTACGCTTTCTTTCATCACCAAGGCCATATTCGTAATTTTCATCTTGCATGGGGGGTAGACTTCCCTAACCTCGCCCATAATCATGCGCCAGATTTTTAGATGAAGCGGTTGCGGTAATCTCGCTGAAGTTGGCACCAAATCTCCCCGTCTGATTCCCTCCCGTAAAAACCGCTTCTCCTGAATCAACTTCTTCTGGGGTTACGCGCGATATCCACGGTCTTTCCATTCTATTTACGAACTGATTTGGGATTCCTTGCTGATTTTCGGGATGAATCCCATCACTTCCGCTCTGAAATCCAGCGTTTCCCCCTTGATTGTTGCGATCACGAACCGACGATGGAGGGTGGTAATCCTCTTCGCGGCCGTCTTTGCCACCGCTTGAGCGAAGCCATTTTGTATTTTCCATTATTCATGCCTTTCGATCAACCGCTTTAATCCAAGTCCCCCATTCCCTTTTGATCTCCGTGCTTTCCATGTCGAAGAGTTGCTCACAGAAGCTCTCTCTGTGTCCCGACGATCGCGGATGAAACGAGAAAACATCAGCTTTTCATATTTGAAGTTGATGTGAAACTCACACCATCCCTACCTTTAATTTTCTTGCTTCTTTTCAAGGCTTCACACCCTCACCGCTACCCCGATGCGCATGTATTCTTGCCAAACACCCACCGAGTTCGTAGCATCATACTCGAAGACTCTATGAAATTTCCTAGAGCCTCGCCTATGCTCTCAACTAAATACCCGTCGGAAGGTCGTGGACTTGAACCCAGAACGCCAAAGTATCCAGTGGAACAAGCAGGGGGAATTCCCGATCTTCAGTCTATGGAGGATCAACGGGATGCTGCCGAACGTCCACGGTCCTCCATCCATTATCCTCTCCAAATCCACCGAATGAAAAAACTGAAATATGTATCGACCTTGCCTATATCCTTCACAAAAATCCTTTGTCCGGCCTCCATAGTCCCGCCATTCTGGATCTCATAAGGTTAAAGTTGATCGGTTGATCCGTAAGGAATCGCCAACCAGTGCGTAGATCCACTTCAATACTTGAAGCTTCGGATCCGTGTCATCAAGGATGAGTTCCTCCTCTTCGCCATTGATGTTTAGGTCCGCCATATGGTTCTCCATGGAGAAAGATAAAAGCAACAACGATCACACAGCAAAAGATAAACGCAAAAAAAACGAAGGTTCTCAACGAGGAGAAGAAACGAAGGTTCTCAACCACTCATCATGGATTCCTATTCACAAGCAGATCACTAATATGAATTTGTCATAGTGAACAAACTTTGGCAAATCGCAAAAAGCTTACTGATCTTCCAAGAATGCGACTTTCTGTGTTCAACGTATTTTACCTTATGGGAAAAAAATTAAGCAGAATATCGTTTCATGGGGACCAAATCAATTAAATAACTAATCAGTTAATTAGTTCTTTAATATCTATAATTTATTACGTCATCAAATTATAGTATTAATGTGTGTGTTGGATGGAATATTGACAATATAGTATGTTGGAATATGGTTCATTGGAATATTGACAATATAGTATTAATATGTGTGTTGGTCTAGCGTATAGTGGTTAATAATTTTAAAAAATTATATATTTATCCAACACAAAGAATAGTATTCCCTCAGCTTACAAAAAGTGTATCACTTCGTGGAATACACTTTTGGTGGACACGTACTTTAATAAATTTGTTGGTGGATGATGTTTGAGTGGAGAAAAAATCTCACCATGTGATAAGTCATGAATAGAATGAATGATTTTTTGATAAGTAATGAATAGTTATGATGTTGAATAATAAGAAGAGGAAAGTAATACATTTTTGGTGAACGCTAAAAATAGAAAAAATGATTTACTTTTGATGGACATATAAAGTATTATTTAATAAATTGTTGTAGTTTTTTCAAATCTAAATCGGATTCACTTTGCTAGTATAAGATAGTTGTGTTAGTAATCAAAAATATATGTAGAATTAGTACTTGAATAGAGATAATAATGTGTAAATTAAAATTTTATTCTTCTTGTAATTAGATACGACGTAGTTTAGCTTAATTCCAACAATTTTTTTTGTTATTAATGCCACCATCCCTTAGCTGAAAAGCGAGCTCAATATAGATATAAAAACAAAATCAAAATATTAAATCTTATTACATCAATATTGAAGCTTGAAAGTATGATCTATTTGTGAAATAAAATAATAGACAAACTTTGATCTAAAAATTATATTAACCATTAATAAAACAATATCGCTCTTACATTTTGTGCTTATTTGGTTTGTATATTTGAATCAATATGTCTATTATATATATATATATATATATGATCGATCACTATTTCGTAAGGGAAATAAATGCCAAGAACACCAAGGATTTACGTGGTTCGATCTATGAATAAGATCTCGTCCACGGAGAGAGAGAGTATTCGTATTGAATGTGTGAAGCGATTACAAAGAGTGTGAATGAATTATTTCGCCTAATCTAGCCTCTATTTATACACAATGTATTGACCTAGATCTTGAATCCAAGTCTTCTCTAACTAGGATTCGAGATCCTATCCTCTTGAATTAGGATTCTTTTAGATATGGCTGAGCTTTCTGCGTTCCCACTGACTTTAGGAGTCTTCATGGGCCGAACTTGTCCAGGCCGAGCTTGATGTCAGGGTTACTTGTATTGGGCCTGATGCTTGGGCCTGGTAGTTGGGCCGTATCCTATCACAACCCCGCCAAAAGACGCGAAACGAGGTCATGCCGGATTGGGGTTGTTTACGACAGCGGGGTTCTGACGATCTTTGACATTCTTTTCTTTGTCGACTTTGTTTGTGTCAATGCTTCCGACGTCATATATCATATCTTTGTGCTCGCAGAGCGTCTGCCGAGGTCTTTTGTTGTTTGTATCTCGGCGAGGTGTCACGGCTTCGCGACGAGGCGTTATGCCGAGGTCTTCCGACCCGCTTCACCGACGGCGTTATGCCGAGGTCTTCGACCGCTTCACCGACGCGTTAAGTCAAGTCTTCGACCGACTTCACCCGACGGGCGTTAAGCGAAGTCTTCCGATCGACTTCACTTGGCGGGCGTTAAGCGAGGTCTCTGGCCGCTTCACCCGACGGGCGTTAAGCCGAGATCTTCGACCGGCTTCACCGCCGGCGTTAAGCCGAGGTCTTCGACCGCTTCACCCGGCGGCGTTAAGCGAGGTCTTCGACCGCTTCACCGTCGGGCGCGCCGAGGTCTTCGACCGCTTCACCCGGCGGGCGCGTTAACCGAGGTATTCGACCGCTTCACCTATCGAGGCGCTAAGCGAGTCTTCGACCGGCTTCACCCGCGGCGCGCGTCGAGGTCTCTGGCCGCTTCACCGACGGGCGTTAGGCCGAGGTCTTTGGGTCGGCTTCGCCTTTATGGGGCATGAAGCCGAGACTGAACGCGGGATGCCTTATAGCATTTAATGCGCATTTAATGTAGCAGCGGTTGGATTCCCAATAAAGCGCATATTGGGAGAATAACTTCCGCGACGCGCTTTTCGCCTATCACTTGCACATTTCAATATTCAAAAATTCAGAAACCTCTTGTGTTCTAGAGATTCTTCAGTCGCCATTATCGTCCTCGCGGGTTTCAGTGCTATCTTCCTCGAATTTAAAACCAGTAAGTTATGGCTTCCTCATCTTCGTCATCTTCGTCTGGTTCTCACGGCTCTGAACGCCGTATCGTGTCTGTGTCACCACCGGATTCTCCGGTGGATTTTGAAGTTTATCATCTTGGTTCCCCCCAACCTACCTTGTGTAGATTAGAATATCCTCCTTATTATGATTTAGGAAAGGTTTCTTCGTTTTCTTCTGTTTTGACAATTCCTTCGATATTAGAGCTTGCCTCTGAATTTTTTGTTCCGGAATCCGCTGGGTTAATCGCCCCTCGTCCGGGGGATAGGGCTAGCCTTCCTCCGTATGGTTTTGTAACAGTATACGAGGACAGCCTTAAGTGCGGTCTTCGTCTTCCTTATCCTTCCGTGTTTGTTGAGTTACAACAGCTTTTTGCTATCCCCTTTGCCCAAATAACACCGAACTCTTTTCGTCACTTGACGGGCCTTGGTATATATGCACATAGGCATAACTGCCCGTTGAGTCTAGGGCTCATCCTTAGATTTTTTCGCCTTAAATATAGTGCGGGGTGGTATTACTTATCACCCGTCGTAAATTTAAAATAAAGACGAAGTCGAAGATATCAAACCGCGGAAGTACTTTTTACATCGGTTTGATGGTTCTCGAATTTGCTTGGAAGCACGAGGTTGGCTGATGTGGCCGTTGGGGATTGCTTGGTGATGTGGAGATGTATCTGGACGGGTTGGCACGGTTGTGAGGCCTTCTCTCGAGGCCGAACTAGCGGCTGCGGGTGAGCCCTATGACCTATGTCAGCTGCATGAGCCAGGCGGCGAGGGTGAGGCCACGCACTTAGCTTTAGTGTCATAATATTTTTGCGTTGCTCTGTATTAACTTGGCAATTGTTATTTACGTAGTGGAATTAGGTGTCGTCGAGGAAGAGGAAGGGAAGGAGCACGAGGCACAGAATCCAAGAAGGCGACGAAGACTACGCCCGAGGTCACCCTTAAGAGGGTCGAGAAGATTGTGACCTCGCCTCAGCCGGAGCGCTCGTCGCCTCGGCCGAAGACTTCGTCGTCTCCAGCGAAGCATCCGTCGCCTCCGCGCACCTCCCGCTCCGAAAATGAGGATCGTCATCCTCCTGCCGACGACGACGACGATTGCACGATCCTTGGCACCGAGGTCGCACGTCCGCCTTTTCCCCAGGTAATGCACTGTTCGTAATTTTTCCAGTTGTGTTGAGGCTCTTGCTTGATAGTGTTAGCCTTATTACGAGGGCAGGGGCGTAAAGGTTCGATTGACGGCGGTGTCCGAGCTTGTTGTCGGGCATCTGAATGATGCTGTGGCTCATTTTGAGCATTTGGCTCGCCACGTCCAGGAGCTGGAGGGGGAGAAGACCCTTCTTATGGCGGAGGCGATCGAAGCGGAGGGGAAGGCTCGGGTTGCGTCCGAGAGGGAGGCGAGGCTTTGGCCGTGGTGGAGAGGTCCGAGTCAGGGGTGGAGGCTGCAGGCGGGCGTCGGCCGAGATAACCTTTTGAAGGCCGAATCGGCTTCGCCGAGGCGAAGAAGGTCGGTTTGAGGCCGAGTGGAGGCGACAGTGAGGAAGCCGAGGCGGCTTCAGGGGGAGCTTCTCGCCACACCGGAAGCTTTTACGTCTCGAAGTTCTCGGCCGGCGAACAAGATGGCCGAGTCTTGAATAAGAGGCGGTATCCGACACATTGGATGATGTCGCCGATGACTATCCCGACTTAGATAAAACTAAGTATGGATACGAGGTGGGGAGGCGACGCTTTAGTGCGGTCTTCACGTTGGTCTCCTTGGCGGCGCGTGCGAAGAGCCCTGCCTGCTATTCGTAGTCGACCTCGCCCTCGACTCTGCCGACCGAGTCTGTCTGCTTGCTCGGTGGACCGAGATCCCTCTCCGAAGCTATCTGGCCGAGCCGAGTAAGGAGCCGGGGCCGGTGACGGCCGATGAACCTTATAGGATGGCCGAGGCGTCGACGGTCGGCCGGGAAGGAGGCAAGTAGCGGCGGTGAAGCCGAGAAAGGGCCGAGGTGGCGGCGAAGCCGATGGCGGGGTCGGTTGATCCTTGTAACCTTTTTTTTTTGAATGTAAATGTACACTTGTTTTACGCTGAGGGCCTATTAATAGAATCACAAGTTTATATGAAAACACTTATCTTTTATTCGGTTGTCGCATGAAATGCTTGATGCTTCTCCTTGGTTGAATCGAATCAAGACACGTCGCGGGCTCTTGAGTTGAAAGAGGTCGAACTCTCCATATAAAGGGCAGCTTGGTCATGTCCAAAGTGAGTCGATGTCACATAGAGCCGCTCGGAGAGGCGCGACGAGCTCGGGCTCGCCTTTTGGAATTGGAGGAGGCGTTCGAGGTCGCCAAGGAGAAGGCCAAGGTGATAGGCGAGGAGCATGCCGAGTACGAGGAGGTTATCCATCGAAATGGTGGGATAGCGATCCGGAAGTTGAAGCGAGGTTGTCGAGGCTGCTGCCCGTTGTGCGATGTACCGCGCGAATATGGTCGGACCTCCAGCGATTCACGGGCAATCTGTTGAATTAAAAGGCTCGGGAGCATATACAAAATCGTCATCGCCGACAACCACAAACGATGAAATGCTTGACGGGATCAGAGGCCTCTTCTTCTCACGGAGCTTCTCGATCTAGAATAAATGAACCGAATTATGACGATCCGGAGTGGCGCGCCAAGAGAGGCGTGCTATTGCCCTTGAACGACGTGGATCCTCAAGGGGTCGAAACCAAAGTCCTCGAGTGTCCGAGGTCGAGTTCGCAGAGCGGCATCTTCAAGTGACCGAGGTCGCTGGCGGGCCCGTAATGTAGACCGAGGACGAGGTAGAGGTAGGATTAGTATAGATGAGTGCTGAATCCCGATTTTTCTGGGATTGGCTCGACTTTTCCCGATCCGCTCCGTCCTCATAAAATGTAACTGTCATCTTTTATTTAATAAGAATGATTTCTTATTGACTTTGTATTGAACAAGAGTAATATCTGAAGGTAGTTCGTCCTCGTGAGAATTCCGCTCAAATAAATGAAGGAAATCGTTCCGTCGAAGGTAGGGGTTCCTGCTGTTTTTAGAGGTCGTCGGGAGGGTGGTCCCTTCATCTACATAGAGAACGGCTTCAAATGAGCGAAGGTGTCGATCTCGTATGTAGGAATGGTTCCTGTTTTTTGCGAGGTCGTCGGGAGGGTGGTCCCTTCATCTACATAGAAGAACCGCTCAAATAAGCGAAGGTAATCGATCTCGTATGTAGGAATGGTTCTGTTTTTGCCGAGGTCGTCGGAGGGTGGTCCCTTCATCTACATAGAAGGCGCTCAAATAAACGAAGGTAATCGATCTCGTATGTAGGAATGGTTCTGTTTTTGCCGAGGTTATCGGGAGGGTGGTCCCTTCATCTACATAGAGAAATTGCTTGAAATAAATGAAGGTAATCGATCTCGTATGTAGGCATCGTGCGTTTAAATTTACATTCGTATGTAAACGAATGTAATCGACCTCCGTCGAGGGAATTCGCCTCCGTAGAGGATAATGTGAAGATTAATTATGCATTAGTGACAAGTAGAACTCGTAAAAATAATATTTTATTGATAAAAGATGGCGCGACCACCAAATAAGACTCGGACTCTAAACAGGGACTTTAAAGATACGACCGAACAAGACCCGACCCTTGACACTTATGCATAATATCTCTTCGATGAATGATGTGCCATGCGTTGGGTAATTGCTCACCGGACAATTGAGCGAGCTTATAGGCCCCTGCCGAGGACTTGTCGACCCTTGTGAGGTCCTTCCCATGTGGCTTCCGACTTGCCGAGCTGCGCGGCTTTGCGACTTCATTATTTCGAGTACGAGGTCGCCAGTTGGAATTGTCGGGTTTTACACACTGGTTGTAATACCGAGCTACTTGTTGCTTGTACCGAGCTTCCTCGATGTAGGCGGGTCTCTCTTTCTTCGAGTAGTCTAGATCAGCTCGTAGATTTTCCCCATTTGCTTGACGGAGAAGTCGATAGGCACGGGACTCGGACTCCGATCTGCGCAGGATCATCGCTTGGTTCCATACACCAAACCGTAGGGTGTTTCTCCGTTCGAGTCCGGGTGTTGTTCGATGCGACCATAAGACTGTGGTAAATTTTCCACCCGAGGCCTTTAGCTCGGTCGAGGCGAGTTTTAGACCCTTTACGATGGTCTGTTGGTAACCGGTCGACCATTTGCTTGAGGATGGGCCACCGAGGTGAACTTTGTTGGATCCAAGCTCTTGACACCAATCTTTGAGCGTCTTATCCGTGAATTGTGTTCCGTTATCCGAAAGGAGGATATGAGGATGCGAAAGCGACACACTATGTTCTTCCGAGGCGAAGTTGAGGCGTTCTTGCTTGTGATTTTCGCGAGGGCTCGCCTTCCACCCACTTCGTGAAGTAGTCGATCGCAACAATTAAAAATTGGGCTGTCACGGTGCTTTACAAAGGACCCACAATGTCGATCCCCATTGCATAAACGACCAAGGCTCTGTATGGAGGCGAGGTCGGTGCGTGGTAACCTTGCATGCGTTCCCATGGATTTGACACTTGAGACACTTTTTACGATGTCCATTGAGTCTTGGAACATTGTTGGCCATAGTATCCCCATCGCATGACTTTCTTTGACAAGGCTCGGGGTCCAATGTGGCTTCCGTACGATCCTTCGTGTATTTCTCGTAACGTAATTAGCTCGGTTCGGACCCAAGCACCTTAAGAGGTGGAGATATGACTTTACAGATAGGACTCCCGCTCAATTGTATATCGCAGATTTGTTCAGGATCCTCCTAGCTTCCAGCTTGTCATGGGCGGCTAGCCTTCTCGTGTACTCTCGAATGGGAGTCATCCAATTGGGTTCTTCATCCGAGACTACGTTGACCTCGGCCCCATTATCGGCGTCGTCTATGCTTCCGCTTGGACTTCCTCCACCGGCGGGCTCGTTGATGGCGAGGCCAATTTATAAGATGTCGGCTCGGCTATTTTGCTCCCTTGGGATGCGAACTATCTGGAAGTGTGAGAAAGTCCGTTCTGCACTTTTGCTTTTTCAAGATACTTCTTCATTCGTCGCTTTTTGCCGTATTTTCCTAACATTTGGCTCACGATGACTTGAGAGTCATTTGTGAACTTGCAGCTCGTATCTCGAGACTTTGAGCGGCGAAGTCCTGCGATCGCTTCATACTCATGCGGCTTTAGGTTGATTTTCCGAAGAAGGCCGAGGGCGATCCGGAGTCGGCAACACATGCGGCTTCTTCGTTGCTCTTGTGACGATGTCGTCTCACGATACTCCATTCTCGACCTATGTAGGGTGAAATATTTTGTCCACCATCCTTTGATAGGTAGCCCCTGCATTTTAAGGTCGAATGGCATCTTTTATCGCAAAGACTCAAAGTCCGTAATGAAGGCGTCTTGGCAGCGTCTTCGTCGTCCATCGGGACTTGGTGATATCGCTTTGTATAAGTCCAAGCGAAGACTTAGTATCCGACCAGCGCGTCGACCTTCTTGTCGATGTTGGGGTGGATAGCAATCCTTTGGGCGATGTTTATTGAGGTGCATGTAGTCGATACATTCGCCATCCTCTCTCCTTTCTTCACCATCACCGGGTGGCTATCGGTCGGATATTTGACCTCGAGCAAGATCGTGCTTTTAACGGTGATTCACCTCGTCATGAATGACTTGGTTCCGTTCGACTCGAAAATTCTTTGCTTCCGTCGAGCGGCTTTATGTTCGGGTCGATGTTGAGCGGTGGTGATGATACTCGGCGAGACTCCGGTCATGTCGAGGGAGACCAAGCAAACCGTCCGAATTCCCTTAGAGTTGGATGATCGATCCTTCACTTGGTGCCGTGGTGAAACCAACCTGGGCGACCTTTAATGGCTCGTCTTTGTACAATGCGACCTCTTCCACCGACCGCCGGGAGTGGCGATGTACTTCGACTCCAACTCCTCGGGTTTCCTTAATTGCTATGCACGTGGGTCTTTGGACCGAGGTCCGGCACCTCGTAAGGCAACTTGCATACATTCCTTGCTTGCTCGATCACCTCGGATCACGGCCGTTCCCCGTGGTGGGTATTTTTATCGTCGGGTGGTACGTTGAGCATTACGCCTTACGCCGCCAGCCAATCTCGCCTAGTATGATGTTATACGGTGGGCCTTCACTACTGAACCTGCACCACCTTGGTCGAGGTCGTTGGTGCTTTCACCACCGTGACGGTAGCTCGATTATCCTCCGGCGCGTCTCTTCACGGGCGAAGCTTGGAGTGGCGTGATGCTGTCGCGAGGCGCTTCTTCTACTCCTAGCTTGTCAAAGCATTCCTTGAAAGGATGCTCACCGACGCCCTTGTCGATGTAAACGCGCTTTTACCAACTTATTTGCGACTACTACCGGATCACCAACGCGTCCCGCGGGTACTTGTCGGTACGGGTTGTCCTCGGAGAAGGTGATCGCCTCATCCTTTCTGAATCTCTTGTTGGTAGGTTCGCGGTTTTGGGACTTGGGCATCGGCCTTGAGGGAGGACTTCGTGACTCCAGGGAGCCCGTAATAGTGGAGATCACCCGTCATATTGGGGCTCGTCGTCTCCTTCCTCCTCGGTGTTGCGCTTCGTTTTATTGTAGGGGGCGCAATTTCCCCTCTTCCTCCGCTTTTTCTTCTTTTGACTGGTCGGCTTGGCGACTGTCCTCAGTATTTCTTGAGGATCCGTCCTGAACTAGCATCTCTATTTCACCCATGAGCTCTTTGCACTCTTGATGTCGTGCCTGTAATCCTCGTGGAATGAGCGGATTTATCCGTGGGTCGGCACCTCTTCCCTCCTGTCATCGATCCGAGGCTTCTCGAACAGGTTCATATGGAGTGCGTAGATTTCTACCCTCGGCTTTGTCAACGGGGTGTATTGAGGTCGCTCCGAGGTGTCACGCGGACCGAGCCTGAGACCTTATCGGGCGATGTAATCTTTCCAAGGCGCTCACGCCTTGTTCGATCTTCCTTCGCCGTCTCTTCTTCCTTTTCGGGTCCGCCTTGTGCCTTGGCGCTTTCTCTTGTCGGCCTCGTCCGCTTTGGCGAACCGGTTGGCTATCGCCCGGCTCTGTCGCGATCGGGTTCGTGCTGACGATCTCTCGGTATAAGGCCCCGGCAAGATGCCGTTTTGGAAGGCCGAGATGACTAACGTGTCGTTCACGTCTTGACCTTCAAACACTCCTTGTTAAACCTTTGTCGCGAAGTCATTGATGGACTCATTCACGGCTTTGCCTTATGGTGAGGAGGTGTGCGATGGCGTTTTGACTCCCTTTTGGAAGAACCTTGATGGAAGGCGCCATCGGTCGCGATAGAGCCGATGCTTCCGTAGGTAGGTGTCGAACCACTGCGGGCGTTGTCGACGAGTAACTCCGGAAGAGTTTACATATATGAGCCGGTGAGAGCGTTGGTTGATCATGTTGTATTGGAGCTGCGAGAGGAAGTTACATGGATCCTCGACCCGTCATAGGGGGCGATGCTTGGTACCGGTATTTATCCCGGAGAAAGTGTTGAGTATCCTGTTTGAGAACGGGGTGACTATCTTCCCATATCCATCGGCCGTCCTGCGGAGATTGGGATGGAGTTCGACGATCGAACTCGTTTAGGTGACTCGGACCGACTTCACGGCGCCCCGATGCCTTTTCTGCCTTGCTCGTCCCACGGAGATCGGGCGAGTTCGTTGGATGGATTCATTACGGCGATCGAGGCGGCCAGCGGCGATCACGACGTCCTCTCCGCGTTGCTCGTTCGCTCGCGCGGTCGGTTTGGGCCCGACCTCGTTGTGATGCTCGTATCTAGATGAGGCTTGCGTTCCGTTCGTGACGCGTGGCCGACCACACCGAGGTACCTTGGAAAGCTCTCCTTATTTTCTCGAGAAATCCGCCGGCGTCGTCGAGGTTTACTTCTGAGCGGATGTTCCCGGATTATTCTGCGATTTCCTTCGCTATGGTAACCCGCCTCCTGCAGGCGGGGTGTCCGTGCTCGTCGAGACTTTGGATATGTCCTTGGGGTTTCTTCTCGATTGGGCTCTTCCGTGAGCTCGGCGTTCCACTTCGCCGTCGGCGTTGTTGTTTCCGTGACGGTCCCGGATGCATAGCTTCGGTGTACCGGTCATGATTATTTCCACGTAAGCGGTGGTTGATCGAAACACAAAATTTCATTTCCCAGTGGCGCCAATGATCGATCACTATTTCGTAAGAAATAAATGCGAAGAACACCAGGATTTACGTGGTTCGATCTATGAATAAGATCTCGTCCACGGAGAGAGAGAGTATTCGTGTATTGAATGTGTAAGCGATTACAAAGAGTGTGAATGAATTATTTAGTCTAATCTAGCCTCTATTTATACACAATGTATTGACTAGATCTTGAATCAAGTCTTCTCTAACTAGGATTGGAGATCCTATCCTTCTTGAATTAGGTTCTTTAGATATGGGTGAGCTTTCTGCGTTCCCACCGACTTTAGGAGTCTTCATGGGCGAACTTGTCGGGCCGAACTTGATGTCGTGGTTACTTGTATTGGGCACGATGCTTGGGCACGGTAGTTGGGCGTATCCTATCAATATATATATATATAGAGAGTTTGGTTGAAATAAGAACCAATTTTAACGTGAGAACTAAGAACTACCATAACAAAATGAATATGCTATGAAAGTTAATGAATACTGCGAAGTTAATGAATCCAAAATTGAATTTTCACGGGGTTCGAATCCCATGAGGCGAAAATTCTATTTTTATTCATTAACTTTGCAATATCATTTACTTTCATAGCATATTCAGCTCTCAATGCTCGCACAATAAGAATGGTTTTCGTTAACCTCCCATATATATATATATGGGTGGTTAAATGTGATGGATCCCGTTGGATACGTATTGGTGTATGAAGGATACACAAGTTAGAAAAATTTAAATACTTTTCTTTTGATAAGATTAATCGGCTACTAGGTATAACTAGTCGGAATCGGTAGTCCAATCTTGGTCACCCAAATAAGGGATGTCTTGTACTAACAGATTGCAATCCTATTGACTGCTAAGATAGCTAATTAGTTGGACTGATAACTGATGTGTTTGCGAAATGTGGTGGTTACTGTATTTACCTTACTGAAAATTTAAAGCCAGTCGAAATACTTAGTCGAATATTGATTAGGTAGTTTTCAGTTTATATCTCTTCGGTATCAATCAATACTGATAGAGGGTTCCAAAATAATGATCTGCTGCTATGTGCTGGTGATGACAGTTCAAAAATATGTAATTCGAAAGCAATACTGAAAGTTAATAACACGTTGATTTTTACGTGTTTCGGAGAGATCAGCTCCTACGTCCACGGACTAATTGCTCAGTCAATCCACTAACTTTGGATTGAGTCTTGTTTACGGGTGAGTAAACATAGATACTAAGTTCACCTTACAGTATCCAAACTAACTCGACGTTCCTCATACGCTTGCTGGTGCTAGGAAACCACTAACTGTTTTTGGATGTAGTCGACTTAACCTCTAGCTTATGGGTGCTAGATGACCAAACTTTCGGGAACTAACACTTCGTTTCATACTTGACAAACGCCTACTCAACTTTTGGGAGTGGGTGGGGGGTACTAGAGGGTTTCTAACTATGGATCCAATTGTAACATCGTCGGACTCGGTATGTCTAGACTTAAGATATACAAGATGAATATTCTAGACTTAAGAAAATGTATCTTTGAAATCTCGGGCTAATAAATATATGTGAGCTATTGAGATTTCATCGATAACACCGCGTGAACTTTCTTCTTCAAATCAATGTTTGATTGGCTTGAGCTTTGAGCTTGAATACTTTGATATTTCAATTGTGTAGCATTTCGTGCAACCTTCAAAGGTTGGATTACATGCGTATTTATAGAGATGATGTAGAATAGTGCCGTTGGACGGAGCACCAATCTAATCCTTCTATTAGTCGTTTGAATTATTCCCATTGAGAATCCTCGTACATCGATGTCAGAGGTGCACATCATAGTATATTATAGCTCTGAAAAGTCTTC
This sequence comes from Salvia rosmarinus, assembly GCA_036937905.1. NCBI lineage: Eukaryota > Viridiplantae > Streptophyta > Magnoliopsida > Lamiales > Lamiaceae > Salvia > Salvia rosmarinus. The sequence goes on from CM072818.1 coordinate 9,050,558, forward strand.
TGACAAGATAGATCTTCGACATATACGTTAGCACACGTAGCGAGTCAAACATTTAAGGCTTAATATCTTCCGTATTTCTTCAGTTGAGTTGACTCCGTGTTTTATCAGCATTGACTTCATGTTGGGTCAATCAAGACTGCTTTGCCTTTTGTCAGCATGCTGGACTTTCGTCATTTGTCAGTTTCGAACACCTGAGTCAGTATGATGCTTTTAATAGACGTAGCTAAATAGCCAACTTTGACATTTCATCAACTAGCTTTGACTTAATATAGCCAGCATTGATTACTTGTCATCAGCTTTGACTATCGATAGGTAGCTTTGACTCCAAGACGCCATCTTTGACTCCTGATGGCCACTTTTGTCTTCCGCGGGGATAGTCGGCTGTCTGATATGACACTTGGTCATATCCTAACTCATTAATATCTTTCAGCGTTGAGTCAATCTCCGATCTTCAGCCTTCGGTGTTCTGATGTCAGTTTTCAGTCTTCAACTTTACTCCAATAGCTATATTCATCAGTATAACTATACTTCATTTCTTCACACATCAGTTGACCTTCCGTCAGTCTTCAGTTCTTCAATCTTCGATCCTTCAATTAATCTTCTATCAGTGGCGCTGATAATGATACTTCAATTAGTAAGGCTGACTTCAGTACTACTTGAACTCCTTCTGTCCTGGGCCTATCCAAGTTGGTAGTTCTGCTGTTGAAAACTCTAACACAAATACCTAACTCTAACAATGGTTACATCAATAAAGCAATCATCAGAGGTTTTTGGATCTAATCAAAACATACAACTAGAATAAATTAACTATCAACAACTTACGAATTTTTCCAATAGGGTGATAATGAAATTATGAGTAAAAAATAAGAATAAATCCTAATCATCAATTAACATCAAATTAACGTACTAGATGCGTTGATTCATTTTAATCCATAATGATGACATTATCACCTTTTTAATCACCCAAGATCGGCTGTTTTTTTCTCTTTCCAAACCTTTAAATCATTAATATGGTGTACATGCTATATTTTGTAATATATATGCAACATGTGTTATAAATTGCTCTGAAATATTCAATACATATTTTGTAAATTTGTACATATTAAACAGGAATTATGTGCAATTAAAAGAATAAATTGTGCTACATGCATGCCTAGTGCAACATTAATATTGTGTATGTGCTACATTTTGTAATATATGTGTGACACGTGCGATAAATTGCTCTTAATATTCAACACATATTTTGCAGATTTATGCATATTAAACATGAACTATGTTCAAGTAAAAGAATAAAATGTGCTAAAATTAAATGACAAAACGCCCAGAAATTTGTTATGGAAGATGAAGAAGAATCCCTATAATTAAGGGATGTGGAGATATTACATCTAAGATATGACATCCCACAAAATAAGAAAAGAATCGAACCCTGCAAAAAAAAAAAATTACTAATGTGTCCTTATAATTTATCATGTAACTTGAAAACGTAGCATATCCAATTTTTAATATAAACACAAATATCTAATCTGGATCATCAATTTATTATAATGAATCACTAAGATTTATTCATATTTCTCATCAAAATTACATTCATATCTCGATCCAATATATATATATATATATATATATATATATATATATATATATATATATATATATTAAAACTAGATAAAATATATCGACATCGATGGGATAGAAGAAAGACTTCAATAAAACATTAAATACATGATTAGCATGTATACACGAAATAATGTCAAAGATGCTTAACGTATAGAACTATATATCTAGTGGTTTAGTGTATATATGATAATAAGACACGCAGATTTTATTGAAGAAGAAATAAATAACTGTATTTTAGTGGAAAATTATATAATATATCAGTTACATTCAGTCTATGTATATGTGTATATGTATCTGCCAAACGAAGGTAGTCGGCGTTGACTGACATTAATTTGTATGAGCGGTTGTTTTCACAATGTATTTGTTTCCAATAAGATTTGAATGATTAAAAACGAAATAAACTACGTCAAATATAACTTTTAGTAATTGTACTAATTCCAAAATTATTGGCAACGGCATATTTTAAATTTAATTAAGTAATTAACATACTTTTTTTTTGTATCACGAACTCCATAGTATCGCTACCTTGTCTGCACTAAGAAAAGCTCCGCGTTCTCGTGTAAAGTAATTAACATACTTGGCTTGAAACAATTAGTGAAAAGCCAAAAATATGTAGAAAATGTAGGCCATTAATTGGTTATCAAGCCAAACATATAAAGCATGATAAATAACTCATGCTCGACTTAATCCTTCATTTTAACTGTTAAAGATTAGAGAATACTTACATATGTGTCTTAATTTGATGTCTAGCTTCTTCATAGAGGTACAATGACAAAGATTATATGGTTAAATTATATTTTTACGATATACTCCATCCGTTCCATTCAAGATGACATATATTTCTTTTTGGGTTGTCCCACCTAAAATGGTCTGTTTCCTTTTTAGAAAATAATTATTTCTTCAAAAATTGTGGGACATACCTATTTTTTATCATTTTAATCACTTTATACTCTTCTATTAAATAACCGTACCGAAAAGAAATGGACCGTATTGGGTGGGATGGAGGAAATAATATATCAGTTGCTAGAATCGCCTGGTATATCTATCTATACCTATTAAAGAATTTTATTTTGTTTTACAAAATTTAGTTTGCCTATTATAGACCTGGCAATGTATTATACATTTAGTTTAAGGACAATATTGTATTATGATTTGTACTTTATATATTATATTATTATCTATTATATGTTGTTATAATTAAAGTGTGTTTTTTATAAATTTTTAGTATATCCCTAGTATTCTCACCTATTTTAATTTGAAGGATGTGTTATATACTTGATATAAGATAATATGCTTTTCTATCTATTTATTTCAAAACTGTGATAATTCAGATTTATCTAATTTTTGATAATATATCTGTTATTTTTCATCTATTACTTTGTGTGTTGCACCGGCCATTTTACTAGCCACTATTCTTATGAAGCTGCCTCCAGATTAATTTTGTTAACAAATTATTGAACTTATTTGTATATATAACTTCTCCAGCCATATATATAGGATTTCAATTTTTTCATTTTTTTCCTACTTTGTTTATTTCTATAATTTAGTTTATTTGAGTTAGAAGAAGCTAAACTTATGCAGAGAGAGAGAAAAAAAAAAAAGATAGACACAAGCTATAAGACTAAGAGGGTTTTTGGGAGCTTATAAGCTCAGCCAAACACCCTCTAAGTCTAAATACATTTGGAAGATAATTGTAACCCAACCCAGCTCTAATTAACTACACCTTTAACAGACTTGTTAACTGCTCACTTAACTATTTTACAAAGACAAAAATTTGGGTGAGCTCACCCTTTTTTTTGTTAAAATAATTATATACTATTAATTATGATAATTAAGAATAATTAAATTTATTAATTTTTATTATAATTTATTAATTCATAATTATGGTTTATTAATTCATAATTAAGGTTTGTTAATTCATAATTAGTGTCTATTAATTTACAATTAGGGTTTATTAATTCACAATTTGAATTTATTATTTTAAAATTAGGGTTTATTACTCAAAATTAGAGTTTATTAATTCCAATTAGGATTTATTAATTATAAATTAGGGCTTATTAGTTCCAATTAGGGTTTATTAATTCAAAATTAGAATTTATTATTCAAAATTAGGGTTTATAATTACAATTAGGGTTTATTAATTCAAAATTAATATTTATTAATTCATGATTAGGATATATTATTCAAAATTAGGGCTTATTAGTTCCAATTAGGGTTTATTAATTCAAAATTAGAATTTATTATTCAAAATTAGGGTTTATAATTACAATTAGGGTTTATTAATTCAAAAATAATATTTATTAATTCACGATTAGGATTTATTAATTCATAATTAGGGTTTATTAATTTAAAATAAAGATTTATTAATTCATGATTATGATTTATTAATTCAAATTAATATTTATTAATTCATAATTATGATTTATTAATTTACAATTAAGGTTTATTAAATTAATTAATTTTAATTAGAATTAATTTAATATTAATTAATTAATTAGGGATGGGTCTCACTATACGTGCGCGCGCACAAGAGACCACCCCTTTTACAAATATAAAAAAAAACAAGAAAAGATAAACTTAACAATTTTGCATGCATGATTTAACAATTTGAATGTGTTCGGTTTAGAAAATAGTCTGAGTCGATATATTTATCGTGTTTCATTTCATATATATGTACTAACCATATGTACCACTTGAGATCAAGTATACCAAAATTAATTGGTGTCTCATTTTGTGTCCAACTTTTAAGCATTTGATTTTCTCTCATTTTTATCATATAATTTCAATTTTATATGCTTTATTTCAATTGTATAAATATTAACTATTATTTATTCCATCCAATTAGGGTATATAGTTAATTTTATCGCTTAATTTCACTTTTATTAATTAACAATTCATTATTAGGATTGATGAATTCAAAGTTAGAGTATATGATTTTTAACATAAAAGTTAAGAATGAATCATAATGCTACTGATAAATTTTATATTTATAAAAATATTACTCCCTCCGTCCCAACCCAATTGGCACACCACTTTCTGCACAAATATTAAGAAAAAATGGATTAAGGGGTTTAATGATGTTGGTCCCACAAGATTTAATGCTAATAAAGCAGGAGAGAGAAATAGAATCTGGAGAGAGAGGGGGTAGAATCTGGAAAGGCATGAATGGAGAGAGAGATGAAATAGATTAAGGGGCTAATTTTTGCCATTTTGGCATGTGTCGATTAATTTGGACATTTAATTTGGCAAGTGTGCCAATTAATTTGAGACGGAGGAGTACTAAAATAATAAATATAATTAATAATGGGACGAATGATATAAAAAAAATTATGGGATACTGAATCCCATCCATGTTCATACAAATTGTTATGAAAAACACACATCACAATCACGACAGAAAATAAAGAACAACACAAGAATTGTTTACCCAGTTCATCTTGCGACTACGTCTGGGGGCGATGTCAAGCAAGGAATTTTACTATATTTTTCAGATACAAATTACAGGGAGAAACAACTATTAAATAGACAATAATCAAACACTGACCCTAAGCCCATTAGGGTTCATCCTGGGCCAAAAAAACATAAGTCTAAAAATTTGGATCACCGAGATCGGATTTGAGTGTACAATCCATTCAGGCTTCAAACTCCAACACAAATATGATATGTTTACTCTAGGGATAGCATATAACAATGAAATAATTAATTAAAACATAAAACCACCAGCCTTCATCACAAATTACACGATTTATGAATCACCCTACGTATATATGCATGAGAAAATATTCAAGTCACACCTTGGTGGTTTTTTTTCTAAAAAGAATGATCAAGACTTCCACACTATATATTTCTCATGTAGCATCATAGTGTGGGTAGGAAGAGGTAAATGCGCGCATGCATTGATATTTCAGCCCACCTCTAATGGTTTGCTTAAAAATATAATAATTTTATCTTTATTTTATAGCATAAATAATACTATTATTTCCCAACCATCTACTTTATCTTTAATATAATATTAATTTTACGTATGTTTTAAACTTCGCCAATGAGCAATTTTCGCTCAATAAATAAAAGAAATATGCATTAACCTTCCTGATAGGATATGGCCCAACTACTGTGCCCAAGCATCGTGCCCAATACAGTAAAGGCGGCGTCAAGCTCGGCTGGACAAGTTCGCCCAAGACCCCTAAAACCAAGTGGGGCAGCAGAAGGCTCGGCCGTATCTAAATGAATCCTAGTTCGAGAAGGGATAGGATTAAGATCCTATTCTAGATCTCGAATCCTATTTAGAAGACCTCGGTTTAAAGATCTAGGTCTAAATAATTGTGTATAAATAGAGGCTAGATTAGACGAAATATTTCATTCACACTCTTTGTAATCGCTTACACATTCAATACACGAATACTCTCTCTCGCCTGTGGACGTAGATCTTATTCATAGATCGAACCACGTAAATCCTTGGTGTTCTTCGCGTTTATTTCCTTACGAAATTAAGATCGATCATCGGCGCCGTAGGGGAACCGAAATTTTGTGTTTTCGATCAACCACCGTTTACGGAAATAATCATGACCAAGTACACCGAAGCCATGCATCCAGACCGTCGCGGCAACAACAACGCCGACGGCGGAAGGAACGCTGAAATGAGCTCGGGAAGAGCCCAATCGAGAAAGAAACCCCGAAGGATATGTCCAAAGTCTCGACGAGCACGGACACCCGCCTGCGGAGGCAGTTACCATAGCGAAGAAATCGCAGAATAATCCGTGGAACATCCGCCCACAAGTAAACCTTGGCGACGCCGGTCAAGGGGTTTCTCGAGAAAATAAGGAGAGCTTTCTCCAAGACTCACCTCGCACACGGTCGGCCACGTCACGAAGACAGAACGCAAGCCTCGTCTAGTGCGAGGCATCACAACGAGGTCGGGGCCCAAACCGACCGCGCGCAGCGAACGAGCGACGGGAGAGACGCCGTGACCGCCGCCAAGCCGGCCCCGATCGCCGTAATGAATCCATTCACGAACTCCGCCCCGCTCTCCAAGGGACGAGCAGCGCGGGAAAAGGCATCATGGCCGCCGTGAGGTCGGTCCGAGTCACCTAAACGAGTTCGATCATCGAACTCCGTCCCAATCTCCAGAGGACGGCTTCGATGGGTACGGAAAAATAGTCACCCCGTTCTCAAATAGGATACTTAACACTTCTCCTGATAAATACCGGTACCAAGCATCGCCCCTATGACGGTGAGGATCCATGAGAACTTCTCTCGCAGTTCCAATACAACATGATCAACCAACGTCTCATTCAGTTCATATGTGTAAACTCTTCCCGGAGTTACTCGTCGACAACGCCCGCAGGTGGTTCGACAGTCTACCTACGGGAAGCATCGGCTCCTATCGCGACCTGATGGCAGCCTTCCATCGAAGGTTCTTCCGGAAGGCGGAGTCAAAAACGTCGTCGGCACACCTCCTCACCGAAGGCAAAGCCGTAACGAGTCCATCAGTGACTTCATGACGAGGTTTAACAAGGAGTGTTTGAAGGTCGAAGACGTGAACGACCTGTTAATCATCTCGGCCTTCAAAGCGACATCTTCTTTGGGGCCTTATCTGAGAGATCGTCAATCGAACCCGTCTCGGACAGAGCTGTGGCGATAGCCAACCGGTTCGCCAAAGCGGACGGGCCGACAAGAGAAAGCGCAAGCGAGCAAGGCAGGCCCTGAAAAGGAATAAGAGATGAAGGAAGGAAGATCGAACCAAGGCGTGACGCCTTGAAAGATTACATCGCCCTATAAGGTCGAGCTCGGTCGCGTGGCGCCTCGGGCGACCTCAATACACCCCGCTGACGGCCGAGGCGTAAATCTCGCACTATATGAACTGCTCGAGAAGCCTCGACCGATGGCGAGGAGGAAAGAGGCGCCGAACTGGGATAAATCTTGCTCATTCCATGAAGACTATGGGCACGACATCGAAGAGTGCAAAGAACTCATGGGAGAGATAGAGATGTTGGTTCAAGATGGACCCACGAAGAGTACCAAACACGTGGTCGCCAAGCCGACCAGAGAGAAGAGAAAGCAAAGCAAAGAGGAGAATCATGCTTCCACAAAAAAAGCAAGTCACGACATCGATGAGGAAGGAGATGACGAGTCCCAATATGACGGGTGATCTCCACTATTACGGCTCCTCGTGGAGTCACGAAGTCTTCCTGAAGGCGGCCCGAAGTCCTAGAACCGTGAGCCTAACAACAAGAGGTTCGAGAAAGGACGAGACGATCACCTTCTCCGAGGATGACCCCGTACCCGCAATAGTACCCCACCAGGATGCACTGGTGATCCATGCAGTGGTCGCAAATAAGTTGGTGAAACGCGTGTACATTGACAGCGGCGCGTCGGTAAGCATCCTTTTCAAGGAATGTTTTGACAAGCTAGGGATAGAAGAAGCGCGCCTCGCACAAGCGCCGCTGCCACTCCGAAGCTTCGTCCAAGAAGAGACGCGCCCGGAAGGGATAATAGAGCTACCCGTCACGGTGGGGAAGTCACCAACAAGCTCCACCAAGGTGGTGCAATTCTTCGTAGTGAAGGCCCACTCGCCATATAACATCATACTAGGGCGAGATTGGCTGAACACTGTAAGGGCGGTATGCTCTACGTACCACCTGACAATGAAGATACCCACCGCGAGGGGAACAGCCGTGATCCGAGGTGATCAAAAGCAAGCCAAGGAATGTATGCAGGTTGCCTTACGAGGTGCAGGGACCTCGGTCCAGCACCCACAGGCATAGCAACTAAAGGAACCCGAGGAGTTGGAGTCAAGAAGTACACTCCAAAACCAAAGCGGAAGAGGTCGCATTGTACGAGGATGAGCCCTTAAAGGTCGTCAAGTTGGTCTCACCGAGGCACCGAAATAAAGAACAGATCATCCAACTCCTACGGAATTCGAGATGTGTTTGCTTGGTCTCCCCGACATGACCGGAGTCTCACCAAGTATCATCACTCACCGCTCAACATCGACCGAACATGAAACCGCTCGACGATAAAGAATTTTTGCAGCCGAACGGAACCAAGTCATTCACGACGAGGTGAACCAGCTGTTAAAAGCTCGCATACTATTCGAGGTCAAATATCCGACCTGGATAGCCAACCCGGTGATGGTGAAGAAAGGAGGAGGGGGATGGCGAATGTGTATTGACTACACCGACCTCAACAAACATTGCCCAAAGGATTGCTATCCCCTTCCCAACATTGACAAGAAGGTCGACGACCGGTCGGATACTGAAGTCTTCGCTTGGACTTATACAAAGGGTATCACCAAGTCCCGATGGACGACGAAGACGCGAAGACAAATTTCATTACCGACTTGAGTCTTTGCATATAAAAAGATGCCATTCGGCCTCAAGAATGCAGGAGCCACCTATCAAAGGATGGTGGACAAAATATTTAAGCCCTACATAGGTCAGAATGTGGAGGTATACGTAGACGACATCGTCGTCAAAAGCAAGGAGGAAGCCGCATGTGTAGCCGACCTCCGGATCGTCCTCGGCCTTCTCCGAAAAATCAACTGGCCCGAACCCCGAGTGCACGTTTGCAGTTCGGTCTGGAAAGTTCTTAGGGTGCTGGGTTTCACAAGAAGGGTTAAAAGCCAACCCGTCCAAGGTCCAAACCATTTTGGAAATGAACATGCCAAAGACCATCCATGACGTACACAAGTCGACAGTCGCATAGCAAGATCGAGCCGCTTTCTTTCAAAAGTCATGATAAACAGCTACCCTTCTTCAAGATACTCAAAAAGGCCCCGAAATTCTCATGGGATGATGTACACAAGTCCGCCTTTGAAGATCTCAAGAGCTATCTCGCCAAACTCCCCACTCTATCCGTCCCGAAAGAGGGAGAGGTCCTTTTCCTCTACCTCGCCGCCTCGGACGAATCCATAAGTGCAGTCTTGCTACGAGAGGAAGGACGTCAGCTCCCGTGTATTTCATCAGCCGAGCACTAAAGGCCTTAAACGAGGTATCAGCCCTTGGAGAAGCTTGCCTTAGCATTGGTAAACGCCGCAGGAGACTACGTCCATACTTCCATGCACATCCCATACAAGTCCTCACCGACTACCCACTTCGCAAGTATTGACGGCTCAAGCCTCGTGGAGAATCGCGAAATGGGCAATCGAACTAGGCGAGCACGATATATCATTCGCTCGCCAGCCATCAAAGGTCAAGCCCTAGCAGTTTCTGGCCGAGGCTAACTTCGTCGAAAAGCCGAAGCCCACTGAGTCCGTATCAGACGATGCCGAAGCCGAACCAATGGATGAAATACCAAAGGAGTGCTGGCAACTCTACGTTGACGGGCTTGGGAAAACGGTATGGGGCGAGATCTTACTCCTAGGCCGGACGGCCAAGAGATCACCTACTCACTTCGGTTCACATTCAAAATACGAACAACGAAGTAGAGTATGAAGCCTGATCGCAGGACTTCGCCTAGCTCAAAATCTCCAAATACAAGCCGCAAGTTCACAATGATTCTCGGTCGTAGTAAGCCAAATGTTGAAATACGAAGCAAAAGCAACATGATGAAGAAATACCTTGAAAAAGCAAAAAGCCTACAATGGATTTTCTCATACTTTCGGATAGTTCGCATCCCAGGGAGCAAAACAGCGGTGACATCTTAAGTAAATTGGCCTCGCTGTCTCACGAGCCCGCCAAGAGAAGAAGTCCAAAGCGTAAGCATAGACAATACCGATGGCGGGCGAGGTTAACGTAATCTCGGATGAAGAACCCAATTGGATGATTCCCATTCGAGAGTACCGGAGAATGGCGAACTACCCCAAGACAAGTTTGGAAGCTAGAAGGATCCTTAACAAATCTATACGATATACAATTGAGCGGGGGGTCCTATACAGAAAGTCATACCTCCAGCCTCTCTTAAGGTGCTTGGGTCCGAATCGAGCTGATTACGTTCTACGAGAAGTGCACGAAGGATCATGCGGAAGTCACATCGGACCCCGAGCCTTGTCAAAAAGTCGTGAGACGGGATACTATTGCCAATGATGTTCCAGACTCAATTGACCTTGTGAAAAGGTGTCCGAAGTGTCAACTCCACGGGAACGGACCGAGGCTACCGCAGACCGACCTCACCTCAATACAGAGCCCTTGGCCGTTTATGCAATGGGGGATCGACGTCGTAGGCCCCTTTTGCAAAGCACCAGGACAGCTCCAATTCCTAATTGTTGCGATTGACTACTTCACGAAGTGGGTGGAAGCTGAGCCTTTGGCAAAAATCACAAGCAAGAACGCCCTCAACTTCGTCTGGAAGAAGATAGTGTGTCGCTTCGGTATCCCTCATATCCTCCTTTCGGACAACGGAACACAATTCACTGATAAGACATTCAGAGAGTGGTGTCAAGAGCTTCGGATCCAACAAAAATTCACCTCGGTGGCCCATCCTCAAGCAAATGGTCAGACCGAAGTCACCAACAGGACCATCGTGAAGGGACTGAAGACTCGTCTCGACCGAGCTAAGGGCCTTTGGGTGGAAAATTTACCACAGGTCTTATGGTCATACCGAACAACACCTAGGACCTCGAACGGAGAAACGCCCTACAGTTTGGTGTATGGAACCGAGCGGTGATCCCGCGAAATTGGAGTACCGAGTCCTCGTACCATCGACTTCTCCGCCAAGCAAATGAGGAAAATCTACGAGCTGATCTGGACCTACTCAAGAAAAAGAGACATCGCCACATCGAGGAAGCTCGGTCAAGCAACAACAGTAGCTCGGTATTACAACCAGCGTGTTAAACCCGACAATTCAAGTGGGTGACCTCGTATCTCGAAATAATGAAGTCGGCAAAGCCGCAGCTCGGCAAGCTAGAAGCCACATGGGAAGGACTCACCGATCGACGAAGTCCTCGGCAAGCGGGCTATAAGCTCGCCCAATTGTCAGGTGAGCAATTACCCAACGCATGGCACATCATTCATCCAAGAGATATTATGCATAAGTGTCAAAGGTCGAGTCTTGTTCGGTCGTGTTTTCGTGGTCCCTGTTTAATCGAGTCGAGTCTTACTTTGTTATGTCGTCTTTATCAATAAAATTCTTTTTTTGTGCATGTTTTATTTGTCACTAATGCATAATTAATCTTCAATATTATTCTATACCCTCTACGGAGGACAAATTCCTCGACGGAGGTCGACACCTTCGCTTCATACAAGGATGAATTTAAACGCTAAGGGGACCACCCTCCGATAACCTCGGCAAAAACAGAACCATTCCTACATACGAGATCGAGTTACCTTCGCTTATTTCAAGACGGTTCTTCTATGTAGACAAGTAAGGGACCACCCTCCCGATAACCTCGGCAAAAAACAGAACCATTCCTACATACGAGATCGATTACCTTCGCTTATTTCAAGACGGTTCTTTCTATGTAGGCGAAATAAGGGACCACCCTCTCGATGACCTCGGCAAAAACAGAACCATTCCTACATACGAGATCGATTACCTTCGCTTATTTCAAGACGGTTCTCTCTATGTAGACGAAATAAGGGACCACCCTCCCGACGACCTCGGCAAAAATCATTAATTCAAGACGGAACTCTCTACAAGGACTAACTACCTTCTACGAGCGGATTCCTTCAAGACTTCATATATTACTTTAGTTCAATATAAAGTCAATACGAAGCAAGTACATCTTTCTTATTTTAAAAAAGTTATCTGAGATTACATATTACGAGGGCGGAGGAGACCGGGAAAAACTGAGCCAATCCCTAGAAAAATCGCGATTCAACAGCTCATCTATACTAATCCTACCTCTACCTCGTCCTCGATCTACACTATGGGCTCTGCTAGATCGACCTCGGCCACTCGATGACGCCTGGCTTCGGCCCCTTGAGGATCCACGTCGTTCAAGGGCCATAGCACGCCTCTCTTGAGCTATCCACGCCGGATCGTCAAAATTCGGTTCATTTATTCTAGACTGAGAAGCTCCGGCAGAAGAAGAGGCCTCTGCATCCCGTCGAAGCATTTCATCGAGCTGTGGTTGTCGAGCGATGACGGTCTTGTATATACCTCCGAGCCTTTTTAATTCACCGTACTGTTCCGTGAATTGCCAGGAGGTCCGACCATATTCACGCCGGTACCTCGCACAACGGGCAGCGACCTCGACAACCTTGGCTTCAACTTCCGAGATAGTCATCCCACCATTTCGATGGATGGCCTCCTCGTACTCGGCATGCTCCTCAGCTATTAATTTAGCCTTCTCCTTGGCGACCTCGAACGACTCCTCCTGTGCAATTCTCTTCAAATAATTCAATATGCTCTTCCCGCTTAGGTTAGCTGTACCAAATGCAAAAGACGAGCCTGGAGCTCGTCACAGCTCTCCTGGGCAGCTCTATGTTTGATAACAGACTCCGCCTGCACATGGCCCAATTGTCCCTTTATATGGAGGAGTTCGAGCTCTTTTAATTCCAGAGCCCGCGACAAGTCTTCAATTCGATTCAACCAAGGAGAAGCATCGGACATTTCAAAGCGACAACCGAATAAAAGATAAGTGTTTTCATGTAAACTTGTGATTCTATTAATATGCCCTTAGGCGTAAACCATGGTACATTTACATTCAAAAAAAAGGATCAATGACCCTCCGAAGCTTTCAGTCTGTCCACCTCGGCCTCCCGAGCATGAAGCCTCGGCCTCTTACGCCTCTAACTGCTAAGCGGCGGTCTCCTCAGAACCGCTTGAGCCTCGTCGCCTTGAAACCCCAATGCAGATCCCCCGACCCCTTTGTAAGATCGGCCATTAGGCGTCGGTCGGGATCTCGGTCCACGGGAAGCGCGAATGACTCATGGTCGGCCAGAATCAAGATGAAGTCGGGGTCCGCAAGACGGAAGCTCCTTCAGCCGCGGACAAGGACATCGAAATAGGCTCGCCTCAGACATCATCCTCTATCTCCTCATACCCATACTTGGATTTATCCATTACGGTAGTCCTCGACGACTTCTTGATTGCATCCGAGACGGCACGCTATTGAGGACCTCGGCCGCATCACCAACCATCCCGAGAGCTCCCGAGAGGAATAGCCTCCGCAAATGCCCAAGCATCTCCCTTGCGAGCTCGCTACCTCGGCCTCCCGCCGAGCCTCCTCCAACTCTGCCTTCATTAAGGCGACTCGGCCTCCGCCGCGGCCACCGCCCCAGCCCTGCCGCCTCCATCGCCTCCGCCGCCGCCGCCTCAGATCCGCCGCCTTCGCTTTGACGAGGTCCGGATCTTTGCCTCGGCCTCGCTAATCTCTTGGACGAGAGTCTTCTCTCCTCCATTCCTCGAGCATCTTGGGCCACCTCATCAAACCGGCTAACGGCCCTTTCAAGAAGTCCGTTATGGCTGGACATCAGGCCATCCCGGCCGACATCTTGGCCACCTCGGCCGACACGATCTCGACCACTCATACGTAATCCCAACAAGTCGGAAGAATACATTATTTATATTACTTCACAAGGAAGAAGGATAAGTCGCTACCTCGGAAAGGTAGGGGAGCTCACGAGAGCCAACGACGACGCATTCCGGTCGGTAGCAACTGCAACCTCGGGATAGCACGCTTTAACCTCTTAAAGCGCTAAGAGGTCGCGGCTCAGAGACTTCAAGCCTCCTCGCCACTTCGTGGATAGCCTCGACATCCTTCAAAATCGAGGAGGAGAGCTTGACCTCCTTCAAAAGAGGAGGAGCTCGACACCGCGCTCGAATCCTTCCTCTTCTTCCTCTTATCACGATCAAGTTCACCGCAAATAAATACAAGAAGTCAGGCATGTACACACAAATAATCATGCAACAAAAGACAGAAGAGAAGGAGGGGCCTCACCCTTCACCGACTCCACCTCGGTGGCAGGATCATAAGGGCTAAGCCCGCAGCTGCGAGCTCGGCCTCGGTAAAGGCCTCATCCACGAGACCTACTTTGTCCAGTGCCTCCTCCAGGCCACCGTCAATCTCGTCAACCACCACATCGGCGATCTTCTCCGATCGCCATATAAACACGAGAGATCCATCGAACTGACAAAAGAAAACTTCTTCCGCGGATTCGAGATCTTCACTTTATCTTTGCTTTGAATTCTGACGGGGTGATAAATAATACCACCCGAACCACCCTTCGAGTTGAAAAAACGGAGAACAAGCCCCAAAGTGAAAGGAAAATTATGCCGATAGCATAGACACCTAGCCCACCAAATGCCGAAAAGAATTTGGCGTAAGTTGGGCAGTGATATGCCGAACATCCGTTGAAGTTCGACATATACACGAGGATATGAATACGAAGACCAGCCCGAGGTCGCCTTCGCACACAAGGATAAACCCTTCCTGAGGAGGAACAAGCCCTATGCTCCGGACGGGGCAATATAAATTATATCGTAAATACGGTATTGAGAGACAATCTCCTTATATCGGAGGTTGTTAAAATGGAAGAAAAGAAGACACTTTACCAAAATCCCGAAAGGAGACGCATAAAATCGCCGCGAATCCGACCACGACACATACACGATACTGAAGCTCGGAAGATTTAGAAGAGGAAGCCATAACTTACTTTTGGTTTTTCAAGATGATGGTGATGAACTCGAGACAACAATGGCGGCTTGCTATATCGTTTTCGTAAGTTTTGGAAGTCCGAAATTTTGAAATAGCAAAAGTGATATGAGAAATGGCGTGTCAAGGAAGATATTCCCCTATTATACGCTTTATCGGGAATCCAACCGCTGCCGCATTAAATGCGTATCCTGTGTCCTGTACTCAACGACGGCAGAAAAATCCCGTGTTCGGCCTCGGCTCAACGCCTCGTCAGGTGACACCAGACAGAAAACCTCGGCTTAACGCCTCGTCAGGAGAGGCCACCAAAAACCTCGGCTCAACGCCTCGCCAGATGAAGACAGCCAGAAGACCTCGGCTTAGTGCCTCGACAGGTGAAGTCAGCCAGGAGATCTCGGCATAACGCCTCGACAGGTGAAGTCGCAAGAAGACCTAGGCTTAGTGCCTCGACAGGTGAAGTCGCAAGGAGACCTCGGCATAACGCCTCGACAGGTGAAGTCAGCCAAGAGACCTCGGCTTAACGCCTCGCCAGGTGAAGTCAGCCAGGAGACCTCGGATTAACGCCTCGTCAGGTGAAGCCAAGCGGAAAACCTCGACTTATAGCCCGGCAAGAGATAGTACCAACAGACATAACCTCGGCAGATGCCTCGCAAACGCGGCATATGACTTCGAAACATCGACACATACCAAGTCGATCGATCACGCCCGCCCCGGCATAAACAACCCAAAACCAATACGGCCTCGCCTCGTCTTTTTTTGGGGGGTTATGATAGGATATGGCCCAACTACTGTGCCCAAGCATCGTGCCCAATACAGTAAAGTCGACGTCAAGCTCGGCCGACAAGTTCGCCCAAGAAGACCCCTAAAACCGTTGGAACGCAGGAAGGCTACCATATCTAAATGAATCCTAGTTCGAGAAGGGATAGGATTAAGATCCTATTCTAGATCTCGAATCCTATTTAGAGAAGACCTCGGATTTAAAGATCTAGGTCTAAATAATTGTGTATAAATAGAGGCTAGATTAGACGAAATATTTCATTCACACTCTTTGTAATCGCTTCTTACACATTCAATACACGGATACTCTCTCTCTGCCCGTGGACGTAGATCTTATTCATAGATCGAACCACGTAAATCCTTGATGTTCTTGCGCATTTATTTCCCTTACGAAATTAAGATCGATCACTTCCATATCCACAAAATAGCATAAACAAATATTCATCACTATATATAAATAATCAAATAATCAAAATATAAAAAGAAAAAAGAAAAAAAAGAAGAGGATATCGCAGCTACAATGTTGCACTATATATTGTGTAACATTGTAGCCATCTTTAAAATGGAGTAGAAAAGTGACGCAGCATTGGAGGAGTTCTTGACGGTAAAAAAGCTTTGAGCGTTATTTTACTGGCACCCTTAGAGATATCCACATGTACAAGTACAATTAATGTAGCTTCCTAGCGGTCTTATTAATATTCTCCATATATATATTAATGTCGTAGCATGTTTTCCTTTAAATTGAGAAATCAAATAGATTTGAAGATGGATTCAAGAAATTCCACCATTGCCTAGTCATGACTGACCGCTGACTCAACTTTATAGTGTATAGTTGTTCATTTTATATTTTCATAGTCGTGAATAATTTTATAATTTTGGGGATATGTCGAAGAAACTTCCGGGAATAACAGATCGAAATTCTTTGATGGTTCTCCGAAACTGCAATAAGTTTGTCTAATTTAATGATCTGGATAAACAATCAAGTTTGTTGACATTTTTTCTTTTTGGGAGGAGGAGGTGTTTTTAAAAGTAGTGTTTTAAAATCGGATTGGACCGGCAGGATTGGCCAATAGTGTAGAAGGTATGTTTTTATTCATTTTTAAATCTTAGAAGAATTCATTCGAACTGCTAAAACCCTTTGATCCGTGCGATCCAGTGAACTGGTTTATGCGAAAAATAAATTAGATGGAAAATATGAATGGATCGTCCGGTTTAACTGCGAATCGGTTGGGTAGATGGTCCGATTTTCATTTATTTTAAATTTTTTAAAAAATCCATTCGAACCTCTGAAAACCAGTGACCCGACGACCCAACGAACCAATATATGCGAATTTAGATGGAAAAAAAATATTGAAACTAAAATTTGATTCCCATGACCTTGAAGTGTGACAGACTAAGATCATAACCATCTCCACCAACTTAAGAGTTTGATTTTGATACTTTGATTAATTATTTAATTACATCCAAATATTAAAATAAATAAAAATCATGAATATCAAATAATTATCATTATATCACTTGCAATAAATATTTCTATATTATCATAGTCAAACTATTTTTTCATAAAATTTTCATTCATTTGATTATTATGATATAAGAAAATGATGGTGGGAATTAGTCAAAACTTATAATTGTTCTTTGTTCTATTATTTTTAAACTTAATTTTTCTTTCATTTAAATTATACTTTGAATTATTCATGATATCGAACAAATTTGAAAATTAATTTTATGTGCTTTTAGTTGATACGATATATAATTTTAATAAAATTAGAATTAATTTATATACGTTAATAGCTTATTCAAGTATTTATATGTAATATCTATATGTTTTTATCTAAAGAGAGTATTTATGTATTTAATATAACATCATATATATGGGTCATTCAGATTTTTAAAATCGATTAAACCAATGATCCAATGACCTAGTCAAGTAACCGATTCGATGGCCGGTCCAACTTTAAAAACTTTGGTTAAAAGCCGACTGCTTGGGTATATGCTAATTGTAAATTATACTGGAGATGCAAATTGCAGATTGGGGTCATGTAGCAATCCTAACTATTTGATAATTAAGGTTTATTAAATTTTTATTATAGATTAATAAATTTTATTTGTTAGACTTACTAATCCGTAATCTATTTGTATTGACATACAAATCACATAAAAGAGGCAAATCGCACAACCATATTAATGTAAGATTCGAATTTTAGAAATTATTTAGCCACTAATACGTACACTACACGGCTACACCAGTCGGATATCCAAATGGATTACCTAATTTATCTATAAACAAAATGTCGTGACCACATAAATCCTTCCACAAAATTAGACCACAAAACAGCAATATCTTGTTAATGGCGTCAAAAACTGCAAACATCGACTTACATTGTTACTCCACAAAGTTGGAGAATTCCAGCATCCAACTCCAGTCAGTCAAATGTCAACACCAAATTTAGAAACTTCTCCCCCCCCCCTCTCCCCTCTTTCTTCTTCTTCTCTCTTCACTCCTATATTAACCCCACTAACTCAATCACTCTACTAAAACATCTCAAATCTTGAGCAATCCAACTCCAAGATTTTGCATCACTTCAAAAATGGCGATCCATGAAATCTTAACTCCAATTACTCCCCGCAAAACGATGGCCGCTCTCCTCTCTCTCTCCCAAATCCCCGAACACTCTAACAACCTCTCTCTCACTAAACCTCTACCCACCTTCTCCGACTCCATCATGCAAGAAACCGTCGAAAGCGCTAGGACCCTCATGGCCAAGTGGGACCCCACCAGCCCATCTCTCGAGAAATTCACCTCAATCTTCCATAAAAATCGAACCAAAGCCGAGGAATTCATCACGAGCGTGGAGGAGCTGCGCAGGGTGATGCATTTCTTAATCGCCCAGCGCTCCAACTCTGATCAGCTCGCCGCAGCCAACAAATTGATGAATGTGGCTATGCTGCGGCTGGAGAAAGAGTTCTACTATATTTTATCAGCAAATAGGGAATGCTTGAGACCTGAATCAGTCTCCGGCGGCTCCTCCCGCCTCTCGCGGCGGTCGCTGTCGTTCAGCAACTCGGAGGAGGAGGAGAATGAGGATGAGGTGGAGCGAGCTATGGCGGACTTAAAGATGATCGCTGAGAGCATGATCGGCTCTGGATATAGCAAGGAGTGCGGCAAGATTTACAGAGTCACGCGGAAATCGATTGTCGATGAAGAGGTGTACCGGCTTGGTATCAGAAGCTACAATTCGTCTCAGATTATGAGATTGGATCACAAATCTCTGCAGCATCATGTGGAGAAATGGATTCAAGCGGCGAAAATCGCGGTTAGATCGATCTTCCGTGGCGAGAAATTGCTTGGCGATTGTGTTTTTGCTGTCTCCGAGACAATGAATCAAACATGTATCGCGCATACGACGATGGAAGCAGCGATGAATCTGCTCAAATTTCCCGAGCTCGTCGCCAAGAGCAAGCGATCGCCGGAGAAGATTTTTATTCTGATGAATCTGTTCGAGACCATCTCCGATCTGTGGCCGGAAATCGAGTCAATTTTTTCATATGAATCGCTCTCGCCGATCAAATTGCAGGCGCTTGCCTCAATCCAGAAGCTCAGCGAGTCGGCTCAAGCGATTCTAGCCGAGTTCGTCTCGTCAATTCAGAAAAATCCGTCGAAAACTCCGATGGCCGGCGGCGGGATCCATCCGCTGACCTCCAAAGTGATGGACTACGTCGCTTTGCTAGCGGACAGCGCCGGAACGCTCTCCGACATTCTCGCCGACGACGCCACCGCCGCCGGCGCTCGCTCGCCTTTTCCTGAATCCTACTTCGACAGCGCGAGCCCTAGCCCCAATTCAGGAGTAGCGAGTCGACTCGCCTGGATTATTTTAGTCCTCCTCTGCAAACTCGATAGCAAAGCCGAGCTCTACAAAGACATAGGGTTATCCTACCTCTTCCTGGCTAATAATCTTCAATTAGTCGTCGACAGAGTCGGCGCCACCGCGCTGAGATTCCTCCTCGGCGAGGACTGGCTGGCGAAGCTCCAGAAGAAGGTGAAGCTATACGCCGCGAACTACGAGTCGGTAGCCTGGGCGAAGGTGATGGCGGCGCTGCCGGCGGAGGCAGAGGCGGTGTCCTCCCCCGCCGCGATCAAGGAGCATTTCAGGAAATTCAACGCCGCCTTCCAGGCGGCGTACAGGAAGCAGAGCGCGTGGATTGTGCCGGATCCGAAGCTCCGCGACGAGATCAAAGTGTCGATCGCACAGAAGGTGATGCCGGCGTACCGGCGGTTCTACGAGAGCTGTTACATGGCGATTCTGAGCGAGGAGCGAAATCTGGAGGTTTTGGTGAGGTTTTCGCCGGACAATTTGGGGAATTATCTGTCGGATTTGTTCCATGCGACTGTTGAGATTTCGGAGGATTCGTCACCGCCGCCATTGTCGTCGTCGCAGTACAAGTTAGCGAGGTGTCTTTGATCCAGTTAAGCAGGTGGGAATATAATTACTTACTGACAATATACCAAATAATATGATGTATATGAGAGTATAGAAAATGTCACTCTGTAATACTGTCCTTCAAAAGAAAATATGAATAATAACGGCAAACATGAATGGAATTTGTGTATTTGGTTATCTATGTGGTAATTATGTTATCATTTAGAAAGAGTATTGAATGTTTTGATGATTATGGTAATAACAGATACTCCCTCCGTCCCACTTAAGACGATCTATTTTTTTCGGCACAATTATTTATGATTATGATTTAAGGTGATTAAAATGATAAAAAGTAGGTAGGTCTCATAATTTTTAAAGAGATAATTATTTTCTAAAAGTGAAACATGTCATCTTGGTGGGACAGCTTAAAAAATGAATACATATCATCTTGGATAGAACGGATGGAGTATGAGATTTAATATGATCAAGTGTCTTAATAATTTATTGTAACAAATTATATGAGTGTCTTAATAATTTAATTGTAACAGATTACATTAGCTTCTACATACCTCAACCCCATAAGCTAATTTGATATTCTAACCAAAATCAATATCTGCCTTCACTGACAAATACACCATCACTTTTATTGTCCAATATTGTGCTCATAGTCGGCTTCATCCCTCATCATCATCATCATCATCATCATCATCATCATCACACTTGACTAGTAAATAAGATAAATGTATGGGCAAAATTTCAAAATGAATGGCATAAATGTGATACAATCTCTACAAGATTTGGCTTTCATATAAAAGATAAAGAGATAAATATATAGCCAAATCAGTGGTATAGATGCAAAATTCTCTAAAAGATTTGGCTTAATATGATGTAAAATTGTGCGAAAAACAATTGTCTTAAAACAAAGTGGTGTTATTCGACCATAATGATGTAGCTGACCATAATCAGTTTTATTGAATGAAAAAATCGTTTATTTAATATTTGATCTATTAAAAAATTGATTTTACATTAAAACCATCTTATGGAATTATAATTTTGCACCTATCAAATGAAAATTTTAAATTTAAATTTAATAAATTTAATACTTTTCAGAATAGGTGGGAAAATGATATTTATGTAAAAATAATTAATATATTAGTTTAATATTATTATCTTGTTAATTAATTATATTCATAATTACTAAAATATCCCGTGTGACCAGTCATAATGTGGCCGCATATCTTTATTTTAAAACAAATGAAAAAAATAATAGAAGACAGTTTTTACAAAGACTAAAAGCAGACGCTACCCAATTGATATTTGTTCCTTTTATAAGGATAATTGATTTGGGTATGAATCTAAATTCTTTTTCATCTTCCCACTAAAAAAATATTACTGTTACTACTACTAATCTAAATTTCTATTTTCTAATAATAATTTACTTACATTTAATGTTGACATGATACAGCATAATTGGATTTAAGACCCAAGGCTATTCCTAGGACTAGAATTGAATTAGCCACTACATTTCATTATAAGTAGGTGGGAGATACTAGGTATGATTTCAAAGTCGTTTCCCACTAGCCAAATCTAGTTGTCTAATTTCGACATGTTGTTTTCATGCAAAATGGGCTTGGATTGGATCACATACCCATCAACATATGTTGGGACATGGGCTCCTTTTCTTGTATTTCGAATTAAAATACCTATAATTCTAAATGCGTGTTAGGAGGTACACTACAAAAAATATTTTGTTAATAGGCAAAAATTGGATAATAATCATACAATCACTAACATAGCTAGACATGATGAAATGGTGTTATATCGTTAAGCAAACAAAGTGAAAATCATAAACCCTTGGAGCAACGCAAGCCGAATGTTGCGAAAAACACACACCACAATCACGACAGAAAATAAAGAACACAAGAATTATATACCCAGTTCGTCTTGCGACTACGTCTAGAATGATGTCAAGTCAGATATTTCACTATATTTTTTTGGATATAGATTATAGGGAGAAACAACTATTAAATAGACAATAATCAAACCATAACCATAAATCCATTAGGGTTCCGCCATGGAATCAACCTATTTTTGGATCGACGCCAAATCTTCGATCACCTTCTCCACACCTTCATACAAGGCATCGCCATCAGAGATTGAAATGGGCAGTAATGTGCCAGTCTTATTATTGTTATTTTTATTATTTCCAGTTTAGCACTTTGACTATTATATATAATAATTTTTTCACTCAATTAGCCCTTAAAACTCTAAAAAAATCTCATCCCAATTTCATCGTTCAGTTAACGTCCGTTAAAAAAATTAACCATGCGTTAATTACTGTAAAAACAATTGTTTTTTTCAAATAATATAATACCTATATTTTAGATCTAATGACATCAATAATATCTTTTGCAAACTCATCAGATAGCTTTTCTCCCTCGTTGAGAACTTTCACTTTTCTCCCTCGTTGAGAACTTTCGTTTTTTTTGGTTTGGGCGGTACCTTCGTAGTTGTGCTTTGTCTATCATCATGGAGAACCACATGGCGGACCTAAATATAATAGCGAAGAAGAGGAAATTGTTCTCGATGACACGGCCCTGGAAGCTTCAAGCATCGAAGTGAATCTCTGTCTTGTTGGTAGATTCCTTACGGATCAACCGATCAATTTTAACCTAATGAGGTCTAGAATGGCTGGCTTATGGAGGCCAGGCAAAGGGGTTTTTGTGAAGGATATAGGGTAAGGTCGATACATATTTCAATTTTTTCATACGGTGGATATGGAGAGGATCATGGACGGAGGCCCGTGGACGTTTGGAAGCACCCCTCTTATCCTCCATAGACTGAAGAGGGGGGAATTTCCCCTGCTTGTTCCTCTGAATACATTGCCGTTTTGGGTTCAGGTCCACGATCTTCCGGTAGGGTATCTTGCTGAGAGCATAGGCAAGGCTTTGGAAAATTTCATAGGTATCTTCTTGGAGTACGATGCTACGAACTCTGTGGGAGTATGAAGACAATACATGCGCATCAGGGTAACGGTAAGAGTGACGGAAGCCTTGAGAGAAGCAAGAAAATCAAAGGAAGGGATGGTGGAAGCTTTACTGGCAATTTCAAATATGAGAGAAGCTGCATGCTTTCTGTTTCATCTGCGGTCGTCTGGGACACACAGAGAGTTTCTGTGAGCAGCTTTTCGACATGGAAAGCACGGAGATCAAGAGAGAATGTGGGACTTGGATAAAAGCGGCTAATCGAAGGGCTGGCTTAACGAAAATAATAAATGGCTCAGTTCAGGCGGTGGCAAAGGCGGCCGCGAAGAGGATCACCACCCTCCACCGTCGGGTCGGGACCGTAACAATCAAGGCGGATACGATGGCTTTCAGAACGTAAATGATGGGATTCGTCCGGGAAATCAGCAAACCAGCCCAAATCAGTTTGTAACAAGAACTGCAAGACCGGGGATACCGCGTGAAATTCCAGAAGGTGTAGAATCGGGAGGAACGATTTTTATGGGAGGGAATCATACTAGAAGATTTGGTGCTAATATCAGCGAGATTACCGCAACCGCTTTGTCTAAAAATCAGGCGTTCGATTATGGGGGAGGATCTGGAAGTCTACCCCCCATGCATGATGGAAATTACGATCATGCTCCCGGGAAGAAAGAAAGCGTAGATGGGTAAATGAGGAAAGTTTACACTCCAAACTTGTTTCGGACACGACCGAGGTTTTTCTTTTAGATAATTCCGGGGATGATAGTAGGGAAGTTCTTTTTTTAGCGGCGGGTTCCGAGGTCGGGACCGGCCGATCCCAATGAATCTCTTAAGCTGGAATTGTAGGGGGTTGGGTCATCCCCTTGCAATTCCGACGCTGTGTGAACTTGTTAGAGTTCACAGACATACGGTTGTTTTCCTTTGCGAAACTTTAGCTCATAAGCAAAAGGTGGAAGATATCAGAATTAGACTCAATTTTGAAGGGTGTTTTGCGGTCGACTGTGAGGGGAGAAATGGTGGTTTATGTATGTTGTGGAAGGAGGCGTCAGCTTGTAACATTTCCGTTATTCGAGAAATCATATTGATATCAGAATTCTGGACCAACAAGGGGACTGGCGTCTGACGGGTTCTATGGATTCCTTGAAAGGAGTAGAAGGCGCGACTCTTGGAACCTCATTCGTAATCTCAGCAAGGTTAATAATTTACCGTGGATAATTATGGGGGATTTCAATGACTTACTGAACGTAGCCGACAAACGTGGAAGAATTCCTCACCCCAATTGGCTTCTTGTTGGTTTTAGATCGGCTGTGTTAGATAGTGGTCTATCCGATCTGGCCCTGAGTGGGCATCGGTTCACATGGGCAAGGAGACTGGGCTCGGTTTCGCGATTGAAGAGAGATTGACGGAGATATGGCCAACGGGAGTGGTTGACTAAATTCTAACTATATTCTTGAAACTACTGGCTACCGATCTCGACCACTACCCTATAGTTCTTAGAGCAGGAGGGAAGTCGGAGAAGATACGATAGGAAGTTCGATTTGAGAATAAATGGTGCGCAGATTCGGAGTCGGTTAGAGATTCTTGGAGGAATTTTGAAGGCCTTAAAATTGTGGAAAGGCTTCGCTACTTCTACTGATTGCTAAGTGGGCTAAAAGGAAGGGTGATATGGATCGTGCTAAGAAGTGCTTCCTTCAATCTAAAATTCGGTTTCTCCAAGGTAGAGCCGATGTCAGATCGGGAGCTGAAATGACAAGGGTTCGGAAAGAGCTACAATTGATGTTGCTTAATGAAGAGACATATTGGAAGCAGAGAGCTAAGCAACACTGGTTGAAGGAGGGAGATCGCAATACTAAATTTTTTCATGCGATGGCATCGGCTCGTAGACGTGTTAACAAAATTCAAAATCTTCAAAAAACTGATGGCTCTTGGACCTCCACCGCTAGCAAGATCAAGAGGAAAGTGGTGGAGTACTTATCGAAACTTTTTGTTTCGGCTGACGTTGAACACCATCACGGGTTGGTTCTTAACAAAATGCAACCCGTCATTTCCGATGCTGAGAATGTCGACCTTATAAGGCCCTTCGGATAGAGGAAGTCAAAGAGGCTCTCTTCGATGCACTCGATAAATCCCAGTGTCCGGATGGCTATAATCCTAAATTTTATCAGCATTTTTGGGACCTTTTGAAAAATGATATTTTGAGCAAAGGTCTTTGCGTTTGTTTAGAGGAAATAAGCCTTCAGGAGGGGCTTAATGATACTACTATTGTGCTTATCCCTAAAGTAGATCGGCCTACAAACATGAAAGATCTCCGTTCTATATCTCTTTGTAATGTTTTCTACAAGATCATCTCAAGATTTTGTGCAACAGATTAAGAAGGTGCTTCCATCCTTGATCGCCCCGCCTAATGCGCCCGTGGAGGACGGCGATTCAGCGGTGTCCCGATAGCTTTTGAAGCTATCCATCGCATGAATCGAGAACGAGGGGAAAATTTGGAGACATAGAACTTAAGGTGGATATTAGCAAGGCTTACGATAGGGTTAACTGGGAGTATCTGGATGCGGTTTTGGCGAGGCTTGGCTTCTGCGACAAATGGAGACAGTGGATGTGCATGTGTGTTAGGACATTTAAATACAATGTCCTGGTGAACGGAGACTTGGTCGATCCGATCAAGCCGAGGAGGGGCCTTCGACAAGGGGATCCTCTGTAGCCCTACCTCTTCATTCTTTGTGCTGAGGGCCTCTCGGCGGTCCTTAATCATGAAGTTGCTAGGGGAGGTCTTCACGGCATCAGAATTGGTCGATCTGGGCCGTCTATCTCGTACCTCATGTTAGCTGATGACTGCATGTTTTTATGTAGAGCAACTTCTGGGGAATGCTTGAAGCTTCGTCGCCTGTTAGATGAGTACGAAGCAGCTTCGGCATAGGCCATTAATTACAATAAATCTGGTATTTTCTTCAGCAAGAACGTCGAGGAAGCTAACAGAATGTGCTATTCTAATATCCTGGGTGTCACCAATCCCCTTAATACGGGGAGATATCTCAGACTTCCTTCCCTTGTGGGGCGCAAGAAGAGAGAGATCTTCGGGCACCTCCGGGATAGATTATGGAAGAGGATCCAAGGTTGGCAAGGGAAGAATCCGTCAATAGCGGGAAAAGAGGTCCTCCTTAAGGGGGTGGCCCAAGCTATTCCATCGTACTGCATGTCGAGCTTTCTCCTGCCGATAGGAGTTACAGACCACTTGGAAAGAATGATGAACAGTTTTTGGTGGGATAAAAAATGCGAGTCAAGGGGGGGTATTTGCTGGATGAGATGGGAGCGGCTTTGCGTTGCTAAGGAGAAGAGAGGTCTGGGCTTCCGTAGTCTTCAGCTTTTCAATCTGGCCATGCTGGGTAAAATGGGGTGGCGGCTTCAGACTGATCATGATGCCCTAGTTTGTCGGGTTTTGAAAGCTAAGTATTTCCCGAAAGGTGATTTTCTCTCGGCAAGTATTGGGCATAGTCCAAGCTATACTTGGAGGAGCATCTGTGCTGCGCAAGACTCAGTAAGAAGGGATGTGAGATGGAGGATAGAAAATGGGAAGAAGATTAGAGCTCTGCTCGATCCCTGGCTTCGTAGAGACGAGAATTTTTTCTCGACCACGGTCCCACAGGGGGAGCTCCTTGATATGAAGGTTGAGGACCTGATGATCCCGGGATATCAGAGGTGGGACGTGGAGCTTATTAAGGGTATTTTCGAAGAGGAGGAAGCAGATATTATCACCAATACTCCCATTCCGACGACCGCCATGGATGACAGACTTATTTGGCACTTTTCTAAGAATGGATTCTTCTCGATGAAGACAGCTTACCACCTCGCGTGCTCTCTTACCATCAACGGGGAGTTAGCGGCAGGAGGCAGATGAAACATTATTTGGAACTTACATCTTCCAGAGAAAGTCAAGATTTTTTTGTGGAGGGCAGCGAGGGATAACCTCCCTACGAAAGCTAAGCTCTGGAGTAAAGGAGTGAACGTGGAGGGAGGCTGTGGAGTTTGTAGAAGAGGAATTGAGACTGTGTGGCATTCCTTCATCTCCTGCCCGTTCGCGATTGCTTCCTGGAAGGAGTTGGGTTTGGAGGAGTTTATTTGTAACTTAGAGGGAAGGACGACGTCTTTTAAAGAAGCTCTTTTCTTCATCCTCGGCAATTGTACAAATGATGAGAATGCTAAAGCTAGCATGATCTTATGGCAGATATGGAAAGAGAGAAACAATGCTGTCTGGAAAGGGATCTACCCGACTCCTCAGAGAACTTGCGCCCTAGCCTTGGCTAGCCGTGAAGAGTGGATGGTGACGCAGGTAGTTCGCGGGATCGGGATGGGTAATGGAGGGTGTGTGAATAGGGTGGCTTGTAGAGGTTGGCATGACTTGACTGAAGGATGGACTAGGTGCAATGTTGATGCTGCTTTCTTTAAGGAACCCAAGTCTTTCAGCATTGGCATTTGCCTCCATGATCACAAAGGATCCTTCATAGCGGCAAAGACGATACGGAAGCAGGGCCTTGTGAAAGTGGAGGAAGGTGAGATAATAGGCATTCACGAAGCTCTGTCGTGGATCATAAGCCTCAACATCAACAAATGTTACATCGAAAGTGACAGTCAGATAGCATGCAACGCTATTAATTCACGATGCGAGAATATCTCCGAACTTGGTTGTTTTGCTTCTATATGTCGAGATCTTTTGCGCAATATTGAAGATACTTTTGTCAGGAATATTAGAAGAAATTCTAACTTTATAGCTCATAGGTTAGCTAGAAAGGCTATCAATTTTGATACACCGCATGTCTGGGAAGAACCCGTCCTTTATGGAGGGTCTTCTCCGTACCCCATGTTCGTGTTAATTTGACGTTTTCTTACGTGTTCAAAAAAAAATACCTATATTTTAATGTACACATGAGACAAACATAATTGGATTAAGACCTAAGGCAATTTATTCGTAGGACTAGGAATGATTGCAACATTGTTTCCCACTAGCAAATTTTATACATTAATTTTCATAAATTTATGAGAATTCCAAATACATTTCATTACACATACATTTGTGCACGTAAACACACACACACACGTATATTTATATGAATTTTTGGAATTACAATTAATGCACTTCTTTCCTTATTTCCACAATAGAAGAATATGAAAAAATAAGAACGATATATAAAGTTGGACATTCAAATAAAAGTTTTAATAAGCCGAATAAATCTATTCTTTATTTAGTTACAACCCCTTCTTAAAATATTGACAAACAAGGCACAAACCATATACATATCTAAAAGACTTAGTGCACAATTTTGAAATATTAATAAACATATAAAGATATAAACTAGAAACCATCAATAATTTTGAACAAATCCAATCATGTATGATTCTCATTATCTCCTATAACTTTTGATTCAGTTACAAAATATCTATTATTGAAAGTTGAATTGAATTTTACTTCATTTGAAGATCCAGCAAGTATTAGAAATTAAAATATATATATTTTAAATATATATAATAACGAATTTTTAGAATTTTGTTATGCAAATAACTTATACATAACATTCTTTGAAGAAGAAGAAGAAGAACTTACGCATAACCTTCTCTACTTTTCGTTTTCGATTTCACTAACTTTCAGCATTTTTTACAAGCTAACTACTAATTAATTACTCATTTGTCTCCCATTAAAGTGTTTCATTTCTTTTGGGTACAGATATTTGAAAGAAAGATATATAAATAGTTAAAATAATAAAAAGTATGTATGATCCACATATTTTGAAAGGATAATTATTTTCTAAAATATAATGAGATATTTATAACAGAACAACTCAAAAAAAAATGAGATATTTTAAATGGAACGAATAGAATAATTATTATCTAATGATTTGGAAGTCGAACTTTCCATTTGGACTCTCGGATATCGTATCATCTGGTAACTAACTCTATCGTTTATCCTTACAAAAAATAATATCTTCTTCTTCTTTGATTTTTCCCTATCAGTAACCCCATGTTTAGTTAAATTCTTCTTCCACTTTTCCCTATCTGTAAAGCCATGTTTAGTTAAAATAAAAAGGATCAGTTGTTAATTAATGCATAAATTTTTATCTATTTTTTTATTTTAACATGATATTGTGAAATGTTGCAATATTGTCATTATTTTCAATTTGTTACAAAATTAATGCTATTGATTTTTAGCCATCGAAAAGTTAAAATATTGAGTGTAATATTGACGAATTGAGAATATCGAAACCATGCAATCATGAATGCAAGCAACGCCGACTCTAGTGAAGCATGTCATGTCAATTTTTCGATGGAGGTGTTAATTTTGTAATAATTAAAAAGATGATGACATTATTGTAATGTTACAAAAGTTGGATTAAATTTACAAAATTGTAAAAATTTATGCATTAATTAGAAATTATTTCAAATGCAAATATTAATCAACTAAACTCATCTCTTGCTGACGGTTGTTACTTGTTACTTAAGAAGGTGACTAGTACGTGAATAAGTATGGTCATTTTCATATGGCATCCGACAAGCTACATCACCATTCTGAAATGGGAAAATGACTTTTGGAACATGTCAATTTCACAAGACGATCATTTTTTATAATTTTATTTAATATTATCGATAATTTGAGACATTCTAAAATAATTTGAAATTTAAGATATGATGATCCGCAAACTACTATTAAACGTTGCGAAAATGTGCAAAACTCAACCACGATCAGCAAAAAGCTTGAATTCCACCTTTATGTTGCTTTCAACTTGTAATAAAACAACCTTATGAACTTGTATGACTTTAATATATTCTTGATCCTTCTCTACATATTAAATTAAGTAATCATATATGTTATATCTGATGCAACGTGTTTCTTCACATTATTTGATTAAACAAGTTACAAGTTTAGGTCTACCAAACTCTCCTTGTTAGATTCGAGTTGAATATTTAGCAAGAAAGTATAAGGAACGCTTGTATTGGCGAAGACGAGTTTGCAGGAGAATGGTGTCTTCGAGTGCCCAACTTGACTAGCGCACGAACTTAGCTCAAGTGAAGATCGGAAAGAATGCAAAACAGAGTCGGAGAGATCCTCTAAGGATGACTCCGATGCTCAAGTACTCAGTTTTCGATCAAAAGATGCAATATATGTAGTGAAGTATCTAGAGAATGTACTTTTGTATGAATGAGAGAATGGGGAAGTATTTGTAGGTACACATGCATGGAGGGTATATTCAATTTTTTTACCCCTACTTCGAGGGTGTTTTAGTCATTTATAAGGGGGACATGTTTTCATGCCTCAAGGTTGAGGCGTCGAAAAATGTATAACATCCCTACAAGTTTGTTAAAATATTAGAATAAGAGCCAATTAATGAGGAGATGACATACGAAATGATCTCCGATTAGACTTTTTCGTATAAGATAATGGCATATTGTAGATTTATGTAAGCTCTGCCTAAAAACACTTTTGACAATGACAACTATTAGAACTCGGGCCTAATATATTTCACATTAGTCTCAATTTTAACCAATTTTCATATCAATATTTATTTTGGATAATAGATATGAGTATACACGGAATAACGGAAAGGCAACGGTAAACTAAAACGGGTCAACCCATAATCCATTGACCACCGCAGGTCCCTCCCCAACCTGTACATTTTTTTAGAAGCCGTTCTGTACATATAATAAACAAAAATTAATACTTTACAAAAATGACTAAAATACTAATAATGAGTAATATTTTTCTCGATATCGAATAAGCAAAATGTGCGCCCCATTCAAAAGATTAATGATATTCATCAAATCAAACTCAAACAACTATCATTAATAAAAATATCAATATTCATTCCTTTAAGGATATAGTATCAAGAGATTGAATATTCTTATTAAAAAAAATTTAATTCGAATCTCATCAATATTTATCTATTCTAACAAGTCGATAAGCGACATCATTGACACCATGACTAACATATTCTATTCTAAATAAGCTATTAGTTTAAAAAAGGACCTGCCATTTAAAATAAGAGACCAAAATTATGTAGAGGCAATATCCACAACTTCACAATCCATCTCAAATTCAACTCTTAAGAATCCACATTGTTTACCCATGAGAGAATCTGATGAAACCTCATATTTTATAGATCGAATTTGTCATACTATACCAATAATTGTGGATTACGATGCCATAAATAAATAAAATAAAACGGATCAAATTTGTCATAATATACCAACAACTGTGAATTACGCCGTGATAAATAGAACAAAAGGCTTATTGGTAATACACGAACTTTTGTCTATATTGTGATAGACGACGGGGATTTCTCTGTGGTCTATAGCCGGCCCTAATAGACTATACCTTGATAGACAACGAGATTTTCTGTAATAGACAATGGGGATTCCCCGTGGTCTATAACCGAAATTGTTGTAGTGACACGATGTACTGATTTGTTTGGAATTTATCAAAAAAATCCCCTAAATTAAAACTGATATGACCAATTGGTTTTGATTACTAATTTTTTTTAAAGAAAATCTCTCCCTCTTCCACCTTCATCTCTCTCACGCACACACATTTGTAGAGACATTTCCCTTTTGTTCTAAAGATTTGTAATCTCTGAATTCAATTTCTGCAAATCACATTGTTGGTTTCCCATCTCCCTCCCCTGTTTCCTATTCTCGAAATCAAGAATAAAGAAGTATAGCCTATCAAAAAACCTCATTTTCCACTTAAATCAATTTCCAGAGAGAAGTGCAATATAATTTTAACTTAGGTTTTTGAAACTTCTTATAAATCTCCGACACGCTGCGTGCGTATGAGAGAGAGGGGGAGAGATCATTTCTATATTTTATAAGGATAAAGAGTTTTTTACATATTATATAATTACATAATACCCTTGAATTTTAAATAAATAAATTTTATAAAATAATTGTATTAAACAATGATTAATATACCCTTTTCGTAGTTAGAGAAATATGTTATAAACTTGAATTTTCGTATATCTCTAATCATGTTGAGGAAAATATGTATCATTCTTGAGGAATTCTGACAACTGTTCTCTAATCATGTTCTATAATCATTCTGGAACAATTATCTATCATTCTTGAGGATAATATGTATCATGTTGAGAAATATTTTCCTCAACATAATTAGAGAAAACGTTCTGGATGTTGTAAATATAGATTTTATATTTATCCCATATATTTAGGATGACCAAAACCCTAACCCTAATTTGTATCTCCCTATAAATAGAGGCTTTAACCTCATAGTAATCTACACTCATTTTATCTCTCAACTTTGTTCTCTCTATTCTCTTCACTTTATAACACGTTATCAGCACGATTGTTCTTTTTTTCATTATCGGTATCTTTTTCCACAAGAGCAGAGAAATAAACTTACAAGACAACGACGATTTGAAACCCTTCATTTTTACAGGAAAGAATCGAATATCTTCAAGCAAGAAATTCAAATGGATTCTTCGGATATCTGTTTAGTTGATAGTGCCACCACACACTCCATTCTCCAAAACAAAAAATATTTTCTTAAGCTGACATTGGCTGAAGACAGTGTTAATACTATATCAGGTGCATCGAACATTATTGAAGGCTCCGGAAGAGCTTGTATCATTTTACCAAATGATACTAAATTAAATATTAAAGATGCCCTTTATTCTAGTAAGTCTAGAAGAAACTTACTAAGTTTTAAGGATATCCGCTGTAATGGATACCACATTGAGACAATATCAGAAGGTGATAATGAATATCTTTACATAAATTCTTTTGTATTTGGCCAGAAGCAAACAAAGAAAAATTATCAACACTACCATCGGAATGTATTACACATTCATAAAAGCAATTGAGATAAATCATGTCATGAACCCAAGTTCAATGACACAAAGAGCTTTATACTTTGGCATGATAGATTTGGACATCCAGAGCAACTATGATGCGTAGAATAATTAATAACTCATATATGGGCACAATATAAAGAACCGAAGATTCTTATAACTAATGAATTCTCATGTGATTCTTGTCGCAAGCAAGTTAGTCATTAGACCTTCCTACACAAAGGTCAATTTTGAATCTCCATCTTTCTTGGAAAGAATTCGAAGATATTTGTGGACCCATACATCCACCATGTGGACCATTTCGATATTTTATGTTATTGATTGATGCTTCTTCTAGATGGTCTCATGTATGCTTGCTATCTACTAGAAATGCAGCGTTGCTAGACTACTTGCTCAAATAATAAAATTAAGAGCTCAATTCCACGACAATCCAATCAAGAGGATTCGCTTTGATAATGCTAGTGAATTTACGTCTAAAGCATTTAATAATTATTGTATGGCTATTGGGATTGAGATTGAACACTCAGATTCCTCATGTCCATACTCAAAATGGTTTAGCGAGTCGTTTATTAAACGTCTTCAACTTATTGCTAGACCACTACTTATGAAGTCAAGACTTGAGACTTACGCTGGGGTCATGCCATATTACATGCTGCAACATTAGTTCGTATTCGCCGATACCCAACCACCAATACTCTCCTATGCAAATAGCTCTTGGTCGAGAACCTAATGTTTCTCATCTACGAATATTTGGTTGTGCTGTTCAAGTACCAATTGCACCCCCACAACGTACAAAAATAGGACCCCAACGAAGACTTGGGATATATGTTGATTTGATTCGCCTTCAATTATAAGATATCTTGAACCTTTAACAGGCGATTTATTTCTTGCACGCTTTGCAGATTGTTATTTTGATGAAATGACATTCCCAACACTAGGTGAGACAAACCTACATCTTGAAAAGCATAAGGAAATTTCTTGGAATGAAAGAACTTTATCACATTTTGATTCCCAAGTAATCAATGTGAACAAGAAGTCGAAAAGATAATTCATTTGCAAAAGTTGCAAACCAACTTCCCGATGTTTTTGTAGATACTGAAAAGTGACATTATCTCACATCCTCACGCAAATATTCCACCCGAATTAATGTCCTCGAAGACAAATAACAATGACAAAAAATGAATCAAAAGTTCAGAAAAACGTGGTCGACCAGGTTGGTTCCAAAGATTCTATGCCTAGAAAAGAAAGACGCAAGATAGGGACCAAACAATGACGGAAATGATTAATCAATCAAATGAAAGTAATGTAGTTCCTGAAGAACTACAAGTGTCTAAAAATCATGAGATCTCAATTAATTATTTATCTTCTAATAGAATATTGGAGAGAAATAATATCGTCATGGATGATATATTTGCATTTAATATGGCTCTTGAAATTGTAAATGAGGATCCTGAATCACAGTCGGTTAAAGACTGTCAAAATAGAGATGATTGGCCAAAGTGGAAAGATGCCATACAAGCGTAATTAAATGCATTAGGAATTCGAAAACTTTTGGACTGTAGTCCTAACAGAAAAGTGTTATCCTCAGAGGATACGAGATGGGTCTTTGTTCGAAAGAAATGAGAAAAATGAAATCACTAGATATAGAGCAAGACTCGTAGCAAAAGGCTGCTCTCAAAGACCCGGAATTGATTATGAAGAAACATACTCTCCAGTAATGGACGCAATTACTTTTAGATATTTGATTAGTCCGATCGTGTCAAATGCTTGATATACGCCTTATGGATGTAATGCGCATATCTATATGGTTCACTAGATAGTGACATATATATGAAAATCCCTGAAGGATTTAAAATGCCTAAAGCATGTAAATCAAAGCCCAAAAGCATGTTTTCAATCAAATTACAAAAATCATTGTATGGGTTGAAACAATGCGACGATGTGGTATAATAGACTCGGTGAGTATCTCATTAAAGAAGGATACAAAATGATGATGTATGCCCTGTGTTTTCATAAAGAAAACCGAAAATGGATTTGCAATCATAGCGGTTTATGTTGATGACTTGAATTTGATTGGAACTCCCAAGAGCTCAATAAAGCGCTAAATACTTGAAAAATGAATTTGAGATGAAAGATTTAGGAAAGACAAAATTTTGTCTAGGTTTGCAAATTGAACATGCCCTGAAGGTCTATTTGTTCACCAATCTACATACACAGAAAAAGTGTTAAAACGCTTTTACATGGATAAAGCGCATCCATTACCATCACCAATGGTCGTTAGAACACTTAATGTAAATAAAGATCCATTTCGACCTATTCAAGATGGGAAAAAGATTCTTGGTCCTGAAGTACCATACCATAATGCAATCGGAGCATTGACTTATCTAGCTAATTGCACTAGACCAGATATAGTTTTTTCTGTAAATCTTCTAGCAAGATATAGCTCTGTACCTACTTTAAGACATTGGAATGGTGTTAAACACATCCCACGTTACCTAAAGGGTACCATTAACCTTGGATTACATTATTCAAAAAGTTCGAGTATTCTCTAGTAGGGTATGCGACGCAGTGAGTTATTTATCCGATCCACATAAAGCTAAATCACAAACCGGCTATGTTTTTCACATATGGAGGCGCTATATCTTGGAAGTCCGTGAAGCAAACTTTGACGCAACATCCTCAAATCATTACGAAATCATTGCAATCCATGAAGCAAGTCGAGAATTGTATGGTTGAGAAATATGATAAGTTATATCCAAGGATCGTGCGGATTGGCTTCACCAAAGGACAATCCAACGTGTTATATGAAGACAATCTTTGCTTGCATCACGCAACTAAAAAGAGGATATATCAAAGGTGATAGGACAAAGCATATATCTCCAAAGTTTTTCTAC
Source organism: Salvia rosmarinus (assembly GCA_036937905.1). Classification (NCBI taxonomy): domain Eukaryota; kingdom Viridiplantae; phylum Streptophyta; class Magnoliopsida; order Lamiales; family Lamiaceae; genus Salvia; species Salvia rosmarinus. The sequence goes on from CM072818.1 coordinate 9,086,636, forward strand.
ACATGATCTTGAAAAGAGTGGCGACATCAACATTCAATGATTCGCCAAGTGACAATCAAGGACTTATTCACAAAGCGTTGCCAACATCAACATTCGTAAAGTGGTACACAAGATAGACATGTAGACTCAAAGATCTCGCAATGATAAAAATGCGGGGGCGGTACAGTACTATTTTTCCTTCGACCAAATTTTTTCCCATTGGGTTTTATTTGGCAAGTTTTAATGAGGCAACATTTTTCTTTCTTTTTATGTTTGGTCATTCGGGAAGTGTTGTAAATATAGATTTTATATTTATCCCATATATTTAGGATGACCAAAACCATAACCCTAATTTGTATCTCCCTATAAATAGAGGCTTTAACCTCATAGTAATCTACACTCATTTTATCTCTCAACTTTGTTCTCTCTATTCTCTTCACTTTATAACACTGGAAACAAAATCGTGATATCATGTTTCGAAAATTGTGTGATTTGAGTATATCTATTCTAAATTATTGCAGAGGTTAAAAAGGTAAAATACAAATCTAATTAAAAGGAATTAACGATTTAATTTAGAAAATATTGTAAATTGACAAAAAAACCCCAATATGTAATTACATATTAAGTAAATTTATCAATACCCATTTTATAAATTCAAATTGTGAAAAAATTAAAATATTGTACTTATTAATCATTTTTAAAATGCATGTAAAAATCAAAATACACTAAAATTAGTACAAGAAAACCAAGCGACAAAAAGTTCAAGACGAACAACAAAAACAAAACAAAACAAAACAAAACAAAACAAGAAAAACTAAGCAAATTAGCATTCACCATCAACGTCCAAATCTACAATTTCTTCTTCCTCCCAGAATGCAACACCTAAACTAGGACTTGCCAAGCTCTCTAGTGCTTAGCAATAATTACTAGTACTAACTTTAATGGTTGCTTCCCCATTTGATTCCTCTTGCTCCTCTAATATTCTTTTAGTGGATTCGACAGCAGAAGCGCTGCAAAGTTCCACCTGAATTACTCTGAGAGTGGGTATTTCTGCAAACTCTAAAGGGATCTCAAGGAGATCATTCATTCCATAGAGAGAAAGGTGCTCAAGGCATGGAAAGTGGGAGCTTTCTGTTGTCCAAACCTGTAGATCCTCACAGTAGATAAGAGCCAAGAATTTGAGGCTGCGAAATTGGCCTTCAGTTGTTGCCCACTGATCTTCCCTGAATCTCCCCCATTTGAGTGTGAGCTTCTAAAGAAGGGGCAACTCACCTATCTTATCCAATATGTCTTTCCAATATCCAGAACCCTCTATCGATAGAATCAACGTCTTGAGCGAATGTGGAAAATTAACTAGACTGTGTAGAGAACCATGTCCGCTTTGAAAATTCTCAAAGGTGCAGCTCAAGGACTCAAGTTTATCTAGACAATGAAAATTCATGTCGGCTTCTTCAAGCTGGCAATCATATTTATACAATATTTTCAATTTTTGATATTAGGAATTCTCTTAATCACTTGTTCACTACACTTGAAATTCATTATCAGACCAAGCTTTTGCAGATTTCCCAAAACAATGCCATCTTGGTCGTTGGGAGGATTTGGGAGCCAGAGCCGTTGGAACTGAACATGCCTAATGTGAGGCATGTACCAAATATCAGTGGGCGCACTAACGTACCATCTTTGACAAATTAATGTTTGTAGATTCCAGAATAGCCAAATTGAACGAGGGAGTGTGGACTCGGTTGATAGGCACCATAAATCAAGGAACCGTGAGTTAACTAAGAATTTTGCGACTTCCATGGTTATTATGGGTTCACATGAGTGGAATACCCTCAGCAACCTGCTGACCTTGAGCTTGCGATAGAGCCATGGGTCCTCAGAATTCCACACCAAAGAACGAGCCACTGCGATGGATGATGACAGGGCCTTTATGGCGTCATTGTCTGATATAACAAACCGGCGTTGCCCATCTCCTATCCTTTGAAGAGAAGTTGCGCTTGAGACGACGACATAAAATCTTTCTTTTTGAGCTTCCCTCAAGCACAAGTCTCTCAACAAGTCATGAATTCGACAGTACTTCATGTTTCCGGTTTTACCCACTGCATGAATCAACACCAGATTTCGATCCACAAGATCCTTTAAATTCTCTTTTGCTATCTCTTCCAAGCTTTTCCCACTAATTGGTTTAAGAAATCCTTCGGCAACCCACAATTTAACAAGCCTTGAGACACCAATCACCTCATCTTCACGGAAAACTCCCATATACAGAAAACATGGTTTCAAATGGATCGGCAATTGTTTATAGCTCATGTGTAATGTTTTCAAGCAACGCTCATCATCCTCTGAATTCACCATTGAATTTATGTTTTCTTCTATGTATGCCCAAAACTCTCTCGTTTGTTTGGACTTGGCCAAAATTCCTCCGACCACAACAATTGAAATTGGAAGTCCTTTGCAGCTTTTGCTATTTTTTTCCCAATTTCGTCTAATTCAACTGGGCAACGTCCTTTAACTCCAAACACAGTTTTGGAGAGCAGCTCCCAACTATCTGCCTCATCCAAAAGGTTCATCTCAACAAGGCTATTAGAGTAGGATAATTGAGAAGCAACATTTGATATCCTAGTTGTTACCACTATCCTGCTACCATTTTCGTTATCCGGCAAAAACCTCCTAAGTCTATCCCATGCCTCAGTGCTCCACATATCATCCATTATAATAAAGTATCTTTTACCGAACAAGTGTTGGTACAACTTTTGTCCTGATTCATGCTCACTCAAATTTTCATTAACGTGGTACATCTCTCTGATTCATGCTCACTCAAATTTTCATTAACGTTTTGACTTAATTCACGAAGAATATCTATGAGCATTTCTCGAGTGGTATACTCTTGAGAGATGGTGACCCAAGCACGAATATAAAAATGCTCCTTAGCAAAACGATGTTCGTAAATGTGTCTAGCAAGAGTTGTCTTACCTGCGCCGCCCATTCCTGTGATGGGAATGATTTGTAAATGAGGGCGATGAGAAGTGAGCTTATCCATCAGTTGACTCTTGGCATCATCAGCACCAACCATGCTAATACCCTTGTGCGCAATGGAAGAAGAATAAATGGTCATGGAATCAAGAGGTGTTGACTTTGTGTGCAGCTGGTGCAGTTGAACATCTTTGATCTCCATGGAATCAACCTCTTTTTGGATCGACGCCAATTCTTCGATCACCTTCTCTACACATTCATACAAGGCATCGCCATCAGAGCTCATCTTTTCCCTATCACTTGTGATCTGATCCACGATATGAGATTCGATGACGTCCTCGGCCGCATAAGCGGCATCAGTTATGCGACTCTCCAATGGATCTGCTTCAGTGCTGTAGCCGAGATGGGGATTATAGCCTTCCAGAAATTTTTGCAGGGAAGTAACATTTTCAGTGAGGAGAAGAAGTTGTTGTTTGTGGAGAGAAATAGGAGGGCAAGGATGATTTTGAAGATTTTCGATGATATGCATAACAGAAACCAGAGCTCCATAAGCCGCCATCATTAATTTGAACTTGTGTTATCTTTTTCAGAGAAGCACAAAATGCAGCCAATACAGAAAATGGGAGCACTGCTTCAGATGAATTCTCAAAAGTTGATCGTATACGGAGGATTTATATCAAGAGGTTGGAAAAATCTATATCTAGTGGTAGGAAAATTTATATTTTGTGGTAGGGAATTTTTTATTGTATAAAGAATTATAATTAAACCTTGACTTGCTAAATATAGGGATGAAGACCCTTATCATTGTAGTTCAATAGTATTTCTGTAATCTGTACGAATAACAATTCTCTTGTCCTCCTACCAAAATTTATATATATATATGGAGATGGATCACGTGAGAATGCAAATATTGATGAGAAATAAGAATGTAGCATTTAATTTATAAAATTGTTGTACTAAATATATAAATTTGTTGCACCAAATTTAACATATAAAGTTGTTGCATAGAATTTGGTGCAACAAATTAACCAATCTTAGTTGTTTGAAAGCAAAGTAGTAATTGATAGACAACAATCATATCTAGTTGATAAAATTGAGCAAATAAAAAGTTACATTATTTTTTTATTTTAACTTTTTTTGCGGTGGCTTTATGGCGACAGCTAATAATGTCTCAAAACGGGCCAGTGTAATAGGCTTTTAATACCAAAGGCAAAATTATCAAGCGAAAATATTTTCATAGCCATTTTCCCTACTGTAATCCCAGTTTTAGTTAAAATTTTAAAAGTTAATTGTCAGTTAATGTATAAAACTTTTATTTATTTTGTAATTTTGACATGATATATAAAATATTTCAATAATATCAACAATTTTCAATTTCCTACAAAATTAACACTATCAATTTTTTAGCCACTCAAAAGTTGAAATATCGAGCTTAATACTTACGAATTGAGAATATCGAAGTCGTGCAACCGTAATATGACAATGCCAATTTTAGTGAAGCATGTCACGTCAACTTTCCGATGGAGGTGTTAATTTTACAATAAATTAAAAGATGTTCAAAAGTCAAGCGAAAATTGCAAAATTGTGAAAATTTATGCATCAATTAGAAATTAATTCAAATATAAATATTAAAAAAAATAAACTCATGTGACCTCGCAATCTCTAACTATTACTTAAGAAGGTGAAGAAAAGTATCATATATTTTTTTAACCTATAATTAATAAATATCATTTACATTGAATAAGAGTATTTGCATTGAAAAAAAAGTATTAATGTCCATATAAACGAACATCCACATAGAAGATCACCTCTAAGTAGAATGATCATTCTTATGTTCATTTTTATTCTTATGATTGATGATCGATCTTAATTTCGTAGGGTAATAAATGCGTAAGGAACACGAGGGAATAACGTGGTTAGATCTATTGAAATAGATCTACGTCCACGGAGCAAGAGAGTATATATGTATTAAGTGTGCAAGAAGCGATTACAAATAGTGTAGATGATCCATTTCTTCCAATCTAGCCTCTATTTATATACCATCATATTGAGTTTGACTCTAATACAAAGTCTTCTCTCATAAGGATTCTTTTAGATATACATCCAATCTTCTACGTCTCCACTGCGATTTGAGTTGTAGTTGGTTGAGGTCTTCTACCGAACTCACATAGGTAGAAATTTATATCGGAGCCATTTATATTGGGCGCGATCTTGGTAGTATCCTATCAATTCAGTCTTTAAATCGAGAGTTATCGCATCACCATGTCTAGTAGTTCTGGCAAGCTCCTGATTTCAAAGGGACAAGAGATGAGGCTTATTTAGTGTTAGAATTTTTGATAACGTGGAATTTATCGTTTCTTAATTAATGCGGCAAAACTAATTCAAGTAATTTTATGTGACATTCGACGAGCTATGTCAACATTCCAAGTCATGAAACGACTTCCGAGACATGTTAATTTGATTAGACATCGATAATTTATAATTTTATTGAATACTATCGATAATTCGAGAAATTTTGAAAGAATTTGAAATTTAAAATCATATTTGTTGTTTTAAAACGTACTATAAAACGTTGTGAAAATGTGCAAAACTCAACCCACGATCAGCAGAGGCGTTAATTCCAGTTCTATATTGCTTATAACTTGTAATAAAACTACTTCATGAACTTGTATGACTTTCATATTCTTTTTTTTTTTTTTTGGTCAATTAATACATAAATTTTAAAGGTTGCGTCACGGTGGACTCGAACCCGAGACCTTTGGCCTCGGGCATTAACCACTCTACCACTATGCCAACACACACACAAACTTTCATATTCTTGATCATTCTTTACATATTCAATTAAATAAACATACACGTAATATCGATGTAACGTGTTTCTTCACATTATTTTATGAAACGAGTTACATGTTTCCGTTTACCCAAACTCTCCTTATTAAATTCGGGTTAACAATCTAACAAAAAGTATTTCTTGTATCGGTAGGGGCGAAGGTGATTCAATAAAAGACGGTGTTTTCGAGCGCTCAACTTGAGTAGTGAACGAACTCAGCTCACATGAAGACCAAAAAGACTAGGGGTGAGGTAAAAAAGATTGAAAAAATCGAATCGGCCGACAAATTGTATCGAGACCATACTGAAAATTCGGTTAACCGAACCGATTGATTAGGTTTTTTCCAAATTTTAAAAAATTGGGATACCGGTTCGATTTTAATTTTTAATTATGAAAATCTGCAGTTAATCGAACTGCACCGGTACTCATAAATAATTATAAAAATATAATTATATAAATCAAATAAAAGTGATGGACTAAGGTAAATTTGTTTCCGAGCATTGTTTAATAATTACATATATCTTTTGCTGTATTTGCTACATACATTTGTTCATTTTGTAGAAGAAAATCACTCACCTTTTAGCATTGATGTTTCGCCATAGATCCATAACTAATTGGAGAAGGCTCAATTGTTAGTTTAAGAGGATTAGAAGATTACCGTTTGAGATTATTGTTTGGAATTATAATTATTTATCATTTTTTATGTCTGGAATTGCTATTTAAGTAACTGAACAGTGCTCACCCCTAAAGAAAGACTACAAAATAGAGTCGGATGGACCCTCCGAGGATGACTCCGACACTCAAGACAATTTTGATCAAAGAATGCAATACATGTAGTCAAGTATCCAGAGAACGTACATTTGCTTGAGCAAGGGAAGGAGGAAGTATTTATGTGTACACAAGCATAGAGAAAATATTCGACATTTTTACATATTAGACAACAACAGCTTGTAGATATATGTAAGCCCTCGTTTGGAGCTCTACCTAAAAAGCACTGAGCGCATGCGTTACCGTGTAGTCGAGGAAGCATGGTAAGGACGCCTTTAAGCTCTGGCTCTAGAAGGCTTGAAAGGACAAATCTAGTTGTTAGACATGTTTTGCCTAAATATCTTGAGCATGACAATAGCACCTTTGAGTCCTGACTCTAGAAGTTTGGAAGACGGATCTGATTCATAAATCTATGTTGGATAAATTGTGTACGAACGATGCGAGAACTTGCGGGCGTGTTCTGACTCGAAGAAATGTGAAGAAGATCAAACTAACAATGAACTTAAAACAAGAAAATGCAGTAAATCTGAGATAACAGTATTCTAATGCCGAGTCGAGGAGTCCTCTTTCCATGAAGGCGAGATCGCCCGATAGTGCTCTAGGTTACAGCGTATCGTCCCCAAAGATAAAACGCAGCGTCTCGCTGGTGGCAACACCACATGAACAACGAGCTCCGTGACGGGCGGAGGCGAGGACAAAGCTTGACACGAGCTAAGTATGCAAAGAGATGGAATCTTGGAATGCAGGTTGACGATGGGTGGCTTATCTTTGGGAAGACATGTCCTATTTATAGGCGTCGTCCCTCATGGGGAAGCATCTTTGGAGTCAACACCCGCATTGATGTCGTGTGTTACAAGTTATGTCCATGGCGGTTTCGAGACAACGTGCCCACGTTTCCAGAGCCATCATGTCGAACGTTACCGCGATTCTGACGAATCTGGACAGCGCGTGCGTCGGGTTCATTGGGCGTATCCGGACGTCTCTTGCATGCAGCAGCCCAGCGGATTGGGCCACACGAGTTGGGCCTCGGACCAACTCCGTCTTTGAGCTCGATCAAGCATTGATCCAAAATATACGAGCGATGGGCCACGGAACCAGGCCACGAACAAGCCCAAAATCCACGATCCACGGAACCGGGCGGTGGGCGAACCCGAGCCGAACGAACCCGAACCCGGACCGGGCGGGCGGCGGGCTGACCTGGGCGGGCCCGGCGGCGCTGTGTGGGCTTTCTGACCCATCACGTACACATAATTATACTAAGTGTTGATGAACCACTTATATAGACAATTAATGTATGTACATTAATCAATGTGGGATAAGGATTAATTATTTCATGCTTATCCCTTAAGCACATAACTTCATGTTTAAGTGACCAACTTTGATCCATTATTTCTCACTCACCGGAAATCGGATTTGAGAATGTGAATACACCACGATCATCTACTCAAAACGTAGATCGATCCTATGCCATTTAATTTCACAAAATTAAACGTTACGTCACTCAAAATCTTGGTCAAAGTAGCTTCCTGGAAACTTGACCACATATAATATATATATAAATATATCACGATTTCCAACAATCCCCCACATGAGTGAAAATAGCCATATGCGTGTATCGAACACATTTCATCCTCAAGAGATGTTAAAATATTTGGATAGGTGGTTTATGGCCTTGAACCTTCCATAGTTAGTACCATCGAGTACACAGGCGGATTAGTGGACACGATGCCTTGAACTATTCCTCCACAACGTGCACTGAGACAATGGTATTAACACTTTAACACCTCAACCTCATCCGTTCTCACGTTTGATTCCATTTTGGCCATGGACATCCACTTTGGATTCATAAGTGTTTTGTTTGAAGCGGCCCACTCGCACTTATATAGGTGATTCTTTACCTAGTATCTTGCCATACTCAACCTCCTCGGTATCTTAGGAATCATTAAGTCAACGACTCAACCTCACCACTAGGTAAGTTTTTCAACACTCGTTTGATTTCTAGGAGCAGACTAACGAGTGTTTACACACGAACTCTGTAGCTTAGTTCTCCCATTGAACCAAGTTCTTGGGATCTCTAGTCATCATGGTTGGGTTACCACTATGATTGTTCTTAAGATGTGGATTTTAATCCCATTCCTCTAACAACTTGATCATTTGATCCGGTTCAACCTTTTGGTTAGCGGATACGCCAGATTATCTATTGACTTGACATAGTCAATTGATATAACCCACTTGAGATCAAATGCCTCACGGTATTATGTTGCCGGCGTATATGTCGAGACTTACCATTATCAAACCACTTTTCGCCGCTTCGATAGCAGCTTGGCTATCACGGTGAATCATCACGGTGGCACGGTTTAGACCAACATGAAATATCTTCCAAAATTACAGACCACTCGGCTTCCTCACCGACTTTATCCAAACTATGAATTACGATTCCATGGTGGATCGGGCTATACACGTCTGTTTCGTGGATCTCGAAACAGCACCTCCCAATCGTGAACACGTACCCACTTGTAGAAGTGAATCTTTAGGTGTCGGATATCAATTGGCATCACGGTACCTTCAAGTACCGGGATATCTCGTGAAATGCAGCCCATGATTTTGAGTATACTTCAGTACCTCAAAACTCTCACTAGAGCCTTCCAATGCTCCTTGCTTGGATTGCTCGTGTAACGACTCAATTTATTCACGGTAAGCTATGTCGGTCGAGTGCAATTTGTAAGATACATCAAACACCCGATAATCTTAGCATAGTCTTCTTGCCCAACAGGTTCACCCATGTTCTTACTCAAGTGAACATTGATCTCCAATGGGGTCTTAGCAGGCAAACTATCAAACGCGTTGAAATTCTTAAGCACTTTCTCGACGTAGTGAGATTGTGTCAACACAATTCCTTCTGATCTTCTTAGAATCTTGATTCCAAGAATCACATCAGCTAAACTCATGTCCTTCATGTCAAAATTTCTATTTAACATGCGCTTTGTGTCATTAATGACTTGAGTATTACTACCCATGATCAACATGTCATCTACATACGGACACACTATAACATAACCATTATCGTTGTTCTTAACGTAGACACATTTGTCACACTCGTTGATCTTGAAATCATTTGCCAACATTACATTGTCAAATTTCAAGTGCCATTCAACGGCGCTTGTTTCAACCATATAGAGACTTCACGAGTTTGCATACCTTGCCTCTCGACCGGTACAACAAACCCTTGGGTTGCTCTATATATACCTTATCCTCGAGGTCACCATTCAAAAGCAGTCTTAACGTCCATTTGATGAATCTCAAGATTGTGCAAGCGACAATTGCGAGAAGCACCCTAATAGACGTAATCCTCGTCACGGTGAATAGGTATCGAAGAAATCGTACCCTCTCTTTGTTTAAACCATTTGACAACCAAGCAGACCTTATACTTTTCGATTGATCCATCGCCTTGCTTTCTTTTAAGGATCCATTTGCATCCTAAGGGCTTACAACCTTCTCGCAAATCAACCAGGCGCAGTGTGGTTTTGCGAATAGAATCAATCTCACTTTGAGCGACCTCTCGCCGAGCATCCCGTCTGGCGAGCATAGGCTACTTTGATCGGCGTTGGTTCTTCGTCCAACATGAACGCAATATAGTCGGGACCAAAATCCTTTGGCGTTCGACTCTCTTGCCTCGTCTCGGTTCGACCCTCCGGATCGGACCTCGATCGCTTATGCGATATCATTCTTCCTCGAGGTTTAGAACTCGAAGCTTCACCATCGACTATATTGCTAGAGTGGCTTCACTTTTATCCTTGTCTTTCTGGGGATAAACACTTTCAATGAATATAGCATTCCTTGATTCAATCGTAGTCCCCACGGTCATATCCGGTACCTCGACACGTGGATCGAAACGATAAGCATTGCTTGGTGCATACCCAATAAAGATACAATCGACTGTTTTAGGTCCAATTGTAACTTGTTTAGGAAGAGGCACCTCAACCTTCACCAAACACCCCCACACTTTGAGATATTTGTACGATGGTTTTCTTCCTTTCCACAACTCGTAAGGAGTGACATCCTTACTCTTTAGTGGAATCTTGTTCAGTATGTAGTTGGCTGTCAAAACAGCTTCCCCCCACAAGTTCTGGGGCAACCTTGAACTAATCAACAAAGCATTCATCATCTCCTTAAGTGTTCGATTTTTACGTTCAGCAACGCCATTAGATTGAGGTGAATAAGGAGGCATCGTTTGATGTATTATACCACTTTCATTGCATAATGCCTCAAGCGGAGCTACATATTCTCCCCTCTATCACTTGAGCAGTCTTAATTCGACGACTTAGTTGATTCTCGGCTTCGTTCTTGAAGTTTTAAAAGCTTCAATAGCCTCGTCTTTACTTCTTAGAAGGTAAAGATAACAATATCTTATACGGATCATCAATAAGCGTGATGAAGTACTTTTACCACCTCTAGTTTGTACAAACTTTAAATCACACACATCGGTGTGAATAAGTTCTAGAGGTTTAGTGCTCCGCTCTACCGAATGAAGCGGTAAGTTAGCCATTTTGGCTTCCACACAAACCTCACATTTCGTTTGTGTATTAACTTATTTAACTTTAGTAAATCTAAATTTACTAATCTTTTATTGCATTTAGATTAACATGTCCTAATCTACAATGCCATAAATCGAACACTCGATCAAGTAAGATGAAGTAGATGCATTTTCATTCATAACAAACTTGGGTACACGTACAAGCATGACCATTACATTTAGTTTAAAAGACCCCGTGAGATAACCTCTACCAGGAACTTTCCAAACTTACTCGAGACAAACTTGTCCGACTCAAAAGCTAGTCTAAAACCCTTATTAACTAGAATGAGCACGACACTAAGTTCTTGCGAATGTCCGGGACATGCGGCACATCCTTTAACGTGATCTCAACACGGACGACATCTTGAGCACCACATCACCAACTCCGCAACCTCGGACGAAGCTTGGTTCCTCATGTTGAGCTTCCTCCATAACAGGCTTATAGGTGGAGAAAGCGCATCTTTTCGCGCAGACGCGCGGTGGTTCTGTGATGTCGATGAACCATCCACCTTGATTCTCGGCGTGGTTGACTTCTTCAGTCACCACAGCAGCCAAGTCATCCTTGTCCCATTTTGAAGTCCTTCTCGACAACATTGGCAACTTGCTTAGCTTCTTCTTCTTAGTGACGGCGGTCTTACTGTATGGCCATGCTTGCCACAATTGTAACAGTCCCGTCAAACTTACGGGCAACCACCTTCCCTTTGCCTTTGTCATTGACATTGGGACGAACACGTTTGTTGGAGGGACCGCCTCTCTCCAACAGGTTAGCCTTCGCATCGAGCAAGCCTTTCGCTTTTAGATCTTGTTTCTTCACGTCAGACTCAATGCGCAGTTTGACGATCAAGTCTTCAGCGTCATATCCTTTCACTTGTGCTTAGGTAGACCTTGAAGTCTTTCCACCTAGGGGTAGCTTCTCAATCAACGTGGCGACGACAAAGCCGTCCGAAACGATTGTGCCCTTCACTTGAACCTCGTGTACAATGAGTTGAAACTCTTGCACTTGGTCCATGATCGGTCGAGAATCGACCATCTTGTAGTCCAATATTTGGCTACAATGAACTTCTTTCACCTGCATCATCACTACGGTGCTTCTTTTCTAACGCATCCCACATACATTTGGATGTCGTTACAACATCATAAACACTATACAAGCTATCTTCTAAACTACCAGTATAAATTTTTACAAAGATAGTCGTCGGTCGCCGATTGTCATATCTTTGCCCGGACATGAAAGTCCGTCACTTGACCCGGGCGGCGGGCTCATCTTCCATCGAAGTTGGCGAAGCCCAGCGTCGTGGTGGTAGAACAACATCTTTGTTGCCATCTCTTGAAGTCGGATCCTCCAAACTTGGCGGCTTCTCGCGGGCGGCATCATCCTTGCGGTATGAGCGGCGCCGAGATCGATCCAAACCGGATCCACCAGACCACTTGAAGTGTCTTGAAACATGGAACTCGAATGAGAACCACCAGTGTTAGATCCCGTGGATCCAACAGTCGACCCACTGAAAAGTGCAGTCGTCGAGCCAAAGAAACCACTAAAAGTTGAACCAATTGTTGAACCACTAAAAGTGGAACCAACAGTCGACCCAAAGGGTCCAATGGTTGACCCCGAAGGCATCAAACCAAACATGGCCGTAGCCATTGTGCGAGTGGCAGCGGCGAGGCGGCGGCGGCGGCGGCGGCGGCAGCAGCGGCGGCGGCGCAGTCGGTGGCGGTGCGGTCGACATCTCCAAGCAAAGGTATTAAGTTTCGATAGTTTTAAGTTAATTAAAAGTCCGAACTCGCCCGTGGCAGTATATCTCTTCTTGCGTTTGTTGGATAAATTGTGTGAACGATGCAGAACTTGGCAGGCGTGTTACAACTCGAAGCAATGTAGAAGAAGATCAAACTAACAATGAACTTAAAATAAGAAAAATCAAAAGTAAATCTGATAACCGTATTCTAATGCCGAGTCGAGGAGTCCTCTTTCCGTAAGATGAGATACGCCTCGGTAGTGCTCTCGGTTACGGCGTATCGTCCCAAAGATAAAGCGGCGTCTCGTCGGTGGCAACACCGCGAACCAACGAGCTCCGTGAATTGGACGGAGCGAGGACAAAGCTTGACACGAGCTAAGTATGCAAAGAGATGAAATCTTTGGAATGTAGGTTGACAGAGGGTGGCTTATCTTTGGGGAGACATGTCCTATTATAGCATCGTCCCTCGTAGAAACATCTTGAGTCAACACCGCATTGATGTCGGGTGTTACGGGTTATGTCCCGCGACGGTTTCGAGACAACGTGCCCACGTTTCCCGAGAGCCATCATGTCGAAACGTTATCAGCGGTTATGACGAATACGGACAACGCGTGCGTCGGGTTCGTTGGGCGTATCCGACGTCTCTTGAGTGCCGCAGCGAGCCCAGCGGATTGGGCCACACGAGTTGGGCCTCGGACCAACTCCATCTGGGCTCGATCAAACATTGATCCAAAATATACGAGCGATGGGCCGCGAAACCAGGCCTGAAACAAGCCCACGAACAAGCCCAAAATCCACGATCCACGGAACGGGCGGGCGAACTCGAACCCGAGCCCGAGCCCGAACCCGAACCCGGTTCTGACCCGTCACTTGTGCACACAATTATACTAAGTGTTGATGAACCACTTATATGACAATTAATGTATGTATATTTTTCAATGTGGGATAATGATTAATTAATCCATGCTTATCCCTTAAGCACATAACTTCATGTTTAAGTGACCAACTTTGATCCATTATTTCTCACTCCGAAATCGGTTTGAGAATGTGAATACACCACGATCATCTACTCAGCGTAGATCGATCCTATGCCATTTAATTTCACAAAATTAAACGTTCGTCACTCAAAATCTTGGTCAAAGTAGCTTCCGGAAACTTGATCACATATAATATATATATATATATATATATATATATATATATAAATATATCACGATTTCCAACAATCTACTATGTTGAATTGTGTACGCAGAGTGTCACCTCTGATATATAAACTCTTCGTGTATGTTTCATTAAACTCTGATCCGAAACATTACTACGAGGGTGTTTAGCTGAGCTTATAAGTTGTTTAAGAGTTTATAAGATATTGCAAAGTGTTTGGTAAAATAAGCTCCTAAACATCTTATAAGCTGTGAAAATAAGCTCCAACAACTTATAAGCTCCCCTAAAAATAAGTTGGTCAAACCTAACTTATTTTTTCATAAACTTATAAGCAACCATGGATTTACCAAAATAACCTTATTATAGTTCGTTATTTCCTACACATACACTATCAACTTTATATCTCGTCAATTTTATCTCTCTAGCTACGATTTTCTCTCTCTAACTCACGATTCTTTCTCTAGCTTATAAGATCAATTATCCAAATATTTTAACAACTTATAAGCACTTGAGACATTATCTCTTATAAGCTATTGAAACATCTTATAAGTTCTTGGAGCTTATAAGCTCTCTAAAATAAGCTTAGCAAACACCCGCTCCATTCTGGGTAAATGAAATATTAGGACTCAGACCCAAATATATTGAGTATATTATTTCATATCACTCCCCCTTTTAACCAATTTTCATATCAATATTTAATTTTGGATAATAGATATGAGTATATATGAAAAGGCAACGAGTAGACGAAAACGGGTCAACCCATTGACCACCCCTTCCCCCAGCTTGTACATATAATAAATATTATTCCCTCCGTTCACGAATTTTCTTTACATTTTATTATTTTGGTCCGTCCACAACCTTTTTTTACATTTCAATTTTGCCATTTTAGAAAGGAAAGTGGGACCCAAATTCCACTTTCTCTACATTAAATCAATAACAAACCAAATAAAAGTGGGACCCAAATTCCACTAACTACATATCTCTACTCAAAGTCAATACAAATTATTAAAACCCGTACCAAGTCAAACTGTAAAGAAAGATAGTGGACGGAGGGAGTAATACTTTACAAAGATGACTAAAATACTTCTAACATTGAGTAATATTTTTCTCCATATCGAATAAGCAAAATTTGCGTCATATTGAAAAGACTAATTATTTTCGTCAAATCAAACTCAAACAACTATTTTTAATAAAAAATCAATCTTCATTCCTTTAAAGATATCCTATCAATTAGGATTGGGTATTCGGTTTGATTCGGTTAATTTTCGGTTACCCGAAACCGAATATACACTATGGATACATACCGATAACCGAAGCGATCGGTTATTCGGTTAACCAAATAACCGATCGGTTTAACCAATCGGTTATTTGGTTAACCGAAGAACCGTTTTTTAAAATATAAATTTCTAATTTTTTTAAATATTAATTATAAAATGAAATCGGTTATTCGGTTAACCGATATTCATTGTGAAGACGGGAGGAACCGAGAGGAAGGAAGAAGCTTAAGTGCGTAATTACTATTTTTTTAAATATTAATTATAAAATGAAATAAAAAAATATATATTTATATAATTATTTTCGGTTATCGGTATACCCATTCGGTTATCGGGTATATCGATAACCGAATTTTCAAAAAAATCCATACCGAATACCGAACCGTATCGAAATGAAATCCATTATTCGGTTAACCGATATTCATTGGTTCGGTTCGGTTATATAAATACTCAAATATCTAATACCAAATACTCACCCCTACTATCAATAGAGTGAATATTCTTATTACAAAAATAAAAAATGAAAAAAATTCGAATGAAATCAATACTTATCCATTCTAGCAAGTCGATAAGTGACATTATTGACAATACGACTCACATCTTTTATTCAAAATAAGCTATTAAATTCAGAAAAGGATCTACGAGTTTGAAATATGAGACCCAAATTATATGGAGTTGGGCGAGAAAAATTGACAACATCCATCACAACTCACAATCCATCTCAAATTAAACTCTCGTGAAACCACGTTGTTTTACCGAGAGAATCTCATGAAGTCTCATATTTTATAGATTGAATTTGTCGTAATATACCACCTATTTGGATTACTTGACATAAAAATAAAATTAAATAAAATAATAAAATTGAATATATCGTATTAGAGGTGGTCTCATGTACGAACATGATACTTTTTTTAATACAAATGATGCTTTTATTGTTACTCCACCTGTCTAAGATTTCATTCTTTAATTTTGGCGGCATGAGTTTTTAATAAATTTTAGCAAGTTTAAAGTAAGTGCAAATAATAAATGAATAGATTACTTTATAGTGGAATTAAAACGTGGATCATGGAAATAATAAATGGATATATTAATTGGATAGTGAGTGTAAAAAAATAGATCATGAGTGAGTTTTTTGTAAACTAGTAGATAGATTTGAGGTAAAAATTATGGAGTTGATGTTTTCAGAAAAGAAAAATGAATGTTGTTTGTGGACGTACCAATTTGAATTAAATAAACGTATTTGGTGGACGGAGTTAATTACAGAGTAAAAAAATAAATTATAATTTTTTCCAATATAAATGATATTTATTTTAAGAACAAATGATATTTTTATCCATCGTACCATACGGATGGATGAATAAGAGTTTTTGTGATTGAGTTATACCAACAACTAGAGCCGAAAAATGAGGGCCGAAAAGCCCGTCCAGGAACCACAGGTTTGGGTCGGTTTGGGCTTCAAAATTAAAGCTCGGAAAAATCGGGCCTAAAAAGCTCGTTCGAAAAAAACTCTGGGCCTATCGGGCATTGGGCCAAAAAAGCCCGCTCAATTTCTATTAAATATATATATTTATAATATTATTTAATATATATATATAGCTAATTTTTTAATAATATTAATTATATTTTATATAATTGTTTATTTTTTATAGTAACAATTTTCTTACTAATTCACATACTGGTCAGGAAAATAAATTAAAAAAAATAATAACCTCATAAATCATTCAAAAATATTTCCCAAGAGAAATGATTTCCAAAATATATAAATTGATGATTAATGACCTTATAGTTTGTAAAATAGATCTATTTTGAATCATTGATCTTAAATATATCTGTATAATTAATTTATTTTCTTCTATTATTTCATGCTTATAAGTGAGATTGACGTTTAATAATATCATTTATATTTGATTTGTAATTACTAATTTTGCTCCTTAAATTAAAAATTAAAATTATCTTTGCATTACAACATCATCGCATGAATGCATAAATAGGTCGAGA
Organism: Salvia rosmarinus; assembly: GCA_036937905.1. NCBI lineage: Eukaryota > Viridiplantae > Streptophyta > Magnoliopsida > Lamiales > Lamiaceae > Salvia > Salvia rosmarinus. Next base: position 9,103,925 of record CM072818.1, read on the forward strand.
TATACAAGAAGCATTATCATAAGAATAAGTAAGCTCAAAATATTCTAATCACTCATTTTTATTTAAGTTAAGGAATTATGAGATCTTAATTAAGTAATTTTTTTTTTAAATTTAAAATATAATTTTATATATTAAAAAAATTAAAAATTTATCTTAAAAATCCGTCACTTTGGGGTTGGTTTGAGCTTCATATTTTAGGCCGAAAATATAAAAGCCCGATGAGCTCGGGATCGGACCGTCCGACCATTACTTTGCGATTCTACCAACAAGCGAGGTTAAGTTGTCGGAAATAAAATAAGAAGAAATGTTAATTTGCCCATACGGTAGGCTCAATTAGTTAAGAGCTAGTAGATTTAGAACAATGATCAAGGATCGAATCCTAACAACCATGCATGATGTGTGAGTTTCACCTCTTTAAGGTGGGCTCCTTGTGAGTAGGTCGCCCCGAGGTAGAGCCACCCCAGGCGGTGCAAGCCCACCTTCCTCGAGGGGCCCAAATTATTTCAAAAATTAATTTTACTTATAGATATATAGATTTATTTGGATCCAAAATATTATATCACTTTAATATTTTATTTTATTTTAAAGTCAAAGTATTAAATCTTTAGATATATTACTTATAGATATATGTTTTCATTTGGTCCCAAAATATATTAGAAAATATTGATGTTGATGTGATTATTAATGATTTTATATCTGTAAATACTTGAATAAATTATTTTTTTATGATATCGTATCGTAGATAAGAATTGAGATATAGAAATATAAGGATGACAAGTAAGTTGTATATGTTTTTGATAATTTTTTATTATCTATTTCTATTTGTAGATCACTTGAATTTTACGTAAATTTACAAATTTGATTTATTTTATAATTATAATATAAGATACCATTTTGAATGACTTAATGGTTAAGTGAGTTCGTGTGTCAAAGGTCACGAGTTCAAACCTCATTATCGCCTATATAGGTTCAAGTCGATTCTGGCGATTTTTAGTGTGGTTTAATCATCATGTGTCGTTTAAGCTATTTTAAAGAAACATAAGTTTTACCAAGACGCACAAAGATAATAGCGATGGTTTGTATGAATTTTAAAAATGAAACATATTCCTTATTTTCGCCAGAGGCTTATAAAATGTCGTGAGCAGTCTTTAACACATAAGCACTAGGTAAAATCATCATAACTTTTTAGTTGAATTATCGTGATTTATTCTCTCACATTCTTATAAGGCGGGGTATGGAGACTATCGGGAGAGAACAAAAATGGAACAAGAAATGTTAATTTGATTTTGATCCCAAACTCCATAACCGTATAGTGAAAATGAAACACAAATGGCTATACAATATTAAGAAAAA